>OZ012740.1:483877974-484486059 GCA_963859935.3 Lathyrus sativus | reverse complement strand
GGTTGAAAGTGAGTCATTTATTGCAAGGGGGAGGGGAGGTGAATTTAAAATACAAACAAATCCATAAATAGGTGCATCTAAAAAAATAATGCTCACATTAGTACTTATTTTTACCCAGAACAACTCTGAGATCTCAACCTACTTTAAAATGTGTGATGCAAAGTAAATAAGTGATAGAAAAGTGTGATCTTGATATTGCAAAGTGGTTTATTAATGCATATATTCCTTTCAATGCTGCAAATTTCACTTATTTTCAAGCTGCAGTTGATGCTCTTTGTTGCATTAGCGCTGGATATAAAGTTCATACTATGCATGCTCTTTGTGGTAATTTTTTAAATAAGTGGTTTGATGATGTGAAAATACAGATAGAGAAATATCATTTTATTTGGAATAATACAAGTTGTACTCTAATAGAAGATGGGTGGACTGATCGTTGTAGGAGATCTCTTATCAAATTTTTAGTTTATTGCCCCAAAGGAACTGTATTCATAAAGCATGTTGATGCCTCTGGTGCTTCTAAAATTGCAAACACGTTGTTAAAGCTTTTCAAGGAAGTAATGTTATATGTTGGTCCTGAAAATTTTGTTCAAATTGTTACAAATAATGTTGCGAATTATGTCGTCGTTGGAAAGTTGTCAGAAAAGGAGTTTCCTAAGTTGTATTGGTCTCTTTGTGCATTACACTATATTAATTTAATGTTGCAAGACATGGGGAAATAAAAGGAAGCAAGTGAGGCAGCGTCACATGCTTTAAAAGTTACCAAATACATATATAATAATTATTTTTCATTGTATTTGATGAGACAAAATACAGGTGGAAGAGAAATACTTCGTCTTGCTCCAACCCGCTTTGCTACTAATTTCATTGCCTTGCAAAGTATTTTGTCTCATAAAGATGCCCTAAGAGGCACGGTAACATCCAAAGAATGGAAAACCATAACTTATTCTAAAGATATCAAGGCAAAGCAATATGTGGAACAAGCGTTAGACTCAAACTTTTGGTCTACATTTGCTAACATAGTGAAAATTACAGAATCACTTACACGTGTATTGCTTATTGTTGATAGTGAAGATAAATTGACTATGGGATATCTTTACTGAGCTATATATAAATAAAGAGAGGAGATTTATAAGAGGTTTAAAAGAAAAAATCTGAAAGTGGAGCCTCATTTGAAGATCTTGGATAGCAGTTGGGATGCACAACTTTGCAAAAATCTTCATGTTGTTGGTTATTGGTTAAATCCATCTTGTAGATTCAATCCAGAATATGAAAAACATAAGTCCTGTACCCAAGGCCTTTTAGATATCATTGAAAAGTATGGTTATGATAGTAAGGACTTGCGAACTAAATTAACTGCTGAGTTGAGATCATTCAAAAGTTCTGAAGATAATTTTGAAAGGACAACACCCGTAGAAAATTGAGATGAAGGGTTGCCAAGTAAAAGTAGTTGATAATATTTATGTCTTTAGTACAATTAAATATATATTTTAAAATGTTTTCTAATTTTATCATATGTATTATTCTAAATCAATGATGAAAAACTTATGGAACTGAAGCACCCAATTTACAAAAATTGACTATTTTGATTTTGAGAAAAACTTGTAATGTCTGGGGTTGTGAACGAAATTGGTTAGATCATACAAAATTTAATGATATTATCTTTGTTCGTTACAACTCACGACTACAAAATAGATATTACAATTATTATCCTTTATATTTATTACGTATAAGCTTTATATGCTATATGCTATGGTGCTACGACATGATAATAAACCTATGGTAAAAATATGGTTTTGTACATGAGAATATTGTTTTAAAATTTAGTGTTTCAAAATTTTTTATAGTCCTATGGTAAAGCTATGGTTTTGTACAATTTTTATGGTGCTACGGTAAAGCTATGGTTCTGTACAATAGTATAATTTAATGTTTCAAAATTTTTATGGTGCTATGTGTTTATTGATTCAACCTAATTTTTAAACGATAAAGGATAAATTATGTTTTGTAATAATGTAGCTTCTTTCATTGTACAGTGAAATATATGCTTTATTGTTAATGTATAGTAGAAATGTATGCTTTCATTGACATTATCGTTAATGATTTATAGAAATAAAAAGAAACAAAATTATGATCTTATCAATTTTGAAACATTTGGTGACCATTCTGATTGGGTGTTGGAGGATTCACCACCATTCTTAACTATTGAAGAGGTGGAAGCACTATGCAAAGATCTTGCTAGTATGAAAATCCAACCTATTTCAAATAATATTGGCATGTTATTAGTTATTGTGAATTCGTGATTACAATTTTGTTATTTTAATTTATTACTATATGTCAATTTCTAAACTCTTTAAATTTATGTTTTTATAGATTAATTAAATTTGGATGAGGTTGACATTGAGGATGATGCACAACTTAATTATAGAGAAAACATGGACCAAAGTAATGATATCGTTGATGGGAAAAATGTTGTAGTTAATTTTGATGAAGGTGAGCCCAACATTGAAACAATTTTTCCTCCTTAGAACTAAATTTATTAGCCATTGGAGTTATTTTGTTATAAAATGTGCAATTAGATTATGTTGCAATTATACTTTGTTCAAATTTTATATTGATTTGTAATTTTTACTATTTTGTTCTGTGTGATAACTATGTTTAAGATTTGAATTTAAATTCTGAACTTTTGAATTATGATATTTTCAAAAAATTTAGGTGCTAGTGATTTTTTTAGAGATCGAGTCATCCGGTTCGACCAGTTTAATTCTTATGTAGTTTTGTTATAGTGAATAATTTACTCAACCGAGTTTTCCAGTTTTATATGATTTACTCACGCGGTTTGACCAGTGACCCAGTAGTTCGACCAATAAACCGGTGATCCAATACTCTCACCGGTTCGATGACCGGTCCAATTTTTGAAACATTTTTCTCAACCAATCATATATTATGCGTGAATCTAAAGTATTATGAATTGTCATAACAACCTATTTAGGAAATACTTCTCAAGATTCGAGTACTATGGTACAAAATCCGTTCTAAACCCGTGACTTATTTGGGAAACCAAGGGTGTTCAGGCAATTTTTATGGCTTTTCCACAGGCCCCTAAACTCAGTCAATCTTCATTACAAACCTATATACTTTCGCCACAAAACAATAAAATTTAAGAGTTTTTTCATATTTTTTAACGACTTAATTTTTTGGTGTTTTAACATCAGTATATGCCACTAATTCAATAAAAACTATTTTGCAAGCACAAAAAACATAACAAACATAAAACTAAAAATGCAAAAAAAGAAGAGAAATACCTCCCCCCCCCAAAAAAAAAAACTTAAATCGAACATTGGCCCCAATGTTCCAATTCAAGTAGGGTGAGGTAAGGAAAAGTCAGAGACACCTCACTAAGGAGGTGGGAAGCGCAACAGAAGAGAATTGTAGAAATTTTACTCTTTTTTTGCCTTATTTTCTCAAGTTTTCATTCCTTTTTAAAATAAACCAAAAAAACCTACAAAATAAAATAACATGAAAGACATTAATAATTAAAAGTCTGAGTTTTATCCCATGAAGCGCTTTGGTTAACATCGTTTAAACTCAACGGTCCATGAGTTCAAACACTCATGGTGGTTCCCTAAAAAAAATTTCTCAGCTTACTCTCAATAGTCTTAGATGTCCATGCCCACTTATCAAGCCATTTCTCATATCCATTACTCTTCCTTTTTTTCTTCCTATAGGGTGGTTTATACTTCTGAACCTATGGGGATGGTTCTAGTTCTATCCTAAGCATTAACTTATCGAATTTGGCTTTAATCCTTTCATCCCCACCTCGAACCTTCCCCTCTTAACATCAATAAATTCCTGTAATTTTATGGTCCTCTAATTTTATCCTTTTAGACATGACCTCGGTATTTTCCAATTTTTTCACAGACCTTTTGTATTGGACACCTATCTTAGCCTCCACAAATTTTTGCGAGAAAGGAATCAGTGGTTTGTACGGAGGAGGAACAACACAAGGTTCTTCCTTTTCTACCTCTTCGAAAACCTCCTTTTTGGGTGGTGTCGTTGGATTTTCCTCAATCTTAACCTTTTTCTCACCATAACTCTCTTCAACCTCTTTATCGTTCTCCCTAGAATTTTTAACTTGTTTTTCACTTTTGGTTGTTACGTTATTCACATGTCCCTAAGGGAAGGGTCCTAGAGGGATGTATGCAAGCTGGGAGATTTGAGTCTCTAATGCCTTACTGTGAGTCGCAAGGGACTCGACCATATTGTTTATATGCCTAAGAAATCCACTAGTATGGAGATTTTGTTTTCTAAACTCTTCATTATGGAGAATTTGCGTCACCATAAAACTCTCCATCATAGATCCAGGTTAGAGCGAGCTTGCATCGCAATAAAATCATCCATTAACGATTCAAGGTTTTATTCCCCAAAGGTAGTGATTGTGCCATATTCGGAACCATGCGGTCCCATGGCATACTGGAATTAGTTAGTGTAAAGAAAGTTCAGGTGATTGTCTCATTCCAAATTATAGTTTTTAGAGTATGGGCATACTAAGTCATTATTCATGTAATTATCCATCTCTTGAATAAATTTTCCAGCGAGAATCATTAAAAAAGGAAGGAGTTTTTTACGAGAAAAAAAATAGAAAATAAAGGTGCTTTAGTCTAAACAGCGCTGGAACAAAATTTTGATATCAAAACACCTCCCCGGTAACGGCACAAAAAACTTGATCGTGTGTGAACCGCAAGTGCACGATTGTGTCAAGTAGTAAAAATAATCGAACTCATAGATATGATTACCGAATCTTACTTCAACTATGTTTATCTAAAGTGATCGAAAAACATTTGTTTGATGCAGATTGAAAATAGATTTTAACAAATAATAAAAATAGGACATGAGATTGTGATTGCGACTCTAGACACACTCCAATGACTTATCAAATTTTCAACTACTAGATTGTTTTGAGAGTTTTTTTTTATAGAAAAGTAGAAAAAAAATGTGTTATCCACTTTCTTGGCGTGCGCAATCTAGATGTTGATCTTGAAACAGATAAATATTTCTCAATTGAGAGCAAGTCGCCTTGTCACAGCGGACGCCTCATTACTATATTGTTTACCAATCCGCTTTTAGATGTCAAATCATTATCTTTTGATACATGATCAATATCAATGTAGTTTTTTCTTTCGCGACCGACATAGACATTCTTTTTCTCGTAATGTATATAATGGATAAATATTGAAGGTTGTCATGTGAAAAACTCTCACAATTCATTGTTCTTAAGAACTACTCACTCATGATCTTATAAACTCTTCTTTATTCCAAAGTTATTGTTGGCATCAATTGAACATGTTCCTTTGCCAAAGATTGTCTCTACTATTCAATACATCATATATCAATCTATTTTGATATTTAGAAATTACTATCATATATGGTTGGGAAATTGCAGGATAATCACATAAACTTCTACAACTATTTTATTAATCAATGCATAGATTTTTAGTTGATCATCAGACAATATTAAATATAAAAATAATAAAATTTTTAATTGATCAGACAATACTAAATATAAAAATAATAAATTTAAATTACAAAATAAACAACTTTACAAAATTGAAACAAAATCTACATAATCAATAAAGCTAGATTATAACATATGCTATACATTGAAACAAGCAATTGTCATTGTCTAGCAATATGTAATCATTCAAGTACATTCATGTATTATTCTAAATAGTTGGCTTGACACCATTAATGTTGTGAATAACTTCTTTAAATAAATTTCTATTCCCAAATGACTTGCTCCAACAATTACGTCTATGCACTCTTTGTCATCATCGAGAAAACCCATAACATATCAAGCCTCTTGAAAAGTATCATATTTAACATTGTTGCTGGTTTATATTTCATTTTAAAATTTAGGATCTTTGACAAAATTAAGTAGTGTCCTCAAATAAAACCTTTCATTCGAATTAGGAGGAACAAAAATAAACTCTTTCAATAGAAAATCTCATTTTACAAGGGATCCAAATATGTTCAAAATCTTGAATTTTTTTTAAATTATCCATATTTTTGAAATAAATTACGAAATTAATATTTGATTCAGAAAAATTACCAAACCAACTACTATTCAACAGACAGTCGCCATTCTAAATGGTGATATTGACAAAAATGAGTTCAAGTAATTCGCCAATCGAATTGGCGAAATTGACCAAGTGGGACGAATTCGCCAGCCCATATGGCGACATGGCGTTGTATGTTTAGGGCAATCGTATTTAATATCAATGTTTTTGTTATATTTTTAATTTTGAATGTTTTTTTACTTTTAATTAATGTTTTAATGTATTTAATATCAATAATTTTTTTATATTTTTAATTATCATTTTGTTTTTAAACATAATTATTATTAATAAACTTAAAATAATTAGATTTAATGTTAAAATTAAATTTTTAATTAATAAATTTAAAATAATTAGGTTTAAATAAAAATAATCTCAGATTAATTTATTAAATTTAGGTTTAATTAAAAATAAACTTAAATTAGTTTAATAAATTTAGGTTTAAATACAAAATAAAAATTGAGTTTTGATTTACCTTTAAGGTAGATAAATTGATTTTAAAACATAAAAATTGACTAACCATTGAAGTTTAAAGTGTATCAATTTTGTAAGGGTATTGAAGTCATATCATATGGGGCACGTACTATTTTATTTACTATAAATACGACTGCAAACACATGTATGTTTTCACAACATTGTATCCCAATACACTGAAGCTTTAGTGTATTTTGAGTTGAGTGGAGCCTAGAATGTCTGCATTTCTAAATCAACGTTCTTCGTCTTCGTCGTCCTCAGCGTCGGAGGAATCCTTTCCAACGTTCGATCTAATGAAGAGAAATGCCCTAGTTGTGTTTTCAGCAACAAAGCCTCCGATGAAGGTGCTCCTTTGGAATACGCAGACGTTGGAGCACTTGCGCAGGGAACTGAACCGCTGGCTAGAAGGAGATATTGCTCCAGGATAAAAGATTAGAAAAATTGAGAGGTTGATTGAGGAGACCGGGAGAAATGGAGTTACTCGTGAATGGAGAAAAGTGGAAAACGATGTCGGTGTCCTTGTGATGATGTTGACACCAAAGAAGATAAAGTTGATGGTCGTGATAGCGTAGACGAATTGGTGCAGTGTTCTGTTTTATGTCGTTACGTTGTTGTTATGTTTGTTTAATTTATGTTGCCTTGGTGCAGTGTTCTGTCTTTATGTTAGTGTTATGTCAGTTAACTATGCTTTCAAATGAATGAAATTTGTTATTAATCGAATGAAATTTGCTATTAATCGAATGAAATTTGCCATTGATTTAAAGGGCGAAGATTACATATGAAACTATGCTCTACTGCTTGATCCTATGTTAGGACACTTTGTACGATTGTGTCCTGGTTGCCGACACGAACTACACAATCTCACCAGCTTGTCAGCGACATCCATCTCCGTTCGAATGCGCGTGCTGTTAGGCCGACCCTTTTTCTTTCTACGCATCAAGTCATTATGCCAAACAATTTCGCCTTCGTATTGAGGCCAATAATCCTCATTTGCCACCACTTGAAAGCTGCATGTGTAGACATTGCATAGACTTATCACTTGATGAACTGCAGAAAGAAGGTTGGTTGGGTCCTGGCGCGCCTTCGAACACGCTGCTATAACATGAGAGCAAGGCATACAAAATGCTTGAAACTTTCCACAATCACACCAGCTCTTATCCAGTTCAACACGATAACATCCCCTAGGGCATCCTTCGTTGTGATCAATCGAATCGGTAACACTAAACCAACCAGCTGTACGGTCAAAGATAGTGACGATGTGTGTGTTGGCTTTGGCAGCTTCGTCTTTCATGAATTTCATTGAAGTATTGCTGTACAGTTGACCCGATTGTAATACCGAACCCCACTTCGTACGTCTGCTATCAAAGAATGATCCTAGCCTGAAATAGGTTGCCTTCACCAAGGCAGTTATTGGGAGGTTTCGAATTCCCTTGAAAATAGAGTTCATTGACTTGATGAGGTTAGTTGTCATGTGGCCCCATCACACCCCATTGTCGTATGCCCGCGTCCATTTCTCCCTATCAATGCTATCAATCCATCTTAATGCATCCGCGTTGGTCAGTCTGATCTTGTCACGGTAGTATTTGAATGTGGGTTCAGTTAGTGCATATCCCGCGTTCACAACCTTCTTCCGCAACGTCTTGTCTTTGATTTCCCGTATAAAATTTTGGGCAATATGCCTTATGCAATAGACGTGGGTCGAGGGAGGATCCTGACAACCGTTGTCATGGTTGTTGTATGCACTCTCGATGGATGGGTGTCGATCGGAGATCAAACATAAGTTAGGTTGGGGAGACACGTAAGAGTGGAGGTTTTTTAAGAAAAAACTCCAACCCCCAGCAGTCTCCCCTTCTACTATGGCGAAGGCAATTGGAAAAATGTTGTTGTTCCCGTCCTGCGCCACATCCATGAGTAGTGTGCCCTTATATTTCCCATATAACCATGTTCCGTCAATTTGAATTATAGGTTTACAAAATGTAAACCCTTTGATGCATGGTTCAAACGCCCAAAAGACTCTATGAAAAATTCCGTTTCCACCAACGCAAGTCCCGTCTGGTGTACAAATAGGCATGGTCTCCAATATCGCAACAGTTCCTGGAGAGTAGTGTTTAAGAGCCACCAGGAATTTAGGAAGTTCCTTGTACGACTCCTCCCAATTACCAAACACCCTTTCAACCGCGTTAGTCTTGGAAATCCAGGCTTTTCGGTATGAAGAAGTGTAGTTGTACCTTTGAACCATATGTGCAATTATGGTACTCACCTTCAAGGACGGGTTGTCGCTAACAACTGACATAATCTCATCGCAAATCAATCGAGAGCTGAGTTTGTGATGGTCTTGCATCGGATTAGAGATTATACAACTGTGGGACGGACCCATTGAACCTATCTTCCAGGAATCACTTCTCTTCTTGAAAGACGCTGTTAATCGGAACGGGCACTCCTCGTTATGACAATAGATCGTATATCGCATCAGATTTGTCCGATCAACTCTATAATCGGCTGATAACTCTATGTGAAACTGTTTGATTGCCCGGACACAATCTTCTTTCGTACGAAACTCGTCACCCTCTTTTAGTTGCCCTTTTATTGTGTAGTTAGGGTTGTAGGAAACATTCGTAGAGGGTTCATCGTCACCCAAGTCGAGAGTTGTCATGTGTTTAGGTGCACAATAAACATTGCCGGGTGGAACCCCGTCCTCCTGGTTGTTTACCATATCATCAACAGCGACTTCAGTTGCTTCTTCTTCCTCGTCAACAACATTGACTTCGACGTGTTCATCCTCAGAATCGCAAAAAACTTAAGAAGAATCAAGTTGTTGAGACAATTGTTGTTGTTGTAACGTAACATATAACATGATATTTGAGAAACCAGAATACTCGTGACTCTGGAACATGTTACGCTTGTCTTCATCGTCTCGCACCTTTAACGGGAAAAATTTACATTCAACATGGCCGCCAAAAAACACTGGGTTTTTGTATATTATTTTCCCAACTGGACCACATTGCACTTTTTTTTTCTATTATTGACTTCAGGTGTAAAAAATTAGATCTTCTATCAATTAAAAATCTTGTAACGTCAGTGTTTCTGAAATTGAAACCAGATAGTTCGCATTCGAAAACTTCACCGTTAAGATGTGCCGAAATCATATATTGTGGTGTTTGAGACATAGTGAAAATTGTGTTTGAGTGTTTGAGTGTTAGAGTTTAAAGAGTTTAAAGACTTTATTAAATACTCTAAGTGTTTGAGTGTTTAAAGAGTTTAAAGATTTTTTACATGTATCCGTTTACCTTGTCACGCATTCGTTTACCACAATCAATGCCTTTGAAGCCAATGACATGCAGCATGCTTGATAAGACAAGTCAATAGCAAAACTCTGCGAATCACATGTGACCCTGCATGCCTATATTGACCATGCAGGCCTACAAGATTCTCTTGATGCATGCAGCATGCTTGATAAGACGGGACTAGGCCAAGAGTCTGCATTTCACATGTGACTCACTAAAAACTCACTAAATAAACTAAAATAAATATAAGAAAAACTCTGCGTTTCACATGTAACCATTAAAAAGACTCTAATAGTAAAAAAAAATTCATATATGTATTGCAATCAAATCTATTACATGTAATCAAAGCTTTTGGAATCAATGACATGCAACATGCGTGATGAGACATGACAATGCAACATTTAATGACATGCAACCTGCTTGATGAGACGTGACAATGAGGGAATCTGCTTTTCACGTGTCATCCTGCATGCAGTTTGCTTGATGAGACGGGACAATGAAGGAATCTGCTTTTCACATGTGATCCTGCATGCAGCCTGCTTGAGTGTTTGACATTGCTTCAGTACACTTGTCTCGCATGCGTTTACAACACACATGCATCAATACACTTGTCCCACATGGGTTTACAACCTACATGCATCAATACACTTGTCCGCATACATTTACAACACACATCCACTCGTGGAATATAAATATAGTGTCTTTACCCAGCAAACTATGCTCACAATTAAACTCTCCTACTCTCAAACCCCTAAACTCTCTAACTCCCATACTTTCTAACTCTCAAACTCAAACAACATCAAACCCTCAAACTCTCATACTCTCTAACTCCCAAAAACCTCAAACTCAAAGACTCTCAAACCCTCAAACTCTTAATATCTCTACATCTCAACATCTCAAACGACAATGTCTTTACTAACAATGGGCGAATCTCATAGAGCCACGACTGAAAATATTGTAGACTTTGTAAGTTTTTAGTTCTTATCTAACGTTAATTATTTTACTTCTTATCTAACGTTAATTATTTTATTTCTTGTCTAACGTAATTATTTTACTTCTGTCTAACGTAACATTAATTATTTTGTAGGATGTATCAAGGTTTCGATGTCGTGTGCATGATTTCATACCACCCGACCCGCTCATAACGGGGTACCTTCGTAATTGTGGGTTTGGTGATGTGATCAAAATTAAATCTTACTCTCTCGATATGAAGTTTATTCTAGCGTTGTTAGAACGCTGGAGTCCGGAGACACATACATTTCACCTACCTTTTGGTGAGTGTACTGTGACTCTCCAAGACGTATACATGTTGCTCGACCTACACATCGATGGTAAGACCGTCAACAGCAAAGTTGGTGTCCCTGACCGACTTTGCGAAGATTTATTGGGCGCCCCTCTTTGCGTGGACGCACCTCAGGCGGAAAGCGAGGGCTGCTCGAGGGGTCAGGGAATCAATTTAAAATACCTCAGAGAACAATACAATAGTATTGTCTTAACTGATGATAGCACCGAATATGACATAATAGTCAAAACACGGTGCTATATTATGATTTTGTTCGGTCACTTTTTATTTCCAGAGGGAACTGGAAATACCGTCCATACTATGTATTTACCATTATTACAAAATATTCACAAAGTGTGCGAATATAGTTGGGGATCAGCTGTCTCGCCCATCTGTATAGCGCACTTTGCGAAACTTCCAAAAAAAATTCCTGTACTTTCTATGGTTGTGCTTATCTCCTGCAAGCGTGGGGTTGGTCTAGGATGCCAACGCTTGCTCCAATAAACCGGAATTCTTTTACATTCCCGTATGCCAATAAGTAAGTTTATTTTCAAGATTATTTAGCAACTGCATTTTCTTTGTAAGTTAATAATTTGTGAGATGTGTTTAAGATGCTAACTTATATGTGTTTATTTTTTTAGGTGGTCTGTTCCAGGGATGAATTATCAAAGATATCTCAGACACTCTATAATTCAATACCGCAACCTCATAGACCACATTGGGCCAGATGATGTAAGTCATTTAACTTTAATTTGTCTAACTTATATGCATAACCTTGTCTATCTCTGTCTGACTAAATGTATCCACCTTTATTGTAGTTTGTCTGGATGCCGTACGAGGGTCTCGACCACCAGCCCGACCCCAATGATGTTGCTGTGTGGACATCAAGAACACCCATAATTAGGTTCATCACGGTGGAGATGCACCAAAGTGACAGGGTGAAGTTACAATTTGGGATGCATTAGGATATTCCAGATGATCCGGTAGATTTAGGGCAGTGGCATCAAAAGCAGGTGGATTCACAGTGGAGTGTCAATGATTGGAAGGAGTTTGCGAAGGAGTTGGGTAACCACTGGAAGAGAAGAAGGCAGCACGTCTTAACCGACAGTATTGTGCATGAGGCTAGACCAAGTCTTCAATATATGAATTGGTTTAGGTCTGTCACGACATCTCAACCTTTCCTGTCCCAGCCAACATATTTGGTTGACCCAAGGGAACACGCTTCTTCGTCAAACACACAACAACAGTCCAGTGCCCAAAATCAGTCTTACGAAAACCCATACATGCCAACAAATACCCCCCATCAACCACCACACCATGACCCATACATGCAACCCACCCAGTCCCAGCTTCAACCACCATACCATTATAGCCCTGATTCGTCTTTTGAGCCTACCCCCTCCGCCTATAGCCCAGACAACTCATTTGACCCTATCCCCTCCAACTACCCATTATTTGACTACCACACCCCACAACAACCAACACACAATTTCCAACCCAATTCGATGTACGCATTCGGACAACCATATCGTCCATACACCACCCAACCTCCACGACAATCCTTCGAAAACATGGGCACTGAGCTGAACTACGGAAGCGCCGTTGATAGTGGACCTCCCGACTATTGGGGTCAAATGCTGCAAAATCTATCTGATACGCTGGGACCGTCCCAACAAAACCCTTCTCAACAACTCAACACACAACGGCCAGACACACCACAACAACCTCGTCATAGATCTCGTCGCAACGCGCATCCGCCGCAGTGTGGCACCGGTAGTCGCTTGGATAGAGCCGACCATTAGTTTTTTTTTTCAGTTGTAATTTTCGTTATTTTTTTTTTCAATTGTAATTTTCATTATATTATAAATTATAAATTAATATATTTTAACTTTTTTTTAATTCCTTACATGTCAATATATTTTAACTTTTTAATTTTCATTAATATATTTAAATTTTTAACTTTTTAAGTCTATATTATTTAAGGATTGTTTAAATTTTAATTAATAATAAATAACAAACAACATAATATATATTAAAATAATTATAAACTTAATAATAAACATAATATATTTAATAGGTTATTAAAATATTTATAAATTTAATAATAAACTTAATGAATTTAATAGGTAATTAAAATATATATTAATAGGTAAAATATTATTAAAATGTTTATTAATATTTAATCAAACGACAAGTGTGCAAACCCTAAACAATGTAAGGATTCGCCAATCGTGATGGCGAAATGGGCCACTTTTTTTCACATTCGCCAATCTATATGACGACTTTGTGCAAGCCCAAGACGTGAGTGCAACAATGTCGCCAATCCAAACGGCGACTGTCTATTGAAACTTAGTTGGTTTGAGAAATTTTTTGAAACTTGCTTTTATTTGGTAATTTTTAATTAATACTTTGTTATTCTAAAAAAAAATTCCAAAATCTTTCCATACAAATTTCAATGAAAACTGAGTATAAGTTAAATTATTTGCTTTTAGGAATTTCTTGTTTGCATCCATCCAATGTAGAAATTTCATTTTATGAATACATAGCTTGTTGACATCATCATGAATATTTTCATGGTTTTGAATTAATGTTTTAAAAATTGGATCGAATCAACCGGTTTAATTGATTGTATCAGAGATTGAATCTGGTGCGGTTAATCTTTTAAACTCACTGATGGATCAAAATCAGAGTAAAATCAAAAAAATTAGATTGAGCTGTTTAAAATCATTCCAACCAAAGAATCGAAGTCGATTTTGTTAAACTGTCTGGTTCAAAAAAATTATCAAATCAATTTTTTTTTTCCAAAAAATTTTAAAATGTCAATATCAAAACTTAAAAAATTCCTCAATTACGAAAAAAAATCCTTGTTTGTCGTTGTTCAACTCGAATTTGCTTATTGTTGTTCAATTAAATATATTGTATTGTTTATTTTTGTAATACTATCTTATTTAATTTAGGTATTTCTTAATTATTTGAATTTTATTTTAGTTATTATGTTCTCTTATTTTAATTTTGGTTTAAATTATTTTAACTTATTTTAATTCTTTAATATGTTTAAATTATTCTTAAAATGAAGGTTAAATTAACTGTACAACTATGTTGTGTTATTATATGTATTATTATTGATATTGTTGCATTGAGTTTGTAATGGATTTTTAGAATATTTATTTTATTAAGTTGTAGACATATGATTGCGTGTGACATATCTATGAAATTTAGTTTTATATTATTAATTTATTTAATAAATGGTTCAACCGTAGGTTTAACCGATTGAACCAATTGAACCTTAACTCAAATATTTCACTAGTTCGATCTCCGGTTCGATTTTCAAAACATTACTTAAAATATTACATAGTTTTCATCTTATGAAAGTTTATTAGAGTGGATATAGAGAAAAACTCATTAGTGTAGGTGAACTGACATATGTCAGTTCTATGTGCTAGAGTTACCTATTATAGCAAGTCACCTTGTTACTCTATAAGTAACAAGGTGAAACATATCATTCTAGATAACTTATGAATCATAACAGAATTCTGTAATAGAATGAAAATAGAAATTGAAATGCTATCTTACTTAGTTTCTAACATGGTATCAATTTAAGCCATCGGTCCAAGCCCTGAAATGATGGAACCACCGTCTTCTTTGATACGTTTGTCGTCGGTCTCTGCTCAGCTCTCCGGTGCGACTGCACCGGAAATGGCGAAATCTTCAGACAATTAGACTCATTTTCAATTCGTGCTCAAGATCGCGCACAAACTCGGTGAGAAGAACTTTCACTTGTGGCGTCAACAAATTGAACAGTACATCAACGGTCACAATCTCACAGAGTTTATTGCATGCTCGCGCATTTCATCTCAGTTTGTTGATGATGAAACTCGCACTTCAGGTATTGTCAATCCTGCCTACACTCGCTGGTTGCAGAAAGATCAGATGTTGTTGTCGTGGTTGCAATCAACGTTATCGTGTAAAATTCTTTCTCGTGTTCTTGGATGCACTCATTGTAACACCCCACTCTAAACTATCGCGGAAGAATAAGATAAACAACAGAAATAATTCAGAGTGCAGCAAATAAAATCTCATGACGACCATCATAGATGTCACGTCCGTCACGGTCATGGCGAGCGTCATGGAGCTGTGACGACTGTCACACTCCTAAATTCTCAGACGCAGCAGAGGTGTCACATTCTACACTTAACCAAAACACATACACCTGCAAAAGATCATTTACTAACATACGTAGCATAAAATTGGGATGAACAAACAACGGTAACTTGTTTAACATTTTAATCATAAACACCATGTTATAATACACTTCCAACGATTCGTACTAATTAAATTCTATTAAAATTCAGCAAGTAATTATCTTGCATCAATTCACTAAAACAACTATGCATCCAAGCAACATTTGGCATTATCAGAAACAACCAATCTATCTGCCATAGTACTTAATAAAATTCAGCAATAAGGAATTTAATTAAAACAATAACGTTAATCGTTCATCCCCCCCAGAGTGCTACGTATCAGAGCGACCAACGACCTTAAACATAAAGCGACACTTTCTTCCGAGTTACCTGTAAATTACCACCAACGGAGGTAACATACAACGTAAAGGGTGAGATATCAACAATATAACATAAGGCATGATAAAAGTCATGTCAGAATATTATCACAGCATTATAATTCCAGCAGTTCGCATAAATATTAGTAATAATTAAACTGCAACCACCCTTTATTCATACCCACAACAATTATCATCATATCTCAGCAACTCATCAAAACAACTCAACAACGCAACTCAACAATGCGACTCAACAATGCAACTCAACTGTGCATATGCATGTGGTACCATTTTGGGAGACAACACTCCACAATAATTCGGGAGACAACTCTCCACAATAATTCGGGAGACAACACTCCACCATAAATCGGGAGACAACTCTCCACAATCATTTTATTTTGTCATTAAAGACACCATCGTCGCCAATCCAGGCCAAATGATATGCTATGAGATGCAACTATTATGGACTATAACACAACAATAACAACAACTGTGCAACAACCGTGCAACAAGGCATCACGCCTACAACCAATTATCCATAACAGAAACATCACATTTCACATACATCATGTACTCACCACTTCAATCTGTTCATATCAGAGAACTACCAACATTATCGTTCCTACGAATAAGACTCTAACACATTTTCGCAGAGAACAATTAAAAACAACCTCGTCTCTACAATTGAGAACTCAACAGCATTTTCATGTCATAGAACAACTGACAACATCATTACGGGAACATTACTACGGGAACGTTACTACGGGAACGTTACTACGGGAACATTAACCCTTAATATTTATCGATCTACAGGAACATTAATCCTTAATATTTCTTCAACTTATGGGAACATTACTACGGTAACGTCACTACGGGGACATCACTACGGGAACATTACTACGGTAACGTTACTACGGGAACATTACTACAGGAACATTACTATTACTACGGGGACATTACTACGTATTTGCCCCATTAGGGAAACCTTAGAGCATCGTATATATAACACATTCATTCTTACATAGAAAAACCTCATCCCTAACATTTAGCGATTAACGGAAATTATACCTATGAATCAATTCCCTACATGAAATTGATCATACCCACGGTTATAGAATTGAACCCCACCCTTACCTTGAATAGAGGCCAATTCCAAGCTTTCTGGTTCCGTTCTACGGTAACTCTCCTGCAACTTTCTTCCAATTTCACCGATGGAAATTCTTTTGTTCTTACTTTCTCCACCGTCACGTTCCTTTTTCCTTCTCTTCAACCTTTTTCCTCAATTTTGGTTTTCTGAGCAGTTTATCGTTCTTTTGCTCTTTCTCCCACAACTGTTTATCGTAACTTCCTTTCTCTTCTTCCAAAATCCTTTCTCTGGCAGTTTATCGTGTCCTCCTCTCTTTCCCAAAAACTTCTCTATTTCATTTAATCCCTTATTTCTTATTTTATTATTTAAATCCAATAATAATAATACTACAAATATTATTCTCCCACTAATAATAATATTCATAATAATAGTAATAATATTCCACCAATAATAATATTAATACTAATAGTAATAATAATAATAATAATAATAATAATAATAATAATAATAATACCACCAATATTACTATTAACTATTATATTATTATCTCAACACCACATCTCCACAAATAATTCTTATATCTCAAGGATACTCACCAATCATATACAAACCCACCCCACCTAAGGGCACACCAACAATTCATAAATAATTTAATTAAAATGAACGGGCGTTACAACTCTCCCCTACTTAAAAGAATTTCGTCCTCGAAATTACCTCAATCAAACAGCTCCCAACCAGACCACTTTCACTAAAGCAATCTCTTCACCTCGAAGTTGCTTCTCGTTCATCCACTTGAACTAGCAACGCCTCAACAGTCAAATTACCTTTCACTTGTACACCATCCATCCGAATTAATGTACTTCTCCAACTTAGGCACATACCACATCATGTAAATTCCCACGAGTGACAGCGGTAAAACAGTCTAACCTGCTATTTTTCCCACGCTTCTGCTGCGCCACTCTGGTACAGATCACAAAATACAGTGTGCTTCCGAGACTTCAAGCTCAATCAACACCAGTTACTATCGTAACTCTCAAAACACGTCTTTATTGGATCCTTTGGATCTTTTCGGTCGTCTCTTGCACAATCTCAGCTAGCTTCAACATAGAATGATTAATCTCACTTGTTAGGAAAAGAGCCAATTAGTCATTCTATCCAAAATCACCCAAGTAAAATCATATTCCTCAAATTCTCCGGAAAACCCAACACAAAATCCATGGGAATACTATCTGATCTCCACTCTGAAATATTCAACGGTTGCATTGGACTCAACGGTCTCTGACGTTTATTCTTCGACTCCCAACAAGTCTAATCAGCACATACAAACTCAACCACTTATCTCTTCAACTATGGCTCTCAAAATAATTTCCTCAAATCCGGTTACATCTTCATAGCACTGGGATGGATACTCCATCTACCTCAATACTCTTATTCCACTTAATAATATCTGGGACACACCTCTATTACGACATCTCGTGATATTATTTCCATTAATCTAAAAATCATCCTTTCGACTTTAATTCCTCAGATTCAACCAATCTACCAACTCAAACCAGAGTTCTGACCTTATCGAATCTCGTCAAGAATACTCTTAGTAAGGTCCAACATACTAAGTTTAACTCCATAAGAAGTCTCTTCACAAACCAAACTCATATCACAAAATTTCTCAATCAGTCCTAACTCTTTCCACCACCATCATCGGCATATGCAAGGATTTCCAAGTTAATGCATAAGCTACCACGTTTTGATTTTCCCGAATGGTAATTCAATCCGAAACCATAATCCATTCCGGAGTCCCAATTATTTTCTGCCTCATATTCAACTCCTCCAACTCAAGCAAATACCTTAAGCTCTTGAGATCACCAAACATTTCAAATCTCAAATTAACCAATTTAAGCCTCCAACTCTGGCACAAACACAACAACACCCAACTCTAAATCACTCGTCAGGTGATCCCTCTTATGTACTTCAAGTTGCCTTAAAGCATAACCCAAAACTCGCTAACGTTTCACTTATCATATCAACAAGGCATCATAAACACAACAAATGGTCCTGTCGGGTTCGACAAAAATCAACACATGATACATTTTCAATTTTCTGCTATAATTGAACCAGGTACAGGCCTCAAAATTTTTTTCCCTAGAAAGAGCATCTCGTTAGCTTTCGTACGCTTCAAACGGGGACTAAAACTGAGTTACGGATCAAGAGATATGAATTTTTGAAGTTTCTCCAAAACAGAATTTTTCTGCATAAAGACTGCTACGGGTTTAAGCATTTTCGCCCGAAAATCCGACCGATTCAATCATTTTCTTCGAAACAACCACATACTCATTTATACCAAACATATATTAGTGATTTAGAACCATCAAACGCGAAATCTACGACTTTCGATTTCAATCCGAATCTTAAATCCTCAAATCTCCAAAAATGCAAAAACTTACAAAAATCCATCAAATTCGATAAAACAACATACTTGATCACGACCTAACATTACCAGACACCACGGCGTAATCTATTCCAACTTTCATCCGTAAAAACATTGATTCCGTAAAAGCTGCGATCTCGGAATTCGACGTACGACAACAATTTCACACTCAGAAGGTCATTCGACACATCTTCAACTCTTGGGATATTTAAAGGTCTAATTATACCAATATTTCATTCCACATCTTACTTTCTTTACTAATCATCAGAAGTCACTATCCACCTTTTATATACTCAACCTCACGCTGAGCTACAACTCCGCACTTGCAGCATCCTGGAGAAGCACAAGCTTCTCCCCCACTTGAATCATTCTCACTCCTGCAGACAAAGGTTTCACAACAAAACATGTACCGACAATGTTTTCACACACATGTCGCATACTGTTGCACCCCAAAATTTGCCCAACCTTTTCTAACCTAGGTTTATGTTTCAATTGCATAATCATTTGCATTAGCATCATGTACATAGTGTATTCATCTGCATTGCATAACATAAGCAAGCTATCCTAATCAAGGGATTAAAGTGCTATTATCATTTCCAGAGGTATATTCAAGGGTTTCACTCATATTCAAGACTACTCAGGTCATCAGGGAAGAATTTAAGCTTTGAAGAGTTGACAGGTTGATCAGTGAGTTCTCTCCTATCTTGAGGTTGTTTGGGGATCATCAGAGGGTGTATGAGGTATAATCCAAGAGCATGAAGTGTGTATGGATGTTATGAAGAGCCTAGATGATCATTTTTGAGGAGAACTAAGTCATTGGAATGATTGCAAGAGCCTCAGTTGAAGTCAGTCAACTAGGGTTTGTCTAGGTCAACACTAGGTCAAAGAAGTGTTTTGAAAGGCATCAAGGAGCATTTGAAGAATGTGGGATTCATTATTTGCTATATGGATATGGATATGGTGTTATGCCCAAGAAAAATCAGAAGGAATCAAGGAGAAGAGGAGTTACCAAATTAGGGTTTCAGTGTAAAATCCCCTGATTTAGGTCAAACTTCAAAGCAGTGTAACTCAAGATGCAAGCTTCATATGAATTCTTGGTCCACATGAAACTTGTAGAGTATCTTCATAGCTTTAATTTGAGTTGTGGAAGTCATCAAGATGATTTGTAGAACTCAAGTTATAGCTCTTGCAAGTTACAGGTCATTTGAGGGCACTGAAATTTGTCTGTGAAAGTTGTCTGTCTTCCAAGCAACCTTTGACCTTCAAGGAGATTTCAAATGGATTTATGGAAAACATGAGAGTTGTTCCTTATTGTCTTAGCTTTCTATAAAGGTATGGTATGCCTTCATATGATTTGTGTAACTCTACTTATGGTCTTGGCAAGAAAGGGGTATTTTGGTCATCTGAGGATTACAGGTCATTCTTAGCCTATGCCTAAAACTCATACAAGGAAGCTTCAAATGAAAAACTTCCCAACATCAAAGTTGCTCAAAATGTCATTTTAAGTCTATAAAAGAAGTCATGGAAGTTTGGAAATGCATAGAACAAGACTTGATAAAAGTTGGTGGAAAATGACTTAAAAAAGGCATATAACTTGAAAAAGTTCAAGTTGGAAAATGGTTTGAGAGATCTACAAATCCAAAATGGGTCATCCAATATACCAAATTGAATCCAAACATCATTTTAAAGACATTGGTTCAGCCACTTTTTTGAGTTACGGGTTAAATTTTGGACTTGCTTTGTATTTTTGTTACTTGCATAATAAGGCAAGTATGGAAAACTTGGCACAAGGTAAATTTCAAGGCAAGGAGCTTGTTTTTTTCACACATACCATGTCAATATCTCATGAAAGGAGATTTGAACACAAATTTAAAGGGATGCAAGCATGATATGAGATGTTTCAAAGTGTCATTACATGAGAACTTCCATAACTTTCCACCACATTCTAGAATCATCCTAGAGGCATCCAGAAACTTCTAGATCTGTCCATCATCCTCTATATATTGAGTGTGGATCATTAGTGCAAAAGGTTGGTGAAAAGATAGAGAGAAGAGAGGGAATTCCATTGTTGCTTCCATTGTAAGAAAGTGTGAAAATCTACAATCTACACCAATTCTGTTCATTCTTTTTTCTTCATCCACAATCCATTGAAACTCTTGAATGCATACATGCTGAATTAGAGAGCCATCCATGGAAGATTGAAGCTCTAGGGTTTGAAATTGCAAGAAGCATATCAGATTCGAATCTCATGTTAGAGGCATTATTCTCCCAACTTTTTGCAAACAGAAACCCTAGCATCATCTAAGGACCATTGGTGAAAGCTTGCAAGTGTTGAATCGAGCCAATTCTCATCTGTTTCATCAAGAATTGCAGGTATGCATTTTCTCTTCTATCTCCCTAATTAGGTGTTGTTAGATTAGATTATTAGTGTAAAAGTGTTAGGTTTAGGTAGATGAACATGTGCACAATCTGTTATGGCCATTAGAGAAGGTTTGATTCATGGCAGTGCAACTTTCTTGACCAAGAATTCTCAACCTAGGGCGTGTTAGTGTTAGCCTTTATGCTTAGAATACTCCACATAATCCATAGATCATTCTAGCGTAGTTTCAGCAAGAACCATCACCATGCATGACAGAACTAATCAATGGTGTCCAAGACTTCCAGCTATCGAGCTTGATTATATAATGAGTTTTAGAAAAATCCAAGTGTAGGATCTTGTAGAGGGCTTTGAGTAGGCCATTTTTCGTTTTTGGATCGAGGGATTTGGTGGAGTGAGGAGAGAGAACAAAGCTGTGGAAGTTCGTGCATGGGAGAGGAAATTCTGAAACCCTAGATTCATGTTGGGGACGATGACCCAGGGACGTTGGATTGTTTTAAAATTTTGACTCATTAGACTCATCGGATGGCTGAGATTCAATTTGAGAAACAGAGGGAAAGTCCATAGTGAAACGATGCGTTTCACTAAAAAACCTCAGCATGGGCCTGGATTCAGAATGTTATCCCCACCCCCAAACCAAAGCCCATTGGAAAATGAACTGAAATTGATTGCTAAATGCACCGAGTTTTTAATGTTTTTCGTTTTATTTTTTTAATTGATTTTCTGAAACTAGCTGGGCCTAGCGCTTTTGATATTCACGCCCCCCATTTCCTGGCCCAATGAGCAATATAACTGGGCGCGTCTGCTTATGACACCCCCCTCCCCATTTAATTCATTTTTTTGATTTATATTTTCTTTTATATTTTCTTTGATCTTAGAAAATCCATATAAAATTGAAAAAAGCTTGTTTTTAATTGGTTCTTTTTGTGGTAGATTCATAATTTTGTTAAGAAAAATAATAAATAATAAATTTGGCATTTTATTTGGTTTTATTATTTTTTGTGCATTTTTCTTTTAAATAGCTTTTTAATGAGTTTAGTTTAGTGCATAATTTTGTTGATTTTAGTTCTAATAGTTCCCCTTATATTTAGGGCCCATTCTTTCTAGGGTGATTAGCTTAGACCTTCAACTTGTACATAGGATTTAATTCATAATTTTAGGATTAATTTTTAGGTGATTGGTTTAGGTGTGATTAGTGTGATTAAAATTAGGGTTTTAAGTGAGCATAGGTGAGATAGATTAATTCTTTTAGGAATTTTGATTTGATTTTGGGGTATGGGACTATAGGGGTTATGGGTAGATTATAGATCCCTTAGAAAATATTAGGATTCCCCTACTGCTATTAGTATATTGCTTATATTTGATTGACTGTGTGGTGTGCCCTCTTTAGGGTTATTATTTGTCTGTGTGGGGTATTGGGTTTGTTTGGGGCCTGGGGTTTGAGCTGAAGACTGTGTTGATGAAGCCCATTTGAAGATCAGAGAATGAAGACCAACTTCCAGAGCTGATGAGGAGTATCTCTTGCTGGCAGCTGTTGAAGTTTCTAGGATCTAGGAGTTAGGCAGAGCTCTAGAGTAGAAAACTTGATTCTCAAACATGGAAGGTCTTGATTGCCTCCATCCTTCTCTGTGATGCAGAGTCTCTCTAAGACACTCACCCCCTTCCTTTGGAAGGCTTGGTGATAGTGTCTAAGAGATAGAACTCTTGAGAGAAAATATCCTATGTGTTGATAGCAGTATGTTTGCCACCTTTGGTGGTCAACTAATTGCTTAACACCCAGTTTATTCTTGTGATTGTTTCCTCAGCTTGGAGAGTAGGACTTGAAGAAAAGCCATTGGGAGATTGAAAATAAAAGACTAATGTCTGCTTGAAGCCTGAAGATGGTTGCAGATGCTGATGAATATTGCTTTGCTGTTTAGTTTTAGCTGTTTTAATTCTTGATGTATTGTGTGAATTTTCCGGACTGTATTGTTTGCTGTTTAACCTGTTAGGTTGAAAGTGAATTCTGTTCACTTTTGCCTATTGTTTTCTAGGTTCGAGGTTGAGTGGGACTCCCTTGCCTCGCTTGTATTGTTGCATCCATGCATTTTACTGCTTTATTGTATATATCTGCTGCTTCTGTTTCCGTCTATTCCCGTAGGATCTCTGTTTCTCTCTGCGCAAGAGAGGAGCATGATAGACATTAGGTCTTAACCCATGCATGATAACATTAGGGTAGATTTTTATCCCCTTTTCAACCCTAGGATTTGTAGAGTGTCATCTCTTCTTTCCTCAAAACAACAGAAAAACACTAATAAAGGTTATAACAGAGATTAATTCATTTCTTCCGTCAAAAGATTCGAACAAACATCAACCTTTTCGCAATAAGAAAACCCTTGTTTAAGGTGAGATTTTTCATAAAAGACACTTGAACAGCTTGTGTCGTACGTAGCCCGAACTACGTCTGCTCTGATCTTCCATGCTGTGTGGAAGTACGTAGGCATAGGATGCGATATCCTAGCGAGCAACCTTCACCCATCTTCACCCGTAGTTAGGCGAACTACGTTGACTCTGATTTCTCGTTCCAGACGGGAATACGTAGGCATAAAGCGCAATGCTTTGCCGAGTCATGTTTTCTCTTTCTTTTCCTTTTTAGACCTCATCCTTTAGCGTAGATAGAAGTGTAATCCGTACAAACCAAGCAAGCGTGGATCCCATCGAGTACGATGGACGTGAGGGGTGCTAATACCTTCCCCTCGCGTAACCGACTCCCGAACCCAGGTTTTGGTTGCGATGACCATACCTTTTCCCGTTTTCGCGAGGTTTTCTTCGAGCGTTTCCTTTCCCTCCGTTGGGATAAATAACGCACGGTGGCGACTCTTCTGTCAGCCGGCGCCGATTTTCGCAGTAGCGACAGTTGGCGACTCTGCTGGGGATCCAACGTCCCCTGGCTGCTAAGGACTGAGATGGTTTCTTATGTATTTGGGATCCAACGTCCCTTAAGAGAGTCAATCCTAGCGCTTGTTTTCCCGTCGAGGATTTTGTATGGATTTACATTTCTGTATTTACATGTCAGCATTTTATTATTATTATTATTGCTGTATTGTGGGGTGTGATGGGTGTTACATGATTGAGAGATAAGCCGGACCTGGGCTTGAGTGCACCTAGACTTAGAGTAGAGATTATTGGGCGCGCACGTGCTTTGCATGTCCTAGTGTCCCGCGAAATCTACACTCAGACGAGATTCTTCTGGTTGGCCTCCTGTCCTGCCCTTTGGGTGGCTCGGGTTGCTGGTTAGTTGGATTGTCGACTCTGGGAACCGATCATTTGGAAGTTGGCTAAGTGAGGCCTCTTCAGGATTTGATGATGCCACTCCTTTTGGGAATCGTATCATCAACCCTGAAAGTCTGTGACGCCGACGACCGCATAGGATGTCGTACCTTTGTCAGTTTCTAGGACATCCATCTGTGAGAGGGATTGGGGTTATGCAGGTAACTAGACCTTCAGATACCGGTTATTCCTTGATCAGAGATCCTGGGTATTTATGGACAGTGAAGAGGTCTATCAGAGACCAGTCAAAGTTATGGTTTGAGGTCTATCAGAGACCAGTTGGAGTTATGTTATGAGGTCTAACAGAGACAAGTGTTGGAGCTTTGTATTGGGTCTACCTGAGACCAGGGTTTGAGACTTTTGATATGGTTCAGGCTTCTCAGCTATGGCACTTGGTCCCTGTTGCATGTTGCTTGCATTGTATTGTTTGCATAATCATTATCATTGCATCCCATTAACGTGTGTCTGTGCTGCAGGTGCATTTGCATATTCCCTGGTTCTAGTGTCTGGACTTCTGAGTATTGATCATGGCGGGTTTGAGGATGACAGTTGCGTACAAGCTACCTATCCCTGATATTACTCCCCTCCTGGGTCTGATTTCTCTTGCTGATGAGGACGTCCGTAGAAGCTTCAGGCAGAGTTATGGACGGCTGTTGGGTTTGGTTCGCAAATCCACTGATGATGAATTGAATGGGCTGTACACCTTGATGCAATTCTATGACCCGACTTTGAGGTGTTTCACGTTTGCTGATTTTATCTTGGGGCCCATCATGGAGGAGTATGTAGAGTTTACTGAGCTGCCGGTACAGAATGCAGTCCCTTTTATTCACTCTGCCGCTGAGCCCAAGTTGGAGGATTTAGCTAAGGCCTTGCACATGAATGCTTCTGAGCTGTTGATGACTTCTTGGCGAGGGGTTCCAGGTTTCTCTCTCCAGTTCCTGGTTGGTAAGGCTCAAGAGTACACCAAGAATGGGTGTTGGGTGGTCTTTAACGCTATTTTGGCTCTATGCATTTACGGGATAGTATTGTTTCCCAATTTCCCAAACCTCGTGGACATGGATGCATTTCATTTATTTGCTGCTGGCAACCCAGTGCCTACACTGATTGGGGACTTTTACCATTCGATGCACTATAGGAATGAGAACAGGAGAGGCAAGAACGTCTCTTGTTGCGTGCCTTTGCTGTACATGTGGTTTAAGAGCCATCTTCCCCTGAAGGGACCTTTTGTGGATAGTGCAACTACAGCTGACTGGCCCGAGCGTCTGATGAGGCTATCTTCTGAAGACATTGAGTGGTTTGACTGAGACTTGCTGGGGTCTGAGCTTATTGTCAGTTGTTCTGGGTTTCCTAATGTTCCGTTGATAGGGAGAAAAGGGTGCATCAACTACAACCCATCTCTGTTTGTCCGCCAGTTTGGATATGCGTTGAAGAACCCGCCTCAGGAGGAAGAAGTACAGGAATCTCTGTACTTCACCGGTGATTTGAGTGGAGAGCTACTAGCCAAGCTTCGGCATGCCTGGACGCGTATTAACAGAAAGGGGAAGCCACTGTTGGGGAAGAATGATTGTCAGGCATATGCACCCTACAAAGTTTGGATCCAGGAGAGAGCAAGACAGTTATTGATGCCATTTCCAGCTGCACCAGTCCCTGTTCATATTCCGGTGGAAGAGCCAACCACTGTCACTATGGAGGTCTACGAGCAAGTTGTGAAAGAAAAGGAAGCCTTGATGAAGATTAATGAAGAGTTAGAAAAGGAGCTAGCTCAGATGCGGAGTGAGAAGAATAAGGTTGTACGTTCTTTCCAACAGCAGATCGAACTAGTAAACAGGCTAGGTGCCGAGTTGACTGAGGAGAAAAAGAAGCGCGAACGTCTGGGTCAAGAGTTCAGAAGCTCTCACGACATGTTGGAGTCCAAAAAGAAAGCACTCGACGCCGCTCACCGAGAAATCTCTTCTTGTAATAAGACATGGAATGCTACGCTAACCAACAATAAAAAGAGGGAAGATAAATTGAAGCAACAAATTTCTGACCTCGAAGAGCAGTTGAAGGCTAGCATTGAGAAGTGCAAAGAAGAGGTGATGACCAGATACAGTCTCCAGAAAGCATTGAACAAGGCCATCGAAGGCAGGAACGAAGCTGTGTCTCAGAAGTGGAGGCTAGAGGATCGCTTCGGAGAAGGGGCATGGGAGGAAACCGCCGGTGACGTGCGACGTGTTCTCAAGAGAAGAAACCAGCTTGTCGAGGGGCTGCTTACCCGACCAAGCCATTCAGAGACCAGGAAGTTGATAGAAGAGTACCGGGCTTATGGGAGTACTTGATCATTTCATGTATTAACTTGTATGCTTTGTTTGCATTTGTGCTGACCATCACCAGGATTGTTGGTTGAGGTCATGCCTTCTTATTGTACACTCAGTGATATTGTATTCTTGGATTTCTCTGCAATATACGAGGTTTTCTATGATTTGGCTCCAATCACCGTATTGCTAGCACTGTCACTGCACTGGCACATTCACACTAGAATCAGGGAATGAGAATCCCTAATGCACAGACACATATTGCATTTTGCATACATACTCATATTTGCATTACAGGTTTGTGATTCGTGTATCTTATCTCCTGCATCCGTTTCAGGTATTTTCAGGATTGCAGAAAAGCGGGTCCACCGTTACTCTACAAGGATCAATCAGAAGAAGATCATGGACAACATGCAGAGTGAAATGCAAGAGATGCGTGACAGGATGGCCCTGCTCATGCAAACCATGGAGACTATCGCCAAAGGACAAGAGCAGCTGCAGAATCTGGTTCAACCGATAGTCGCACGGGCTGAGAACAACGGGACACCGCAGGGTGAAAACATTGTTGCTTCTCCCCGAATTGAGAATCGTCAAAGTGCTGATGCTATTCCCGCGACCGGTTTGAATGCTGGAGAAACTGGTCCTGTAGGTGGAGGTGGGAACACCGGTAACATGAATGTCAATGCGGATACTGCTGGGGTATTCGTGGGCAATGCCAACCAGGGTTTCAATGGGGGTGTTGAGAACATCGGAATGAACGGTATCAATGGTAACCAGGGTTTCAATGGTGTGAATATGGGGTATGGCAGCATGGCTGGCGCCAAGGCTGGGTTTGGTGGCTATGGTAATCTTGGATATGGAACTGGCGCATACAACACTCAAGAGATGGGTAATCTGAGGTATGACCCCAGCTATGTCCAAACGGGTCCGGGCCGTGATGCAGATTATGTTGGATACGATGCAGTACCTCGCTGGGAGGATCGTCAGGAGGATGTGTTCTCTGGTCAGAACGAGGGTCATGAAAGAGCCAGGGATGACAACCATCGGATGAGATTGCTGGAAGAGAAGGTGAACGGATTGGCCAGCCAGAATGCTCTTGGGCTGGATATGTCAAATATGGGGTTAGTCCCAGGGTTGAGGGTCCCGCTGAAATTCAAAGCGCCGTCATTTGATAAGTACAAAGGGGATACATGCCCTAGGGTGCATGTACGCGCGTTTTACAGGCGTATGTCTGCGTATTCTGAGGATGAAAAGATGCTAATGCACTTCTTCCAGGATAGCCTGTCAGGGCCATCGCTGGAGTGGTACATGAGCTTGGAGCCTACTCAGATCAGGAGTTGGAAAGAGCTGGCAGAGGCTTTTGTTCGACACTATCAATATAATAGTGACCTCGCCCCTAACCGAGTTCAGTTGCAAAGCATGTCTCAAAAGTCTAGTGAGAGCTTTAAAGAATACGCCCAGAGATGGCGAGATCTGGCTGCTAGGGTACACCCTCCGATGGTGGAGCGCGAAATGATGGATATGTTCATAGGAACTTTTTCTGGAATGTACTACGATCGGTTGCTCAATTTTTCGATGAGTACTTTCTCTGAATTGATCTTGATGGGGGAGCGCATTGAAAACGGAGTGAAGATTGGTAAAATTCAAGCGGGTGAGTCCAGTTTCGCAGGAGGTAATAAGAAGACGTTTGGTGGTAAAAGGCAGGGTGATACCAATGCCGTATACAGTGCTCGACGAAGGAATAAAGGTCACAACTGGCGTCAGCAGTCGCAGGTTGCTAGTGTAACCATTCCAGGGCCTTCTCAGCAGCAGAGACAGCAACCACCGCAGCAGGCTCAGCAGCAGCCTAATAATAATCAGCACAGGCTTCAGAACCCACGACCGAGGAGAGTATTCGAGGTACCACCGGTATCATATGCAGAACTCCTTCAAACTTTGTTGAAATTGCAGCTAGTCGAGAAGAGGACCTTAGCACCACCAACTGGCCAGCCACCAGTCGGATATGATGTTAATGAGCACTGTGACTTCCATTCGGGTGCACCAGGGCACAATATTGAAAATTGCCTAGCTTTCAAGCATAAAGTACAAGACTTGCTTGATAGTACAACTATTAACTTCGGGAAGGAGGGTCCCAATATCACGCAGCAGCCAATGCCCAAGCATGGTGGGGCTGGGGCCAATGCCATCATGGTAGATGATGAGTTGGACTCGGTTTCAGAAGTGAGTGAGCTGAAAACCCCTTTGAGTTACATAAAGCATTGTTTATTAGAAGGAGGTGTCCATCCCGGTTGCAGTGAAGAGTGTGTCGACTGTTTGATTCAACGTGGGGGCTGTGAGAGGTTGAAGAGGGGAGTTCAAAGTTTGATTGATGAAGGAATTTTGCAGTTTGACAGGGCTGTGGGGCGAGAAAAGTCTGTTGAGACAGAATCTGGAGAGCGTAGGGAGGTTGCTACGATCACTATTCCGTTCAAATCAGTGACAATTTCGGCACCATCGAAAAGGTCGACCATTACTATTACCAAGGCTAAGCCAGTCCCTTTTGAAAGCACAAAGGCAGTCCCGTGGTGCTATGGTGCTGAGGTGTATTGTAATGGGGAAAAGATTGACTTGAATGATCCGCCAGCAGGATCCGTAGATAACATAGTGGGAGCGGGTGGTATAACCCGGAGCGGTAGAATTTTTACTTCACCTGAGGTTGAAGCAGAGAGACTTGCCAGGGGTAAGAACAAAGTTGTTGAGGGAGAATCTTCGGGGAGTAAAGAGAAAGAGCCGATAACCAAAGATGTGGAAGAATTCATGAGGTTAATCCGCAAAAGTGATTACAAGATTGTAGATCACCTGCAGCAGACCCCGTCAAAGATCTCCATATTATCGTTGCTGTTGTGCTCTGAGGCGCATAGAAATGCCCTATTGAAGGTACTTGAGACATCTTTCGTGCCGCAAGAGATTTCAGTTAATCAGCTGGAGGGAGTTATGGCACATGTTAACGCTGGGCATGGACTGGGATTCATGGATTTTGACTTAACGCCTCGAGGGAGTGATCATAATAATGCTTTGCACATCTCTATCGAATGTCGGGGCACTGTTTTATCCCATGTGCTGGTGGACACTGGGTCCTCGTTGAATGTGTTACCAAAGAAAGCCCTGTTGAAATTAGATACCCGTGGGTTGTTGTGCACACCTAGTGATTTGGTAGTGAGGGCCTTTGACGGAACCAGGAGGTCGGTATTCGGGTCAATAACGTTACCCATTCAAGTAGGTCCGGAGGTGTTTGATACAGTGTTTTACATCATGGACATTCAGCCTGCATATAGCTGTTTGATCGGGAGGCCTTGGATTCATGCCGCTGGGGCAGTAACTTCTACGCTCCATCAGAAGCTGAAATATATGGTTGAGGGGAGTATTGTGACGGTGTGTGGTGAAGAGGACATCCTAGTCAGTCATTTGTCTTCCTTCAAGTATGTGGAGGTAGATGGAGAGATTCATGAAATGTTGTGTCAAGCGTTCGAGGGGGTGAAGATTAAAGAAGAAGCTCCAGTGACGAGTGAAGGGCAAGAGGTGGCAGTCTCCTCATATAAAGAAGCCAAGGCGCTGGTACAAGCAGGAGAGACTCAGAAGTAGGGTCAGGTTCTGGACATCCCAGTGAAGCAAGATAAGTATGGCTTGGGGTACCGCCCATCTACCATGCAGAGTGCGCCTAAGTACAAGGGACCTGTGGTGTTCACGCCCGGAGGAGTTAGCTTCGAGAGGATCAATGCCGTGTCTGATACGGAGGAAGTGGATAGCGATTGCGACATGGACTCATGGATTCGACCCAGCACGCCGGGGCAAAGCCTATGCAACTGGTCCATCCAGGACATCATCCAAGTCACCAAACAGTAATGCATTGTTTTTTCAATCATTGTATGATCACATGCCTTGCCCGGGGCATCGTTGATCTTGTCTTAGGGCCTAACTGTTTACTTGTAGGTTTGCATGATTAATAAATGACGGCGTTTTTTACATTCAAATGTTGTGATCCTTTTCTTTCGGTTTTATTTTATTTTTCAATAAAATGGCAGCGTGGTTATGCATTTTGCTTGTACATCATTTTTGAAGCACTTAACCGTTTCCCTCGCAGGATTCATGAATTTTCAGATGACACCGACCAAAAACTTCCTATGACTCGTTTAGACTTCGAGCATCCGATCTTCCAAGCTGAGGAAGAAAGTGTGGAGGATAGTGACTTACCAGAAGAGCTTAGTCGGTTATTGAAGCAAGAGGAGAGAGTCATTCTGCCTCACCAGGAAGAGATTGATATTGTCAACTTGGGGTCTGAAGAATGCATCAGGAATATCCGTATAGGGGCCGCGTTGCAAGTGGACATCAAGCGAGAGCTTATTGAGATTCTGCGTGAATACAGTGATATATTTGCTTGGTCCTACGAGGACATGCCAGGTCTGGATACTGATATGGTTGTTCATCGCCTGCCGTTGAAGGAAGATTGCCCGCCTGTGAAGCAGAAACTCAGAAGGACTCGTCCTGACATGGCCGTAAAGATAAAGGAAGAGGTGCAGAAGCAATGGGATGCTGGGTTCCTGGCTGTTACCACCTATCCCACTTGGGTCGCTAATATCGTGCCTGTGCCAAAGAAAGATGGCAAGGTTCGAATGTGTGTTGATTATAGGGATCTAAACAAAGCGAGCCCGAAAGATGATTTCCCGCTGCCGCATATTGATGTGTTAGTTGACAACACAACTCAGTTTTCGGTATTCTCCTTCATGGATGGCTTTTCAGGGTATAACCAGATCAAAATGGCTCCGGAGGATATGGAAAAAACGACCTTTATCACCCCGTGGGGAACCTTCTGTTATAAGGTGATGCCCTTTGGTTTGAAAAATGCTGGGGCAACGTACCAACGGGCTATGACAACGCTTTTTCACAACATGATGCACAAAGAGATTGAGGTGTATGTCGATGACATGATTGCCAAGTCTCAAACAGAGGAAGAACATCTGGTTAATCTGTTGAAGTTGTTCAAGAGGCTGAGGAAGTTCAGGCTGAGGCTGAATCCTAATAAATGTACCTTTGGAGTGAGATCCAGGAAGCTACTGGGGTTCATTGTGAGCAAGAAAGGAATCGAGGTCGATCCTGCAAAAATAAAAGCAATACAAGAGATGCCAGCACCGAGTACAGAAAAAGAAGTCCGTGGATTCTTAGGGAGGTTGAATTACATTGCTAGGTTCATCTCTCACCTAACGACCACGTGTGAACCATTATTCAAGCTGTTAAAGAAAGATCAAGCGGTGGTCTGGAACGATAATTGCCAAAGGGCATTTGAAAAGATAAAAGAATACTTGCAGGAACCTCCGGTGTTGATACCCCCAGTAGTGGGACGACCACTGATTATGTACCTGACGGTTCTGGAGAACAGTATGGGTTGTGTTCTCGGTCAACATGACGAGACAGGGCGGAAAGAGCATGCGATCTATTACTTGAGTAAAAAGTTCACAGATTGTGAATCTCGATACTCCATGCTCGAAAAGACGTGTTGTGCATTGGCGTGGGCTGCCAAACGTCTAAGACAGTATATGCTGAACCATACAACCATGCTGATATCAAAGATGGATCCGATCAAATATGTGTTTGAGAAGCAAGCGCTCTCTGGAAGGATTGCTAGATGGCAGATGGTATTGATAGAATATGATATCCAGTATGTTTCCCAGAAGGCCATTAAGGGAAGTGTTCTGTCCGAATATCTGGCCGAACAGCCAATTGAGGATTATCAGCCTATGAAGTTTGAGTTTCCTGATGAGGACATAATGTACTTGAAGGCTAAAGATTGTGATGAGCCGTTGCCTGGTGAAGGTCCTGAGCGGAGTTCCCAGTGGCAATTGATTTTGATGGGGCTGTCAATTCGTACGGTAGCGGGATCGGGGCAATCATTACAACTCCCCACGGGTCACACATCCCGTTCACAGCTAGATTGACTTTTTCAGTGACGAATAATGAAGCCGAGTATGAAGCTTGCATTATGGGGTTAGAGGAGGCTATCGATATGAGGATTAAGAATCTGGATGTATATGGGGATTCAGCATTGGTTGTGAATCAGATTAAGGGAGAATGGGAGACGCGCCAACCTAATCTGGTGCCGTACATGAATTATGCAAGAAGGTTGCTACCTTTCTTTGATAGGGTGGAGTTCCATCATGTACCTCGGGCGGAGAATCAAATGGCAGACGCCCTTGCAACGTTATCCTCGATGTATAAAGTCAACCGCTGGAATGAGGCTCCCAGCGTTGTCATCTCTCGCCTTGATAGGCCGGCCTTTGTGTTTGCAATTGATGAAGCATCTGACGGTAAACCGTGGTATTTCGACGTACAGAATTTCCTGAAGAACAAGGAGTATCCGGCTGGGGCATCCAGTCGTGATCAGAAGACTCTAAGGAGATTAGCAGGCAACTTCTATCTGAATCCCGATGGTGTTTTGTATAGAAGGAACCACGATTTGGTACTCCTCCGGTGTGTAGACGAGAAGGAAGCCAACTTGCTCATGGAAGAGGTCCATGAAGGAACATTTGGTACACATGCAGGTGGGCACGCTATGACTCGAAAGTTATTGCGGGCAGGGTATTACTGGTTAACGATGGAAACTGACTGTTTCAAATTTGCCAAGTGGTGTCACAAGTGCCAGATCTATGCTGATAAGATCCATGTGCCACCCAGTCCACTGAACGTTATGGCTTCGCCGTGGCCATTCTCCATGTGGGGAATTGATATGATCGGCAAGATTGAGCCTACTGCTTCTAATGGGCATCGCTTCATTCTGGTTGCGATCGATTACTTCACCAAGTGGGTGGAAGCAGCATCTTACGCCAACGTGACGAAGCAGGTGGTGGCCAGATTTATCAAGAGGGATATAATTTGCAGATACGGTATTCCTGAACGGATCATTACTGATAATGGTTCGAATTTGAACAACAAGATGATGAAAGATCTGTGTCGGGATTTCAAGATCGAGCATCATAATTCATCTCCCTACAGACCCAAGATGAATGGCGCTGTTGAAGCGGCCAACAAGAACATAAAGAAAATTGTTCAGAAGATGGTGGTAACGTATAGGGATTGGCACGAGATGCTGCCATTCGCTTTGCACGGTTATCGTACTACAGTGCGTACATCAACCGGGGCAACACCGTTCTCACTAGTATATGGTATGGAGGCAGTCCTGCCATTGGAGGTTGAGATACCATCTTTGAGGGTGTTGCTTGATGTTAAGCTGGACGAGGCAGAATGGGTGAGAAGTAGATTGAATCAGCTGAGCTTGATAGACGAGAAAAGACTGGCATCCATTGCACACGGTAGGCTGTATCTGAGCCGGATGAAGAAAGCGTTCGACAAGAAGATTCGACCCCGAAGCTTTCAGACGGGTGATCTTGTGCTGAAGAAGATTCTCCCACCGCAATCGGATCACAGGGGCAAATGGACTCCCAATTACGAAGGTCCATATGTCGTGAGAAAGGTCTTCTCCGGAGGAGCCTTATTGTTATCCACAATGGATGGTGAAGACTTTTCGTCCCCTGTGAACTCGGACGCAGTTAAAAAATACTTTGCTTAAGAATTGACCCGCTGGACAGTAAAAAGAGAGTCCAGGCAAAAATGGGGCATCCTGGCGAACCAAAAACAGAATAAAAAAGGTTCGGGCAAAAGTTAGGGATATAAAATGAAAAATGTACACCCGCGAAGTCGAAAACCTACACTGGGCGGCTTCGGCAAAAAAGGGGCATCCCGGTGAATCGAAAACCCGCAAAGGGCGATTCACGCAAAAGTTAGGGATTTGAGAAGCAAATGACTGCGGTCCAAGTTTGATGATTAAGCGGTTTGGGGAGCATCTGGGGGGTCAATTATCCAAAGAAATCTCTTCTAAAGACAAAGATCGGGAAAGCGTCAGAGTCCGACGAGTCATAGGAGGATCGATTCATGGTGTTCGTCTGTAACACGTTGCCGACATGTGTACAAATTTTATTTTGTATATTTGTATACTTCTGCATTTTGTTTGTGTGTGACTACCTCTTTTCAGGAGTTGCATCTGATGTACAAATCTTGCCTATTCTCAGGCCGTTATCAATAAAGTGTTTCATTCAGTGTAATGTGTGGCTTTGGTTTTAATTTTTTACAGTTTTGTTTGTAAAAAGCGCCGATGATTTTGATAAACTTACATGCGTGTAACTAGGCGGGCCTCGGCCGATGATTGTTAAAACCGAAGATTACCTGAATGGTTGTCGTGGGTGACTACCAAGATGTTTCCTTTTTTGCATAGATTGTCTTGTGTTTGCTTGTTGACTTTTGCAGGTATTCGAAAGCTCGCAAAGTTCCCCGCCAGAGTCCATGGCAGGCTGGTACCCTCTCCAGAGGTTGAACGTTGTGGCTTTCCCCAGTGAAGTCACCCCAGGCAAGATTGAATGTTGTCTCCCCAGGAGAGCAGAGATTGCGTCAAAGGAAAAGATCAATGTATCTTCAGTAGATCAGAACTAGCTTATCAAGCAGAGCAGAGTCCTCCCCGGTGAAGGTCGGGAAGGATGTGATTAACTCCCCCGAGAGTTCTTGTGCAGGGCAAATCAGAATGTGTAGTTCAATCCCCAGTTCAGTGACAGCGGGATGATTTCCCCAGCTCAGTGATAGCAGGAGAGATTCCCCACAGAGTGTGATCAGGTGGTTGGAGTTGCTGAAAGGAGTTTTCCCGAGCGCGATTGTCCTTTCTTTCCCCAGTAAGTCGCTCTTCCTCGTCAGGGGGATCGTCTTCAGCAGATTTTGGAGTTTTGAGTTCGTGAGCTACTTTCCCAGCAGGATGGTTATCCCCAGTGGAGTTAGTTCATCTTTCCAACATTTATTTTGTTGGAAGCGTATCGGTAGTATTCCGGTCATCCCCGGCGGATCCAGTGTGTCTTCAGCATTTATTTTGCTGAAGCAACTCTTTGCATAAACATGCATCATGAGCATTTGCATTTTACCCAAATACGTAGCATTTCTATGCGGTGTGGAAGCATTACGTCATTATCCAACATGCATTTTTGAAACATAAGCCAGGTTGGTTACCTCTTCAGTTTCAGACATGTTATTCCTTGCCGATAAGAGAAATTGTGGTTTCAGGAAGACGTGGGTTTTGTGGTCAAAGTGCGCAGTGATCGTATGTGTACCATATACGGGGTTCATATAGCAAGGCACGCAGTGATCATGTTGATTTTAAGATGTGGATTTGTGGCCCAAGTGCGCAGCAATCATATTTGTACCATCTATGGGGTTCATGTTGTAGGACACGCAGTGATCGTGTTGATCTTGGTATGTGTATCTGTGGTCGAATGGCGCAGTGATCGTATTCGTCCCGATCTGAGAAGATTGTTTTTGTAAGGCACGCTGTGATCGTGTTGGTATCGTTTCGGGGTTTTATTGAGCAGGACACGCAGTGATCGTGTTTACTCTATTGGTAGTACAGGATACGCAGTGACCGTGTTTACCATATCATGTGATGTTGTTGGTCGATATATGCAGTGATCGTATTCGTCCATTATACAGTGGTTACGGGTTGACACGCAGTGATCGTGTTCATCCAGTTTTGTTGGTCGGTATACGCAGTGACCGTATTCGTCCGTTATACGGTGTGGCTATGGGGTGAGGCACGCAATGAACGTGTTCATCTGGTTGTTGGTGGCCGAAGTACGCAGTGATCGCATTCGTCCGATGTTTGAAGTTGTGTCACAGCACGCAGTGATCGTGTTTCCTCCAGTCAAGAGGGCCGTGACATGAAGCGCGCAGTGATCGCGTTCACCCTATGTATGGTTAGAATATGCAGTGATTGTATTCATCCAGTTATGTGGGTTAGTTGAGACCCACAGCACGCAGTGATCGTGTCTTCTCCAGTCAAGAGAATCGTGGCTCAGAACGCGCAGTGATCGTGTTCGAACGCGCAGTGATCGTGTTCAAGATACGCAGTGATCGTGGCTATCGTATCAGTTGGTTTTGTTGGTCGGCACACGCAGTAATCGTATTCGTCCTATTACATGGGTGGGTTTCGTTACACACGCAGTGATCGTGTTCAAGACACGCAGTGATCGTGTTTATCATATTGGTGGTTGAAGTACGCAGTGAACGTGTTCGCCTCTTCTATGTGGATTTATTCCGTCTGGCACGCAGTGATCGTGTTCGTCGTGTTTGTCCCATTATGTGAGTTCGTTTGCAACGCCAAGACGCGCAGTGATCGTGTTTTCTTCTGTCAAGAGGGTTGTGGTGTAGAATACGCAGTGATCGTGTCCATCTTGTTACCGAGGGTTGTTGTGCCAGACACGCAGTGATCGTGTTCGTCATGGCATATTCCCCTAGCAGAGTTGCTTGGTCAAGCAATTCTCTTTCTCCCCAGCCGAGTCCTTTCTCAGAGTGCTGTGGAAATAGCAGGATGCAATTTTTGGGTGGTTACCCACCGTTACCCCAGTAGAGGCGTAATCCCCAGCGGGGGGGGGGGGGGGGGGGGGGTCATCAACGAGATACTTGGTTAAGTTCCTCGTGGTCCCCGGCAGGGTATTCTGTGACAAGTTGCTTGGTTAAGTTACTTGTATTCCCCCATCTGAGCCCTTCTCAGGATGCCATGGAGTCAGCATTAGAAGACGGTACTACAGTTCGTGGGTTAGTTACCCGTAGTTCCTCCAGCAGAGTTATGTTCTCCAGCAGGGTGTCACTTCAATGAGTTGCTTGGTTAAGGCCCTCACAGTCCCTAGCAGGGAGCTTGCTATAGGAGTTGTTTGGTTAAATTCCTCGTATTTTTCAAAAGGATTATTCTCGTCGGGTTACGTGGTTAAGTTCCCAATTTCCCCAGCAGGTGTTTGACGGCAGTCGTCAGAATTCCCCTCAGAGTTGCTTAGTTAAGTTTCTCTTTTCCCCGCAGGATCGGTTGTTCATGTCTTCGAACATTGTCTCGCTTGGTTAAGCGTTTGCTCGTTTCTTCAAGATACGAAAGATTGATCAGTGAAGTCAACATGACAAGTGAAGTCAATATTCTCCCGCTGGTTAGCGTGTGCTTGGTTGATAAGTGAGATCAACAGAGGTTGATAAGTGAGATCAACAGAGGTTGATAAGTGAAATCAACAGAGGTTGATAAGTGAGATCAACAGAGGTCGATAAGTGATATCAACAATTTCTCGTTGTGTGGTGTATGCTCATTTCTTCGGAATGGAGTGGTCTGCAGACAATATCAGATTATTTCACAAACAGATTGACAGATGGATGGTTAGTTGTTGCTGTGACAACAGAAGCCAGTTCCCAGGGTTTTCCCAAGCAGTAGTCGCATGCGCAATTTATTTTTGCGGTTGGCAAATTTCCGGGTTCTTGTGTATTCAACCGTCTCGTGCCTCGAATGTCTGAAGGCTGCGCGCTCTTCATCCAGTCAGGTTCAAGCCGCTTGAATAGGGGCAGCTGTTGCACCCCAAAATTTGCCCAACCTTTTCTAACCTAGGTTTATGTTTCAATTGCATAATCATTTGCATTAGCATCATGTACATAGTGTATTCATCTGCATTTCATAGCATAGGCAAGCTATCCTAATCAAGGGATCAAAGTGCTATTATCATTTCCAGAGGTATATTCAAGGGTTTCACTCATATTCAAGACTACTCAGGTCATCAGGGAAGAATTTAAGCTTTGAAGAGTTGACAGGTTGATCAGTGAGTTCTCTCCTATCTTGAGGTTGTTTGGGGATCACCAGAGGGTGTATGAGGTATAAGCCAAGAGCATGAAGTGTGTATGGATGTTATGAAGAGCCTAGATGATCATTTTTGAGGAGAACTAAGTCATTGGAATGATTGCAAGAGCCTCAGTTGAAGTCAGTCAACTAGGGTTTGTCTAGGTCAACACTAGGTCAAAGAAGTGTTTTGAAAGGCATCAAGGAGCATTTGAAGAATGTGGGATTCATTATTTGCTATATGGATATGGATATGGTGTTATGCCCAAGAAAACTCAGAAGGAATCAAGGAGAAGAGGAGTTACCAAATTAGGGTTTCAGTGTAAAATCCCCTGATTTAGGTCAAACTTCAAAGCAGTGTAACTCAAGATGCAAGCTTCATATAAATTCTTGGACCACATGAAACTTGTAGAGTATCTTCATAGATTTAATTTGAGTGGTGGAAGTAATCAAGATGATTTGTAGAACTCAAGTTATAGCTCTTGCAAGTTACAGGTCATCTGAGGGCACTGGAATTTGTCTGTGAAAGTTGTTTGTCTTCCAAGCAACTTTTGACCTTCAAGGAGATTTCAATTGGATTTTTGGCAAACATGAGAGTTGTTACTTATTGTCTTAGATTTCTATAAAGGTATGGTATGCCTTCATATGATTTGTGGAACTCTACTTATGGTCTTGGCAAGCAAGGGGTATTTTGGTCATCTGAGGATTACAGGTCATTCTTAGCCTATGCCTAAAACTCATACAAGGAAGCTTCAAATGAAACACTTCCCAACATAAAAGTTGCTCAAAATGTCATTTTAAATCTAGAAAAGAAGTCATGGAAGTTTGGAAATGCATAGAACAAGACTTGATAAAAGTTGGTGGAAAATGACTTAAAAAAGGCATATAACTTGAAAAAGTTCAAGTTGGAAAATGGTTTGAGAGATCTACAAATCCAAAATGGGTCATCCAATATACCAAATTGAATCCAAACATCATTTTAAAGACATTGGTTCAGCCACTTTTTTGAGTTACGGGTTAAGTTTTGGACTTGCTTTGTATTTTTGTTACTTGCATAATAAGGCAAGTATGGAAAACTTGGCACAAGGTAAATTTCAAGGCAAGGAGCTTGTTTTTTTCACACATACCATGTCAATATCTCATGAAAGGAGATTTTAACACAAATTTAAAGGGATGCAAGCATGATATGAGATGTTTCAAAGTGTCATTACATGAGAACTTCTATAACTTTCCACCACATTCTAGAATCATCCTAGAGGCATCCAGAAACTTCTAGATCTGTCCATCATCCTCTATATATTGAGTGTGGATCATTAGTGCAAAAGGTTGGTGAAAAGAGAGAGAGAAGAGAGGGAATTCCATTGTTGCTTCCATTGTAAGAAAGTGTGAAAATCTACAATCTACACCAATTCTGTTCATTCTTTTTTCTTCATCCACAATCCATTGAAACTCTTGAATGCATACATGCTGAATTAGAGAGCCATCCATGGAAGATTGAAGCTCTAGGGTTTTAAATTGCAAGAAGCATATCAGATTCGAATCTCATGTTAGAGGCATTATTCTCCCAACTTTTTGCAAACAGAAACCCTAGCATCATCTAAGGACCATTGGTGAAAGCTTGCAAGTGTTGAATCGAGCCAATTCTCATCTGTTTCATCAAGAATTGCAGGTATGCATTTTCTCTTCTATCTCCCTAATTAGGTGTTGTTAGATTAGATTATTAGTGTAAAAGTGTTAGGTTTAGGTAGATGAACATGTGCACAATCTGTTATGGCCATTAGAGAAGGTTTGATTCATGGCAGTGCAACTTTCTTGACCAAGAATTCTCAACCTAGGGCGTGTTAGTGTTAGCCTTTATGCTTAGAATACTCCACATAATCCATAGATCATTCTAGCGTAGTTTCAGCAAGAACCATCACCATGCATGACAGAACTAATCAATGGTGTCCAAGACTTCCAGCTATCGAGCTTGATTATATAATGAGTTTTAGAAAAATCCAAGTGTAGGATCTTGTAGAGGGCTTTGAGTAGGCCATTTTTCGTTTTTGGATCGAGGGATTTGGTGGAGTGAGGAGAGAGAACAAAGCTGTGGAAGTTCGTGCATGGGAGAGGAAATTCTGAAACCCTAGATTCATGTTGGGGACGATGACCCAGGGACGTTGGATTGTTTTAAAATTTTGACTCATTAGACTCATCGGATGGCTGAGATTCAATTTGAGAAACAGAGGGAAAGTCCATAGTGAAACGATGCGTTTCACTAAAAAACCTCAGCATGGGCCTGGATTCAGAATGCTATCCCCACCCCCAAACCAAAGCCCATTGGAAAATGAACTGAAATTGATTGCTAAATGCACCGAGTTTTTAATGTTTTTCGTTTTATTTTTTTAATTGATTTTCTGAAACTAGCTGGGCCTAGCGCTTTTGATATTCACGCCCCCCATTTCCTGGCCCAATGAGCAATATAACTGGGCGCGTCTGCTTATGACACCCCCCTCCCCATTTAATTCATTTTTTTGATTTATATTTTCTTTTATATTTTCTTTGATCTTAGAAAATCCATATAAAATTGAAAAAGCTTGTTTTTAATTGGTTCTTTTTGTGGTAGATTCATAATTTTGTTAAGAAAAATAATAAATAATAAATTTGGCATTTTATTTGGTTTTATTATTTTTTGTGCATTTTTCTTTTAAATAGCTTTTTAATGAGTTTAGTTTAGTGCATAATTTTGTTGATTTTAGTTCTAATAGTTCCCCTTATATTTAGGGCCCATTCTTTCTAGGGTGATTAGCTTAGACCTTCAACTTGTACATAGGATTTAATTCATAATTTTAGGATTAATTTTTAGGTGATTGGTTTAGGTGTGATTAGTGTGATTAAAATTAGGGTTTTAAGTGAGCATAGGTGAGATAGATTAATTCTTTTAGGAATTTTGATTTGATTTTGGGGTATGGGACTATAGGGGTTATGGGTAGATTATAGATCCCTTAGAAAATATTAGGATTCCCCTACTGCTATTAGTATATTGCTTATATTTGATTGACTGTGTGGTGTGCCCTCTTTAGGGTTATTATTTGTCTGTGTGGGGTATTGGGTTTGTTTGGGGCCTGGGGTTTGAGCTGAAGACTGTGTTGATGAAGCCCATTTGAAGATCAGAGAATGAAGACCAACTTCCAGAGCTGATGAGGAGTATCTCTTGCTGGCAGCTATTGAAGTTTCTAGGATCTAGGAGTTAGGCAGAGCTCTAGAGTAGAAAACTTGATTCTCAAACATGGAAGGTCTTGATTGCCTCCATCCTTCTCTGTGATGCAGAGTCTCTCTAAGACACTCACCCCCTTCCTTTGGAAGTCTTGGTGATAGTGTCTAAGAGATAGAACTCTTGAGAGAAAATATCCTATGTGTTGATAGCAGTATGTTTGCCACCTTTGGTGGTCAACTAATTGCTTAACACCCAGTTTATTCTTGTGATTGTTTCCTCAGCTTGGAGAGTAGGACTTGAAGAAAAGCCATTGGGAGATTGAAAATAAAAGACTGATGTCTGCTTGAAGCCTGAAGATGGTTGCAGATGCTGATGAATATTGCTTTGCTGTTTAGTTTTAGCTGTTTTAATTCTTTATGTATTGTGTGAATTTTCCGGACTGTATTGTTTGTTGTTTAACCTGTTAGGTTGAAAGTGAATTCTGTTCACTTTTGCCTATTGTTTTCTAGGTTCGAGGTTGAGTGGGACTCCCTTGCCTCGCTTGTATTGTTGCATCCATGCATTTTACTGCTTTATTGTATATATCTGCTGCTTCTGTTTCCGTCTATTCCTGTAGGATCTCTGTTTCTCTCTGCGCAAGAGAGGAGCATGATAGACATTAGGTCTTAACCCATGCATGATAACATTAGGGTAGATTTTTATCCCCTTTTCAACCCTAGGATTTGTAGAGTGTCATCTCTTCTTTCCTCAAAACAACAGAAAAACACTAATAAAGGTTATAACAGAGATTAATTCATTTCTTCCGTCAAAAGATTCAAACAAACATCAACCTTTTTGCAATAAGAAAACCCTTGTTTAAGGTGAGATTTTTCATAAAAGACACTTGAACAGCTTGTGTCGTACGTAGCCCGAACTACGTCTGCTCTGATCTTCCATGCTGTGTGGAAGTACGTAGGCATAGGATGCGATATCCTAGCGAGCAACCTTCACCCATCTTCACCCGTAGTTAGGCGAACTACGTTGACTCTGATTTCTCGTTCCAGACGGGAATACGTAGGCATAAAGCGCGATGCTTTGCCGAGTCATGTTTTCTCTTTCTTTTCCTTTTCAGACCTCATCCTTTAGCGTAGATAGAAGTGTAATCCGTACAAACCAAGCAAGCGTGGATCCCATCGAGTACGATGGACGTGAGGGGTGCTAATACCTTCCCCTCGCGTAACCGACTCCCGAACCCAGGTTTTGGTTGCGATGACCATACCTTTTCCCGTTTTCGCGAGGTTTTCTTCGAGCGTTTCCTTTCCCTCCGTTGGGATAAATAACGCACGGTGGCGACTCTTCTGTCAGCCGGCGCCGATTTTCGCAGTAGCGACACATACTAGGGAATACACAACATTAGACAAATTGGCCGGACAGAACGACCTGCTCTGATACCAATTGTAACACCCCACTCTAAACTATCGCGGAAGAATAAGATAAACAAAAGAAATAATTCAGAGTGCAGCAAATAAAATCTCATGAAGACCGTCATGAATGTCACGACCGTCACGGTCATGACGAGCGTCATGGAGCTGTGACGACCGTCACACTCCTAAATTCTCAGACGCAGCAGAGGTGTCACATTCTACACTTAACCAAAACACATACACCTGCAAAAGATCATTTACTAACATACGTAGCATAAAATTCGGATGAACAAACAACGGTAACTTGTTTAACATTTTAATCATAAACTCCATGTTATAATACACTTCCAACGATTCGTACTAATTAAATTCCATTAAAATTCAGCAAGTAATTATCTTGCATCAATTCACTAAAACAACTATGCATCCAAGCAACATTTGTCATTATCAGAAACAACCAATCTATCTGCCATAGTACTTAATAAAATTCAGCAATAAGGAATTTAATTAAAACAATAACGTTAATCATTCATCCCCCCCAGAGTGCTACGTATCAGAGCGACCAACGACCTTAAACATAAAGCGACACTTTCTTCCGAGTTACCTGCAAATTACCACCAACGGAGGTAACATACAACGTAAAGGGTGAGATATCAACAATATAACATAAGGCATGATAAAAGTCATGTCAGAATATTATCACATCATTATAATTCCAGCAGTTCGCATAAATATTAGTAATAATTAAACTGCAACCACCCTTTATTCATACCCACAATAATTATCATCATATCTCAGCAACTCATCAAAACAACTCAACAACGCAACTCAACAATGCAACTCAACTGTGCATATGCATGTGGTACCATTTTGGGAGACAGCACTCCACAATAATTCGGGAGACAACTCTCCACAATAATTCGGGAGATTACACTCCACCATAAATCGGGAGACAACTCTCCACAATCATTTTATTTTATCATTAAAGACACCATCGTCGCCAATCCAGGCCAAATGATATGCTATGAGATGCAACTATTATGGACTATAACACAACAACAACAACAACTGTGCAACAACCGTGCAACAAGGCATCACGCCTACAACCAATTATCCATATTAGAAACATCACATTTCACATACATCATGTACTCACCACTTCAATCTGTTCATATCTGAGAACTACCAACATTATCGTTCCTACGAATAAGACTCTAACACATTTTCGCAGAGAACAATTAAAAACAACCTCGTCTCTACAATTGAGAACTCAACAACATTTTCATGTCATAGAACAACTGACAACATAATTACGGGAACATTACTACGGTAACGTTACTACGAGAACGTTACTACGGAAACATTAACCCTTAATATTTATCGATCTACAGGAACATTAATCCTTAATATTTCTTCAACTTACGGGAACATTACTACGATAACGTCACTACGGGGACATCACTACGGGAACATTACTACGGTAATGTTACTACGGGAACATTACTACGGGAACATTACTATTACTACGGTGACATTACTACGTATTTGCCCCATTAGGGAAACCTTAGAGCATCGTATATATAACACATTCATTCTTACATAGAAAAACCTCATCCCTAACATTTAGCGATTAACGGAAATTATACCTATGAATCAATTCCCTACATGAAATTGATCATACCCACGGTTATAGAATTGAACCCCACCCTTACCTTGAATAGAGGCCAATTCCAAGCTTTCTGGTTCCGTTCTACGGTAGCTCTCCTGCAACTTTCTTCCAAAATCCTTTCTCTTCTCCCAAAATCCTTTCTCTGGCAGTTTATCGTGTCCTCCTCTCTTTCCCAAAAACTTCTCTATTTCATTTAATCCCTTATTTCTTATTTTATTATTTAAATCCAATAACAATAATACTACAAATATTATTCTCCCACTAATAATAATATTCATAATAATAGTAATAATATTCCACCAATAATAATATTAATACTAATAGTAATAATAATAATAATAATAATAATAATAATAATAATAATAATAATAATAATAATAATAATAATAATAATAATAATAATACCACCAATATTACTATTAACTATTATATTATTATCTCAACACCACATCTCCACAAATAATTCTTATATCTCAAGGATACTCACCAATCATATACAAACCCACCCCACCTAAGGAAACACCAACAATTCATAAACAATTTAATTAAAATGAACGGGCGTTACAACTCTCCCCTACTTAAAAGAATTTCGTCCTCGAAATTACCTCAATCAAACAGCTCCCAACCAGACCACTTTCACTAAAGCACTCTCTTCACCTCGAAGTTGCTTCTCGTTCATCCACTTGAACTAGCAACGCCTCAACAGTCAAATTACCTTTCACTTGTACACCATCCATCCGAATTAATGTACTTCTCCAACTTAGGCACATACCACATCATGTAAATTCCCACGAGTGACAACGGTAAAACAGTCTAACCTGCTATTTTTCTCACGCTTCTGCTGCGCCACTCTGGTACAGATCACAAAAATAGTGTGCTTCCGAGACTTCAAGCTCAATCAACACCAGTTACTATCGTAACTCTCAAAACACGTCTTTCTTGGATCCTTTGGATCTTTTCGGTCGTCTCTTGCACAATCTAAGCTAGCTTCAACATAGAATGATTAATCTCACTTGTTAGGAAAAGAGCTAATTAGTCATTCTATCCAAAATCACCCAAGTAAAATCGTATTCCTCAAATTCTCCAGAAAACCCAACACAAAATCCATGGGAATACTATCCGATCTCCACTCTGGAATATTCAACGGTTGCATTGGACTCAACAGTCTCTGACGTTTATTCTTCGACTCCCAACAAGTCTAATCAGCACATACAAACTCAACCACTTATCTCTTCAACTATGGCTCTCAAAATAATTTCCTCAAATCCGGTTACATCTTCATAGCACCGGGATGGATACTCCATCTACCTCAATACTCTTATTCCACTTAATAATATCTGGGACACAACTCTATTACGACATCTCGTGATACTATTTCCATTAATCTGAAAATCATCCTTTCGACTTTAATTCCTCAGATTCAACCAATCTACCAACTCAAACCAGAGTTCTGACCTTATCGAATCTCGTCAAGAATACTCTTAGTAAGGTCCTACATACTAAGCTTAACTCCATAAGAAGTCTCTTCACAAACCAAACTCATATCACAAAATTTCTCAATCAGTCTTAACTCTTTCCACCACCATCATCGGCATATGCAAGGATTTCCAAGTCAATGCATAAGCTACCACGTTTTGATTTTCCCGAATGGTAATTCAATCCGAAACCATAATCCATTCCGGAGTCCCAATTATTTTCTGCCTCATATTCAACTCTTCCAACTTAAGCAAATACCTTAAGCCCTTGAGATCACCAAACATTTCAAATCTCAAATTAACCAATTTAAGCCTCCAACTCTGGCACAAACACAACAACACCCAACTCTAAATCACTCGTCAGGTGATCCCTCTTATGTACTTCAAGTTGCCTTAAAGAATAACCAAAAACATGCTAACGTTTCACTTATCATATCAACAAGGCATCATAAACACAACAAATGGTCCTGTCGGGTTCGACAAAAATCAACACACGATACATTTTCAATTTTCTGCTATAATTGAACCAGGTACAGGCCTCAAACAAATTTTTCCTAGAAAGAGCATCTCGTTAGCTTTCGTACGCTTCAAACGGGGACTAAAACTGAGTTACGGATCAAGAGATATGAATTTTCGAAGTTTCTCCAAAACAGAATTTTTCTGCATAAAGACTGCTACGGGTTTGAGCATTTTTGCCCGAAAATCCGACCGATTCAATCATTTTCTTCGAAACAACCACATACTCATTTATACCAAACATATATTAGTGATTTAGAACCATCAAACGCGAAATCTACGACTTTCAATTTCAATCCGAATCTTAAATCCTCAAATCTCCAAAAATGCAAAAACTTACAAAAATCCATCAAATTCGATAAAACAGCATACTCGATCACGACCTAACATTACCAGACACCACGGCGTAATCTATTCCAACTTTCATCCGTAAAAACATTGATTCCGTAAATGCTGCGATCTCGGAATTCGACGTACGACAACAATTTCACACTCAGAAGGTCATTCGACACATCTTCAACTCTTGGGATATTTAAAGGTCTAATTATACCAATATTTCATTCCACATCTTACTTTCTTTACTAATCATCAGAAGTCACTATCCACCTTTTATATACTCAACCTCACACCGAGCTACAACTCCGCACTTGCAGCATCCTGGAGAAGCACAAGCTTCTCCCCCACTTGAATCATTCTCACTCCTGCAGACAAAGGTTCCACAACAAAACATGTACCGACAGTGTTTTCACACACATGTCGCATACTAGGGAATACACAACATTAGACAAATTGGTCGGACGGACCGACCTTCTCTGATACCAATTGTAACACCCCACTCTAAACTATCGCGGAAGAATAAGATAAACAACAGAAATAATTCAGAGTGCAGCAAATAAAATCTCATGACGACCGTCATGGATGTCACGACCGTCACGGTCATGACGAGCGTCATGGAGCTGTGACGACTGTCACACTCCTAAATTCTCAGACGCAGCAGAGGTGTCACATTCTACACTTAACCAAAACACATACACCTGCAAAAGATCATTTACTAACATACGTAGCACAAAATTCGGATGAACAAACAACGGTAACTTGTTTAACATTTTAATCATAAACGCCATGTTATAATACACTTCCAACGATTCGTACTAATTAAATTCCATTAAAATTCAGCAAGTAATTATCTTGCATCAATTCACTAAAACAACTATGCATCCAAGCAACATTTGGCATTATCAGAAACAACCAATCTATCTGCCATAGTACTTAATAAAATTCAGCAATAAGGAATTTAATTAAAACAATAACGTTAATCGTTCATCCCCCCCAGAGTGCTACGTATCAGAGCGACCAACAACCTTAAACATAAAATGACACTTTCTTCCGAGTTACTTGCAAATTACCACCAACGGAGGTAACATACAACGTAAAGGGTGAGATATCAACAATATAACATAAGGCATGATAAAAGTCATGTCAGAATATTATCACAGCATTATAATTCCAGCAGTTCGCATAAATATTAGTAATAATTAAACTGCAACCACCCTTTATTCATACCCACAACAATTATCATCATATCTCAGCAACTCATCAAAACAGCTCAACAACGCAACTCAACAATGCGACTCAACAATGCAACTCAACTGTGCATATGCATGTGGTACCATTTTGGGAGACAGCACTCCACAATAATTCGGGAGACAACTCTCCACAATAATTCGGGAGACAACACTCCACCATAAATCTGGAGACAACTCTCCACAATCATTTTATTTTGTCATTAAAGACACCATCGTCGCCAATCCAGGCCAAATGATATGCTATGAGATGCAACTATTATGGACTATAACACAACAACAACAACAACAACTGTGCAACAACCGTGCAACAAGGCATCACGCCTACAACCAATTATCCATAACAGAAACATCACATTTCACATACATCATGTACTCACCACTTCAATCTGTTCATATCAGAGAACTACCAACAGTATCGTTCCTACGAATAAGACTCTAACACATTTTCGCAGAGAGCAATTAAAAACAACCTCGTCTCTACAATTGAGAACTCAACAGCATTTTCAATTCATAGAACAACTGACAACATCATTACAGGAACATTACTACGGTAACGTTACTACGGGAACGTTACTACGGGAACATTAACCCTTAATATTTATCGATCTACAGGAACATTAATCCTTAATATTTCTTCAACTTACGGGAACATTAGTACGATAACGTCACTAAGGGGACATCACTACGGGAACATTACTACGGTAACGTTACTATGGGAACATTACTACGGGAACATTACTATTACTACAGGGACATTACTACGTATTTGCCCCATTAGGGAAACCTTAGAGCATCGTATATATAACACATTCATTCTTACATAGAAAAACCTCATCCCTAACATTTAGCGATTAACGGAAATTATACCTATGAATCAATTCCCTACATGAAATTGATCATACCCACGGTTATAGAATTGAACCCCACCCTTACCGTGAATAGAGGCCAATTCCAAGCTTTCTGGTTCCGTTCTACGGTAACTCTCTTGCAACTTTCTTCCAATTTCACCGATGGAAATTCTTCTGTTCTTACTTTCTCCACCGTCACGTTCCTTTTTCCTTCTCTTCAACATTTTTCCTCAATTTTGGTTTTCTGAGCAGTTTATCGTTCTTTTGCTCTTTCTGCCACAACTGTTTATCGTAACTTCCTTTCTCTTCTCCCAAAATCCTTTCTCTGGCAGTTTATCGTGTCCTCCTCTCTTTCCCAAAAACTTCTCTATTTCATTTAATCCCTTATTTCTTATTTTATTATTTAAATCCAATAATAATAATACTACAAATATTATTCTCTCACTAATAATAATATTCATAATAATTGTAATAATATTCCACCAATAATAATATTAATACTAATAGTAATAATAATAATAATAATAATAATAATAATAATAATAATAATAATAATACCACCAATATTACTATTAACTATTATATTATTATCTCAACACCACATCTCCACAAATAATTCTTATATCTCAAGGATACTCACCAATCATATACAAATCCACCCCACCTAAGGGCACACCAACAATTCATAAACAATTTAATTAAAATGAACGGGCGTTACAACTCTCCCCTACTTAAAAGAATTTCGTCCTCGAAATTACCTCAATCAAACAGCTCCCAACCAGACCACTTTCACTAAAGCAATCTCTTCACCTCGAAGTTGCTTCTCGTTCATCCACTTGAACTAGCAACGCCTCAACAGTCAAATTACCTTTCACTTGTACACCATCCATCCGAATTAATGTACTTCTCCAACTTAGGCACATACCACATCATGTAAATTCCCACGAGTGACAGCGGTAAAACAGTCTAACCCGCTATTTTTCCCACGCTTCTGCTGCGCCACTCTGGTACAGATCACAAAAATAGTGTGCTTCCGAGACTTCAAGCTCAATCAACACCAGTTACTATCGTAACTCTCAAAACACGTCTTTCTTGGATCCTTTGGATCTTTTCGGTCGTCTCTTGCACAATCTAAGCTAGCTTCAACATAGAATGATTAATCTCACTTGTTAGGAAAAGAGCCAATTAGTCATTCTATCCAAAATCATCCAAGTAAAATCATATTCCTCAAATTCTCCGGAAAACCCAACACAAAATCCATGGGAATACTATCCGATCTCCACTCTGGAATATTCAACGGTTGCATTGGACTCAACGGTCTCTGACGTTTATTCTTCGACTCCCAACAAGTCTAATCAGCACATACAAACTCAACCACTTATCTCTTCAACTATGGCTCTCAAAATAATTTCCTCAAATCCGGTTACATCTTCATAGCACCGGGATGGATACTCCATCTACCTCAATACTCTTATTCCACTTAATAATATCTGGGACACAACTCTATTCCGACATCTCGTGATACTATTTCCATTAATCTGAAAATCATCCTTTCGACTTTAATTCCTCAGATTCAACCAATCTACCAACTCAAACCAGAGTTCTGACCTTATCGAATCTCATCAAGAATACTCTTAGTAAGGTCCAACATACTAAGCTTAACTCCATAAGAAGTCTCTTCACAAACCAAACTCATATCACAAAATTTCTCAATCAGTCCTAACTCTTTCCACCACCATCATCGGCATATGCAAGGATTTCCAAGTCAATGCATAAGCTACCACGTTTTGATTTTACCGAATGGTAATTAAATCCGAAACCATAATCCATTCCGGAGTCCCAATTATTTTCTGCCTCATATTCAACTCCTCCAACTCAAGCAAATACCTTAAGCTCTTGAGATCACCAAACATTTCAAATCTCAAATTAACCAATTTAAGCCTCCAACTCTGGCACAAACACAACAACACCCAACTCTAAATCACTCGTCAGGTGATCCCTCTTATGTACTTCATGTTGCCTTAAAGCATAACCCAAAACTCGTTAACGTTTCACTTATCATATCAACAAGGCATCATAAACACAACAAATGGTCCTGTCGGGTTCGACAAAAATCAACACACGATACATTTTCAATTTTCTGCTATAATTGAACCAGGTACAGGCCTCAAACAAATTTTTCCTAGAAAGAGCATCTCGTTAGCTTTCATACGCTTCAAACAGGGACTAAAACTGAGTTACGGATCAAGAGATATGAATTTTCGAAGTTTCTCCAAAACAGAATTTTTCTGCATAAAGACTGCTACAGGTTTGAGCATTTTCGCCCGAAAATCCGACCGATTCAATCATATTCTTTGAAACAACCACATACTCATTTATACCAAACATATATTAGTGATTTAGAACCATCAAACGCGAAATCTACGACTTTCGATTTCAATCCGAATCTTAAATCCTCAAATCTCCAAAAATGCAAAAACTTACAAAAATCCATCAAATTCGATAAAACAACATACTCGATCACGACCTAACATTACCAGACACCACGGCGTAATCTATTCCAACTTTCATCCGTAAAAACATTGATTCCGTAAAAGCTGCGATCTCGGAATTCGACGTACGACAACAATTTCACACTCAGAAGGTCATTCGACACATCTTCAACTCTTGGGATATTTAAAGGTCTAATTATACCAATATTTCATTCCACATCTTACTTTCTTTACTAATCATCAGAAGTCACTATCCACCTTTTATATACTCAACCTCACACCGAGCTACAACTCCGCACTTGCAGCATCCTGGAGAAGCACAAGCTTCTCCCCCACTTGAATCATTCTCACTCCTGCAGACAAAGGTTCCACAACAAAACATGTACCGACAGTGTTTTCACACACATGTCGTATACTAGGGAATACACAACATTAGACAAATTGGCCGGACGGACCGACCTGCTCTGATACCAATTGTAACACCCCACTCTAAACTATCGCCGAAGAATAAGATAAACAACAGAAATAATTCAGAGTGCAGCAAATAAAATCTCATGACGACCGTCATGGATGTCACGACCGTCACGGTCATGACGAGCGTCATGGAGCTGTGACGACCGTCACACTCCTAAATTCTCAGACGCAGCAGAGGTGTCACATTCTACACTTAACCAAAACACATACACCTGCAAAAGATCATTTACTAACATACGTAGCACAAAATTCGGATGAACAAACAACGGTAACTTGTTTAACATTTTAATCATAAACGCCATGTTATAATACACTTCCAACGATTCGTACTAATTAAATTCCATTAAAATTCAGCAAGTAATTATCTTGCATCAATTCACTAAAACAACTATGCATCCAAGCAACATTTGGCATTATCAGAAACAACCAATCTATCTGCCATAGTACTTAATAAAATTCAGCAATAAGGAATTAAATTAAAACAATAACGTTAATCGTTCATCCCCCCCAGAGTGTTACGTATCAGAGTGACCAACGACCTTAAACATAAAGCGACACTTTCTTCCGAGTTACTTGCAAATTACCACCAACGGAGGTAACATACAATGTAAAGGGTGAGATATCAACAATATAACATAAGGCATGATAAAAGTCATGTCAGAATATTATCACAACATTATAATTCCAGCAGTTCGCATAAATATTAGTAATAATTAAACTGCAACCACCCTTTATTCATACCCACAACAATTAATCATATCTCAGCAACTCATCATAACAACTCAACAACGTAACTCAACAATGCGACTCAACAATGCAACTCAACTGTGCATATGCATGTGGTACCATTTTGGGAGACAACACTCCACAATAATTCGGGAGACAACTCTCCACAATAATTCGGGAGACAAATCTCCACCATAAATCGGGAGACAACTCTCCACAATCATTTTATTTTGTCATTAAAGACACCATCGTCGCCAATCCAGGCCAAATGATATGCTATGAGATGCAACTATTATGGACTATAACACAACAACAACAACAACAACTGTGCAACAACCGTGCAACAAGGCATCACGCCTACAACCAATTATCCATAATAGAAACATCACATTTCACATACATCATGTACTTGAAGGTGAGATAATACTTAGAAGGGGGGGTTGAATAAGTATGAAAAATTAAGACTTGAAAATAATCACACAATTATTTTTATCCTGGTTCGTTTAAACAACTACTCCAGTCCACCCTTCCTAGAGTGATTTGCCTTTCTCAACAAGGACTTAATCCACTATTAAATCAAACTGATTACAATTGTACCACCTAAGAACAACAGTTCTTAGTCTTCTCAAGAGCTACTGATTCCAACTGAATCCTCTTAAGGAATATCCTTTACAATCAATGTAAATTAAATACAAGAGTTTTAATGCTTCTAAAAAGCTTTTATCATAACAGTGATTTTTCTCTTAAGTTTAAGTACAGTGAGATTCTAAGAAGAATAAGAATGAAAGAGAGCTTTAGAATATAATGATTTCTTTTCAGCAAAGTGTGTAACTGAAGAATGTGGTGAAGTTCTCCTTTTATAGGCAGCTGATCCATGCAAGCTGAGCATTGAAAAGAGAGTCCCAAAAGGTCTGAGCCTTTTTGTCTTCACATCAAGTGACCTTTCCTAGAAGAAGATGGCACAGAAAAATCCTTTTTGTCTGTGTAAGTGTGTCTAGCACAAATAAGGAAAGAGACGTTGAATAGCTCCAACGGATATATTCTTGAATATTGCTTCTTCAGTTTTCAGCAAGTTCTTCAGAGTCTGAATGGATCAGAGTCTTCTAATGAGATTCAGAACTATGCTGTATCAGAGTCTTCTGCAGCATGTGTGCTTTCAGCGTGTTGATCATCAGAGCATTTTGACACAAAACTTCAGTACTTGGCAGCGTTGGTACTTTCAGAAACTTCTGTAGACTAATGCTTTGAGAAACTCTTCAATCAATATTATTCTATGCTTCAGATGCTTCAGCTTCAGATGCTTCTGATTATCTTCAGATGCTTCTGACTCAGAATGTTCTGGAGCTTCTTGCTTCAGATCCTTCTGGAGACTACGCTCAGGATCTTCTGTAAGGAGCAAACAGATTCTTCTGTAAGGTGCATCTGGCGCTTCAGAGTCAGAATAACTTCTTGTATCCAAAACAGATTTGCTTCTAGAGAGTTAATATTATTTCAATCTGCAGTAAAACTCTCAAACAAATTTTAGAGTTTATAATTCTTAAATATAAATTTCCTAACAGTTATCATCAAAACAAAGAGTTATTATTAAGAACCAATCTGTGTTCTAACAATCTCCCCCTTTTTGATGATGACAAAAAGTATCAGAAATTTTATTTAACTGAACATAAAGAATTATAACTCCCCCTGAGATGATGAATCTCCCCCTGAGTTAAATATGAAAAAGGAATAGAAACTTCCCTTTTTATCTTGAGTAATCTTCAGAGTCAGATCTTGTTTGTCTTTGTAATAATTAAGGGTCAGAATATCTTTCAGATATGAGATTCAGAGTTTGATAAAAAAAAATGATCTGAGAGACTCAGAGATTCTTTTATAGAGTGTTCTTATCAAATGTTCTGAAATGGTCAATTTAAATATTAGATAGAATAGGTATGTCTGAAGATTCATTCTAGTGAAGTTATATTAAACAGTTCAGATCTTTATTTTCTCCCCCTTTTTTTTCATAAGCAAAAAGTAAAAACTTTTAATAAAGACAAATAAAAGGAACAATAAATAGATAATTCAATGGAGAAAAACTGATTCATTTAATCAAAACAGAGCAAGAGTACATTGGTAAATATCAGAAGATATAACAATAAAATTCAGATGCAAAACAACAGATGCACAAACATTAGAATGAAAAAAAAATCTAAGAGTGTTTTGACAAAAGCATCTTCAATAGGTCTGTAATTTCAGATGAGGATTGCTCTTGCTTTGACATCCACTTAGTCATTGTCTCATTCTTCTCATCTTGTTTTGACATCCACTCTGTCATGTCCTCAGATTTCTTGTCTTGCTTCGCCATCCAAGATTTAATTTCAGATTGACCAGCCTCCAGAGCAGCAATTTTGTCTCCAAAATCTGGATGTTCTGTCTTTATCTCTGATGAAGAAGATGGAGGTTCTGCAGCCTGAACAGAGTCAATTGCCATAGGTTCTGGAGATTCTGAAGAGGGTTCTACCAGAGTCATAGTCAATGCATTGGCAGTTAGTTCTGGTGGAGGAGGAGGAGCATCCAAACAAAGCAGAGGTTCAGTCTTGTTGACAATCCAGAATTGAGTTCTTTCAGCTCTGAGCTTTGCATCACCAGAACAGATGTTCTTCAGATTGGAAGCTACAGTGTTGAATCTATTGATGAATCCTTTCCAGATGATGTCAGTTTCATTTGCATCCATAGTTTTAGAGCATCTCTTCTGAACAGTACCTAAAGACATCTGTATTTCTTGCAAAAACGTTTGAAATAAATGATCAATATTAAGTCTGGGTGGTGGTTTAAGCAAGGTTTCCAGAGTCATATGTTTAGGTTTGGGAGTTGGTGGTATCAGTGATTTTGGGATGGAAATCAGAGGAGGGGGATAATATGGAATGAAAGGAATCTCTGGTTTTTGAGGTAAGGATCTGTTTAAAGCATTAATCAGATTAGGTTGTGGTCTTGTGCGTGGGTAAACAATATCAAAGGATTCATTAGAGTATGGTATGAAAGCAGAGGTTGATGGTTTATCAGATGCAACTGTGTTATCAGATGCAGGTTGCAGAGCTGAAACAACAACTTTACCAGATGTAGCAGATATTGTTGCTAAGGATCCTTCATTGCTCATAGATTGAATATATGAAAGGATTACAGATGGGAGAGCCTGTCTGAGTTTTGGTTTCAGAGGTTTCAAGGGTTCAGAAGGTTCAACTCTATCATAAAAATCTTTCATTTTGAAACCATAAGATAAATTATGATAAAGAGAAGACACTTGGGCACAAGATATACCAGATGATGATGGATTAGAAGTGGGAACAATCATCTCAGAAGATGGTGCAGGTGGAGGCAAAGGGTCTGAAATGGGAGTTTTAGCAGGTAAGGTTGATTCAGGTTCAGGTTCATGTACAGGGTATTTGTCAGATGGAGAAATTAGGAAATCTGGATGAATTTCTGATTCTGATGAGTTGGAGGATGTTGTAGGTGTACAAGAGGTAGAAGAAACTTGAAACACTGTTTTTAATGGAGTGATATCAAGAACTTCTGTCTCAGGGATATGAGAAGGTTCTGAAGGAGTATCAGATTGTTGGGATGGTGGTTCTGATGAAACAGGAGCAGGAGTTACTTTTGCAGGTTCAGAAGATGGAATGTTTGATGGTGGTATGACAGAGTCTTTTTCTGGTTGATCTTTTGTGGTTTGGTTTTCTGGATGTTCATAAGTTTTTGGTTGATTAGAGTTTTGTTTATCAGAAGGTTGTTGTAGTTCTGATGGTTGTGATTCTGTTTGTTGTGGTTCTGTTGGTTGTGGTTCTTTTGGTTGTGGACGTGGAATGAAGTGTTTGATGTGTATTTTGGGTTGAGGTGTTTTTGATACAGAAGCAGTGTTTTGTTTTTGAGGTGAGACAGAACTAGGGGCAGCAACAGAAGTTGTTTGAGTAACAGGTGGTTTGGGAACAGACTTAATAGTTGAATCATTAATAACAACATTTTTAGAAATAGCAGAAGTCTTAGTACCTTTTAGTTTAATCCTCTTGGCAGATGCAGAGGCAGCTTCTTCAGAATCCTTTCTCTTTAGGAGATTCTTGGGTTTCTCAGCAATCTTAGCCTTCTTCTAGACAGGTTCAGATTCTGCTGCAGGCTGAGTCCTTTTCCTCTGAAGTGGTACTTCTTCTTCTTCTCCTGCATCTGGTAGTGGTTGTTTGACAAGCTGAAACACATTTGCTGGAACAGGTACTCCTTCCCTTTTGCATTCCTCTATATACATCAGTACTATATGTTTGGGTTCTTCAGCAAAGAATAGAGGAAAGTCAGATACTGGAACCCTCTTATTCAAATCTGACATATTCAGCCTCTTTGGAGCAGTAGTGAGTTCATCTACAATCTTAAGTCTCAGAAGACTTTTAGCATTCAGAGACTTTCCCATAATGAACTCTAATTCCTCTGTAACCCCAGCATCATACAGAGCAGCCACTAAACCATTTTCAGTGAGAAGATCTGAGATCAACCTTCCAAATGGGATCCAAGTCCTGATCTTCTGGCCTTTCTCTTTTACAGATTCTCTAGATGCATTGATGTGATTCCACAGATGCATGAACAGAATGTAAGGAAGATCTACCAAGTTGCTCTGACTAAGGCAGTACATAAAATAGATCTGTTCATTGTTGACATAATCTGGGGAATTTGTTGACTTCCTGTGATGTATGCATCCCATGAAGATCTTGGCCCAGATCTTGTAATCAGGCTTCAGATCTTTGAATCTGTTAGAAGCTTGTCCAGCAGTCATAACTTCCTCATAAACCTCTTCCATATCCACACGCCCAGCTGGCAAGTGTGAAATACCATATGTTTCTTCATAACCAATCAATCTTCTTATCAGATCCTCTGTGATGATAATCTCTTTTACCAGCACAGATGATAAAATAAACTTGGGATACACAGATGCATGAATCCAGAATTCCTTCACAAGTAGAGGGTAAACTGGTCCAAACAACCTATCAAAGTATTTCACCCAACCTTGAGCTCTAACAATGGAGCGAAAATCAAATCCATTGTCAGCCAGAGAATCAAATTCAACCATGGATTCACACAGCACTTCTAGTTTATCAATAGGTGTGAGAAGAGTTCTCTTGGGAGGAGAATATGGAGTAACACCTAAGTTATCTGAAGTCACAGCAGCCATTGTAGATTGAAACTGAGCAGTTGTTGATGAAGAAGACGCCATTGAAGAATGCTTTTTCAAACACTTAGGTTTTGAGTTTTTATGCAGAGAGAACAAAAGATGAAAATGCATGTAAATTCTGAGAGTGAAAAGTGTGAAAGTGAATACACAACAAGTATTTATACTAAACACTCAGGCACATCAAAAGTCAGAAAAACGCACGTTTGAGCAAGCATTAAATGAAGAAGAATAAAATAATTTCAAACAATAAATGCTTCTGACAATTTGGGGGGGAAAACCAAGATATTTACTATTCAAATTTCACCTCAAACGTCTCTTCAGTTATGTACATGCCACCTCTTCAGATTTTGTGTGACACGTGTTCACTTGCATGCTGTTCTGAATTCTCTCAAGAAATGAAACGTTAGCCAACGTTCAGATCTTCTAAAGATGGTTAGTTCAGAGTTTCACATTAGAAATATTAATCAGAATAGAATAAATAAACAGAAAAAATACTTCAGATGAATTGAGCATTTTTGCATCTGTGACAATTTGCTTCTGATAAATATCATTCTGGACAAAAATCCATACCAATATTTTTCAGAATAAAATTGAATCTATCTTCAACAAGGGGTTTTGTAAAGATATCTGCCCATTAATGATCTGTATCAACAAAGGCTAAGTTTATGATTCCCTTCTGAACATAGTCTCTGATGAAATGATGCTTAATTTCTATATGTTTTGCCTTAGAATGTAAAATGGGATTCTTGGACAAACATATAGCAGAAGTATTATCACAAAAGATAGAAATGTTACTCTCAAAAATTTGATAATCTTCTAGTTGACTTTTCATCCAGAGCATCTGCGTGCTACATCCAGCAGCAACAATGTATTCAACCTCTGTGGTTGAAAGTGCAATTGTGGGTTGCTTCTTGCTGTACCAGGAGATTAGATTTCTTCCTAGAAATTGACAACTTCCAGAAGTACTTTTTCTTTCCACTCAGTCTCCAGCATAGTCAGCATCACAGAATCCAACTAATTTGAAATCATCAGATTTTCTGTAACACAAACCCACATTAGAAGTACCTTTCAGATACCTTAGAATCCTCTTGACAGCTGTCAAGTGTGATTCTCTAGGATCTGATTGGAATCTAGCACACAGACAAACACTGAACAATATGTCAGGTCTAGAAGCAGTAAGATAAAGAAGAGAGCCAATCATACCTCTGTAGAGCTTCTGGTCTACTTTCTTACTTACCTCTTCTTTGCCAAGTGAGCTAGTAGGATGCATTGGAGTCTTTGCCAGCTTGCTGTCAGACATGTTGAATTTCTTCAGAAGTTCTTTAACATACTTTGTCTGATGTATGTAGGTGCACTCTGGAGTTTGATTAACTTGGATTCCTAAAAAGAATCTGAGTTCTCCCATCATGCTCATTTCAAATTCTGCCTGCATACATGTAGCAAACTCCTTTCCAAGCATAATATTTGTTGATCCAAAAATAATATCATCTACATAAATTTGGCAAATTAGAAGATCTTTCTTTATAGTTTTACAGAATAAAGTTGTATCCACTTTGCCTCTGATGAAATTCTTCTCCAGAAGAAAGTTACTCAATCTCTCATACCAAGCTCTAGGAGCTTATTTTAATCCATATAGAGATTTCTTTAATTTGAAAACATGATCTGGAAATTTTTCATTTTCAAAACCAGGAGGTTGGTGGACATAAACTTCTTCTTCTATAATACCATTAAGAAAGGCACTTTTAACATCCATCTGATACAGAGTGATGTTATTTTGTGCAGCAAAAGAAATAAGAAGGCGTATAGATTCTAACCTTGCCACTGGAGCATATGTCTCAGTGTAGTCAATACCTTCTTGCTGACTGTATCCTTGAGCAACCAGCCTTGCCTTATTCCTCTCAACTTCTCCCTTCTCATTTAGCTTATTTCTGAAGACCCATTTTGTACCAATAATATTGAATCCTTGAGGTCTATGAACTAGATCCCATACATCATTTCTGCTGAATTGGTTTAGCTCTTCTTGCATGGCAATAATCCAATCATTGTCTTGCAGAGCTTCTTCTACAGAAGATGGTTCAATTTCAGATACTAGTCCAAAAAGTGATGCTTCAGATGATCTTAGAAATGATCTTGTTCTGATGGGATCATCCTTCTTTCCAATAATGACATCCTCTGGATGAGAAGCTTTAATTCTGGATGATGATCCTCTGATAGTTGACTCTTCAGAAATATTTAGATTATTCATCTGAGAAGTTAAGGGAGTAGCATCTGGAGTTGCTTCTGGTTCCTTCACTTGAAGTTTGTCTGCTTCTGGAACTTCAGAGTCAATAAAGACTACTTACCTATCTGCAGAGTTATCAACCTGCTTTGGCTTTTCAGAGCCAAGCTTATCATCAAATCTGACATGAATGGATTCTTCTATAATCTGTGTCTCAGTGTTGTATACTCTGTAGCCTTTAGAGCGTTCAGAATATCCAAGCATGAAACACTTCTGTGCTTTGGAATCAAACTTGCTCAGATTTTCCTTAGTGTTTAACATATAACAGATACATCCAAAAGGATGAAAATATGAAATGTTGGGCTTTTTGTTCTTCCACAATTCATAAGGAGTCTTTTTCAGAAGAGGTCTAACAGACACTCTGTTCTGAATGTAGCATGCTGTATTGATTGCTTCTGCCCAAAAATGTTTTGCCAGATTTGTCTCATTGATCATGGTTCTGGCCATTTCTTGCAAAGTTCTGTTTTTCCTTTCTACAACCCCATTCTGTTGTGGAGTTCTAGGACAGGAAAAATCATGAGCAATGCCATTTTCAGAAAAATATTTTTCAAAATATTTATTTTCAAATTCACCACCATGATCACTTCTGACTTTTATAATTTTGAAATTCTTTTCATTCTGGACTTGCTTGCAGAAGTCAAAGAACACAGAATGTGACTCATCCTTGTGTTTTAAGAACTTTACCCATGTCCATCTGCTAAAGTCATCAACAATGACCAATCCATACTTCTTGCCTCTGATGGATGCAGTTTTCACTGGTCCAAACAGATCAATATGAAGTAGTTCTAATGGTTTAGAGGTAGAAACAACATTTTTTTATTTGAAAGATGTTTTTGAAAACTTCCCTTTCTGGCATGCTTCACAAAGAGCATCTGAAGTGAACTTCAGATTAGGGAGTCCTCTGACAAGATTAAGTTTATTAATCTGAGATATACGTCTCATATTAATATGGCCCAATCTTCTGTGCCAGACCCATTGCTCTTCATTAACAGACAAGAGGCATTTAACATTTTGAACTTTAAGTTCTGAAAGATTTATTTTATAAATGTTGTTTTTCCTCTTACCACTAAATAGGATAGAGCCATCCTTCTGACTAATAGCTTTACAACATTTTTGATTAAAAGTTATATCATAACCATTGTCACTTAATTGACTTATGGACAATAAGTTATGCTTTAACCCTTCAACAAGTAAAACATTAGTAATAGAGGGAAGTTTACCATTTCCAATAGTGCCAGATCCAATGATCTTGCCCTTCTGGTTCCCTCCAAACTTCACGTCACCTCCAGATCTAAGTTCCAGGCTTTGGAACATAGACTTTTCTCCTGTCATGTGTCGTGAGCATCCAGAGTCCAGGTACCATGATTGGTGTCCTGACCTTGCTGCTAAGAACATCTGCAACAGGAATTATTTTGTTTTTAGGTACCCAGATCTTCTTGGGTCCTTTGGGGTTAGTTGGTTTGTAGGTTTGTCTAAACTTCTGTTTTGCAACATAATGTTTATTCTGACTTGCCTTAGGTTTAAACACATAAGTACTCTTCTCAGAGCTTGTGTGTTTAATGTCATTCAAGTGACCAAATTTGAATTGAGAATACAGAGGTGTCTTCCTGATGAAAAGTTTGTCAACAGGTTTTGGATTGCTTCCAGATGAAGATTCATATCCAATGCCTCTTCTGTTGTTTCCACTAACACCATAGATCATGGAAGCCATCTTGCTTCTGTCTATGCTCTTAGTGAGAAATCTCAGAAAACTGGAGTCATATTTTTCTAAAATATTTTCACACGACTTAGTCTCAGATTCAGATTCTTGTTGAGTTATTTCAAAGTCATTTTTGATTTTTAAATTTATTTCTTTTTGCTCAACAAGTTCTGTTTTCAGAAGATCAATTTCAGATTCAAGATTGCTTTTCAACTTCTTGTATTTGAGTTTGATGTTGTTATAACTTTTAAGAACTTCTGTTAAAACTTTAATGAGTTCTTCTTTGGTAAGTTTAGCCATTACCACTTCTGCATCATCATCGGATTCAGATTCTGATTCATATCTTGAGGTACCTTCCTCTTGATCCTCTGTCCTGGCCATCAGTGCAACGTTTGCACATTCTTCTTCTGATTCAGAAGATGATTCACACTCATCTGAGTCATCCCATGTTGCCATCAGAACCTTCTTCTTTTTGTTGAACTTCTTCTTGGGTTTTTCTTTCTGAAGTTTGGGGCAATCATTTTTGTAGTGCCCAGGTTCTTTGCACTCATAGCACATAACTTCTTTCTTGGCAGATCTTCTGTGACTAGAAGATTCCTTTCTGTTATCAGATCTTCTGAAGTTGTTGAACTTCTTTCCCTTGTGCTTCCAGAGTTTGTTAATCCTTCTGGACAGCATGGATAACTCATCTTCTTCTTCAGAAGAAGATTCTTCAGAGCTTTCTTGAATGACCTGCAAAGCTTTAGCAGTTTTGTTAGATTTTAATGCTACAGATTTACCTTTATCTTTCTTCTGAGGTTCATCTTCCTCAAGCTCAATCTCATGGCTCCTCAGTGAGCTGATGAGTTCTTCTAGAGAGATCTTGTTCAGATCTTTGGCCATCTTCAGGGCAGTCACCATTGGTCTCCATCTGATAGGCAGACTTCTGATGATTTTCTTTACATGATCTGACGTAGAGTATCCCTTGTCCAGAACTTTCAGCCCAGCAGTGAGTATCTGGAATCTGGAGAACATGGCTTCAACAGATTCAGAGTCTTCCATTTTGAAAGCCTCATACTTCTGGATCAGAGCCAGAGCTTTTGTCTCCTTAACTTGAGAATTTCCCTCATGAGTCATTTTAAGGGATTCAAACATATCAAAAGCAGTCTCCCTGTTTGTAATTTTCTCATACTCTGTATGTGAAATAGCATTCAGTAATATAGTCCTGGCTTTATGGTGATTTCTGAAGTCTTTCTTCTGAGAATCTGTCATAGATTTTCTGTCAATCTTTTTGCCATCCCCATCTGTGGGATGTACATATCCATCTATGACAAGATCCCATAGATCAGCATCATATCCTAGGAAAAAACTCTCAATTCTGTCTTTCCAGTAGTCAAATTTCTCCCCATCAAACATTGGGGGTTTGGTGCTGATCCTATCCCTCTCTTCATATTTATTGTTAATATTTGACATTGAATTATCAGCCATGATAACAAATAAATATATAAATCAAAGTATATCTCTCTGGATCTTTACTGACACTGTTAAGTGATAGCACACTCAGAACCGGAGCTCTGATGCCAACTGAAGGTGAGATAATACTTAGAAGGGGGGGGGGGGGGGTTGAATAAGTATGAAAAATTAAGACTTGAAAATAATCACACAATTATTTTTATCCTGGTTCGTTTAAACAACTACTCCAGTCCACCCTTCCTAGAGTGATTTGCCTTTCTCAACAAGGACTTAATTCACTATTAAATCAAACTGATTACAATAGTACCACCAAAGAACAACAGTTCTTAGTCTTCTCAAGAGCTACTGATTCCAACTGAATCCTCTTAAGGAATATCCTTTACAATCAATGTAAATTAAATACAAGAGTTTTAATGCTTCTAAAAAGCTTTTATCACAACAGTGATTTTTCTCTTAAGTTTAAGTACAGTGAGATTCTAAGAAGAATAAGAATGAAAGAGAGCTTTAGAATATAATGATTTCTTTTCAGCAAAGTGTGTAACTGAAGAATGTGGTGAAGTTCTCCTTTTATAGGCAGCTGATCCATGCAAGCTGAGCGTTGAAAAGAGAGTCCCAAAAGGTCTGAGCCTTTTTGTCTTCACATCAATTGACCTTTCCTAGAAGAAGATGGCACAGAAAAATCCTTTTTGTCTGTGTAAGTGTGTCTAGCACAAATAAGGAAAGAGACGTTGAATAGCTCCAACGGATATATTCTTGAATATTGCTTCTTCAGTTTTCAGCAAGTTCTTCAGAGTCTGAATGGATCAGAGTCTTCTAATGAGATTCAGAACTATGCTGTATCAGAGTCTTCTGCAGCATGTGTGCTTTCAGCGTGTTGATCATCAGAGCATTTTGACACAGAACTTCAGTACTTGGCAGCGTTGGTACTTTCAGAAACTTCTGTAGACTAATGCTTTGAGAAACTCTTCAATCAATATTCTTCTATGCTTCAGATGCTTCAGCTTCAGATGCTTCTGATTATCTTCAGATGCTTCTGACTCAGAATGTTCTGGAGCTTCTTGCTTCAGATCCTTCTGGAGACTACGCTCAGGATCTTCTGTAAGGAGCAAACAGATTCTTCTGTAAGGTGCATCTGGCGCTTCAGAGTCAGAATAACTTCTTGTATCCAAAACAGATTTGCTTCTAGAGAGTTAATATTATTTCAATCTGCAGTAAAACTCTCAAACAAATTTTAGAGTTTATAATTCTTAAATATAAATTTCCTAACAGTTATCATCAAAACAAAGAGTTATTATTAAGAACCAATCTGTGTTCTAACAGTACTCACCACTTCAATCTGTTCATATCAGAGAACTACCAACAGTATCGTTCCTACGAATAAGACTCTAACACATTTTCGCAGAGAACAATTAAAAACAACCTCGTCTCTACAATTGAGAACTCAACAGCATTTTCATGTCATAGAACAACTGACAACATCATTACGGGAACATTACTACGGTAATGTTACTACGGGAACGTTACTACGGGAACGTTAACCCTTAATATTTATCGATCTACAGGAACATTAATCCTTAATATTTCTTCAACTTACTGGAATATTACTACGGTAACGTCACTACGGGGACATCACTACGGGAACATTACTATGGTAACGTTACTACGGGAACATTACTACGGGAACATTACTATTACTACGGGGACATTACTACGTATTTGCCCCATTAGAGAAAACTTAGAGCATCGTATATATAACACATTCATTCTTACATAGAAAAACCTCATCCCTAACATTTAGCGATTAACGGAAATTATACCTATGAATCAATTCCCTACATGAAATTGATCATACCCACGGTTATAGAATTGAACCCCACCCTTACCTTGAATAGAGGCCAATTCCAAGCTTTCTGGTTCCGTTCTACGGTAACTCTCCTGCAACTTTCTTCCAATTTCACCGATGGAAATTCTTCTGTTCTTACTTTCTCCACCGTCACGTTCCTTTTTCCTTCTCTTCAACCTTTTTCCTCAATTTTGGTTTTCTGAGCAGTTTATCATTCTTTTGCTCTTTCTCCCACAACTGTTTATCGTAACTTCCTTTCTCTTCTCCCAAAATCCTTTCTCTGGCAGTTTATCGTGTCTTCCTCTCTTTCCCAAAAACTTCTCTATTTCATTTAATCCCTTATTTCTTATTTTATTATTTAAATCCAATAGTAATAATACTACAAATATTATTCTCCCACTAATAATAATATTCATAATAATAGTAATAATATTCCACCAATAATAATATTAATACTAATAGTAGTAGTAATAATAATAATAATAATAATAATAATAATAATAATAATAATAATAATACCACCAATATTACTATTAACTATTATATTATTATCTTAACACCACATCTCCACAAATAATTCTTATATCTCAAGGATACTCACCAATCATATACAAACCCACCCCACCTAAGGGCACACCAACAATTCATAAACAATTTAATTAAAATGAACGGGCGTTACACTCATGCTCATCAACTATGGGATCGGTTATTTAATAACTTTTAGAAACAAACTCGTGCCAGAGCTATACAATTGCATCTTGAGCTTCATGCACTAACTCTTGAGAACTACATTGTGTGGGAGTATTTACTCAAGATTCACAATATAGTTGATGCACTTGTATCAATTGGCGATCTAATTCCTAGTTCACATCACATTGATGTCATTCTAGAAGGTTTACCTTCTAAATTTGCATATGTTATCGCAGTCATTGAGAGTAAATTTGGTGTGATGGACCTTGATGAAATAGAGATTCTTCTCCTTACTTATGAACTGCATCTCACTAAGTTCAAGAAGCAATCACCTCCAAATCTAGTGTCTCTCCATCTCACACATGCTTATTCCACATGTTCCTACACCGAGGACACTACTTCCAATATACCAAATTCAGTTCTACCGGTTGTTGCACAAAATTCTGAAACTAAATTTCATCCAGTTTATGGTGGTAGAGGTCCAAAAGGTGGTCGCTCAGGTCGTGGTAGAGGTGGTAGGTTTTCCACTGTGTAGTTCCAGGTGTGTTCTAAAGCAGGTCACTCAACTATCAACTACTGACACAGATTTAATCAACAATTTCAACCTACTTCCATATTTGGATATGCTTATCTTCATTAACCTTGCGATTTTTCTTCAACTCCTAACTGTAGATGACAGAAGAAGCACCTCGTGTGAAACTATTTACTTTGGCCCCAATTTGATCTCTTAGTGGTCCAAAAAGCAGCCTGTAGTTGCCAGGTCTAACACTGAGTAAAAATTCAGGAGTTTAGCATAGGCCACCATAGACTTGCTTTGGGTTGAAGTTATGCTCTAGGAACTGCACATTGCTACCAAAGTCCCTAATATTCTATGTGACAACCAGTTAGTGTAACATCCTAAATAATCACAGCGTAATTTAAATATAAATCAGAGTAAATTTGAAACGATAACATTTAGGATGTCACAAAACCAAAAACAACTGCTCATACAACATGATATGTAACATATGCAACTTTTAAAAATTATTTATAATAACTATAATAACCAAACATCTTTGAAACAATCAACTTTTATTGAAATAGCGAAAGTATCAAAATCAAATAGTTATTCAGAACACAATAATGTTTTCAAAATAAACATAAGCAACTACAACTCTAGAGATATCCAAAAAACTCCATCAAAACATAACAGACATAACGTTCCATAATCTCGTGTTACACATCAGAGCAGATGCCGACACTAAAAGTAAAATAGAAGACTTCATCTTCCACTCACATCAACTCCTCTACTGTGAATTATCTGCATGATACCCATGTAAAGACAACATTCAAACGAAAAAGGTGAGATATCATAGTTATATAAAGGAAAACATGATAATAAGAAAGCATTAGATTATCAGATGTGCAATCACCCATTCCATAACATCCATTCACAAATCCAACACGACCAAAATCCAAACACAATAAAAAATACAATAAAGATGCAATGTAATGAGACTCACAACTTGACTCAATGCATGTAGTACCATTCAGTTCCTGTTTCAGAATCCGATTCCTATTTCAGAATCACAGTTCCTGTCGGAATTTCCATTACATCGCTCAGACCCCACAAGGGCATACGACCTCCATGATCACTCACACCCCACAGGGGCACACGATCACGTCAACAACAACATGATTCTACGACTAGAATGCGGATAAGACGCTCACATCCCACTTGGGCACACATCTTATCTCACAACTCATGCAATCATGAAATGCATGAAAGAAACAAAATACAATGACCTTCATTTAATCAATGTATCACGCCACTACAGGCCACAACGCGCATGCCATAACAGTCCAGTAACATCGATATACAACATAACAACCAACTACAAAGGCATTTATAATTATATCACCCCATAACATAAGGATAATAATGCCCTTAACACCACCATACAGAAAAATTATTCAACTTCTAGTACATAAACCATTTTTAGAATAAAGTTTGTCGTGTCAGCTTCTCAACACTTCGAACGACACTCAAATCAGACACCCGAAACTAAACTTATGAATTTCAGAAAATTTTCAAAAATGGTCCTAGTATAACCGGTTACTCAAAATGAGATAATCGGTTACACCCCTTATAACCAGACACCCTTTGCTAATGACTTATGGTGTAGTCGATTACCACAATCAAGGTAACCGGTTACACCCTTACAGAATTTCCCAAAAACTACGTTTTCAACACAGTGTAACCGGTTACCCAAAACCTGGTAACCGATTACACCTGCAACATAAACACTTTTCTGCTATTTTTCAGTATGAAAATCACTTTTCTACACACCCAAAAATACCACTTTTCTTACTACTCGAAAAACACATTATTTGACCCCAAAGTCAGTTTTCAAAAGCACAAAAACTCCAATTCTTTTCATAAAAAAATTACTCATACTTTAGTTTCAACTCTGACTCGAAATCAACCATCAACAACAAAACAACTATATCATACAATCCATCAATGACATATTTTCAACAACAACAATTGAAACAATGCACTATTCTAACATCAGTTATGACATCAATATACCACACCTAAAATTCATCAAGATTTCATCTAGAATTACTCAATCCAACAATTACCAATTCATCAAAAATCATGAATAGAGAAAGGAAACACAAACCCTACATGGCATAATCTACCCACCATTATCATGTTAACCCTTAGATAATTAGAACCCCATCCTTACCTTAAAATTCTTGCCAAGAGCTTCACAAAAATGGAGTTTTTTCTCTCTTCCTTGTCCTAGCCTCTTCTTCTCACCGTCTCTTATTTTCAAGATCAGACAATTCTCTCTCCCAACTTCCCTTATTTCTCTTTTATTATAATAATATTATTATTACTAATTCCCCTAATTAAAATAATAATAATAATAATAATAATAATAATAATAATAATAATAATAATAATAATAATCGCTAATTATTTAATTTAATAATATTCAACTAATATTATAGTTAACTAAATATTACTAATATAATTTAATTAGTCATACTCACCACACCACCAAGTTCTATACTATTAGTCACACAACCCTCAACCCTTAAAGTCTATTCTTAAGGCCCCTACCCCATACTAAGGTAGCTCAAATACCTCAAAGCACAACACAACTACAATTATCACATAATTAAAATTCGGAAAAATAAATAAAATAAGTTGGGGCGTTACAGTCAGCAGTCCTACTTGCTCACAACCCAGTCATGCATACAAAAACTAAGCACATGGAGATTGATCTTTTCTTTTCTAGGGAGAAAGTTATGGCCAAGCAGGTGCAGGTGCTTCATGTGCTTGGTACTGATTAGTGGGTTGATGTGCTCAGCAAACCACTGGCCTCTACTGCCTTTCTAGCTTTAAGGTACAAACTCAAGGTTGTTACCAACCCATGAGTTTATGGGGGGTGTTAAGTGCAATTTTTACCTATTTTTGTATATAATTTTTGTTGCAATTAACGTTACTTTATGTTAAAATCGTTCGAATAAACCCCGCTTTGTTTATAAATGCGTTTACTTTACGTTATAGTGTATATATTATGTTTTCCTGTAAATATTATTGAGTTTAATTGAATTTCATTCATTTTTGTAGGTAATAAAGCATTGATGTTGGAGCATTGTTAGATAGAGCATTGAATAAGCTTTCCAACGCTTCGAACCGGGCGAAAAACGGAGTTACGGTTAAAAAGTTATGGTCGAAACAAGTTGGTTTGCTGTCATGTTCGCCAAAGTTCGCCGGGCGAATGTTCGCCAGGCGAACAAAAGTTCGCCAGGCGAACCGAAAGTTCAAAAACGCGTGAAAAACACTGTTTTTACAGAAGCAAAAGTTGTATATGTTCGCCAGGCGAACGGGACTTCGCCAGGCGAATACTGGGACTTTTTTTTGTCTATTTAAGTGACTTTTCAGCATTTTTTAGGGCATGTTGTTTGGGAACTTTTTACCCCAACTTCATCAAACACATTCTTGAGTAGATTTAGCTTAGAAACAACATTGGAGGGTGCATCTTGACGATCCGGAGTCGAATCCACTTCAATCGGAGTTGACAGACCGTGAGATTTGTGTTCTTCTTCCTTCCTCTCTATGTATTTTTCATTTGTTGGGGTTTTGTATGTAAGTTTATCTTGATTGTATGTATATTTATGGATCTTTGTATAAAATCTCTTTTACAACTCTCTATCGATGGTTATCTTGATTTTTTACTTAATGGGTTTGGATTGTGATAGAGATATATGGTTCGAAATCGATCTAAGATGAACATCTGTTAGATTCTGAATGCTAGAGATAGATTTAGGACTAATATTCACGTGGGTATCGATTCTTAATGCTCCGTGTTGTCGAGTTGTGTGAGAGATCAACAATGAGACGATACGGTTGATCTCTCGACTTTGTGTTAGAGATAAACTCTGTTGTGAGCGATACGTGATGATATTGACGAGTGAATTAGGTTGCGTGCATTTGATCCATATATTTTTTAGTACATGATGGGTAGAACGAAATACAACTCCTGACGAGTTTTCTCATTTCTTAAGAATATACTTATTTTCTTGTTTTATGTTTTTCCTTTTGAATTTTTATCCCAAACCATTCAAACTCAAGCTTAGAGACGTAGAGATTGTCGAACGACATTCTTTCCCTCACACTAATCCCTGTGGAGACGATAAATCCCGGAGGAAATTCTTCCGAAAATAATATTTTTGCTTGCTGCTTTACCGCTTCAACAAAATGGCGCCGTTGCCGGGGATTGGTTTTGATATTGAGTCGCATTGCGATAGTTTCTATATTTCTAAGCTTTGCACATAATTGTATATATATGCTTGTATAGATACTTGTTTTGCTTTTGTCTTCCAGTATATTTGTTTAAGTGTTGTATATATTTTGTTCTCGTAACATTTGTTCAAGTGGTTGGTTAGGACACTTGCTTTTGGTTTGCGCGGTGATACATCACATGGCATGAAGGAAGGAAGTTACTAGCTAAGCACAATAAAGGCGTCGAGCTTACGACGTAAAACAAGCATGTTTTTTCCATTTTTGTTTTGTTATTACTTTTTCCTTCTAGCTTAAGTAGTGTGGTGAACATTCATTAAACAAGTTGTTCTCGGATTATTCGTAAAATTCTCAAATCTTCACTTTACAACTTGTTTAATCCATTTTCACCCGGTATTTTATTGTTGTTTGGACTCAAATTTTTGTTTGGTAGCTTGAGGTATTTGAGGTGATTTTCCAAGTTTGAGTGTTTCAACTTGCGAATGCGTGGTAATGATAGTGTTTAAAGTTTTGTACACATTCAAGGTATGTGTTTATCGCTTTCTAGGCTTTAGCATATTCATGATACTTAGACTTTTTACAATTTCCATGCCATTCATTCTTTTGTATACTTGTTCATTTTGTGAATCACTTTAGTTCCCACCTTTTTGTGAGGAAGCCTTTCGTTGTTCATATATGCTCGGAGTACCAATATTCTTGTTTTAACTGGATTTTATTATGCTTAATCTTTTGTTTGTGTTGATTATATGAAAGCATGAAAAGGATTAAGGCACTTGTTTCATTTTGAGCACAACTACCTAGCCAAATAGTCAATTCACCTTGTGAGTGTGTGATCATTTGTAACCCCTTTGAGCCTTTGGTCATTATCCATGTTGTTTGAGTTTTATTCTTGTCTATGAGTATCAAATTCATTTTTTGTGTGGATCTTGATTGTTGTTTTTTTCTTGAGCCCTCAACTTTGTGTTGTTGTATGAATTTTTACCTTGCCTTAGAAAGTAGGGAGTATTCACATGATGATGTGGTTGAATTCAAGTTGGAGAGATGATGATCGTTCACTTGTGTTGTTGATTGCTATGAGGTTGAAAAATAGAAAAGAAAAGAAAAATGAGAAAAATATGAAAAAGAAAAGAAAAGAAAAATTGAAAAAGCTTAGAAAAAGATAAACAAAAAGAGTAGAATAATGTTGTGCTAATAAGTTCTATGTGTTTGGTATAACACTTGGGATTCTGGAAGAAGTTTGATTGGAATTTTGGTGTTTGAAACTTTGTGAGTTTATCACTCCCTTAGGTTTAGGCAAGTTTTTGTTTCGATTAGCTTTAGGAATTATCCCTTGTTTGTTCACCCGACCACATTACAACCCTGAAAGTCCTTTTGATTCTTGCTTTTGTGTTTTCAACATGATTTTTGGATGATTGCATAATTTAGTCTTTTGTTTGCAAGATTATTGTGTGAGTGAAAAAAGCCCTCATTTTGTGTTTTTCATCTACCGATGATTGTTTTTGCTAGGTGTGATTCACGTTTGAGCTTGTGTTGTTTTAGAATGTTTGGCATGACTTTTGTATTTAGCATTTGTTTCGTGATTATGTTATCGTTGAAGTTTAGTGGTAAGTATTCACTTTGCGTGTATCAATTTTTGATTGAACCATTGCATTTGTTTTCCGTTTGTCAAAACTTGTTGTTACGTGATTTCCTAGATTTCGCTTTTGTTCCTTTAGTTGTCGACTTTGTTTGAGGACAAACAATTAGGTAAGTTGGGGAGAGTTGTTAAGTGCAAATTGTACCTATTTTTGTATATAAGTTTTGTTGCACTTAACGTTACTTTATGTTAAAATCGTTCGAATAAACCCCGCTTTGTTTATAAATGCGTTTACTTTACGTTATAGTGTATATATTATGTTTTCCTGTAAATATTATTGAGTTTAATTGAATTTCATTCATTTTTGTAGGTAATAAAGCATTGATGTTGGAGCATTGTTAGATAGAGCATTGAATAAGCTTTCCAACGCTTCGAACCGGGCGAAAAACGGAGTTACGGTTAAAAAGTTATGGTCGAAACAAGTTGGTTTGCTGTCATGTTCGCCAAAGTTCGCCGGGCGAATGTTCGCCAGGCGAACAAAAGTTCGCCAGGCGAACCGAAAGTTCAAAAACGCGTGAAAAATACTGTTTTTACAGAAGCAAAAGTTGTATATGTTCGCCAGGCGAACGGGACTTCGCCAGGCGAATACTGGGACTTTTTTTTGTCTATTTAAGTGACTTTTCAGCATTTTTTAGGGCATGTTGTTTGGGAACTTTTTACCCCAACTTCATCAAACACATTCTTGAGTAGATTTAGCTTAGAAACAACATTGGAGGGTGCATCTTGACGATCCGGAGTCGAATCCACTTCAATCGGAGTTGACAGACCGTGAGATTTGTGTTCTTCTTCCTTCCTCTCTATGTATTTTTCATTTGTTGGGGTTTTGTATGTAAGTTTATCTTGATTGTATGTATATTTATGGATCTTTGTATAAAATCTCTTTTACAACTCTCTATCGATGGTTATCTTGATTTTTTACTTAATGGGTTTGGATTGTGATAGAGATATACGGTTCGAAATCGATCTAAGATGAACATCTGTTAGATTCTGAATGCTAGAGATAGATTTAGGACTAATATTCACGTGGGTATCGATTCTTAATGTTCCGTGTTGTCGAGTTGTGTGAGAGATCAACAATGAGACGATATGGTTGATCTCTCGACTTTGTGTTAGAGATAAACTCTGTTGTGAGCGATACGTGATGATATTGACGAGTGAATTAGGTTGCGTGCATTTGATCCATATATTTTTTAGTACATGATGGGTAGAACGAAATACAACTCCTGACGAGTTTTCTCATTTCTTAAGAATATACTTATTTTCTTGTTTTATGTTTTTCCTTTTGAATTTTTATCCCAAACCATTCAAACTCAAGCTTAGAGACGTAGAGATTGTCGAACGGCATTCTTTCCCTCACACTAATCCCTGTGGAGACGATAAATCCCGGAGGAAATTCTTCCGAAAATAATATTTTTGCTTGCTGCTTTACCGCTTCAACAGGGGGGGGGGGTATTAGAGTGAGTATATAGAAAAGCGCATTAGTGAAGGTGAACTAACATTTGTCAGTTCTATGTGCTAGTGTTACTTACTATAGTAAGTCACCTTGTTACTTTATAAGTAACAAGGTGCAACCTCTGATTGTAACTAACTTCTGAATCATAACAGAATTTTTTTTATAGAATGAAAATAGAAATTGAAATGCTATCTTGATTAGTTCCTAACTGATCTTACCGGATCAGAAAAGGATCAGAAGCCAACAACACGTCGCGAGCTCCTGTACTCGCCGATGGTGGAGAAGAGAAATTGGTGTACCTGCAAGATACTTTGATGCTAAAGTAAGAGACGGAGTAGAAGGAGCAAGTAGAGAAAGGTGTGTAGAGAATTGAATACCTGACCCTCTAGTGCAAGGCCCAATACGAGTAACTGTCAGGGTTTAAGGGGCGTAGGAAAGACCAGTACGTGGTCTTCACTTTGGGTCAACTGCTTGTGATCCTCGGAAGGTGAGTAGTTGCCTGATGACATGTTCCCGTATGAGGGGCACGTGGAGACCTTGGGGGAGACATATGAGAGATCCCTGGGGGCGTTGGATGATTGGTCCTTCATTGGGCCCTCCCCGACGACGAGCTGGGTTAGGTCGTGCCTGACGGTGGGCCAGCCTCTGGACTAGTTTAGAACAGGAGCCCTCTAAGTCGTTGCTCCGAAGCAGAAGAGTAATGACTTAGGAGTCAGTTCAGGTGTCAAGGACCTGCGTGCGTGTCTGAAACGTGCGTGTACAGAACATTGGGATTGGAGACAAAGCGGGGGAAAGATAAGTAACTTTCTCGCTTGGGCAGGAGCTCGCAGGGATCTTTGTCCACCAGACGCAATCCTGGCTCTTTTCTTCCTTCTTCTCTGGATATGTCCTCGTTGGGAGTTCTGGTCGACTATGTGGCAAAGATGGAGAGGAACGGGCACGCCTGGTCCTTGAGCACAAGGCGGAGTTGAGAGGGCACGCGGTGTGTCTTCTAACACCACGTGTCATGAGTAATCAATGCTTAGGGCGGCTAGGCGTAGGGGCACTTGAGTGCCTAGTGATGCCTCGCTTCTCGTGCTAGGGTTCTAAATATGGGGAAAGTCTCCTTCATTTTCACTTCTCTTTTATTTAAGTTAGAATTTTTTTCAAGCCTCTCCAAGCTCTCTGCTCTTTAAACCGCGTCCGCAGTCACCACCATCGTCAACCTTTCTCCGTCGCTCATATCTTCTTCCTTCAAGTAAGTTTCTATTTCCTTTTCCATCTTTTTATGGATTTTCTGATGACTTCTCCCGGGGGATCGTAGGGTTATGGGGAATGCATAAGTTTTACGGCGACTTCCATGAAGTTTCCGGCAGGGCTATGAATTTTCTGGTTGAGCTCATGATGTTTTCGGCCGAACTATGCGTTTTCCGGTCAAGCTCATAAAGTTTCCGGCCAGGCTCATGAAGTTTCTGGCCAAGACTCTAGGAAGTTCATGAGGATTCTAGAAGCTTCATGAAGTTTCTGATGAAGGCCTCGAGGACCTATGATGAAGGTCTCGGGGAACCTTGCTCCCCGCAAGTGTGCAAACATTGCGAGAAGGTCTTTGTTGAGGAGTTTTCATGTGTTTACTGGGGTCTTCTCACGCGAGGAGCCTCTCTTTTGAGGAGGCTTTCCGTTTCATGTCGATGTCCATTTCTTCGTGGGTGTGTCTCCGTCGAGGAGGGGACTTGCTGCTCTGCATCGGGGAGAATCTGTCAAAGGGCTCCCCGTCCCTCCCTTCGCCCTTTCACTTGATTTGCGATGGAAGGGTGGATTTAATCTTGGAAGTTGAATTCACCATTTTCCTATACTTTTTAGGTAAAATGACCGTAAGGATCGAGGGCGTCATTCATATTGACAACGAAGCCGAGTTCGACACACTCGTCGAGCACGTGGGGGCCGAACGAGCTTGTATGCCCAAAGATTGGGTTGGATAAGAACCTCTTAACATCGCATCACATTTTTCCTTCGACGACATAGACACCTTCACCACTATCGAGGATCATGTCAAGGGTTCCTCCCTAATTTGGATGGTTTATAAGTCTAGGGATAAGCACCATATCTGCTCAAGGTTTAAGGAGATGAGGTTCCTGATGTACGATTCGCGTTTCGGGATGCGGGAATCCGTCTCTCTTTCAGTGATTTTCAGAGGGGAGTATTCCAGTGGCTGCACTTGGCGCCTTCGCAACTTCACCCTAATGCGATAGTGTTTGCGCAAGCATTTGAACTTGTCTGCAAATATCTTGGTATTAGGGCTATGCTCCCCTTGTTCTTCTGCACTTTTCACTTACAGCGCCAATCCTTCCAAGGTCGGCATGACTGGGTATCCTTGAAGTAGCCGAGGAAGCTGTTATGGGCATACCAGGATTCTGTTCGCACCTTCAAGGACAAGTTTATGTTGTGAAGCCCGTATCTCACGTGGTGGTCGACTCCCCGTACGACCTAGTGGTCAAAGAGGAAAATGGCCAGTGTGAGGAGATATTGGTGTCGAAGTTTCCCCTCGAGTGTGTCGAGGACCACTACAATAAGAGCACAGAAAACTACATCGTGAAGCACGGAAACCTAGACGCCGGCGACTAACTATCTTATGAAAAGATAGTCGAGTTCGTCTCCTACTTCATTCCCGCCAAATGCATCCACAAGGATGGGATTTCATTCTCGACGAGTGCGACGAGGTTCATCGCGAGGCTCGATTGATTAACACCAAGGCCCTCCTCGAGTGTGGGTCTCGTGAGAAGGCCTTGAGGTTTTTAGGTAGTAAATCTTTTCTTTGCTGGGATGATGGCTTATTTCGCAAGTGCACGAATAGCGTCAGAGTAATATGAAAGATTATCGATCCCACAGAAACTAAACGTCAATCTATCGTTCGCTAGTATTACAGTGTTTATCTAAGGCAAGTCAATAAAGGGGTTTGTTGTGCGAAATAAAAGTAAAGTGCAGAAATAAATTCAATAATAAAACAACAGGCTAAGATGCAATTCACACAGCTACGTAGTATTCCAAATGTGTATAAATAGAATGCCTTATAGGGTAATGTTTTCTACTCATGAAAAGAACTAATTTAACGGGAACTGTCGCTTTCGCGTATTCAGAACCGAGTTTATCCCTTAATCGATCCCTCTTATTGTCACTTATAAAAAGGTGCGCATTGCATTATAGTTGACTAAACCTATTTTTAAGAAATATAGTTTCTTAACTTAGTTGAAAAGTATTTTAACCTGGAATTTCTAACAAAAAGAGGTTCTTGCGAACCAGACTTTAAATTCATAAACGCGTCCAAAACAGTTTCAAAATCAATTTTCTTAAATATTAAAAATTCCTAATTAACTGAACCAAGCGTTTTCACTTCCTTTGAATAGTTAAAACTGACCTAATTTATCTAAAGGTTGGACGACTTTCGATCTTACCCAACAGATTTTAAGTGTAGAAAATAAGTGTTAAAAGTCAAAATAACCCCTAAGTAATTCTATCGACAGCCGTATGGAATACTATTATAACTATAATCCTTGCATCCTAGCCTTTAAGATTTAGCCGCACATGGTAAGGTAAATAGACATGGTAAATAAATGCAAGTAAATAAAGTGCGGGTAAAAATAGATAAAGTGCGGTAAAGGGTGCGATAAATAAACAGTGCAAGAAATAAAAGCGGATAAATAAAAAGGGCGATAAATATATAGAAACCTGCTCCAAACGGGAGGCTTTAAATCTTGGTACAACTGGAAGTAAATGAAAGAAATAAAATGGTGGCAGGATTAACTTCTACCCAAGTGCTCCAAACCCGATTGCAGACTTGATTAGACAGTGTGATAACCCCTCGATGTGAGAAGTTTATCACTTTACAATAGGTGAAATTTATGGCTTGAGTTCTGTAACTAAGCTTGGATGATTAGAAATGAGACAGAACTCCTCTATTTATAGTGGTAGGAAAGTACAAGTAAGGACAAAAATGCCCCCAACTCTTTTTGGAAGGGAAACGAAAAAGCAAAGGTGGCGCCCGCCACATGAAATAGAGTGGAAAGGAGTGGGAGACATGGCAGTTGTCATTAGTTGGTCTTCTATCCAATATGTGGCATCCCCTATGGCGCCCACCATGGTGGAAGCCATGTGTACAATTCCATAGAATGTTGGTCTTTTAGCTCGTTTTTCTTCATTTCTTCTCGAGTAGCTTTGAAAATACAAAAACCTGAAAAAGAAATAAAACAAAAGCATAATACAAGAAAACAGAAATAAAATTCTAAATAACACGTGCAAATCGAGTCAAATAATCAGTATATTTTAGGTCTATCAAATTCTCCCACACTAAAGCCTTTGCTTATCCTCAAGCAAAACATCATGACAAAAAAGGGTGAAATCCATAGATGATCCGGGCGAAAAGGGCTTATGAGTTCAAGCTAGGATGAAGCGATAGGTGAAAACTAAGTGAACCATTTGTATCGAAATGACACTTCTCTGCGAATACGGACATAGGCTTCGTTCTTACATAGACCAATCCATACCACCCTACTGTACCCAGGCCTACTTTTAAATCTCTTTTTGGGTCCTTTTCATTCTGGTGAAATCACATTAAGCCCATTATCCATACGTAATCATAGTAAAGTGACCGGTTAGTGATTCTGATCTTAAGCAGGGGGCTCTGGTACACAAATTGGTGTAACCCCTTTTATTGTCCCGATTGTAGCTGTGGGGGATCGTATCGTAATCCGCCCTACCGAGTTCAATACCAGGTACCTCTGGACCAGCTGACAATGGGAAGATATTTTTATTTTGTTTTATCATCATTTTTTTCTTTTTCGAAATTTTTACAACTTTTTGGGTTAAATGACCTTGTGAGGGTTACCTATACCCGAGTTGCAATTATTTTTATTTTAACATACACATCATTCACTTATATTCACCGGTCCTTCACTTAGATCATGCTTCAGCCGGAGCTGACTGCTAGGATAAACTACTAAGGACTTACTATGAACATTATTATTAAGGCCAAGGTACAAAGGGTATCAGGGTTGATTTCTGCATTTTGTGATACCTAAGGTGTTGTAATGATATTGATGTTTCAAAAAGGATTTTTCCAAATCATTCGCATCCTAACTCGAACTTGCCTTAAAGCCTAATAAAATTTTCAGGATAATACACTTTTGTCAATAATTTGTTTTGGTGGGGATAAGTAATGATGGAATAAGGGTATACTGCTGAATGACTCGTTAAGCACATGTGTGTTCTAAAAAACGAAAAGAAAATAAGGAGGGAAATAAACCAAAAAGCGATAAAAGAAATGAAAATGCAAGAAAAAGCGAGAAAATAAATGAAAGTCTCCTCCTACACTTAAATTGAACATTGTCCCCAATGTTTCAAAATAAGAAAGGGACGAGGTACCTGATGGGCCTAAGGCATGCTGCTGGTGCTGTCGCCAACGTGCAACGAGTACCTAGGGCGGTGAGATCTACTGCGATGACGATTGGTCTGAGAAGCATCAATCGAGTCAAATCTGGTGGTCAGAGCAGCTTGAGATTGTATTATGCTTTGCATGGATTGGCTCATCTGCTGCTGAGACTCTTGCATGAATCTCATATTTTCAGTTAATTGCTGCTGGATGGTGGTGAGCAAGTTATCGCGTCTCTCTTCTCTTGCTAATTGGTCTCGCCACATCTGCTCAGATATATAAAAATTGGGAGTGGTACCTGCGTGCGTCTCACCGGTCATACTCATCATCGGTATCATTGCATTCACCAACAGGAATATTCGGAGGCACTGTACCATGTCGAAGCGATGTCCCGACTTTGCAGTTTGTCGAGAATTTTCTGTTGTCTTTCTTCGAGCTTCCCTTGATGCAAAATGTACCCTTCGTGTTCTATGGATGTGCTCTTGAGATGGAAGATGAATGAAATGGTTTTTTTTTTAGTTTTTATAGAAATGGATTTTTGATGGATTTTGGTGAGGGAAGGTGAAAATGAAACTTGGAATGGTTAGTGGGTTGGTGAGTGGATGATAAAATTAGGAAGTTTTGGTGCTTTGGGGGGAGATTTTCGTGTAGCCAAAAATAGAGTTTTGGAGGTTTTGGATGTGAAAATGGTGGTTTTGCAACTTCTGCCCCGCATATAGTCCAGACCCCGTGGCGGGCGCCATGGACTATTTGGCGGGCGCCACCCTTGCTGAAGGTGGTTGGGCCGGATTTTTGTGCTTTGTTTGGGCCTTGGTGCTTCTTCTTGATTTTTGGGGTGTGCTTGCAGTAGTAATTACCTGCCTTGGCACACTATATATTATTTTTTTTCTTTTTCCTTACTTCGATAATTAAGTGCAAAATAAAATAAAATAACATAAATAGGGAAATAACAATCGTCACAAACATGTATAAATATAAACGATAAAATTAATGTCATGAAATAAAAATGTAAGCAAATGCAAATAAGTTTGTAAATGAAGATGGAAATAAGGCAAACGATAAAAATTAATGAAATAGTGTCATCACAGAGCTGGCTGGTCGTATGTCTGGTCGGGATGACGAAGTGCATGAAGCTCTTTGTGCAAGTCTGAGATCTCCTGATACAGAGTGTCTGCTTCCGTTGCGTGAGTCATGTCTAATATCTGAACCTAGAAGGCGAGATCGGCCACTATCTGCTGGAGTTGAACTATCTCTATGCGCATCTCTGCTATCTGGGTGTGCAAATCGGTCCTTTGCAGTGCATGATTATTAGATAACACGATTGTCCTTGGAGATGATGGTGAAGGATGGTATTCCGCTGAGGACGGTGTGCGTGGCTCATCAATCGTCTCTCCATAGCCTTCTAATGCGTAACTCCAATTTAAAGGATCGTGTACACTGGTCACAACTGGGTCAGGTAGTGTAAAATAGCGGACAGTCTAGTAATCAATCAAAAGTCTAAAATAATCAGGCTGAAAAGATGCTCTCCTCATCAACCCTCTGTCCAAACAGAAATCAATGTCCAACAGGGTGTATCCACAATACGGAGTCAGATGCATCAACTAGATGGTGAGTCCTAATGCAGTGGCTATATGCATGGAGGTGCCTCCCACATGAATAACCCCTTCAGAGGATCTAGCTGTACCCTCGAGATTATGCAGCAAGAAGTTCCCACATGCCACTGGGCGTAACCGGTTTGCGCAGAATAGGAAGAATATCTCTTCCTCATTAACATGCATGTTAGAGTCCTCCTTTCCAAGAAAGGTGTGAGCCAGGGTCATCTGAAAGTACCTCATAGCTAGGTTGTGGATGACCGGGGATAGCTGAGTGGATGGATCTAGGCTACCTCTGCCTGTAACATCTCTCTAGAAATGGTCGATGTCTCTACTCATAAAATAGCCCATCGACAGGTCAGGTATAGCATAAGGTGTGGTCTGAAATCCAAGTAGGTTATTGAATCCCTTATTGGTGAAGGCATACTCTTTTCCAAAAGTATGAATGAGGCCAGCCCGTCCTAATCGGTGTATGGCTCATGGCGGAACGAACTGAGAAACTCCAATTCAAGGTGCCTGTAGGTCTAATGCAACTAGTCAGCATATTCGTCCCAATGAAGCTGATGGTAGAGAAACCGCACGCTGGGTTCGATCGCTAAAGCTTCCATGCAAGCCTGATCCAGATACCGGGTCAGTGCCATGGGACGCTGCTGAAGAACATAGTACCTCTGCCTTTGGTTGTCGTCCATAAAGGTGACGTGCATGTCGTCAAGAGGCTGCATCCTGCAAATAAAACTTAGAGAACAAGACCCGAAAGCACAAGCATCATAAACCGTTAGTTGACACATAATCATAAGATAAAATAAAATAGAAATTAAAGAAAAACAAAGAAAACCGTGGGTTGCCTCCTAGGCAGCACTTGTTTAACGTCGTTAGCTTGAAGAGTAGAACCTATATGGTTGAAGTAGGCAGTGGTGGATCAATCAAGGTGTGGCTGGAGTAATCATTAGGAATGTCCCCTACTTCGTAGAATTTTAATCTCTACCCGTTTACAATGAATGAGCTACATGACTGGTTTTGGATCTCGACTGCTCCTTATTGTAGAACTTTAGTAACTGTAAAGGGACCTATCCACCTTGAACGAAGCTTGTCAGGAAAGAATCTTAATCTAGAGTTGAACAGGAGAACAGGGTCTCCTATATGGAAATCTTTCTTTACGATCTTCTTGTCGTGCCATGCCTTAGTTCTTTCTTTATATATAATGGTGTTCTCTTAGGTGGATTGGCGGTGTTCTTCCAGTTTATGTATATCAAGGACGCAGTTTTGTCCAACAGTCAAATAGTAAAAGTTAAGGGTTTTTATGGCCCAATAGGCCCTATGTTCTAATTCAAAGGGTAGATGACAGGATTTTCCATAGACTAGTTGGTAAGGAGTTGTTCCAATAGGGGTTTTGAAGGCGGTTCTATAGGCCCATATCACATCTTGCAGCTTTTGAGACCAATCTTTTCTTGATATAGAAATTGTTTTTTCTAAGATTTGTTTAATTTATCTATTGGATACTTCTACTTGGCCACTAGTTTGTGGGTGATAAGGTGTCGCTATCCTATGCTTAACTCCATATTTTCTTAAAAGTTTTTCGAAGATTCTTGATATGAAATGCGATCCACCATCGCTGATAACAAGACGGGGGGTTCTGAATCTAGGGATATGTAATTCTTAAACAGCTTAATGACTACACGTGTATTGTTGGTGGGAGAGGCTATCACTTCAATCCATTTAGACACATAATCAACTGCAACTAAGATGTATTTATTTCCTAAGGAAGACGGAAATGGTCCCATAAAGTCTATGCCCCAAACATCAAAGAGTTCCACCTCTTGAATATTTCTCAAGGGCATTTCGTCACGTCTTGAGATGTTTCCAGTGTGCTGGCACCGATCACATTTAACTATATAGGTGTGTATATCACGCTACATTTTCGGCCAAAACAGGCCTCCTCCGAGGATCTTAACGTGAGTTTTGGATGTGCTAGAGTGGCAGTGTTCTATTATCTTTCTTACTTCTTCTTCTGGGACGCAACAGCGGAAAATACCATCCGTGCCTCTTTTAAAAAGGGGTGGTTCGTCCCAATAGAAGTGTTTTACATTGTTAAAGAACTTCTTTCTCTGCTGGTAGTTAAAATCAGGGGGTATGATATCGGCGGATAGGTAATTTACAAAATCCGCGTACCAAGGTACGCTACTTACTGCCAGGGATCTCTCAGGGTTTTTAGAAGGGTCCAGGTTGTTTTCTTCTATGGCTTCTATCCTAGCGATTAACCTGTCATAGGTAAAATCATCATTAATAGGGAGTGAGTCTGGTTTTAGATACTCAAGCCTAGAAAGGTGGTCGACAACTACATTTTCCGTGCCTTTCTTGTCTCTAATATCTAGATCAAACTCTTGTAATAGGAAGATCCACTGAAGTAACCTAGGTTTGGCATCCTTCTTGCTTAATAAGTAACAGATGGAAGCATGATCTGTATAAACTATAATCTTGGCTCCTACCAGATAGGATCGAAACTTGTCCATAGCAAAGACTACGGCAAGAAGTTCTTTCTCGGTGGTAGCGTAGTTAAGTTGAGCAGTGTCTAGGATTATACTAGCATAGTATATTACATGTAATCTCTTATCTTTTCTTTGCCCTATAACAGCTCCTACAGTGTAGTCGTTAGCGTCACACATGATTTCGAAAGGTTCGTCCCAGTCTGGAGGTTGGATAATAGGTGCCGAGATCAACCCTTGTTTTAGAAAGTTGAATGCTTCAAGGCATTTTTCGTCAAAGTTAAACTCGACATCTTTCATTAGGAGGCTGGTTAAAGGTTTAGTTATTTTAGAGAAGTCTTTAATAAAACGCCGATAGAAATCAGCGTGTCGAAGAAAACTTTGGACTTCTCTGACGGTGTTAGGGGGTTTAAGGTTTTCGATCACTTCTATTTTGGCTCTATCTACTTCGATACCTCTTTCAGAAACTATATGTCCTAAAACTATACCTTCGGTGACCATAAAGTGACATTTCTCCCAGTTCAACACCAGGTTGACATCAACACATCTTTTCAGGATTTTCTCAAGGTTAGCGAGACAATTGTTGAAATCAAATCCGCATACCGAGAAATCATCCATGAATACTTCCATGATTCCATCCAGGTAATCAGCGAAGATTGCCATCATGCAATGCTGGAAGGTTGCTGGTGCATTACAGAGATCGAAAGGCATTCGCCTGTAGGCAAAAGTTCCATAAGGGCATGTGAAGGTGGTTTTCTCTTGATCCTCTGGATGTATAGTGATTTGGAAAAATCCTAAATATCCATCCAGATAGACAAAATAGGAGTGTCTGGCCAAACGTTCCAACATTTGGTCAATAAATGGTAAGGGAAAATGGTCTTTTCTAGTGGCTTTGTTTAACTTCCTATAATCTATACACATACGCCATCCTCCTTCTATCCGTTTTTCTACATGTTCTCCTTTCTCCTTCTGCACGACCGTGATGCCTCCCATTTTAGGTACTACATGCATAGGGCTTACCCACTTACTATCTGAGATTTGATAAATTATACATGCTTCTAGTAACTTGAGAACTTCCTTTTTTACAACATCACTCATTATAGGGTTTATCCTTCTCTGATGTTCTCTAGAAGGTTTTGAGTCTTCCTCAAGTGAGATCCGGTGCATGCACACAGATAGACTTATACCTTTCAAATCAGAGATGTTATATCCTAAGGCAGAGGGATATTTGCGTAAGAAAAATAAGAGTTGGTCTGTTTCTCCTTGGTTCAAGGCAGCACTGACTATAACTGAATGGTTCATTTCTTTGTCCAAGAACTTGTATCTTAGATTCCTAGGTAGTTCCTTAAGTTCTAAAGCTGGTTTCTTAGGGCATGGTATAGGATCTGGGGTAAGGGATAAACATTCGGACAGGTTATCATTAACATATGGTTCTATAAATCCATCATCTTCTTTTATGAAGGTTGAAGGTAGTTTGATGGTTTCTTCTAATTCTAGCTCTCTAACGCATTCATCAGTGATGTCTATGGCATAACATGCATCTTCTAATACTGGTGCCATAAGAAACTTCGATAGAATGAATTCTATTTTTTCGTCACCTACCCCAACAGATTTTAAGTGGAGAAAATAAGTATTAAAAGTCAAAATAACCCCTAAGTAATTCTATCGACAGCCGTATGGAATACTATTATAACTATAATCCTTGCATCCTAGCCTTTAAAACTTAGCCGAACATGGTAAGGTAAATAGACATGGTAAATAAATGCAAGTAAATAAAGTGCAGGTAAAAATAGATAAAGTGCGGTAAAGGATGCGATAAATAAATAGTGCGAGAAATAAAAGCGGATAAATAATAAGGGTGATAAATAAACAGAAATGTGCTCCAAACGGGAGGCTTTAAATCTTGGTACAACTGGACGTAAATGACAGAAATAAAATGGCGGCAGGATTAACTTCTAACCAAGTGCTCCAAACCCGATTACAGACTCGATTAGACAGTGTGATAACCCCTCGATGTGAGAAGTTTATCACTTTATAATAGGTGAAATTTATGGCTTGAGTTCTGTAACTAAGCTTGGATGATTAGAAATGAGACAAAACTCCTTTATTTATAGTGGTAAGAAAGTACATGTAAGGAAAAGAATGCCCCCAACTCCTTTTGGAAGGGAAACGAGAAAGCAAAGGTGGCGCCCGCCACCTCCCTGTGGCGCCTGCCACTTGAACTAGGGTGGAAAGGAGTGGGAGACGTGGCAGTTGTCAGCAATTGGTCTTCTATCCAATGTGTGGCATCCCCTATGGCGCCCGCCATGGTGGAAGCCATGTGTACAATTCCATAGAATGTTGGTCTTTTAGCTCGTTTTTCTTCATTTCTTCTCGAGTAGCTTTGAAAATACTAAAACCTGAAAAAGAAATAAAACAGAGGCATAATACAAGAAAACAGAAATAAAATCCTAAATAACACGTGCAAATCGAGTCAAATAATCAGTATATTTTAGGTCTATCATGGGGCGCCTGCCTTTTCCCTTTTTGGACTGACTTAATTTTCTTTGTTCATAGTCACATGCCAGATGTCGAACATGCAGGAATATATAATGAAGCTCGCGGTGACCAAGGGCGGGAAGAAGGCCAAATATAAAATCTCTCAGGTCCAACAGATGCTGAGGCCCGACCAGGGAGCTGGTGGTTCCTCCTCCCCCCAATGCAGCTATTCTTCTCCCACGCAGGAGACTTCATCCAAAAGACAGCGCACCAAGGAACCTGTACTTGTCCACCTCGATGAGAGCGTGCATGTGGAGAAGTTTGTGCTACCCTATTGCTACCTCCACCATGACTTCTTCTTCGAGGACAACTCCCCGACTATGGTTGAAGCCGAAAACAAGGTGATCATGGGGATCGACAGGGTGGCCAGAAGAAAAGAGTTAACTGAGGACATGGCCGCCATGATGAGGATCTTTGAAACGGTCTTGGTCCTCAATGATGAAACCAACCCGACCTCTGAGCTGAAAAAGTTGCAGAACGAGAACACCCTCCTTTCTGCGAAGAAAAATAAGGCGGAGGGGGATCTACTCGAGGCCAAGACGAGGTACGAAGCCTAGGTACGCCTCCTCCATGAGATGAATGAAATGCGGGACGAGCTGAAGGAAACCAAGGAGGAGCGGGATCGACTGGTGACCAAGGTGGCTGAGCTGGTGGCCGATACTAAGCTTGTTGAGGATGAAATGGAGGAGGAAAAAGCTTTTGGAGCCCGCAGTGCCCTGGTCTCCCAGATCCAGGAGCTCGAGCAGGACAATTTGGAAGCTCTTAAGGTGGGGTTCAACAATGCTTTAGAGCAGGTCCAGATCATGAATCCTGGGGCTTAGCTTGTCTTCAAGGGGATTGGCCCTTTCCACCAGGTGATTGATGGTAGGGTGGTTGTCCCCGAGGCGTCCGATGATGGAACTGGTCAGAGTGACGAGGGACCCCGGCCCGAGGAAGAAGTCGCTGCTTAATTCGTTTCTTCTTTTTTAGTTGTTTGGGTTGCGCGCCATTTGAATTGTTTTGGCAGGCTTGCGTGCCATAGTTAGTAGCTAATTTTGCTCGGCCTGCATGCCAAGGGATTTGAATTGTAATACTTGAACAAGGGCTCTGCCCAATGCAATGCATTTTGATCTATCTTTTGGTATGTTTATATTTAATGTGTGATGCTTGTATGTCGAATATGTGTTGTATTTGTGTGTTTTCGTTTAAGTATTTAGGGCATGTGCTCGACGTTATTGGTCCCCGACAGTGCATGGAACTGGTAGAGTGGTTGGAGTCGGATTCCAACCTTCAGAGAAGCTAAGAGCTCGATCGGGGTATTTGCTTTGAGGCATGAAGTTCCCATCACGAGCTGGGCATTTTCCTAGTTGGTTCGGCAACGGTGGAGCTCAATTTATGAGTCCCCGTCAGATTAAGAGTTTGCTTGTACACACTAGAGCGGGCTCTTGTCATCTCGTCTCGAGTTTAGGAGTCGCGCTTGTACCCTAGCGCGCCCATGTGATCACGACGTGAATAGGCTACGGGAAGTGTTTAACTATAGTATTGTTTAAGCTTCTCAGCATTCCATGGTCGAACAAGTTCCTCTCTGTGCAGGTTTTCGAGGTAGTAGGCTCAGGTCCCCATTTTCGCGCGGACGCGATGGGCACTCCCAGTTCACGGCGAGCTTGCCTTCGCGTGAATCTTTCTGGTTTCTTCGTAGGACAAGGCTGCCTACTTAGAATTCATGTTTAATCACTTTGTTTTCATGTCGCAAAATGATCCTCTATTTGAGTGAGGCTTCACAAAGGGATGCCGCCGACCGAATTTCTTCAACGAGGTCGAGCTCCTCCCTCAAGGCCTCGTTGTTCGCCTCCTCGTCGAGGGGGGACTCACTTCTCATGGAGGGTTCTATTATTTCTACAAGAATTATGGCTTTGGTTCCGTAGGTCATTCAAAATAGGGTCTCTCCGGTCATTGAGTGTGGAGTTGTCCTATAAGCCCAGAGCACGCTGTGCAGCTCCTCAACCCATCTCTTTTTAGCTTTGCCCAGTCTTCGGTTTAAGTCGTGTATGATCACTTTGTTCGTGACTTCCGCCTGCCCGTTCGTTTGTGGGTGTTCGACAGATGTGAAGTGCTACTTTGTGCCCAGCTTGGTGACGAAGTCCTAGAAATTCTTATCGGTGGACTGTATCCCATTGTCAGTGACGATGGCCTAGGGTATGCTGAATCGAGAAAGTATATTCCTTTTGTAGAAATGGAGTATGTTGTGGGCCGTAATTTTGGCTAAGGCTTCAACCTCTATCCACTTAGTGAAGTAGTCGATACCGACTATCAAATATTTGTTTTGGTATGACCCTATGGTGAAGGCTCCGAGGATGTTCATCCCCCACTAGGAAAATGACCATGGGGATGAGAGTGTTTTGAGCTTGTTGGGTGGGGTCATGTGCATATCCCCGTGTCGCTGACACTTGTCTCACTACTTGACTTTCTCCTTGGCATCTTGTTGCATGGTGGGCCAGTAGTACCATACTCACAATGCTTTACGAGTTAAGGACTGTCCGACGAGGTGCTGCATGTTAATGCCTTCGTGGATCTCCTGGAGTACGTTAGGTACACTTGATTCCTCGACGCACTTGAGAAGAGGAATGGAGAAACCCCGCCGATATAACTTGTCCTCGACGAGGATGTACGAGCATGCCCGTTGCCTGACTATGCTGGCCTCCTTGGAGTCGTCGGGTAGTTTCCCCATGCTTAGGTACTCGTATACTGGGCTCATCCAGCACCGGTTGTCACCGATAGCGGTTACGTTGATGATCGAGGAGAATTTCTCAATACTTGAACGTGGAAGCACCTCTTGGATGAAGAACTTGTTCCCTCCTTTTTTCTTCGTGCTCGCCAACTTAAATAGGATGTCCGCCCATGTATTGTGTTTGTGTGGGACGTGACTTGCTTCTTCCGAGTCAATTTTTTTCATCTCCTCTTTCACTAGGGCCAAGTACTCGATGAGGCTGTCGTTCTTGGCCTGGTACTCTCCCCGCACATGGGAGGCTGTTGCACCCCAAAATTTGCTCAACCTTTTCTTGCTTGGTTTATGTTTCATTGCATTTCATTTGCATAGTTACATCCTGAACATAGTTCAATCATTGGCATATCATAACATAGCATGCATACAACAAGGGATCAAGGGTGTCTATCAAGAGAAGAGCCTAGCAAGATGTGTTATCCAAGATGAGAAGTCATCCAGGCCAAGAGAGCATTTGAAGTCTTGAGAAGTTTGAGTGCCTACATGTGGGTTTTGCTCCTATCTTGAGGAATGTTGAGAATCATTAGTGGGATGAGAAGCATGGTATATGGATGTTAGGTGTGTATGGATCTCCTGGGATGCCTAGAGGGAATTATTGAAGCTGAGGCAAGTCATTGATTCAAGTATGAGAGCCACAGTTGAGGTGCAGTCAACTAGGGTTTCATCTGGGTCAACCCTAATTTAATTGAGTAATTGGAGAGCATCCAAGCCTAATTTGAGGTCATGGGATTCATGAATTGGTATGTTGATACATGTGTGGTGTTGTGCCAAGGTTAAACAAAGAAAGATCAAGAATGTGGGAAGTTGCTAAATTAGGGTTTCAGTGTAAAATCCCCTATTTAGTGCCTAAATTCAAAGCCACATAAGTCAAAATAAAAGTTTCAAATGGATTCTTGGCCAACATGAAACTTGTATAGCTTCTCAATACCTTTAATTTGAGTACTATAAGTCTTCAATAAGATTTGTAGAACTCAAGTTATGGTCCTTGCAAATTACAGGTCACCAGAGGACACTGAAATTTATCTGTGAAAGTCACTTGACTTCCAAGAAACTTTTTCCCTTCAAAGAGTTTTCAAATGGATTCTTCGCCAACATGAGAGTTGTAGATATTGATCTTAGCTTTCCATAGAGTACTAGAAGTCCTCAAGGGGATGTATATAACTCCAGTTATGATCTTGGCAATCCAGGGGTATTTTGGGTATTGGTGATTACAAGTCATTCTCAAGCATGGGTCAAAATCTCCAACTTAGAGGCCTCAAATGGAATATTGTTCAACTAGAAAGTTGCTCAAATAGGGTTTTAACCTTGACCATGCATCAGGGAGGTTTTGAATTGGCTCATAGGAGAATTTGGTTGAAGATGGTTTTGAAATTAAGGAATTAAAGTGATTAAAAGGCCAAAATTGTGATTTCTTGATTTTATGGCCAAACAAGTCCATGTTACATACCAATTTGATCAGAAAATATGTTTTGGAAAGGATGGCAATACCACATTTTGGATTTGAGGTCATTTGCACATGGTTTCACTTTGTTACTTAAGGTTGAAGAAACATAACCATCCATTGCCTTAAGATCAAATACAAGGGAATTACCATCCCAATTCAGTTGTAAATATCATGAGGAGAGAAATTCAAATGAGATGGTGAGCTAGAACAGAGCAAAGCATGGTTTTAGCATGTGAGATTTTCAAAGGAAATGAGATTTTCAATTTCTCATTCAGGTTGTTACAGAAGGTTCTAGAGTGTTCTAACACACTCTATATATTGTATGCAACTGACTCAGATAGTTTTTTGGGCTTGCATTGGAGAGAATCGAAGGATAGCATTTGAAATTTCTCAAGCTGCATCAAGAATCGGTTTTTGGAATTAAGGAGGATTCAAAGCAAATTGTCCATTGGAGGAGCTTTAGAAGTGATCCTTGAGTGATTCTGCAAGAGATTGGAGGTTGAATAGTGCCATAACCTCATCTGTTCATCCACTTTCAACAGGTTTGCATTCTTCAAATTTCAGCATAATTTATAGTGAATTGATCAGTATTTGATGCATGATTAGGTTAGTGTTGATGTGAGGGTGGATTTCAGTGCAAAAGATTAAGAATTAGAGACCAAATTAGGGTGATGCCATTTTCTATTGAAGCTCATATCTACTAGTTCTTGAGGTTTTAATGGCTTTCAAATGGTTAGAATTGATGACTGAAACATGTAGATGAGTTTAGGGCCTTCAATTGCAAGAATTGCTATGATCAAGATTGGATGAATTTTCTGCAACTTCTATCGGGTTTTGAGTTAGGGTGAGAATCAGTGGAAATGGAGGTCATATTCGTGACCAGGGTGAAATTTGGAGTGGATTAGGGTTTTTAGTTGGCTTGTTTGGTGAGTTTTGGGGTTTGCTTCGCCGGAGAAGACGGTGGCGCCAAGCTCGGGCCACCGTCTGAGTCCCCCCACCCCCCATTTTCAAACTCAATTGGAGAAGATGAATCTCTCACCTTTGGTTTGTGTTTTGACTTTGACCAAAGTAAGAAACCCACGGCCAGGATTGATTTTCAAAGTCTGAAGGGATTTGAAGTGATCAAAACGCCCCGTTTCATTTAATCAGAGTGGGTGGGCTTAAGGGATCCTTGCTCTTCACACCCCATGTCTGGGCCCAATGAGAAAATACACTGAAATCCCTTGCTATTTGCCACAACGTTTTTCCATTTTCCATTGGATTTTCTGAGTTGTTTTAATTGTGGTTTGGGCTTATGAGATATTTGCTACGCACACCCCCTCTTGGGCCCAGTCTGGAGAAATAACTGAATTTAATTGCTATCTGACACGCAGGTTTCATCATTTTAATTATTTTTTCTTTTATTTTACATTTTCATATAGTTTAGAAATAAATCCATAATAAATAGAAAAATTAGTCTTTTTAATTCAAGTTTTTTTCCCCTGACTCTTTAGAGGGTCTAGAATTTTAGGAAATTAAGAAATTCATAATTCATGCATTTTTGAATTTAATTGTATTTTTTGCATTTCTATTGATTTTATTTTCAATATGGTCGATACATGATTTTGTTGATTTTATTGTGACTGATTGGTGATGAATTTTGAGTTGATTCATTTTGGGCTAGTTAGCTTAGATATGCATGTACCCATAGTAATTTTCTCATATTTTTGTGAGAGAATTTTAGGCTAGTTTGAGCATTGAGCTTTAGGTGTTGTGGAATTAGGGTTTTAGAATGATACCTTTAGGTTTAGGGCATAGTTTTAGGTCCAAATGAATGGTTAACCCCCTGGTTTTTTGTATGAGAGATTCATAAGAGGTTTAGGAACCCTTAGTAATTTTTGTAGGATTTTACAATCATGTTTGGTATTTTTTGTAGAATTAGTTTTAAGACTAACCTCTAGATGTTTCTGGTGAACTAATTTGACTAGTTTAATTCAATAGTTCCCCTTAGACTAGGGTGGTGTTGCTTTTGAGCTTGGATGATCATGAAGACCAATTGAAGATGCTTTGGAGATCTTGAAGGATCTTGGATGTGAAGATTCTCTCATCTTGTGGATGCTTGTCAGGAGCTTAGGGAATCTAGGGTTTTAGGAAGAGCATCAGAGTAGTTCTACTTGTTTCTTCAAACATGAGGTATATGGTTCATCTCCATTCAATCCAATGACATAAAGTCCTTTTAAGGAAGTCACATCTCTCCTTAGGAGGGATGAATGGCATGCTTTGAGAGTAGAACTTTGAGGATGCCAGTCTCTCATAATGTTAAGTACTCAGTGACTTCCCTTGGTTGTCAGTGAACTTCCTTACATTTCAACTTAATCTTGTTGATTGATTCTCCCTTGGAGGTGCTTGTTGAAGCTTGGAAAAGGAAGAGATGAGGTAGCTTGTTGAAGCTAGGGTTTTGTTTGCTTGTTGAAGCTAGGAGCTTGTTGAGGTCAGGAGCTGGTTGAAGCTGTTTATGGTTGGGGTTTGAGCTTGCTTAAGCTGGGAGCTTGTTGAAGCCTGGTGCTTGTTGAAGATTGAAAGTTTATTGAAGCTTGAAGATGGGAGTTATTCATGAAGATGAAGGTTGTTGCTGTCAACTTTTTGCTGGTTAATCATCTGTTGCTGTCAGAGCTGCTGTTGGCTGTAGGAGTTTGGTGCTGCTGCTTAGGCTGCCTCCTCTGCTTTGGGGTTTTGTTTTCTGTATTGTTTGTTGGCTTGTGTAGCTTGCCCCCTAGGTTTGAGGTGAATGTTGATTCACTTTGCCTGTTGTATTCCCAGGTTCGAGGTTGAGCGGGACTCCCTTGCCTCGCTTGTATTGCTGCATTTCATGCATTTTACTGTATTTGCTTGCTTTCTTTTCTGTTTATCCCCTAGGATCTCTGATTTCTTCTGTGCATGAGGGAATTATGATAGACATTAGGTTTTGACCCATGCATTATAACATTAGGTTAGTTTCCCTTTCAACCATAGGCTTTTTAGAGCGTCTTTCTCTTCCCATCTCAAAACAACTCAAAAATACAGTAATAAGGTTAATCGATGTCGTACGTTACGAGCCTTAAGCTGTTTGAGAAAGGGTTGCTGGAGAGCTTCTTTCCAGTAGTCTAGTTGCTTAGTGTGGCACCCTTTGGGTGACATGCGACGTAGTCACTCTCAAATCATAGTCTCTAGTGCGTCAGAGATTGCAAACAAACTAAAAAACACTTCTTTCGTAAAAGATTCAAAACAAACATCGAAGTGTCATTTTTGTCCTCTTGGACTCTTAATCAAGAAAAACCCTTTCATAAGGTAATAAAAAACAGTCATACAAGCTTGTGTCTTCCGTAGCCCGAACTACGTTTGCTCTGATCTTTCATGCTGTATGAAAGTACGTAGGTATATGATGCTGTATCCTAGCGAGCAACCTTCCCCTCCTTCCCCGTAGGTAGGCGAACTACGTTGACTCTGATTTCTCGTTTCAGACGGGAATATGTAGGCATAAAGTCCGATACTTTGCCGAGTCATTTTCTTTTCTTTTTAACCCATACCTTTAGAGTAGATAGAATAACAATACGTACTAGAAAGCAAGCGTGGATCCCGTCGAGTACGCGGACGTGAGGGGTGCTAATACCTTCCCCTTGCGTAATCGACTCCCGGATCCAGGATTTGGTTGCGAAGACCATTCCTTTCCCGTTTTGCGTTAGGTTTACTCTGAGTGTTTCCTTTCCCTCCGTTGGGATAAATAACACACGGTGGCGACTCTTCTGTCATAGCCGGCGCCGATTTTCGCAGTAGCGACAGCTGGCGACTCTGCTGGGGACTCCAACTGTTCCCTACGCGAGTCAATCCTAGCGCTTGTTTTCCCGTCGTGGGTTTTGTATGGATTTACTTTTCCGTATTTACTTTCAGCATTATATTATTGTTGTTATGCTGGGTAAGGGGTCAGATTGAGAGATAAGTCGGACCTGGGCTTGAGTGCACCTAGAATTAGTTGTGGAAAGTAGTGGGCGCGTGCATACTTTGCATGTACTAGTGTCTTGCAAAATCCATGCTCAGACGAGGTTCTTCTGGTTGACTTCTTTTTCAACCCTTTGGGTTGAGGGGGTTGTTGGTTAGTTGGATTGTCGACTCTGGGGACCGATCAATTGGAAGTTGGCTAAGTGAGGCCTCTTTAGGACATGATGATGCCACACCTACTGGGTATCGTATCATCAGTCTTAAAAGTCTGTGACACCGACGACCGCATAGGATTCCGTACCTTGTGTCAGTTGATAGGACACCTACCTGTGAGAGGGATTGGGGCATGCAGGAAACTTGACCTCCAGACTACCCGGTTTTCTTCATATTGGATCAATACTTATGGTTACTTGGGGTTCTTCATTAGGACAGTGTTATAGGTCTGTTGAGACCAGGTTGGAGCTTTGTTATAGGTCTGTTGAGACCAGGTTGGAGCATTGTTGTGGGTCTGTTGAGACCAGGGTTAAGCAGTATTGTGGGTCTGTTGAGACAGATATTGTGGATGGATCTCTTCAGCAATATATCACTTGATCCCTGTTGCATATTGCATTGTTGCATACTCATTTTGCATATCATTAACGTGTGTCTGTGCTGCAGGTGCATTTCATACCCTCTGATTCTAGTTGCCCGGATTTCTGTCTGCTGCTATTATGAATACTTTGAAGAAGACTGTGGCATACAAGTTGCCTACTCCAGATGTTACTTCTTTGCTTGGGTTGATGTCTTTAGCTAATGATGATGTGAAGAGAAGCTTCAGGAAGAGTTATGGGAAACTGCTCAGATTGGTTTGCAAACCATCCACGTATGAGCTAAACAGATTATATGCACTTATGTAGTTTTATGATCCCCCGCTGAGGTGTTTTACTTTCCCTGACTTCATTCTGGCTCCAACCATGGAGGAATATGCTGAGATCTTGGAGTTAACCATTCAGAACAGGGTACCCTTCGTTCATATGGGTGCTGAGCCCAAGCTGGAGGATTTGGCTGTTGCTTTGCATTTAGACTCCTCAGAGTTGCTGTTGACCTCGTGGAATGGAGTTTCTGGTTTTTCTCTCAAGTTCTTGGTTGGGAAAGCGCAAGAGTATGCCAAGAGTGGCTGTTGGACTGTGTTTAATGCTATCCTGGCGTTGTGTATCTATGGCATTGTACTGTTCCCTAATATGCCTGACTTTGTTGATTTGGATGCATTCCATATATTTGCTTCAGGAAATCCTGTACCTACACTGATTGGAGACTTCTATCACTCTCTGCATTATAAGAACGAGAATAAGAGGGGCAAGAACGTCTCATGTTGTGTGCCTTTGTTCTATATGTGGTTTGACAGTCACCTGCCCAAGAAGGGTATCTTTGCTGAGTCTGCAGCTACGGTGGAATGGTCTAAGCGTCTGATGGGGCTTTCTTCAGAAGATGTTGTCTGGTTTGATAGGGATTTACTGGGATCTGAGATTATCTACAACTGCACAGGATATCCTAACGTTCCTCTGATTGGGAGGAAAGGGTGCATTAACTACAATCCGTCATTGTTGATCAGGCAATTCGGTTATGCTTTAAGAAGCCCGCCAAAAGAGGAGGAAGTGCAGGAATCTCTGTACTTCACAGGTGATCTGAGTGGAGAATTGTTATCCAAGCTTCAGCATGCTTGGAATAACATCCGCAAGAAAGGGAAGCCGTTGTTGGGTAAGAATGATAGTCAAGCCTATCCTCCGTACCAAGTCTGGATCCAAGATAAGGGCAAAGCAGGCGCTGATGCCGTTTCCTGCAGTATTACCTCCTACTCCCTTCGTGGATGAGGAGCCAACTACTGTGTCTATTGAGACATATGAACAGGTTGTGAAGGAGAAGGAAGCTTTGATGAAAGCCAACGAGAAGTTGGAAGAAGAGCTAGTTCAGCTCAGAAGCGAAAGAAATGAAGTCGTATATTCCTTCAAGCAGCAAACAAAGCTGGTGAACCGGTTAGGTGCAGAACTGAATGAACAACGAAAGAAGCGTGAACGCTTGGGGATAGATTTCAAGAGCTCTCATGACATGCTGGAGTCTAAGAAGAAAGCACTTGATATAGCTTACTTGGAGATCTCTACATTCAATAAAACTTGGAACCCTACGCTGACAAATAACAAGGAGAGAGAAGATAAGCTGAAGTTGCAAATCTCCAAGTTAGAGGATCAGTTGAAAGCTAGCCAGAGGAAGTTTGAGGAAGAAGCTGTGCGTAGTTTTTCCATTCAAGCCTCGTTGAACAAAGCTGTCAAAAACCTGAAGGAGCACAGACAGAACTTTGAAGCCAAGAAGCGGAAGTTAGAAGACTGTTTTGGCAAGGGAGCTTGGGAAAACTCCAACGAAGGCCTCCAGTTCACTATACGGAAGTTGGAGTTGCTCGTCGAAGGGTTGCTCACTCAGCCAGATCATCCAGAGACCAAGAAGTTGTTAGAAGAGTACCGTGCTCATTGTAACACTTGACTGTTGTATATGCTTTATTTGCATTGCGCTGACCATCACCAGGCTTGTTGGTCGAGGTCATGCCTTCTTGTTATTGTGTACACTCAGAGATATTGTATTTCTGCCTTGTTGGGCTCTTTGCAGCAATATATGAGATGTTTTCTCCGTGGATGAATTCAAGCTTCTTAGCACTGTCACTGCACTAGCACTTTGGCACTAGAATCGGGGGTGATTTCCCTAACGCACAGACACGCATTGCATCTGCATATTCATTTTGCATTTCCAGTTACTTGTTGAATCTGTATCTTATTTCCTGCATCTCACAGGTTTTCCAGGGTTGACGACCAAAGAGTTCATCGCTATTCAAACAGAAACAGCTGTAAGAAAGATAATGGATCAAGTTCAGAATGAGATACAGGAGATGCGCGGCAACATGACGCAGTTCATACAAGCAATGGAAACCATGGCCAAGGGCCAGGAGCAGCTGCAGGCTATTGTACAACCTCTGATTGCACGGGCTAATGATAGTACTGCTGATATTACTCTTCATGACCGTCAGGGTTTCCTCTAGGGTTTTGGACGCCGACTTGCAGAGATAGACATGGAGCATGTTCAAGCTGAGTTAATTGAAGTTCGAGGCCAACTGGGGCAATTCATGAAGGACATGCACGCGTTGCGCTCGAATCAAGAGACGCTCTAAGAGGAGAATTACCGATTGAAGGCTCAGGTAGGATTGATGGCTGAAATATTGAGGAATGTGCTCAGAAGAGAAGGTGAGCAAATGTTCGAAGCTGCGGTCGGTTTACTTGCCCCGCAGGGGTCGGAAGAACCAGTGCCCAGGCATGATAGGCCTAAGAGACCCTCTACACAATTCGAAGCTCGGGATTCTCCTTGTCGGCAGTCGCGACTGATTTCTCAAGATAACTCAAGGGGGTATGGTAAAAGGATGAAGCTCTCTGGCAGGGTATTTGATGAGATTCCGGTGGATTATGATCAGTTGGTGCAACTCTTGTTCCAACTTCATCTGATTAAACCTCGCACCTTGGCTCCATTGACTGGGCACACACCACCAGGCTATGATGTGAACGCCCATTGTGTCTTCCACTCCGATGCACCGGGGCATAACATCGCGAACTGCAAGTCGTTCAAGCAGAAGATTCAAGATTTGCTGGATGAGAAGGCAATTGAATTTGTGTCGGGCGGTATAAAGGTCTCAGGGACCGATATTCCTATTTCCCCACCGGAAGTTGCAAAAGAATCGAGGCATATCCTGGAATCATTGGAAACTGAATCCCCAGGTCCACAACAGTTGCCAATGCCTGGGCTGAATTTGAGGATGACAGTGCATGAGCCTAAGGAACGGGTTGATCAAAACCAGCAGCGCATGAAACGCCAGCATCCGGCTCAGCGAAGAATTCAGGAGGGGAAGTCAAAGAGGGTATTTGAGGCACCTCCATCAAAGTATGCTGAACTCTTTCAGACCTTGTTAGGGTTGCACCTTGTTGAAAAGAGAATGTTGGCCCCACCAACGGGCGCACCTCCATTTGGTTTCGACGCCAGTAAGCATTGTGAGTTTCATTCTGGGGCACCCGGACATGATATTGAGGATTGCCACACTTTCAAGCATAAAGTCCAAGATTTGATCGACAACAAGGCTATCAGCTTTTCTGATAGGGTCCCCAATGTGGTGCAGGGCCACGGACAAGCAAAGGTCGGGTTGATGAAAAAGGTTCCTAAATTTGGTCGGGCCGTGGAAAACAGGTCAAGGCAGCAGCAGGCTACCTCCAACAATTGTTTCTGAGGATGGTTGACTCGCCAATAAGTCAAAATGCAAGGAGTCTGGTGCTGAGACACCAACATTTTTCATGTTATCTTGTTCATGTCTTTGCATTTGTAGTTGCCTTTCTGTTCAATTGCAAATTTCGTTTGTAAAACTTGTTGCTTTTTCAACTGATATTGATAAATGAAATAAATATGCATGTTTTGAATTAATCCAGTCATGTTCAATCTTTGTGTTATCATTTATTTCAAACGCTTGTTAAGTGGAATCCGAGGAGGATGACGAAAACCGATGACGAATAAGCTTTCGATTGTATGCTTTTGGATAAAAACCTGTTGATGATGTACATGCATTGTTTCAATCCATAAACACCCGAGATATAAGGAAGATAATCCCTTGTTAACCCCTTTGAGCCTATTAGTAGGAGTTTCTTTCTGAAAATGAAAAAAAAAACCCTAAATCTTAACCCGAGGCGGGGTAGGTGTCAGTTAGTTTGACCAAGCATTCAAATTACAAAAGGAGTGTCCGTTCGAGGATCAATCACACCTGTATAGGTCGTGCCTAAAAACCCGCAATGGTTGAACGTCAGGAGTGAGACAGTCACATTATCCCCCAAAGAGTCAGACAACCAATGTCCCACGACTTGTTCGAAAAGAAGAAGAGAATCCAAAGCCCACTAAGTCAAAACTTCAAAACAAGTGGCTTAGGCAAAAATTAGGGCATCCCGCTGGACTTTAGAATCAAAAGAAGCTCCAAAGAGTCAGTCCAGGTAAAAGTTAGGGAACGAAAAGAAAAAACACAAAAAGACGAAAAGGATTACCAAAGAAAAAATCCTCGAAAGGGACAAAGTCGTGTGACTCTAGGCACCCAAAGACGATAAGCGAATGACTGTCACTCTGAAAAGCAAGTGGTATCCTGAACCATCACTCCTATCACTCCGCCTTTAATAGGTAAACGCTGAAGTCGAATTAGCTAAACATAGGATTGGAGAACATCACGAAGAATGGGTGGGTCGAAATAAACTTTGAGCCTATATCCTTCCTTGTTAACCGTGAACCTGACCATGTTACAACCCGAAAAAGTCCTAATTGAAACAGGTTTAGTTCGAGAGCATACTTCGGTAAAGATTGCATTGAAACTGACTCCTAAAAGGATTCCTCTTGCGGCATGGTATTAATGTCGATATGTTGATGATTGATTCGTTGTAGGTCATAAAACTTTTCCATCAAATCGAACTGGATTTTCAAAACTGTCATATGCATTGCATTTAATATATCTTTTATACAGAACAACTTGTTTCACTTGCGAGTAAGCGCATGCAGCAGGAAAGTTTCCTACAGTGGGAAGTCTGATCAGGATAGAATGCAGAATGTCTGAATGTTTCGTGAGCCAGGGCAGGATATATCAATTAATCCCCAGTGGGAGTCAGCCACCCAAGAATCAGTTAATCTGGGGCAATTAGGTCGAGATTTGGCAGATCTCTCGCAGCTAGGGGCATCGCTTCACGAATCGACCGATCAGGGGCAAAAATATTATTGCAAGACTGGGGCAGGTCACCCTAAGAACAAAAGATTTTGTTGGGACATCCTTTTGGGGTTTGACGTGCAGAAACAATTCATATCTAATCGCCAGGGTACAGAAATCGAAGAGTCTTTATCAAGAAGTTGGTGTCGGTTCAGGGGCAAGGTATTGTGAGGTAGCACCATGGCTAGCTTTTCCTTTCAAGACGAAGTGTTCAGACTGGGGCATGTTGGTATTTCTGGGGCAAATTTCCGAGAAGGTGGATGGAACTCGTGTTTCCCCAGCCAAAATCGTTTGATGAAGAGCCTGATTTCAGTTGATGTCATTCCTCGGCTAGTCACATCTTATCCCCAAAGAGTAGGAATGACGTTATCCCTTACCGAATGAGGGATTATTCTCCCTAGAAGAGTGTCCTCAAGGAAGTTGTCCACAGGATATCCCCAGTGAGTCGAAATCAGTATCCCCTGCAGAGGTTGCGCTCCCCAATGAGTCGGATATGTGCAGGATCGATCCCCAGCATAGGAGGTTCCCGCAGAGTTTAACCAAGTTGTTGGTTCAGAAGGATTATACCCAGAGGACGGTTTCCCTTCTCCCCACAGGTCGTCATGCCATTGACAGGATGTTGATCCTCAGCAGAGTCTGAGGCTCCGAGTTTGTAAACTGTGCCCAGACAGTGTGTTTTTCCTAGAAGTGTCGCTTCTTTCCCCATATGAGTTGGTTCACCAGCAGGGTGGTTTGTTCTTTCCTCCCAGTGGAAATTGGTGTTTAATCTCTCCCCGGTAGAGTTGGTTGTGTTTCCGGCATTTATTTTTCCAGAATACCTTATGATACTTGTTCATCCCCAGCGGAGTTGGCTTTATCCTCAGCATTCATATTGTTGAGACAACACTACCAGAGTTTCCCTGCAGCTTAATCCTGCATTTTCATTTGCATATATCGCATCCACCCAAACGCGTAGCATTTCCATGTTGCATGGAGCATTACATCATTTTCAAACATACGCATTCGTGAAACATAAACCAGGTGTTTCTCAGCAGGTGTGTGGAGCTATAACTCAGATTTATTACCAGATATTCGAGGCCTCGCCGTGAGGCATGTGATGATATTGTTTGTCTTATGGTTTTTCCCCACGGAGTTGCTTTTTGGAGTTTCTCTTATCCGGCCAGCAGATTATTTTCTTCAAATTTGTTGTTACGTCAGCGTCAAAGGGTTTCATGAATCAAAATTTCAGAAGCTGCCGCCGGTTATCGAAACAGGCGTCCGGCAGTTTGGTTTCTAAATATCCCCAGTAGAGTCCTCCTCAAAGTCGTTGTCACGTTAGCGCTAAAAGGTTTGTGGGTTGGGACCAATGGAGTTAGCTACTGCAGAGATAAGCAGAGAAACTGTATTCAGAGTATCTTCTCGTATGGATAAACGGATGTATTTTCCTACTGGTCGACAGAAGTATTCCCCCGGAAGTCGCCAAGATTTACTCCTATGTTGATAGGATTTCCTTGTGTTGACAAGATGTGAGTCCTGACGTGGACAAATCAAGTTACCTTCCCTCGTGTTGACGAGATGGAATCCTAACGTGGACAAATTTATTTCTCTTCATGGTGACAGGTTTATTTCCTCGTGTTGACGAGATGTGAGTCCTGGCATGGACAATTTATTCCTATGATGATAGGATTTCTTCGTGTTGACGAAATGATTTCTCCGTGTTGACGGAATGTGGAGTCCTGATGAGGACAAATTTACCTTTCTCCGTGTTGACGGAATGTGGAGTCCTGATGAGGACAAATTTACCTTTCTCCGTGTTGACGGAATGTGGAGTCCTGATGAGGACAAATTTACCTTTCTCCATGTTGATGGAATGTGGAGTCCTGATGAGGACAAATTTACCTTTCTCCGTGTTGACGGAATGTGGAGTCCTGATGAGGACGAGTTTTATTCCTATGATGATAGGATTTCTTCGTGTTGACGAATTGATTTCTCCGTGTTGACGGAATGCGGCGTCCTGATGAGGACGAGTTTTATTCCTATGATGATAGGATTTCTTCGTGTTGACGAAATGATTTCTCCGTGTTGACGGAATGTGGGGTCCTGATGAGGACAAGTTTTACTCCTGGGATGATATGATTTTTCTTCGAGTTAACGAGATGATTTCTTTGTGTCGACGAGATATGGACTCCTGATGAGGACAAGTGTTGTTCCTATGATGGATAGGATTTCTTCGTGTTGACGAAATTTGAGTTCAGATATGTACAAGAATGGTATTCCTATGATGATAGGATTTATTCGTGTTGACGAATCTATTTTTCCTCGTGTTGACGAGATGTGAGTCCTGACGTGGACAATTTAGTCCTATGTTGATAGGAGTTCCTCGTGTTGATGAGACGCAAATAAGATTTTATTTCCTATGTTGATAGGATCTCCTCGTGTCGACGAGATGCGGACAACTCATCCCCCAGCGGAGTCGCCGGGATTTCTCCGTGTTAACGGAATGTGGCGTCCTAACGTGGACAAAGTCTTATTCCTATGATGATAGGATTTTTGCGGGTTGACGAAATTTGAGTCCTGACATGGACAAGTTTATGATGGGATTTCTTCGTGTTGATGAAGTGTGCTTCCTGACGTGGACAAAGTTCTATTCCTGTGTTGTTAAGATTTCTTCGGGTTGATGAAATGTGAGTCCTGACGTGGACATATTTTTATTTATTCGTGATTTGACGAAAGTTGGGTCCAGATGTGGACAAGGTTACTCTTGTGACGACATAATCTCTATTCGTTTTGACGAATTTGTTTCTCTTCTTGTGTTGACAAGGTTAGTCCAGTTGTGGACGGAGGTGTTTTTTGCAAAAATTGTTCAGTACCTGTGGCGTTACATAGGTAGTTGAAGTTGAAATCAGAATTATTATCAGACGTTGGATCAGTTGTTGCCATAACAACCTGATTCAGATAGGGGATGTTGCTCCCCAAGCAGTGCAGTTTATTTCTGCGGTTGGCAAATTTCCGGGTTTCTTGGTATTCAACCGTCTCGTACCTCGATTGTTTGAAGGTTGTTCGCTCTTCACCCAATCGGGTCCAAGCCGTTTGAATAGGGGCAGCTGTTGCACCCCAAAATTTGCTCAACCTTTTCTTGCTTGGTTTATGTTTCATTGCATTTCATTTGCATAGTTACATCCTGTACATAGTTCAATCATTGGCATATCATAGCATAGCATGCATACAACAAGGGATCAAGGGTGTCTATCAAGAGAAGAGCCTAGCAAGATGTGTTATCTAAGATGAGAAGTCATCCAGGCCAAGAGAGCATTTGAAGTCTTGAGATGTTTGAGTGCCTACATGTGGGTTTTGCTCCTATCTTGAGGAATGTTGAGAATCATTAGTGGGATGAGAAGCATGGTATGTGGATGTGAGGTGTGTATGGATCTCCTGGGATGCCTAGAGGGCCTTATTGAAGCTGAGGCAAGTCATTGATTCAAGTATGAGAGCCACAGTTGAGGTGCAGTCAACTAGGGTTTCATCTGGGCCAACCCTAATTCAATTGAGTAATTGGAGAGCATCCAAGCCTACTTTGAGGTCATGGGATTCATGAATTGGTATGTCGATACATGTGTGGTGTTGTGCCAAGGTTAAACACAGAAATATCAAGAATGTGGGAAGTTGCTAAATTAGGGTTTCAGTGTAAAATCCCCTGTTTAATGTCAAACTTCAAAGCCACATAAGTCAAAATACAAGTTTCAAATGGATTCTTGGGAAACACGAAACTTGTATAGCTTCTCAATACCTTTAATTTGAGTACTAGAAGTCTTCAATAAGATTTGTAGAACTCAAGTTATGGTCCTTGCAAATTACAGGTCACCAGAGGACACTGAAATTTATCTGTGAAAGTCACTTGACTTCCAAGCAACTTTTTCCCTTCAAAGAGTTTTCAAATGGATTCTTGGCCAACATGATAGTTGTAGATCTTGAGCTTAGCTTTCCATAGAGTACTATAAGTCCTCAAGGGGATCTCTAGAACTCCAGTTATGATCTTGGCAATCCAGGGGTATTTTGGGTATTTGTGATTATAAGTCATTCTCAAGCATGGGTCAAAATCTCCAACTTAGAGGCCTCAAATGGAAAAATTTTCAACTAGAAAGTTTCTAAAAATAGGGTTTTAACCGTGACCATGCATCAAGGAGGTTTTGAATTGGCTCATAGGAGAAGTTGGTTGAAGATGGTTTTGAAATGAAGGAATTAAAGTGATTAAAAGGCCAAAATTGTGATTTCTTGATTTTATGGCCAAACAAGTCCATGTTACATACCAATTTGATCAGAAAATATGTTTTGGAAAGGATGGAAATACCATATTTTGGATTTGAGGTCATTTGCACATGGTTTCACTTTGTTACTTAAGGTTGAAGAAACATAACCATCCATTGCCTTAAGATCAAATACAAGGGAATTACCATCCCAATTCAGTTCTAAATATCATGAGGAGAGAAATTCAAATGAGATGGTGAGCTAGAACAGAGCAAGGCATGGTTTTGGCATGTGAGATTTTCAAAGGAAATGATATTTTCAATTTCTCATTTAGGTTGTTACAGAAGGTTCTAGAGTGTTCTAACACACTCTATATTTTGTATGCAACTGACTCAGACAGTTTTTTGGGCTTGCATTGGAGAGAATCAAAGGATAGCATTTGAAATTTCTCAATCTGCATCAAGAATTAGTTTTTGGAATTAAGGAGGATTCAAAGCAAATTGTCCATTGGAGGAGCTTTAGAAGTGATCCTTGAGTGATTCTGCAAGAGATTGGAGGTTGAATCGTGCCATAACCTCATATGTTCATCCACTTTCAACAGGTTTGCATTCTTCAAATTTCAGCATAATTTGTAGTGAATTGATCAGTATTTGATGCATGATTAGGTTAGTGTTGATGTGAGGGTGGATTTCAGTGCAAAAGATTAAGAATTAGAGACCAAATTAGGGTGATGCCATTTTCTGTTGAAGCTCATATCTACTAGTTCTTGAGGTTTTAATGGCTTTCAAATGGTTAGAATTGATGACTGAAACATGTAGATGAGTTTAGGGCCTTCAATTGCAAGAATTGCTATGATCAAGATTGGATGAATTTTCTGCAACTTCTATCGGGTTTTGAGTTAGGGTGAGAATCAGTGGAAATGGAGGTCATATTCGTGACCAGGGTGAAATTTAGAGTGGATTAGGGTTTTTAGTTGGCTTGTTTGGTGAGTTTTGAGTTTTGGGGTTTTCAGGCCACCGTCTGAGTTCCACCCTCCCCCCCCCCCCCCCCCATTTTCAAACTCAATTGGAGAAGATGAATCTCTCACCTTTGGTTTGTGTTTTGACTTTGACCAAAGTAAGAAACCCACTGCCAGGATTGAGTTTCAAAGTCTGAAGGGATTTGAAGTGATCAAAACGCCCCGTTTCATTTAATTAGAGTGGGTGGGCTTAAGGGATCCTTGCTCTTCACACCCCATGTCTGGGCCCAATGAGAAAATACACTGAAATCCCTTGCTATTTGCCACAACGTTTTTCCATTTTCCATTGGATTTTCTGAGTTGTTTTAATTGTGGTTTGGGCTTATGAGATATTTGCTACGCACACCCCCCTCTTGAGCCCAGTCTGGAGAAATAACTGAATTTAATTGCTATCTGACACGCAGGTTTCATCATTTTAATTGTTTTTTTCTTTTATTTTACATTTTCATATAGTTAGGAAATAAATCCATAATAAATAGAAAAATTAGTATTTTTAATTCAAGTTTTTTTCCCCTGACTCTTTAGAGTGTCTAGAATTTTAGGAAATTAAGAAATTCATAATTCATGCATTTTAGAATTTAATTGTATTTTTTTCATTTCTATTGATTTTATTTTCAATATGGTTGATACATGATTTTGTTAATTTTATTGTGACTGATTGGTGATGAATTTTGAGTTGATTCTTTTTGGGATATTTAGCTTAGATATGCCTGTACCCATAGTAATTTTATCATATTTTTGTGAGAATTTTAGGCTAGTTTGAGCATTGAGCTTTAGGTGTTGTGGAATTAGGCTTTTAGAATGATACCTTTAGGTTTAGGGCATAGTTTTAGGTCCAAATGGATGGTTAACCCCCTGGTTTTTTGTATGAGATATTCTTAAGAGGCTTAGGAACCCTTACTAATTTTTGTAGGATTTTAAAATCATGTTTGGTATTTTAAGTAGAATTAGTTTTAAGACTAACTTCTAGGTGTTTCTGGTGAACTAATTTGACTAGTTTAATTCAATAGTTCCCCTTAGACTAGGGTGGTGTTGATTTTGAGCTTGGATGATCATGAAGACCAATTGAATATGCTTTTGAGAGCTTGAAGGAGCTTGGATGTGAAGATTCTCTTATCTTGTGGATGCTTGTCAGGAGCTTAGGGAATCTAGGGTTTTAGGAAGAGCATCAGAGTAGTTCTACTTGTTTCTTCAAACATGGAGTATATTGTTCATCACCATTCAATCCAATGACATAAAGTCCTTTTAAGGAAGTCACATCTCTCCTTAGGAGGGATGAATGGCATGCTTTGAGAGTAGAACTTTGAGGATGCCAGTCTCTCATAATGTTAAGTACTCAGTGACTTCCCTTGGTTGTCAGTGAACTTCCTAACATTTCAACTTGATCTTGTTGATTGATTATCCCTTGGAGGTGCTTGTTGAAGCTTGGAAAAGGAAGAGATGAGGTAGCTTGTTGAAGCTAGGGTTTTGTTTGCTTGTTGAAGCTAGGAGCTTGTTGAGGTCAGGAGCTAGTTGAAGCTGTTTACTGGTTGGGGTTTGAGCTTGCTTAAGCTGGGAGCTTGTTGAAGCCTGGTGCTTGTTGAAGATTGAAAGTTTATTGAAGCTTGAAGATGGGAGTTATTCATGAAGATGAAGGTTGTTGCTGTCAACTTTTTGCTGGTTAATCATCTGTTGCTGTCAGAGCTGCTGTTGGCTGTAGGAGTTTGGTGCTGCTGCTTGGGCTGCCTCCTCTGCTTTGGGGTTTTGTTTTCTGTATTGTTTGTTGGCTTGTGTAGCTTGCCCCCTAGGTTTGAGGTGAATGTTGATTCACTTTGCCTGTTGTTTTCCCAGGTTCGAGGTTGAGCGGGACTCCCTTGCCTCGCTTGTATTGCCGCATTGCATGCATTTTACTGTATTTGCTTGCTTTCTTTTCTGTTTATCCCCTAGGATCTCTGATTTCTTCTATGCAGGAGGGAATTATGACAGACATTAGGTTTTGACCCATGCATGATAACATTAGGTTAGTTTCCCTTTCAACCATAGGCTTTTTAGAGCGTCTTTCTCTTCCATCTCAAAACAACTCAAAAATACAGTAATAAGGTTAATCGATGTCGTACGTTACGAGCCTTAAGCTGTTTGAGAAAGGGTTGCTGGAGAGCTTCTTTCCAGTAGTCTGGTTGCTTAGTGTGGCACCCTTTGGGTGACATGCGACGTAGTCACTCTCAAATCATAGTCTCTAGTGCGTCAGAGATTGCAAACAAACTAAAAAACACTTCTTTCGTAAAAGATTCAAAACAAACATCAAAGTGTCATTTTTGTCCGCTTGGACTCTTAATCAAGAAAAACCCTTTCATAAGGTAATAAAAAACAGTCAGACAAGCTTGTATCTTCCGTAGCCCGAACTACGTTTGCTCTGATCTTTCATGCTGTATGAAAGTACATAGGTATAGGATGCCGTATCCTAGCGAGCAACCTTCCCATCCTTCCCCGTAGGTAGGCGAACTACGTTGAATCTGATTTCTCGTTTCAGACGGGAATACGTAGGCATAAAATGTGATACTTTGCAGAGTCATTTTCTTTTCTTTTAAACCCAGACCTTTAGAGTAGATAGAATAACAATCCGTACTAGAAAACACGCGTGGATCCCGTCGATTATGGCGGACGTGAGGGGTGTTAATACCTTCCCCTTGCGTAATCGACTCCCGAATCCAGGATTTGGTTGCGACGACCATTCCTTTCCCGTTTTGCATTAGGTTTACTCTGAGCGTTTCCTTTCCCTCCGTTGGGATAAATAACTCACGGTGGCGACTCTTCTGTCATAGCCGGAGCCGATTTTCACAGTAGCGACAGAGGCCACGAGCTGGGAGTCAGTAAATATGTTTACCTCTTTCGACCGAGGTCCTCGGCCAGGCTTAGTCCGGCGAGTAAGGCCTTGTACTCGGCCTGTTTATTTGATGTCGGGATGGATAATGTGAGAGATACCTTGATCAAGATGCCTTCCTTGTTTTCTAGGATGATGCCTGCTTCACTCCCCGTCGAACTGGATGCCCCGTCGATGAAGATTGTCCATTTCTGGGATACGTCGGTCGAGGGTTTCGGGGCGGTCATCTCCGCAATGAAGTTGGCTAGCACTTGAGACTTCAGGGCCTTCCTACCCTCGTACTGGAGGTTGAACTCGAAGAGCTCAAGCGACCATTTGAGAATCATGCCTGCCATGTTGGGTTGGCCGAGCAGTTGCCTCACGAGTTAGTCCATCCGTACCACGATCGCGTGGGCCAATAAGTAGTGTCGCAACCTTCTGACCACAGTGACGAGGGCCAGAGCAACTTTCTCGATCTGCTGGTACCTAAGTTCAGGGCCCTGGAGGGCTTTACTGGTGAAGTATATTGGCTTCTATCCTTCAGGGTTTCCCGAATGAGAGTCGCGCTAACTGTCTCGGTCGCGACTACGAGCTACAAGTATAACGTCTCCCAATTTTTTGGTCGTGAGAGGACCGGGGGTTGCGAGAGGAATTGTTTGAGGTGGAGGTTTGCACTCCTCGGTCCACTCGAACGTGGCCTCTTTGAGCAGGAGTTTGAAAATTGGGAGTGCGTGTTGGGCAGATTTGGCCACGAAGCGAGATAGCGAGGTGATCATCCTGTTTAGCGATTGGATCGAATTCTTTGAGTTTGGCGTTGGGAACTCGAAGAACACCCTGCACTTGTCGGGGTTCGCCTCGATCCCTCTTTCTGTCAGATAAAAACCGAGGAACTTGCTTGCCCGGACACCGAAGGTGCATTTCTCCAGGTTGAACCTCATCTTGCATCTCCTCGCTGTGTCGAAGACCCTTCTGAGATGGGCAGTATGGTCGATCTCTTCTCAAGATTTTACGATCATGTCGTCCATGTAGACCTCGAGCATGTCTCCGATCTCGCCCTGGAAGACTTTGTTCATCATCAGTTGGTAGGTCGCGTCGATGTTTTTCAGACCGAAAGGCATTACATTGTAGTAATAGTTTCTTGAATCGGTCATAAAATCCATATATTTCTTGTCGGCCTTCGCCATGGGGATTTGATTGTAACCCAAGTATGCGTCCATGAACGATAGTAATTTAAAACCTGCAGAATTTATCGACCAGTTTGTCGATGTTAGGCAATGGGTATGCATCTTTGGGGCATGCTCGGTTAAGATCGGTATAATCAACACACACCCTCCATTTTCCATTATTCTTTTTAATGAGTACAACATTGGATAGCCAGATTGTGTGTTGGGCTTCTGAAATAAAATTTGCCACTAAGAGGTCTTTTACAGCCTTTTCAGCAGCTTCCCCTTTCTCGGGAGACTGCCTACGCCTATGTTGTACTACAATCCTAACGGCTGGATCTATTGTGAGTTGATGGCAGGCCACGTCTAGGTCGAGGCCGGACATCTCCGCAGCGCTCCATGCGAACATATCAGTATTCTCCTAGAGGCATGTCTTCAGTTGTTTCCGCACCAGGTCAGGGATCCCAGTTCTGATCTTCATGCTCCTGTTGGGGTCACCGTCGAGCGTGATGAGTTCTAAATCTCCATCTAGAATGGGGCATATTGGGTGGAGTGACTACCCGTTGTTTGCTAGCGACACATCCTCTGGTGTGTCGCTCTGCTCTCCAGTCCGGGCTGGCTTGTCAGCACTCTTGGGTGTGATCGAGTTGAGTCCCTTGATGGCCGCTTCGAAGCATCTTTTGGCCACTTCGATGTCTCCATGGAGGGTGACTACTTAACCCCTGGTCGTGTAGTACTTCATCTTTAGATGCATTATGGACGGCACAACGGTCAGCTCGGCTAGGGTCGGTCTCCCCAGAATGCATTGGTATAGGGAGGGACATTCTATCACCAGGAAGCAGACATTGACCTGTCTCGCAGTCTCTTCGGACCCGAAGGTGACGAGGAGCTCCACGTATCCCCATGGCTGTGTGGTGGTACCTTTGAAACCCTGTAGTTCAGAGCCAACATACATCGTCAGATGGCTCTCGTTGAGCTGGAGGGTGGTGAAAAGGTGGGCGTACATGATGTCCACCGAGCTTCCTTGGTCGACGAGGATGTGGCGGACGTCAAAGTTAGCCATCTGAGCCCTGATTAGAAGGAGGATGCTAGAGTTGGGTGCGTTGCCCAGCAGCTCCTCGAGGTAGAAGGTGATCGAGTTCGAGTTTCCTTTCAACTTCTCGAGGGTGGCGTTCTGCTTTGAACTCTTGTCGACCAGCTCTTCAAATTTCATCTTTACTGAGCCTACTGAGAGTTTACTGGGGCTACCGCCAGATATGAACATCACGGCTGGGAAATTGTCCCACGGACTGCAGGCGGATAACGTCTTGTTTGCCTCGAAGAGGAGGCAGAAGTCTTATGTCCGAGAGATGCACAAGGCGACCTACAGCCCGGCCTCATCGGATGGGGGCGACACCTACGACCCTCTTCGCCTTGCGAGTTTCATGTCGAGGGGCCTCGTTCCTTTTGGGGTATTGCTTCAGGTGCCCTTTCTTGATTACGATTTCAATTGCATCCTTGAGGTGGACACAATCTTTTGAGACGTGTCCATGGCTTCAGTGGAACTTGCAATACTTGGACATGTCGACGTTGGGTTTAGGGGGCGTTGGCCTCGGAAAACGAACACCACCTCGTTGGAACTCCGAGTTTATGCATTCGGCTAGGATACACTCACGGGGAGCTGTGAGTAGCGTGTACTTACTAAAACAGCCAACCGGTCCCCTCTGTTCCCTAGTGTTGTACCCCAAAATTTGACCAACCATTTCTTGTACTTAGCTTATGTTTCATTTCATTTTAGCATTTGCATTTGCATAACATTGTTCTTAGCAGGGGATTAAGAGGTTTGTTGTGCCATTCAAGAAGAGAGATTCTTTGCTCCAAGCTTAAGCAAGGGCATTTGGGCAAGCCATCAGGTGTTTATTATCATTAAGATGAAGTTTCAAAGCTCCTAGAAGAGAGAGATTGGTGTGTATGTTACCTCCTGTCTTGAGGATCATCAGAGGATCAACAGGGGATCATGAGACTTTGTTCTTGGTTAGAAGAACCAACGGAGTTGCTCTGTTCAGTAAGCTTCTCTCTTTATTTTCTCTCATTCTAGGCATTTCCTAAGAGCATTTTGGGTTGCATCTGAAGCCCTACTTATGGTAGGTGTTGCACCCCAAAATTTGCCCAACCTTTTTTTTTTAGCTGGCTTTTGTTTCTTTGCATTGTTCTAGAATTTACATTGCATATCATTGTTCATTTAGTAGGGGAACAAGAGGTCCTGCCTAGCAAGAGGAGGTTACCCAGAGTGTTGAGCCTAAGCAAGGGGTTTTACTCAAGCATGAAGGGTCATCAAGTCATCAAGAAGTGGTCATTGCTTTTTGAGAGAGTTGATGGGTGTATGTGGGTCAACTCCTAACTTGGAGACTGGTTGAAGATCATCAGAGGATTGTGAATACATAATTACGAATATGGGATGTTGAGAGATCTCATTGAGTGCTTTGAGAGCCATGTTGGAGCTAGTTCAAGTGGTTGTGTCATGTGGAAGAGGCCACAGTCAAAGATATTGCATCTAGGGGTTTCATCTGGTCAAACCCTCAGTCATTTGTGAAATTAAAGGAGATTAAAACTCAATTCCAAGTCTCTATGGTCATGTAATGTTGTGTTGAGATGCCTAAAATATCATTTCGAGATCCATTCATCAAGAATCAAGAGTGTGAGAAGTTACTAAATTAGGGTTCTCAGTGTAAAATCCCCTGTTTAGTGCCCAACTTCAAGACTACCTATCTCAAGATACAATTCTCATCTCATCTTGACCCTAATATGAAACTTGTAGAGCATGTCTCTAGCTTTCTTTTGAGTACTAGAAGTCATTCATCTGATTTCTAGAACTCAAGTTATGATGTTGACAAGTTACAGGTCCTCAGATGAATGTGATTTTGGTCAACAAAAGTCAACCAACTTCCAAGCCACTTTTGACCTAGAAGGATGTTTCTCCTCACCTTGACCAAAACATGAAAGTTGTTCCTCATGATCTTAGATTTCCAAAGAATACTAGAAGTCCTTCATCTGATTTGTAGAAATCAAGTTATGAGGCTTGCAAGTCAGGGCTATTTTGGGAAAGTAAGATTACATGTCATTTTCATTATAGGTCCATTTCACCACTTTGCTTACTTCAAATGAAAATATTTCCAACTTGAAACTTGCTCAAAATGGGTTCATTTGTTCAGCCAAACATGAAGGAACCTTTGATTTGGCTTAGATGGAAGATTGGATGAAGGAAAATTCATGAAAAAGGCATTAAAAGGAGAAAATCTAATTAAATTCATTTGGGATCAATTTTGTGCAAATGTGTGCATTTTTTGAGTGCAAATCACATCCTAAACATAATGGCAATTTTAGAATTTGAAGTTGAGGAGCTTTGGTATGCCATTTCCAAGTTTGATTCACCTTGAAGTAACAAATGCAAATTCAACCATTGAGATCAAACAAGGGATCAATCTCAGCCATTGAGATACCCTACACCATGTGCAAGCTACCTGAGCTGATTTTTAAGTCATAGAAATGCTATTTTCGTGTGAATTTGAAGGCTCCATGTGCAAAAAAAATTGATTTTCATTTGGACTTAAACCACTACAATTGGGCTTTCGTTTCCTCAAAATCCATTGTATATAAGTTTAGGAAGCTTCACAAACCTGAAGAAGGAGTTTTGGTGAAGAATTGGTTGAGAACTCCATTGTTAAAAGCTCAAGAAAAGTGAAACACGAATTTTCAGATTCACACCATCTCAAGCAAAATTGAGCATAACAAAAGCTTCCTTGGAGTTTATGGAGTGATTCTGGTTGGTTTTTTCTAAGCTTCATCAAAGGATCACGCTCAGTGGAAGCTCTCCACTAGGTATTCTTCAAATCAACTTATCTCTCTGTATGTGATGCCATTGAACACCATTTTTGCATAAATGTGAACCTCTTGCTATGTAGTTCATTTCTGTATATGTCTTGTTCTCGTTTGTGACAATTGTTGTTGGATGCTTGAAACTTGCTCTCTTCGATTCGGACTTATCTTGAAGTTTTATGCTTAATGGACCATATATTTGGGATATGCTTGTTGTGGAGATGAGTTTTGGCTTTTATTTTGTGGATTTTGGTTCACTTTTACTTCACCTGCGTTTTGGTTACTGTTCACGCTTGATGAGGAAAACGACCGGAGACAATTCCGGCCGTTGTATGGTTTTGTTTGATTTTTAATGGTCTGAGGGCTACGTGGCTTGCTGTTGGTTGTTGGATTTGTTTACTTTTGTTTTGTTGGCCACGATTAAGACGTACCGTGTTCCACGTTTGACCACACACACCATATCACATTTAAAATTCATTTAAATACGTGGCATGCCCTGATCCCTTTGATTTGCATACCTTTTGATCCAACTGCCCAGATTGTGACTCACCATGCGCGTATGTTGACTCACCACACCTGATTTACTTGAATCCACCGTTTTTGTTTTTTGTTTGATTGGACTTGGGCCCTCACGTGCTATCTGCACCCCCTTGTGAGCCCATCTTGGTTTTAAACATATTTCCTTTGCTATTTGAACCGTGGACTTATTTTACTTTGGTTTTCTTTTCCTTTTATTTTTGTTTTGAATCTGTTTGGATTTAACTCAACATAAATACTTTCAATGGTCCAAAAATTCCACAAAAATAGTTTCTAGACACTTTGGGATGTCTATTATTTTTAAGAAATTTTTATTTTTATTTTTGGATTTATTTTGAATTAAAATGGGATTATTGGATTGGAAGTGATTTTGTTGAACTATTTCTTGACATGCTTTGCTCTTTGATTTGTTTCTCCTTCTCCTTTTTGATCCAATGACTAAAATTTAATCCTCATATCCATGATAAGTTGATTAAATTTTGAGGACCATTTTGCCCCTGTTTGGTTGACTTTTGGTTTGACTTTTATTGCATTTTCTTTGACCCTTGACAATCCTCATTCACAATGAGACACCCTTGTGAATCAATTTCTTTGGTGGTGTTGTAAATTGATTTTGATTGTGATCTTTTGGCCTCTGTTTTCCAACATGTTTGGGTACCTTGTGCATTTTATTTGATCATTTTTGAACATTTTCCCTAATTTTGAGGTAACTTGCAAGTCAAGTTACCTCCAAAAGAGGTTCATACAAGTGCATGACCTGGTTTGAGTTGGAAATGACCTTTGTGGATCCATTAAGCTCTCAACTCTTCTTGTTTCATATAGTAGACATGTTGAGCTTGATTTATGCTTATTTTTAGGTCAAAATTATGTTCATTTCTTGTTCATTTGTGTGTTTCCTTTGTTGCTTCCATTTAAGGTTTCCATATGTGACTTGTCTGCATCCTATTGTGTGGTTGGTTGAGATGAGATTGTGGAGGCTACTGCCCCACACTATTTTCCTCCCACTTTCATTCTACTTGTGCATCTTATGTTTGCATTTTCATTTTCATGTTCTTTCTTCTTCTTCTTCTTTTGCTTTTCTTTGCCATGATCCCCATATGTTCTCTAACCTTTTGAGGTTATGATAGACATTAGGTGCTTAACCATGCATGATAACATTAGGTAGTTCCCTTTTGTATCCCAACTTTAAGTCCACTTTGCATGATAACTTTTAGGATTGATTAGTCTCCCATTATTGGTCCTTTCTTCTCTTCTCATCTTCATACAATCTTAACACACTTAATAAAGATAATGGATGTTGTGCCATGAACCTTATACTTGGGAAATGGTGATTGAGGGGCCACCTCTCAATTTCCTAGAGTGTTTAGTATACGTCCTTAAGACGATATGCAACGCATTCGATCCTAGGTTTTAGACTTTAGTACAACATACATTATAAACACTCAAATTCAAAACACTTCTTCTCTAAAAAACACAAAAACACTTCAAACCTTTTTCATCCTTCGGGATCTTAATCGAGGAAAATCTTTTCAGAAAAAAGAGTGTTGTTAACTCTTAGTTCTATCGCAAACGGTAACGCCTAAGTCTCGCATGCTCGAGCTTCATACACCAACTGCTAGAACTGATTGTTAACCCTACTCGGGTCTAAAAAACTTTTGAACCAACCCGTGGTCTTTTTGCCCGAACTACGTTTGCTCTGATCTTTCATACCAGATGAAAGTACGTAGGCACAAGACGCGATGTCTTGGTGAGCAACCTTTCCCCCTTCACCCGTAATTAGCCGAACTACGTTGACTCTGACTTTCCCATTGCATGGGGGAATACGTAGGCACAGAGCGGCGATGCTCTGCCGAGTCACTTCTTTTTTCTTTTCTTTTGTCCCTGAGACCTTTATCTAGATAGATGATCACCCTTTTAGATAGACAACAATGCGCGGATCCCGTCGAGTACGACGGACGTTAGGGGTGCTAATACCTTCCCCTTGCGTAACCGACTCCCGAATCTAGACATGGTTGCGATGACCTTGTCTTTCCCTTTTCCGTCAGGTTTTTTCGATCGTTTCCTTTCCCTCTCTTTGGGATAAATAACGAAAGGTGACGACTCTTCTGTTTCTGCCGGGTGTTTTTCGCAGTTGCGACAGTAGGCCATGTTTGAACCATTGTTGTCTTTCTTTGATGAGGTTTCAGAATGTGTTATCAAATTTTCTTGCCTTCGATTCTCTTTGTCCAAGAACCTTTTTAAGAAATGAGTGGCATATTTGAGCTCCTTGCAACTTCAGCTTTCGAACCATATTAGATTTGTTCATTTTCATGAAGTTTTGGTGACTGGTCTCCGGCGAGCTGGCCGGAGAAGACGACCGGAGCCCTAGCTCCAGCATCCCAGTCACCTGTCTGATTTTAGCTGACTCAACATGTTGGACTTTTTGACTTGGTTATTTGGCACGTTTTCATTGGTTTGACCAGGCCACGCGTATGGTTTGAAGGTGACTGGACTTAATGAAACGATGTGTTTCATTAAGTCTAAGGGCTGACTTTGAATTGGGCCCCAAGTTCTAATCACGCCCCCATGTTTTAAGCCCAGATGCGCTTTTGCCTTGCTTTCAGTTCAATTGGTTTTTGCTATGGCACCCCCTCCCTTTTCCATTTATTTTATTTTATTTTTATTTTCTGTTTTCTGTTTTCATTTTACTTAATTAAAAATACTTTTAATGATCAAAAAATTTCCCAAAAAATATTTTCTTATACTTGGGAGTCTTATTTAATTTTCCATAATTTTTAATTCTGATTTTAATTTTATTTGCCATTTTATTTTAATTTTGCAAATAAAGGTGTTTTTGGTGTTGTCTTCATTTGATCATGATTGTTTGGACTTCAAATTCTTATCCCCTATGATCATGGATTCTACCTCACTTAGGTGAGGGATTGAGGCATCTTTGAGGGTGATTTTGAATGGCCATTGATCATTTTTATGTTGACTTTGAGTTGACTTTTGATGCCCCTCGATTAATGCTTGATAAGGTGGAGCACCATTCATTCTTGAATTGTTTGGTGATGCCTTGAGATGGATATGATCTTGAGACTTTGGCTTCTGTTTGCCCTTAGACTTGGTTACTTTTTGTTTTTATCTGAGATTTATTGAACATTTTTCCTATTTTTGATGAAGCTTGCAAGTCAAGTCATCTTAGGAGAGGTCCATACAAACTAGTTTGACCTAGTTCCTTTGGGAAATGACTCTTATGGATCCCATATGCACCTTATGAGTCTTGATTCTTGTTTATAACATGATTAAGGTGATGGTTTTTGATTTTTAGGTCATACACTTGTGAAACTTGTTTTACAAGTTACTTTGAAATCATGCTTCTCCAGTTGTCTTAGGTGTTGAGTTTGTGTTGAAACTTTGTTTCTTACACTTGCCATGATCTTGTTTGTGCTTGTATCTTGTTTCTAAACTTGATTTAAGGCTTTTCCCTTGATGATTCACTTCTGCCTCATAGGGTTTACCTCTTATTCAAGATGATTTGGTGTCCATGTTTGCACTTTGAGTTTGTCTTGAATAATGAATCACTTTTGGCACTTGTTTGTTCACTTCTTTTACATGATCATTGTTGGATGCTTGGTTGAGATAATTTTCATGTACTTGCTGCCCAAACTTCTTTCTCCCATCTTCTCTTTGATCATGGCCCTTTGGTTTTTGTTTTATGCTTAGCCTTGGTGTAAGTTATTGATGTTTGAATGGTTGTAGGAGTTGTAACTTCTCCCGTTTCATCTCACTCTTTTTGACTTGTTTAAGTCAACTTGTTTTAATCATTTGTTTGCATCATTTGAGTTTTGTATTTCATCTTTGCATCTTTTCATACCATGTTTGCATTGTCTTGACTTGTTTAAGTTAACCTCTTCTCATTTCTCATTTCATCTGTGATTGGATTATTTATTGTTTACTTGGTCTTTTGCCATGATCCCTTAGGATTCCTAGTCCCTCTGTTTAAGAAGGGAGTAGGAGAGACATTAGGTGTTCAATCATTTGCATGATAACATTAGGATATATTCTTCTCCTCTTAATCCCAACTTTATGAGCATATTGCATGATAACATTAGGGTTGATTAGTTTCCCCTTAGAGTTTGTGTCGTCTCTTCTCATCTCCTAAACATCTTAAGACACTTAATAAAGGATAATAAATGTTGTATGCTACGAGCCTTAAGTACTTGAAGAATGATAGTTAGGGGGCCTCCTCTCAATCTGTCTAGAGTGTTTAGTGTATGCCCTTTGGGCGATATGAGGTGCATTCGCTCTCGAGTCATAGTCTTTAGTGCAACATGAGTTACCAACTTAACTCAATTCACTTCTTCATAAAAACACAAAACAAAACATCAAACCTTTTTATCCCTCGGAATTGTTTGAAAATCATTTTCCGAAAGAGTATGTTAAGTCTTGGCTCTACCGCAAATAGGCATCGTCCCTAACTGCTGGAACCAATATTTAACCCAACTCAGTCAAAACACTTGAACCAACCTGTGGTCGTGTCAGCCCGAACTACGTTTGCTCTGATTTCTTGTGTCAGACGAGGATACGTAGGCATTAGATGGTGATATCTTGGCGAGCAACCTTTCCCCACCTTCACCCGTAGTTTTCTGAACTACGTTGACTCTGACTTTCCTATTGCACAAGGGAATACGTAGGCATAGAGCGTCGATGCTCTATTGAGTCTCTTTTCTTTTCCTTTGCCCCTGTGAGCCAGCCTTTGATAGATTAACACCCTTTTAGATATACAACAAGCTTGGATCCCGTTGAGTACAACTGACGTGAGGGGTGCTCATACCTTCCTCTTGCGTAACCGACTCCCGAACCCAAGATTTGGTTGCGATGACCTTGTCTTTCCCCTTTTCATAGGTTTTCTCTGATCATTTCCTTTCCCTCTATTTGGGATAAATAACGAGTGGTGGCGACTCTTCTGTCTTTGCCGGCCCCTCTTCACAGTGATGCGACACCTAGAATCCATGGGCTTGTCTTCTCTCCTCCTCTCGCCACCCCGCTAGGGTGCGACAAAGTCTTCATGCCTAACATTTCTGGTGCTCTCCTGGTTCCGGGAGTCGCGGGCATAATGCACGGCCTTCTTTTCCTTATACTGGATGTATGATTGGGCCCTATGAAAGAGGGTGTCCAGAGTTTTAGGCATTTCGATCTTGATGGCTTTGGAGAATCCAGTGAGGGGCCATAGTCCTCGCTCGAACAAATACTTCTTCATATCTTCCGAGGTAAACACTTGCACAACCTCTCAGTTGAATCTCTCTATGTAGTCCCGAAGAGATTCCTCCGCCTCCTAGATGATGGCTTCCAGAGATGCTTCCGTCTTCGGGTGTTGCCGGAAGACGGTGAAGTTCCTTGAGAACTCCATCTTCAGCTATCTCCAGGAGGTGATGGACTCTGGTTCAAGGCTTTTATACCACGTCATCACTCCTTTCCTCAAGGTCGTGGGGAAGAGCCTAGACTTGATGGCTCCTCGGACGTTCCTGTAGTCGAGCATTGCATCGATGCTTTCAATGTGGTCGCCAGGATTGGCGGTACCATCGTAGGTAGGCAGGATTGAGGGCTTTTCCATCCCGACGGGGAGGGGATTTTCCATGATTTTCCTGGATAGATGAGTACGGGGATCATCCTCGTCTCTTCTAACGGGTGATTGCAAGGGGGATGGGTCGTACCAAGGGCTTCTGTAGCGTGGAGGGCTTCTCGGGTGGCTCTTCGGCTTTCCAGTGTGCCCATCAGCTCTATTTTTCTTGGGAGCTAGGGAACATCGTTCCTTTCGGGGAGGAAACTGGGTGACAATGTCTCCGCGGGGGAGAGCGTGATTGTCGGTCTTTCTCCAACATTCTGATCTGCTTGTTCTGTTAGAAATCACCAGGTTTGTCTGATTGATTTCCGCGAATAGAGCCACCATGGTCGGGTTGGTGTTGGTGGGCATAGAAATTAGTTAGAAGACAGCTGGGTTATCGAAGCGTCGGGTGGCATTGTAGGCCACATCGTCAGGAGAGGGTAAGGCGATGTATATGTCCCTGGCGTCGTCTTCCTTGACATGAGAGGTTACGTTAGGATCATGACCGTCTCCATTGGTGAATGGGGTGATGGAGGTTTCATTGATGTTGTCGTCATTGCGTGGGCTGACCATGATCTTCGAAGGCTGAAAATAGCTTTGGTTCTTGAATTTCTATGCAAGAAAGAATGGGGAAGCAATGGTTCCCATAGACGGTGCCACCGATCTTATCAGATCAGAAAAAGATCAGCAGCCAGCAACATGTCGTGAGCTCCTGTATTCGCTGGTGGTGGAGAAGAGTAGGGGGTGTGCCTGCAAGATACTCTGATGCCAAAGTAAGAGATGGAGTAGAAAGAGAAAGTACAAAAAGGTGTGTAGAGAATTGTATACCTGACCCTATAGTGAAATAGGGTATTTATAATGTGCCTCAAGCGTTGGGCCAACAGTTACTTTGCAATGGGTTAGATTGCAAGACCTAATACGAGTAACTGCAAGGGCTTACGTGGCGTAGGGAAGACCAGAACGTGGTCTTTGCCCTGAGTCAACTTCCCATGATCCTCGAAAGATGGGTAGTTACCTGACAACGTGTCCCCGCGTATAGGGCTCGTGGAGACCATGGGGGAGATGTGTGAGAGCTGTGAAGACATGGTTTCTCAAACGATTTTGATGACGACTGTAATACCCCAAATTTTGCCCTAAGATTTAGTCGAATCATTTCGCATTTCATTGCATTTCGCATCGCATTTTAACCAGTCACTAACGGGTTTGTGTAGCCGTTGATTTTTGCAGGAAAATATCATTTGCTTGCAGCTGGTCGTCAATTTACGAATGTTGAGTTGTAGTCAAGAAAGTTGGACCATTTGATGTGGTTGATAGGAGTCAGGGCCGAGGCACAGTTGGAAGCATTTAATTGTGGAAGAGTTGAGCTGTTCAGAATGAAATCGATTCAAGGTTTTGGGCTAGTTAGCCGGAGAACAAATATGTGAGCTTAATCAGACGATTTGGATTTATTCAGATAAAGTTGCTCCTGTTGAATTGCCAGAAGGTTTAATCGGAAGCTATGTCAGAGACGGGATTAGTCGGGTAAATTGGTTGACTTTTGAATTGAAAAAATTTAAAATTCTGTTGGTAATTTATTTCATTTTAAATCAGCAATAATAAAAACAATTTTACTTTATCTTTTAATTCTCGTTCATTTTTAAATCATATTTATTTCATTTTTGTTTACTCTATTTTGTTCCTTAAAGAAAACAAAACAATCATAATCTTTCATTGCATTTTTAAATATTTGATTTCATTTTTAAAAAAAAACTTTGTTTTCATTTCATTTTCAAATACTTTATGTCATGTTAATATTATTCTCTTTCCATTTTTAAATCAAGTTATTTTATACAAAGTTTGTTTTATTTTTTTTAATAGTTTTATTTTAAATGTTGTTCCTATTTTATTTTTAAGTTTATTTTTCACCTTTTGTTTAGACACTTCATTTTTATAGAAAAACAAAAAAATATGCATTTTCATTTCATTTGCGTTTTTACAAATTAAAGAATTTCATTTATAATAATTAAAATTACAAAAAAAATTAATAATAAATAAAATTACAAAAATAATATAACATCTTTCTCTAAAAATTCCTAAAAAAAATATTAAATATTCTTCCGATTTTCTTCGACTCTTCCCGACTTTTCCGATCAACGCCCGAACCTGCAAAATCGACAAACAAGCAAGTAAAATTTTATCGATTAGTTTCGACACCCTCAGAGCACTGTCATCATCGGGTGCGTCGGGAGGGTAACAGATGGCTCCGTCTCCGGCTCCCGACTTATTCCGACCGAAAGGCTAAAGTCAGGCAGTTTTTGTTCCTGTTTCCGAGGCGACAGAGAGAAAGAGTGATAAAAAGCTGGTTTCAGAAAAGTGATTAAGCAAAGAAAAGGTGTTTCCACAAAAGTGCTTATTGGAAAAGCACTTATTTGAAAAAAGTGTTTTTCTTAGAACATAGGTTTGCCAAACAAGCCTTAACAGCAATGTTTCAGAAAAAACACTTATCCAAAAAAGCACTTATTCCAAAAGCACTTTTGGAAAAAAAACACTTCTTCAAAGTGATTTTCGGTCAAACAGACAAGCAAATTTTTCCACAACATCCAACAAAAATCCAAATCCAACAGCAAGAAGATCATCTGGAAAGCCAGTCAAACAAAACGCAACCATTTCTCATCAAACAAGTCAACAAACCCACGCAAGAATAACAACAAATTTCGCAAGCAAAACTGTGAACACACTTTGAAGGATCATCAAACGGTTTCTCTTGGAAAACCGCAAATCACCCAGCTGTGAATCAAAATCAAAGCCCATGAACACAAAATGATATAAAAGGACAGCAATCATAAATCACAAACCCTAAGGGATCCGAATCCAAAACGGTGCAATCCAGATTCCGACGGATTCAGAAGCAAAGAAAGCCTCATCATTATCCATCATCACCCTGAAAGAAAGAAGAAGAGTGAAGTTCAAACTGTCGTCATTCCCTGACCGCGAGTGAGCTACCTCAGTTTGTTTAACATCATTGGCTTCGATCCAACAAAGAAGAGGAGGATTCTTCCGCCGAAGACCTCATCATCATCCATAAGACGAAAGCGGCGCAAACAAAATCCGAGATTCATTTAAAAGCGACATGGACTCAGAAACCCCAACGCGGGGTTCATCATCGTCCTACAGAGAGGGTGCGATATCTCTAACCCCAGAAAAGAAACATGCAAAAGCAGAAATAAGGCTCCAAAGATCCGTCCAGCAAGCATGGTCCGCGGCGGCGGTGGACCATCGGGAATCTCACTACCGTCGGCGGATTATTCGCCACAACCTGCCATTCGAAACGGAGAAGGGTAAGAATGTGATGTTAATGTAGTTTGGCTTGGATTTGTGTTTGTTTCAGGGTAAGAAGGGCATGCAGGAGAAGAAGGATGAGGAAGCGAAGCTCCCTGAGCTCCATCAATGGCCGGCGACGGTATGAGAGGAAGGAGAGGTCTCTCAAAGTGAAACCCTAGAGGACAAATGAGCAATAACACCTGTCCCCCTCTTTAGTTACATGTCTTATTTTTCTTTTATTTTCTTTATTTATTCTTTTTGTTATTTCTATTTTGTTCATTTATTTAACCCAATGAAATTGTAAATATTAACTAACCGCAGTTTAGATGTTTATTTATAATTTCTTCCCATTAAATTTTCATTCAAAAATAAAGATCATTTCATTAAAATAAATATTAAATTTTTATTTTAAAAGTGAAATATTCTTTAAGTTATAACAAAAATAAAAAAAAACTGTTTTTTATCAAAATTTTAAAAGTCAAAACATTTTTTCAAATGAAATTAAAACATTTTTTCAAATAAAATTAAAATATTTTTTCATTAAAACCAATTTATTTATTTAAAATTAAAAGCAATTTTTGGTCCATGGATGTAATTTACGCGAGGCCATGGATGAAAGGTTTCGATTTAGCCGTTTCAGTTTCATCTAACCCCCGTAAGTTTGTTTGTTTTAGTTTATCGTCATTTCATTTATTCGTACTATTTTTGGTCCATGGATGTAATTTACGCGAGGCCATGGTCGAGGTTATTTTTATTTTGCAATTTTTTTTGGGATCTGTAATATACAAGAGTGATCATCGCGACGCTTTCTTTATGTTTCTGTATTTTAATCCTGTCGTATAATAATTTGCTATATCTTGCATGTTTTTACCGGTAACTTCTCTCCGAAGAAATTAGGTCTAGCAGTTTGACCGCCGAGTCAATAACCCTAAACCCTTTGACTATTTCAAACCCTAATAGCCTAGGCGTCCCGTGTAACACCCCACTTCCCAAAATCAATTAAATTAATAAACATCTTAAATAAACATCAGAGTATTTCTCCCCAGTGGGATATCACATAAAATCAACATTTCCTTTATAAAAGATTTTCCTCCAAAATACAGCGGAATATTAAAAATATTAAAATCCAATAAAAGTTTGATATGTTCACAGGAAAATAAAATATAAGTTCTTCAGAAAACAAATAAAAACGCCCAAGTCCCGTGCTACGTATCAGAGCATCCTAGACTCGACTGTCACACCATAATCCAAGCTAGCTAAGTACCTGGATTATCTGTACTTCCGGAGAAGCACAGACACAACAACAGCAAAATGGTGAGAAATCATGATCAAAAATATAATGGTAATGTAATACATGTAAATAAGCCAGTAAAACACACCAACACATCAATTGTTCACCCCAACAACGCCATATAACGGACCTACTGTTCAAATTACAATATAACATATTATAATGCAAAAATGCAACTCAACACCATGCATGCGGTACCGACTCATTGGTTCATTCAATCGAACCTGGATAGATCACTTACGCTCCTCCTGAGACATGATCTTTCCCCCACCATTCTCCACAAAGGAGTACGGATGAATCACTTACGCTCCTCCTGAGACATGATTCATCCTACCAAAACACCATGATATGCAAGACACCAATGCATAACTATTATATTCTGGCACACTAAGTGCACACGATCCTCCTGATCATATCATCATACATCAATGCAAATGTATAGATATATTACACCAACACCATATAAATCAATCAGATGGTAAAAAATTCATACTATAACACCAGAGATAACTACATCCCACCACTCGGGGATACTCGATCCTACTGATCACTACACACATATACATCAACTAATTGCTCACCAACAATATTAAGGGAAACGCGTGCCATCACCAAGTACACAAGTTAAATCCCACACTCATCATTTTCACACTGCAACAAGGCTAAAAAGGATCACACGAGACCAACGCTCGAATCCAAAACATCACAAAAATTTATTTGGTTCTGCTACATTCGCTGGCATTCGCCGGGAGAACCCTTCTGGCAAACCTTCGCTGGCATTCGCCAGGCGAAGTTCTTGTGTTTTTAGTCTGGGACTTAATTTCTGAATTATTCGCTGCCCCTTCGCCTCAGCTCGCCAGGCGAACTCTCGCCTCCCTTCGCCAGGCGAAGCTTCGCCAACATTCGCCAGGCGAAGCTTCGCCAACATTCGCCAGGCGAAGCCCAGTGAATGCTGCAATTCGTCAGTTTCCTCACAATTCTGCAGTGCTATTCTAGGCCAAATTATGCCTATCATCTCAACTCAGATTCCCAGCCTATTCTAGTACCAATCTTGCCTATTACCGTAAACATTCGGTTTCTAATTCCTATTCCCAAAATCATCACCTAAACACTATCGATACCTCAAAAGTCATACAGAACTTTCCCTAAAAACCGTAAAACACCCTATATGCCCTATATGCCAACTCAACCAAAAACAACAATTCATTAACGATTACTATACAATTAACAACAATCATCATCAATCATAATATATCAATATATATTATCATATATCGATCAGTTTTCTACGGGGTTAAGGAATCCCCAACTACCCTATACATGTATAAACCATTCCCAATCAAGTTTCTCCCCCCTTACCTTATCAATTGGTTGATCAATAGAAATCCTCCTAGAATTGGTCTCTTGGCCTTCCCCTTTTCTCTTCCGTTCTTCGTTCCCTTTTTCCTTCGCTCTTTTTCCTTTCTTTCGTTTTTTTCTCTTCTCTCTTTTCTATCGCCCTTTTTCTCAATTTCTAAAATGTATCGTACCACTCTCCCCACCCCTTCACATTCTATTTTCTTTATTAAATCTAATCCCAATTAGTAAAATAACTTAATAAAATAATACAATATTATTATTAATACTAATAATATTATAATACTATTAATAATAATAATAATCATAATAATAATAATACTCATTAATAATAATAATAATAATAATAATAATAATATCATTATTTCACCAAAATAATCATAATATTAATAATATTAACAAATATAATAAATATAATAATAATAATAATAATAACACTCCCACCAATGTTACTATTATTTTTATATTATTATATTTCACACCAAAATACCACCAATAGTCCTCCCACATTAGGGACACCCACCCAACATCGTCAAATACCCTCCCACCAAAGGGCACACCAATGTATAATTTTTAAAATAATAATAAAATGACTAAATAATTAAAATGGGTGTTACAACTCTCCCCCACTTTAATTATTTTCGTCCTCGAAAATTACCTGATGGAAATAGCTCCGGATACGCTTCTCGCATCCTGCTTTCCAACTCCCAGGTCACACTGCCTCCTGCAGCATCTCCCCACGCTACCTTCACCAAAGGTATTGCCTTCCCTCGGAGCTGTTTCATCTTACGGTCCTCGATCCTCAACGGCATCGTCTCAACAGTAAGATTCTCCCGAATCTGAACATCATCTCTCTGAATCACATGAGATGGATCAGAAACATACTTTCGCAATTGCGACACATGAAACACATCATGTAAGTTTGACAACTCAGGCGGCAACGCCACCCTATAAGCCACAGCACCAATTCTCTGCAAAATCTCATAAGGTCCAATGAACTTAGGATCCAGCTTCTTGGACTTCAATGCACGACCCACACCAGTCATCAGATTAACTCTTAGGAATATGTGATCACCTACACAGAATTCCAACTCTTTCCTCCGATTATCATGATAACTTTTCTGCCTACTCTGAGACACTTTCATTTTCTCACGAATCATTTGAATTGTCTCAGTAGTCTGCTGTACAATTTCTGGTCCAAGCACCATATTCTCACCAGTTTCATACCAACACAGAGGAGTCCTACACCTCCTCCCATACAAAGCTTCAAACGGTGCCATTCCGATACTAGAATGGTAACTGTTATTGTACGTGAACTCAATCAATGGTAAATGAGTATCCCATGCACCACCCTTTTCTAACACACAAGCTCTCAACAAATCTTCAAGCGACTGAACAGTCCTCTCCGACTGACCATCAGTTTGCGGATGATAAGCTGAACTCAATTTCAACTTAGTTCCCAAAGCTTCCTGCAAGCTCTTCCAAAATTCTGAAGTAAACCGCGGATCTCTATCCGACACAATACTGGACAGAACACCATGCAACTTCACAATTACCCGAATGTAAATATCCGCCAGCTTCGTTAACGGAAAACTAATATTGAGCGGCACAAAGTGTGCAGACTTCGTCAATCGATCCACAATCACCCATATAACATCAAAACCTCTCGCCGTATTCGGCAAACCTGTCACAAAATCCATAGTAATGCAATCCCATTTCCAAACCGGAATCTCTAATGGTTGCATAAATCCAGAAGGTCTCTGGTGTTCCACCTTCGACTTCTGACATGTCAAACAGGCATACACAAATTGAGCTATGTCTCTTTTCATACCAGACCACCAAAATAATTTCTTCAAATCATGATACATTTTCGTAGCTCCCGGATGAATACTCAGGCTACTACGATGTCCTTCGCTCAAAATTGACTTTTTCAATTCTTCATCATCTGGTACACAAATCCTGCCTCTAAATCTCAACACACCTGCACTATCCAATTTAAAGTCACTATCGGATTCACTCCCTACTCCAGGCATCAAATCTACCAATTTCACATCCAACTTCTGATTTTCTCTAATCATATCCAAGAAGTCATTATTTACCTGCAACATACCCAACATTACACTATCTGCAGTAGTCTCACAAACCATGCCCAAATCTCTAAACTGTTCATTTAACTCAATTTCTTTCACCATCAGAGCTGCCATATGAATTGCTTTCCTACTCAAAGCATCTGCCACTACATTGGTCTTTCCTGGATGATAACTCAAACTGAAGTCATAATCCTTCAAAAATTCCAACCATCTTCTCTGTCTCATATTCAGCTCTTTCTGATCAAACAGGTATCTCGGACTCTTATGATCACTAAACACTTCAAATCTTGAACCATATAAATAATGTCTCCAGATTTTCAACACAAAAACAACCGCAGCTAATTCAAGATCATGAGTCGGATAATTTCGCTCATGCACTCTCAATTGCCGCGATGCATATGCTACTACTTTACCATTCTGCATCAGAACCCCGCCTAATCCCATCTTAGACGCATCACAGTACACCACAAACGGTTCACTCGGAGTCGGTAACACTAACACCGGTGCCGTAGTCAATCTCTTTTTCAACTCTTCAAAACTTTCTTCACAAGCAGCATCCCATACAAAAACTTGGTTCTTTCTCGTCAACTGAGTTAATGGCAACGCCAAATTAGAGAACCCTTCAATAAACCTGCGGTAATAACCGGCTAACCCCAAAAAGCTTCTAATTTTTGTCGCTGTCTTCGGCGGTTCCCACTGCAATACTGCACTTACTTTTGACGGATCCACCGCTATTCCATCTTCAGATATTACATGCCCCAAGAAACTTACTTTCTTTAACCAAAAGTCACACTTTGACAGTTTAGCAAATAATTTATTTTCCTTCAACACTTGCAAGGCAATTCTCAGATGTCCTGCATGCTCTTCATCATATTTAGAATAAATTAATATATCATCAATAAACACTACAATGAACTGATCCAAGTAAGAATGGAAAATTTTGTTCATATACTCCATAAATACTCTCGGCGCATTAGTCACTCCAAACGGCATTATAGCATATTCGTAATGTCCATATCGAGTCCTAAAGGCAGTCTTCTGAATATCACCTTCTTTTACTCTCATCTGATGATAACCCGATCTTAAGTCGATCTTACTAAATACACGAGCTCCCACTAGCTGGTCCATTAAATCATCAATCCTAGGTAGAGGATACTTATTCTTAATAGTCACTTTATTCAATTGACGGTAATCGATGCACAGATGCATACTACCATCCTTCTTCTTCACCAACAACACTGGAGCTCCCCACGGCGATACACTTGGTCTAATAAACTTTCTATCCAACAATTCTCCAATCTGAGACTTCAACTCAGCCAATTCCACTGCAGACATCCTGTACGGCGCCATAGAAATAGGTCTCATACCAGGAACAAGATCAATACCAAATTCTACTCCTCGCGTCGGAGGCAATTCCGTAATGTCGTCAGGAAACACTTCCGGAAATTCATTCACCACTGCTAATTCCTCCATTGGCACTTTGTTATCCACCGATAAAGTTGCAAATAAAGCAAACACTCTAGTTTCATCTTCCAACAAGGCCCTCAATTCTTTATTAGACAAAGAACTTGCCACAGCTTCCTCTTCAGGGGTCAGGAACAACAATTCCTTCCTAAAACAATCGATGTAGACTCGGTTGAACTCTAACCAGTTCATACCCAGAATAACATCCAACTTACCAAGTGGTAGACAAATCAGATCCACTCCAAATTCTCTACCGAAAATAGTCAGCGTACACTTCAGGCATACCAAAGAAGTAGTCACTGAACCTATAGAGGGTGTCTCAATAGTCATCCGTCTCTCTAGAGTGGACGACACCAAACCTATCCTCTCCACACAATCTACAGAAATAAACGAGTGTGTTGCACCCGTATCAATAATAGCAATCAAAGGAATATTATTGATAATACAAGTACCTCTGATCACACGCTCATCACTGGCAGCTTGAGTTCCTGCCAAGGCAAACACTTTTCCACCAGCCGGAGACGTTTGAGACTTCTTCGGCTTTTCACAATGTGTACTGATATGACCCTTCTCACCACAGTTATAACAGGTCGGCATAGTTGCTCTGCAGTCAGCTATCACATGACCTGGTTTCCCACACTTAAAACATTTCTTGGCTTCATTAGGACAATCATTAGCACGGTGTCCCATACCACCGCACCGAAAACATTTCCCTTCAGCAGATGCTCTCCCATCTCTAGGCTTCTTATCAACAACAGCTTTACGTTTTCCCTTATCAGCAGCAACACTATAAGGAGTACCACTAAACCTCTGCTTACCCTTACGGTCATTAACAGCTTTGTAGTGCGCAATTCTTGCTCGGTTATCGTTATCATAGATTCTGCTCCTGCTTACCAGCTCAGGATAGCTCCTGATCTTCTGACAAGCAATCCCCAACTTAATCTCTGGAGCAGTCCATTCTCAAACTTTAAGCACTTAGAGGTCATTGCCCCTTCCACATTATAGTGGGGACAATACTGCACCAGCTCCTCAAACTTGGCAGCATATTCTGCTATAGTCATACTACCCTGTTTCAGCTCTAAGAATTCAATTTCCTTAGCGCTTCGAATATCTTCCGGGAAATACTTCTCCAGAAAACCTTCCCGAACCACCTCCCAAGTAATGGTAGTTCCGGCAGCTTCCAACCTTTGGCGACTATTGTCCCACCAGGCTTCAGCCTCACCCTCCAGCATGTGAGTACCAAACCTCACCTTCTGTTCATCGCTACATTCCATAGTCCTGAAGATCTTTTCAATTGCCTTCAGCCACTTCTGAGCAGCTTCAGGGTCCAGAATTCCTCCTTCAAATGTTGGCGGCTTGTTGCTACGAAACTGCGCCAAACTCCTGAATTGGGCATCTGCGGTTTGATTCTGATTAGCAACCGCCTGCGCCATTGCTTGCATAGCAGCAGCAAATGCAGCATCGTTCCTTCCTGCCATACTTCTCAAAAAGAACAACACCAGGTTAAAAGATATTCAACTACATCATAAAGGACAGACTCAACTCGACTCAACAACACTGGCCGGACGGACCGACCTGCTCTGATACCAATTGTAACACCCCACTTCCCAAAATCAATTAAATTAATAAACATCGTAAATAAACATCAGAGTATTTCTCCCCAGTGGGATATCACATAAAATCAACATTTCCTTTATAAAAGGTTTTCCTCCAAAATACAGCGGAATATTAAAAATATTAAAATCCAATAAAAGTTTGATACGTTCACAGGAAAATAAAATATAAGTTCTTTAGAAAACAAATAAAAGCGCCCAAGTCCCTGGCTACGTATCAGAGCATCCTAGACTCGACTGTCACACCATAATCCAAGCTATCTAAGTACCTGGATTATCTGTACTTCCGGAGAAGCACAGACACAACAACAGCAAAGGGGTGAGAAATCATGATCAAAAATATAATGGTAATGTAATACATGTAAATAAGCCAGTAAAACACACCAACACATCAATTATTCACCCCAACAACGCCATATGACGGACCTACTGTTCAAATTACAATATAACATATTATAATGCAAAAATGCAACTCAACACCATGCATGCGGTACCGACTCATTGGTTCATTCAATCGAACCTGGATAGATCACTTACGCTCCTCCTGAGACATGATCTATCCCCAACCATTCTCCACAAAGGAGTACGGATGAATCACTTACGCTCCTCCTGAGACATGATTCATCCCACCAAAACACCATGATATGCAAGACACCAATGCATAACTATTATATTCTGGCACACTAAGTGCACACGATCCTTCTGATCATATCATTATACATCAATGCAAATGTATAGATATATTACACCAACACCATATAAATCAATCAGATGGTAAAAAATTCATACTATAACACCAGAGATAACTACATCCCACCACTCGGGGATACTCGATCCTACTGATCACTACACACATATACATCAACTAATTGCTCACCAACAATATTAAGGGAAACGCGTGCCATCACCAAGTACACAAGTTAAATCCCACACTCATCATTTTCACACTGTAACAAGGCTAAAAAGGATCACACGAGACCAACGCTCGAATCCAAAACATCACAAAAATTCATTTGGTTCTGCTACGTTCGCTGGCATTCGCCAGGCGAACCTTCGCTGGCATTCGCCAAGCGAAGTTCTTGTGTTTTTAGTCTGGGACTTAATTTCTGAATTATTCGCTGCCCCTTCGCCTCAGCTCGCCAGGCGAACTCTCGCCTCCCTTCGCCAGGCGATGCTTCGCCAACATTCGCCAGGCGAAGCCCAGCGAATGCTGCGATTCGTCAGTTTCCTCACAATTCTGCAGTGCTATTCTAGGCCAAATTATGCCTATCATCTCAACTCAGATTCCCAGCCTATTCTAGTACCAATCTTGCCTATTACCGTAAACATTCGGTTTCTAATTCCTATTCCCAAAATCATCACCTAAACACTATCGATACCTCAAAAGTCATACAGAGCTTTCCCTAAAAACCATAAAACACCCTATATGCCCTATATGCCAACTCAACCAAAAACAACAATTCATTAACGATTACTATACAATTAACAACAATCATCATCAATCATAACATATCAATATATATTATCATATATCGATCAATTTCCTACGGGGTTAAGGAATCCCCAACTACCCTATACATGTATAAACCATTCCCAATCAAGTTTCTCCCCCCTTACCTTATCAATTGGTTGATTGATAGAAATCCTCCTAGAATTGGTCTCTTGGCCTTCCCCCTTTTCTCTTCCGTTCTTCGTTCCCTTTTTCCTTCGCTCTTTTTCCTTTCTTTCGTTCTTTTCTCTTCTCTCTTTTCTATCGCCCTTTTTCTCAATTTCTAAAATGTATCGTACCACTCTCCCCACCCCTTCACATTCTATTTTCTTTATTAAATCTAATCCCAATTAATAAAATAACTTAATAAAATAATACAATATTATTATTAATACTAATAATATTATAATACTATTAATAATAATAATAATCATAATAATAATAATACTCATTATTAATAATAATAATAATAATAATAATAATAATAATAATAATAATAATAATATCATTATTTCACCAAAATAATCATAATATTAATAATATTAACAAATATAATAAATATAATAATAATAATAATAACACTCCCACCAATGTTACTATTATTTTTATATTATTATATTTCAAACCAAAATACCACCAATAGTCCTCCCACATTAGGGACACCCACCCAACATCGTCAAATACCCTTCCACCAAAGGGCACACCAACGTATAATTTTTAAAATAATAATAAAATGACTAAATAATTAAAATGGGTGTTACATCCCGCCGTGGACGAAAATACCCTTTACCATAGCATTGGATCAAATAGTCGCCGTACTCTATTTTAGGGTTTCCCACCGTGGAATACTAATTTAACCCTAATTTCAACTAGCTATTTCAACTAGCTATTTCAACGTAGAAATAGGAGTTTCAAGACTCCACGTAAGCGCGTCCTTAAGATACGTTTATTACCCATTGAAACCTTGACCACAGTCAAGATATTTCTAACCCCCCTTTCAAGGGGAACTACGATTACTCTGATTCCATTCCCTATCCAGGATACGTAAGCACAAGATGCGAGTCTTGCCGAGTAAACTTAGGACTAACCCTTAGGTCTTTTAGGTAACTCTATCCCTTAGCTCAGTATATATTTCAAACAGATAATAATAAAAAAAAACATACAATAAACAAAAGGTTCCTGTAGAGTACTACAAAAGTTTAGGATGCTAGTACCTTCCCTAAGCTTAACCAACCCCTTACCTAGGTCTCTCCCCGCATTGTGTTTACAATGCAAAAATAGGTTTTCCCTCTTTTGACCTTTTCCTTTGGATAAATTAAAGAGCGGTTGTGAATTAAGAATTGTGATTCAAACTAATTAATAGTTTGATATCCTATTTCCACCGCAAGAACTACACACTATACAACATACAAGGATGGATAAAAGAATCTCAAAGAAATCAAGTTTGAAGAACTTCAATTTCAAATCAATATGTCAAGACTTGGTAAAGAATGAAGACAGAGTTTTACACAAATGAAGGTACAACATTCAGCTTTTATATAGATTGTACAAGTGTTCAACTTCATGTCTCATTCTTGCATATCATATTGAAAATGTTTTAAATCATTATAATGCATTTTTGCCTCTGTTTCAAAATGTTTTTGCAAATTCTGTTCAGAGTAACTGGTTACCACTTCCTGGTAATCGATTACCCTGTGTTATCTTTCAAATTTTTTAAAATGTTGAGGCTGGTAATCGATTACCCACATGTGGTAACGGATTACCACTAGCGTAATGAGCCAGAAAAGTGCATTTGTTGGCAGAATTTTTTTTCTCATTTCTTCTTGAACCATGACAACTCTTGGTCATTTACACTCTTTTGAAAAGGTGTTTAGAGGCATTTATATACCTCATAACCTCAGACTTTGAGATTAAAAAACCTTCTTGCAAAATTCAAATTTTATTTTCATCTCTCAATTTCCAAATCTTCACAAGTGTCAAAAATTCTTCATTTTCAAGAGTGAAACTATTATACTTCAAATTTCATTATTTCATTAAAGTTTCATTCCTCTATCTTTGAACACTTGTATTTGATATATAAGAGTTGATATCTCAAGAAGAAGATCAGTCGTAAGATTGATATTTGAAGATTGCTGCTGCAACTTACTCAAATTAGAATTTATTTGATCTTTGATTACATCTTATTTATCCAGGATTGTTGGAAAAAAAGTTTGTAAGGTTGTAACCTTGCTGTCCAGGATTGTTGGAAGCAAGAGGTCCATTTTGAGAGGATTGTTCTCATTGGACTTAGTGAAAAATCCAAGAGGATTGTTCTTGGTGTTTGATTGGTTAGAGTCTGTATAAAAAGACTAGGTAGAAGTCTTGTCTTAGGATATAACAATATTGAAAAATCTCTTTCGTGTTGAAAGGGGACTGGAGTGCTCTTGGATTGTGAGGGGAACTAGGATATATCTTTGTGTTCTTTACTTTCCGCTTTTACTGCATTCATCACTTAGTAACTTTTAGGAAAGTAAAACAAGAAATCTACATCAAGACTGGAAAAATATTTTGAGTACCTAATTCACCTCCCCTCTTAGTGTTAGATGATGGTGCAGATCTAGAAGGGGGGTTGAATAGATCACTTTTTAAAAACAGAGTCGGCGCTACCAATATTTGGTTTTAAAATGTTTTTCGGCGGAAGCGGACAAGGAACTATATTCTTCTAAAATGAACCTTTACCGAAAAAAACCCGGATATGCGCAAGCCTATGGAATCCGATAAAAGTGAGATTTAAGAATCACTAATTTGAACACACATCAACCAGAATTTATTCATTATAAGGTTTGACTATTTCCAATGCTTGAAAAGTATAGTCAAATTGAAAAGACAACACAATTGTTTGTTGTTCACACAATTGGTCAAACACTTGGTGTGCAAGGCACCACAAGTGAATTCTAATATGAGAGTGAAGTGCTCAAGTATTCAATTACAATCAAGGATTGTAATAGGCTTCAAAAATGGTTCAACACTACTCACATAGAATTTTGATTAACATAATTGTTTGCATATAAACTCAGAATTTAAGCAAATGAAAAGTAAAGAGAGAACACCAATTTGTTGAGGCAGTTCCCCCACCGTCCTCGCTCGGGGTACGTCTGCCCTCAATTCTAAAAGTATAATTGAGACCTATATATAGATATAACCTATTGCTAAATGTTTACAAGAGAAGTAAATAGAAATCAAATGATCAAACACAATTGTTGATGCAGAGCCTATTCCTTCTCTTCCCTTGATTCAAGCTGAATCAAGTCCTTCGAATGCGATGAATAAACCTCCGATTACGACACACCCTTTGAACAACCCCACGGTCTTCAAATCTTTCCCGACTGATTTCAATCACCAATGCTTCGAACCCGAATCTTCCTCTCACAATCATCTGGTTACCATTACTAAACCGACAGAACAACCCATTCTTCGATTACCTTCGCTCGACTGAACCTGTGATGGACCGATTTGTGCAAAAAACCCCTAAACTCCAAGGTTCTTGGAGGACAAAACCCTGATGGTGTTATTCAAGAAAAACCTACTAATTTCTCAACCCAAACCCGATTATACCAATCCTATGTTTGAACGTTATCACCTCTAACAAGCAGAACGCACAACAAAAATGATTATGTGTAGTTGTTGAGAAAATGCAAGGAAGAGGATGAAAATGATGAGAACAATCAGTATATATTTTCACTTTTCTTGTTTTTCATATGTGTGAGGATGAAAGAGAAAAACTCACTATATATACAATTCAAAAACAATTAACCAACATAACAACCACAAAGACAGTTTCTCATAACAGAATTTTGACTGAAAACACGCGAGCGATCGACCTATGCAGAAAGGGGGGTCGACCTGAGCTTACCCGAATTTCATATTATGCAAAAAAAGAACTTTGCATCGACTGGAGCAGGTCATGCATCGACACAAAGCATGCGGACTTTGACAGATAGAAATGGACACAATATGAGTCGACTGGAGGGTCGACGCGACCACTCTTGAGAGTGGACCATTCAAAATGCTTTCTGTATGAGTTGACCGGAACAGGTTTGAGTTGACTCAAAGACCTAAAATATGCAAAAATGCATATTTTCATGTATCATGCAACGTTTGAGGTACTTTATCACATAGTAAGCTAGACACTTTTGACCAAACCTATATGAAGCATACATTGAACACTTTCTATATGTATCAAACAATGTTTCTGACCGATGTTTGACTCAAGAGGGATAAGATATGCATATGTGACATAATGATACCATCCAAAGTACATTTTTCTACCTATCTAAGTTTTGACATCATTAAAACAAGTGTAGCTACCTATGAGGATTGCCCTCACACTTAGGTGCAACTCTACTTACAATTGGAATCAGAGTAGGTTATAAGTAACCTGTTCCTAAAAGATCCAGATGGCTTCCACTAGCATGAACCCGGTTTTCAAAGATTGCGGTAGCAGTAATAAACCTCCTCTGTTCTCTGGAGAATATTTCGAGTTCTGGAAAATTCGCATGAAAAAACATCTAGAGGCACAAGGAGAAGGCATATGGGAAACTGTTGAAATTGGCCCTTATGTACCAACTAGTGTTGTAAGCAGTGTCGGTACTCCAAAGATTCAAAGTGCATGGGACGATAATGATAAAAAGAGAGTTCTAAATGAGAAGAAAGCTATCAATATTTTACAAAATGCTTTAAATATGGATGAGTTCTTCCAAATTTCACAATGCAAATCGGCTAAGGAAATATGGGAGACTTTGGTGGATACTCATGAAGGAACCGCCGAGGTTAAAAGATCAAGGCTGAACACACTAAGTCAAGAATATGAAATGTTTCATATGCTGCCCGAAGAATCCGTTGTTGCTCTCCAGAAAAGATTCTTTCACTTGACCTAATTTGATTGCATTAGGTAAGACATTCTCCAATGGTGAACTAAATTTGAAAGTGTTAAGATCTTTAACAAGAGATTGGCAACCCAAAGTTACGGCAATATCGGAGAAGAAAAGTCTCTCAACAATGACTTTCGCATCACTTTTTGGAAAGCTTCAAGAACACGAGTTAGAACTTGGATGCCTTGAAAAACATGAACATCAAGAGAAAAAGTATAAAGGTATCGAATTAAAGGTAGACTCCAAAGAAGGACCAGACGATGTTGCATCGGAGGAAGATGAAAATTTTATGCTTCTAGTTAAGAGACTTGGAAAAAGTTTCAACAAAAATGATAAACCCTTCAACTATACAAAAAAGAAGAAACACTTCAAGAAAAGGGAGGTTTCCACATCAAATCAAGATGTCACATGTTATGAATGTGGTAAGCAAGGTCACATTAAACCAGATTGTCCAAAACTTATTAATAAAAATGGATTCAAATGCAAGAAGGAGACAAAGAATAAGAAGGCTTATGTTGCATGGGAAGACAATGACATAAGTTCATCATCTGAATCAGATAGCGACGAAAGTGAAAATTTGGCATTGATGGCTTCTCATCACTCTGACGATGAAAATGATGAGGTTTTCTTGAAAACCACTTCAAATCTTTGGTATCTTAATTGTGGTTGTTTGAAGCATATGACCGGGGATCTCAACAAATTTTCAAATCTAAAGCTTAAGGCTAAGGGTTATGTTACCTATGGTGACAATAACAAAGGAAATACTTTTGGCATAGGAAAAGTTGGAGCACCACCTTTCACATCTATTGAAGATGTTCTTTATGTCAAAGGACTAAAGCACAACTTACTTAGCATAAGCCAACTATGTGACAAAGGATTCAAAATTAAGTTCACAAAATATGAATGCTTGGTAGAAGATGAAGTCACTAATAAGGTAAAGCTAAAAGGTAAAAGGATCAATAATATATTCATGATTTCTCTTGACAATTTGTCTTTGAAGGTTAAATGTCTCATGGCGAACAATAATGATTCCTGGTTATGGCATAAGTGATTTGCTCATATACACATGGAACAGTTGAGCAAGTTGGTTAAACATGATCTAATTGTTGGTTTGCCTAAGATAACATTTATCAAGGATAAGTTGTGTGACGCATGTCAAAAAGGGAAACATACCAAATCAACTTTCAAGTCAAAGAATATGGTGTTCACTATAAGGCCACTACAATTGTTACATATGGACTTATTTGATCCATCGAGACCAAAGAGCTTCGGAGGTAATGCTTATGCTTTGGTTATTATTGACGATTTTTCTATATTTTTTTGGACTTACTTTTTAGTGCAGAAAAGTGATGCCTTTAAAGCATTCATGAAGTTTGCAAAACAAATACAAAACAAGAAGCCTTTTACAAGATTCGGAGGGAACTTGGAATTCTAGGTGAAGGTGATGTGCAAATCTTCAATTATAATTCATTATTTTTATAAAAATAATGCCAAGGTATACTTATACTATATGCTTTATTATTTTATATATGATCAAAGTTGAGAATTTTCACAAATTGTATTCTTACATGAGGTAATGTCCAATTTTATAACATGTTTGATCTTTCCATATGTGCATTATATCTTATATAACATGTTAAAATGATTCTTTATGAAAAACTCATGTTGGCTAAGAGATATGAAGTTGTTGTTTTTTTACTTGTGGTAACCGATTACTCATTCTTGGTAACCGATTACCACTGTTGCGTTTTCACTTATGTTTGTTGTCTGTGGCATGGTAACCAATTACCCATTCCTGGTAACCGGTTACTACTGCTGCATTTTTCAAAAATCTTTATGTTCTTGTATTTAGTCTTTTGACGACATGTGTGTTTCTTGTTGAAAAACTTTTCCCATCCTTTTTGTTGTTGACAAAGGGGAAGAAGAATTTCATGTGTTTGTATACTGTTTTTCTGCTCTTGTAACAAACTTTGCAGAAAATTTTAAGACTCTCTTAAATCATAGATTAAGGGGGAACATCATCCAAGGGGGAACACTTATTAGAAAAGCCACAAAAACTTTCAAAGAAGATATTGTCATCATCAAAAAGGGGGAGACTGTGAAGACATGGCTTCTCAAACGGTTTTGATGATGACACACTCTACAACATACAAGGATGGATAAAAGAATCTCAAAGAAATCAAGTTTGAAGAACTTGAATTTCAAATCAATATGTCAAGACTTGGTAAAGAATGAAGACAAAGTTTTACACAAATGAAGGTACAACATTCGGCTTCTATATAGCTTGTACAAGTATTCAACTTCATCTCTCATTCTTGCATATCATATTGACAATGTTTTAAATCATTAAATGCATTTTTGCCTCTGTTCTAAAATGTTTTTGCAAATTCTATTCAGAGTAACCGGTTACCACTTTCTGGTAATTGATTACCCTGTGTTATCTTTCAAAAAATTTAAAATGTTGAGGCTAGTAACCGATTACCCATAAGTGGTAACCGGTTACCACTAGCGCAATGAGCCAGAAAAGTGCATTTGTTGGCAGAATTTTGTTTTCTCATTTCTTCTTGAACCATGGAAACTCTTGGTCATTTACACTCTTTTGAAAATGTGTTTAGAGGCATTTATATACCTCATAATCTCAGACTTTGAGATTAAAAAACCTTTTGCAAAATTCAAATTTTATTTTCATCTCTTAATTTCCAAAATTTCACAAGTGTCAAAAATTCTTCATTTTCAAGAGTGAAACTATTATACTTCAAATTTCATTATTTCATCATAGTTTCATTCCTCTATCTTTGAACACTTGTATTTGATATATAAGAGTTGATATCTCAAGAAGAATATCAGTCGCAAGATTGATATTTAAAGACTGCTGCAACTTACTCAAATCAGAATTTATTTGCTCTTTGATTACATCTTATTTTTTTAGGATTGTTGAAAAAAGGTTTGTAAGGTTATAACCTTGTTGCCTAGGATTTTTGGAAGCAAGAGGTCAATTTTGAGAGGATTGTTCTCATTGGATTTAGTGAAAAATCCAAGAGGATTGTTCTCAGTGTTTGATTGGTTAGAGTTAGAAAGACTAGGTAGAAGTCTTGTCTTAGGATCTAACAATATTGAAAAATCACTTTCGTGTTGAAAGGGGACTGGAGTACTCTCGGATTGTGAGGGGAAGCAGGACATATCTTTGTGTTCTTTACTTTCTGTTTTTACTGCATTCATCACTTAGTAACTTTTAGGAAAGGAAAACTAGAAATCTACATCAAGATCGAAAAAAGATTTTGAGTACCTAATTCACCCTCTCTCTTAAGTGTTATTCTACTTACAAGAGCTCCTTGTGGGCGTTAGATGATTGGACCTTCATTGAGTCCTTCCCGACGGAGAGTTTGGTTGGGTCGTACCCGGCGGTGGGCCAGTCTCTGGCCTAGTCCAGAACACCAAAGTTTAGTGTTTTAAGTGATAGTTTCCTATAATGTATATGAAAATAAAAATATGAAAGTTTATTCTTTTAAGTAAAGATTCCATGTAATGTATATCCAAATAAAAGTATTCTCCATGCAATTTCACGTGTTAAAAAATATCTACTGTCGTAATACATTTTTATTTTATTAAGACACTCTGAATCGCCCCTTTCATTATCACAACTATAAAAACTAGAATAACATGGTCATTCACTTTGTTAACATATTTAAAAAATACTTGATAGAGATGACTGTTTGCACCACTCAACATTAATCTCGAGCTAAATCACATATTTAACAAAACTTTAACTATAATGATCAAAATTGAAAGAAATATTTAAACAAGGTTTGTTAATTTTATCAAAAAAATAAAAACATACATAATTCTAAAATAAGCAGCGTTAAATATGTTTATAGTTTCTTTAAATATATTAAATTTCATTTTTAGTCCATACAAAAATTATATTCAAAAAATAATCCTTTGTCCCTTCTACTAACGTCTGTTAATAAAAGTTGATGTGACATCACATGTGGTAATGTCAGCGTGATAAAGATGATGACATCGATGTCACATGACATTTTGTTATTATTTTATAATATTTGTATTAATTAAATTTTTAGCGACGAAGATTCTGTCACAAACATGAATATCATAAATAAACCTAGAAACTATAGCTTATATGGCTAATCCCTAACTAATTCAAACACATCATTCTTATGATATAGATTTCATTTTTTTTAATGACATTTTGCAAGAATGTTTATCACATTATAATGATCTCAAAAAAATTATTATTTTTTATTTGAGATTAATTAAATAAGAATTTTTTAAGCGTCGGTTTTCTATGAAACGAAAACAACACAAATGTTTGCATATGATTAAATTTTCAACTAATCTTCTCCAGGAACTTATATTATAATACATAAAAAGGATCCATAAATTTTTATTCAAATAAGTGTCGATTTATTTTAATTTTTCATCGAAACACATATAAATGTGTTTTTTTTCAAGAGACGGAATGAGAAATTTAACCCTATGGTGGTAAAAAGGATGACATACGTTAATTTTTTTGATGTTCGTATATCAAATTATAAGGATCTCTCCCACAAAAATGGAAAAAAAATTTTGGCATGATATGAATTAAATAAGAATTTTTTAAGCATCGATTTTCCATGAAATAGAAACAATGCAACATTGACATATGATTGAATTTCGAGCTAATCTTTTGTGAGGCATTACATAATAACACATAAAAATTATCTGCAAAGTTCTATGACATTTTGAATAAGTCTCGTTTTATTTTAATTTTTCTATCGAAACACATATATGTGTTTTAGTCGAAAAATCAAAATAAATTGAGACTTATTTGAAATGTAATGAAATTTTGCAGATAATTTATATATAATATATAATTCCTTGCAAAATAATAGCTAAAAATTCAATGATATGCAAATGTTATCCTTGTTTTCGGTTTATAGAAAATCGGCTCTTAAAAAATTCATATTTAAATCATGTCAAGTAAAAAAAAATTAAATTTTGTGTGAGAGAGATCCTTATAATATGATAAACGTTTTTGAGAAAAATCATGAAAACATATGAAGTGTAGGTCACAAAAATGATGTGTTTGAATTATCTAAGAATTAATTGCAGATTACCTATGATTTTTGAATTTTTTGTGGTGTTCATGTTAGCGAAGAATTTAGCGTTGGAACCTCTGTCGCTATAAATTTAATTAATATCAATAATATAAAATGGTAATAAAATATTATGTGTTATCCATGTCAACATCTTTATTACGCTAGCTTTGTCATGTTCATACCACGTCAGTTTTTATTAATAGATATTAGCAAAAGAGAAAAAAAAATGAATGAAAAATATTAGCTGGACATTTTTTTTAATTTTAAAAGAAAAAAAACTAAAAGTGAAACCTAAAATATTTAATGGGACTAAAACCTCACCAATATTCAAGATATAGGAGACATTTAATTCCCCCAACCCCACCCAAAATAAAATGTACTAACAAAGAAGGAAGCTAGCAAGTTAGGTATTATTTGGACCACATAACAACACCACAAACACACAACTCCAAAAACAACTCATAGATACATGATACATGTTGGTCTATATATTAGCTAAAAGAAAAATAATACCAAACAAATTATAGACACTATCACGTTCATTGAGGTTGTGATAATAAAACCAAGGACATTCTTTCTGGACACAACTCAACTATTCTCTTCCTCTTTTAATTGCAATGTAGACATAAAGGTCCATCCACTTTTCTTCCAACCAATTATATTTGTTGCTTTCGTTATTTGCTGAATCCTTCTAGCTAAACAAATATAGAAGGACACTTGAAACTGAAGAAGGATCGAAGAAAATGGCATAATAAGATCAACTCTAATATTAATACATACCCACAACGATTTAAGGATTACACTTTTAAACAGCACACACGTGTGGGGTTCAATAAATTAAATATTTGGAATTTGAGCCGCACGTGGGGTGATGGAATTGGAATCTGTTAGATATGAAAGTAGGTAGGGAATGAATTACATAGGTTAAGAAAATTTGTCCCCACTCCCACCGCCTAATTTACGCTTTAGGACTTCATGTGATTGATTGTTTTGGGCAAACATAGGCCACGAGTATTGGCATCAATGCACCTTCTTTATAGACCATGGGGAAGAAAATTAAAATGATACTAAAATTTATAAAAAAAAAATAAATAAATATTATTAAATATATTTAAATATCAGTGTATAAATTTATAAATAAATAAATATATTTAAATATCAATATATAAATTGGATTGGGTAATTTTGAATTAGTTTTTCAAAACAAATTCATCCCGAACTAAATCGTAGGCATATATTTTAGGGCTAATAGTGTATTTGTCCTCTAACATATACGTAATGTAAAAATAATAGATTTTTTCTTTGATATTTTTATCTTTTTTTTTCTTTCAGCAATCCTGATCATCTATTTTATTGACGTGATACTCCCACATAAATTATCTTTATATAGAAGTGACTATTCACTTTTTCTTTAAATTATTTTAAACTTTTATTAAAATTAAAAAAATTTAAATAAATTTAGTTTGGAAAATAAAATTTGACATGATTTTTTATAATTTTTTAAAATGTTTTTTTAAATATTTTTATGAGTTTATATAATTTATTTTTAATTCTTTTAATTTTAATAACATATAAGTATGAAATAATTAAAAAAGAAATAAAATCATGTGGACAATCACATTATATATAAAGTCATGTGGCAATACTCCATCACTAAAATGGGTGACTTGGTTTGTTGGGATCAAACACATGGAACATATTTAAATTATTTTAATGTATTTAGTTTTGATGATTGTTGTGACATATTTGTAAAGGTCACAAATGAGGCGGCACATGATTATAATTCTTAGACATTTATCCTAGGATGCATAGCCTAAGCCAAACCCACACATTGTAGATGACTCGCCTTGAGGGAAGATGTGGACGATGATGTGCATATGGTTTATAACCGCATGCGTAAGAAGTCCTGATCACAATTCTCTAAGAAGTAGGTAGTCAACAACTTCCCTAGTTAAGGTGAAGCGGTTGTCACTCCTCAATAATTCTCAAATCCAGACCCATACGCCTCTATAAATAACTCAATTCTAAAGTTGAGGAGGATCATTCTGAATACATAGAAAATACCTCTGAAATATCGAGCTTGTCACCTCACGTGAGCTTGCTCTCTCCACATCGAAAACACCTCAAAATGGAGTCTCTTACCATCGCGAGCTTGCCTTAAATCACAAAAATTCCTCTGGCCACCCCTACCACCATAGGGGTGTCACACATCTGTACTTTTTAGCAAGTACAATGACATTCACCATAGAACCCTAATAAAAGTGACATGAGTCACACCTTTCATTATCATCACCACTTTGAAAATCATCAAAGTCTTCATTCCTAGTCCTAACCTCCTGCCGTACCTCGAAAAATACAATCCTTCGCGATGGATGCAGAAAAATTAGTTCGAATAGAGTCGCCACCGAACTTTATTTATCCCAATGAAGGAATAGGAAAATATCGATAAAACCCTTAAAAATAGAATAATGGTCGTCGCAACCATATTCGGGTTCGGGTGTCGATTATGCAAGAGGAAGGTATTAGCACCCCTCACGTCTGTTGTACTTAACGAGAACCTCTTAGTTATATTTGTGATTGAGTGTTAGCTCATGTTTATTTGCTTTCTTCAAGTGGTAAAAAGATTAAAAGAGAAAAGAAGGAAACCTCAAAAGGGGAGAAATGGAGTTTTTTTTATTAGTGTGCTTGCCAAGGATTAGGGCCCTTATGCCTACGTATTCTCATTGTAAAATGAGGAATCAAAGCATCCGTAGTTTGGAGGACTACAATGGAAAAAATAAAAAGGTTAAAAAGAAAAAAGGTTGCTCGCCAGGATCTCGCAATCCTATGCCTACTATCCTCATAGTTCAATAAGGAAATCAGAGCTCTATAGAGGGACTACGGTTTGTTGGTTTGTGTTTTTTAATGAACGAGTGTTTATATCGCGTTCTAAGGGATAAACATTGATTTGTCTACTTTCGACGGAGGCTTAAGCACTAGTTTGCATGCGCATTAGAAGGGACTAAACAATGTTCTTTTGCAAAAAGGTGTTTGACCGCACTGGGGCGAGTAATTAGGTTTTGAAATGTTTCAATCGCACGGGGGGCGAGAAAAGATAGGTTTGATGTGTTGGTGTTGATTTTAGAGTTTTGAAAATGAAGGTTAGAAAAGTACACAAGAAGGGGGTTGAATTGTATTTTCTGTTTTCTTTATTTGCGTCTGGTCAAAGTTCAGAATCTAAACTGGTGTTCAAATTCTGGTTATACTTAGCAGCAAAATATTAACAGAAGCAAATAAATAATAATAGAAGACACAAATATTTATACTGGTTCCTCCCAAATGAGAGTAGTCCAGTCCCCTTGCTTCACAAGAGATTTTCACTATAATTAAATCATGATTACAATCGCTTATGCATTCTGCATAAGTCTTTTAAAATGCGCGGACCCTGAGTCCGAGACTTCTTGCTTAAACCCCTAAGACTCAATACTTCCTTGCTCAAGTCCTATAGATTCAAGACTTCCTTGCTTAGACCCTCAACCTAAGACTTTTCTGCTCAGGTCCCTCAGACCCGAGACTTCCTACTTAAGACCCTCAGGCCCAAGACTTCTTTCTCGAACCCACGATCCAAGACTTCCCTGCTCAGGTTCCATGAACCCAAAACTTCCTGCTTAAACCCCTCAGGCTTAAGACTTCTTCTCAGACCCTTGATCTGAGACTTCCTTTTTTAAATCCCACAGATTCAAGATTTCTACTCAATCAATCCACTTGATTAAGACTTTCATTGCTCTAGCACATAGCAGAAGAGTTACATGGCTCAAGCATTTTGGAGAGGGACTTGGTTTCTCAATCAATCTACTTGATTAAGACTTTCAATTCTCTAGCACATAGAAGGAGAATTTCATGGCTCAAGTATCTTGTCGAGTGACTTAATTTAGATTGCTAAATAACATGTTCAGCAGAATAGAGAACAAGGTGTACTTGATACAAATATCAGAGGTACAGGGAAATCACCATAAAAAGAACTAAAGCTCTTAATATTTCTAAGATATTCTATGTTTAAGAAATCTTAAGGCTTTTACAATAACAGGTTGATGCTTTTTAAAGATTCAGTTTGAATCTTCAGCTACTTATATAGCATTTGTAGAAGACTAGCCGTTGGAGAGATAACTTGATCAAGTGTTTTTTCTTTCTCCATAGTATAAGAGACGTTAAAGATAGATACACCAAAATATCTTGATTCATTGTGTAACGTGTTTAACCATTGATTCTTTAAAGAGATCCTGTACTATAGAGTCGTTGAGAGTAGATATCCTTAAAGCATTCCAAATTTTCTTGAGCCTTGTGATTTAAGACTCTAGCTTACAAACTGATTTGACAATGTAGTTTTCTTTCTGCAGCACAGATAGCTTCAACTTTGTCACTAACTCTGAATGATCACCAAAAGTCAATTTACATTCACCAAGTCTAGAGAAAATTATGTTGCTTCTTCTGATGCTGAGACCTTCAACTTTAGAGTCTACTTCAGACATCACTTAGAGAGTGCTCTTCATATTTTCCACCATCAGAAGCTAGCAATTCAGCTTCTCTTAATTGTGCTCTGATATCAGATTCTGAATATATATCTATAAGTATTAGAACATACGTACATGAAACGCACATCAAATACAACCATTGTTCTTTTAATAATTTGTTATCATAAAAACCCAAGGAATATATGTCATGAACAAATCTTGTTCTAACAATCTCCCCATTTTTTATGATGACAAACATAAGTATTTAAAGGACAATGTTGGGCAGTTATAATTTTTTTTGCAACATTAGAGTATGAGTTTTGTAAGCTCCCCCTAGGTCTAATAGTCCAAAGTTGAGTTCTATAAATCCACCCTAAGTACTACTTTCAAGAAAAAATATTTTAATATTCTTAGTAACATCAGAGTTTGAGGTTTGTAAGCTCCCCATAAGTTAATTAGTCCAAAGTTGAAGTTTGTAAGCTCCTCCTTAGATCTATATTTAAGAACACTAAACATAATATTTTAACTTTCTTTGTCAACATTAGAATACAAGGTTTATAAGCTCCTTCTGAGTCTGATAGCCTAAGGTTGAGGTTTGTAAGCTCCTCCTTAGTTCTATGTACACGAAAGTTAAAATGTGTCGCCTGGGCAAAATGACCATTATGTACAAAAATTAAATAACCATTATGTACAAAAATTATAAATCACCATTATGTACAAACTGAATGGGTTCAGTTTCTAATTAAATACTTACTATCTTTTCTCCCCCCTTTGTCACATAAAAAAGAATAAAAAGAGAAAAAAGAAAAGAATTTCATTCATAAATGCTTAACAGACCATCATTACAAGATCAATTTCCAAGGAAGGGAAGACGATCAAGTAAAAAGGATCAATACAGGATTGTGCAATACATGTTAAATATTTATTGGTCGTAATAATCCCAAGAATCAAGTAAAGGATCTTATTCTGTCAATTAGGTTACTCAGAAGCCATTATAAAAGCAACCAAAACCTAGTTCGTTTTCATCAATATCCACCAATACGTTATGAAGTCATTAGCTGAGAGAAACAAAATATTTGTTGTGACAAAAGTCACATAGAGCTATACAAATATGAATATCCAAAACCTTCAAAAGCCAGCAACTTCAGAAGCTTCTGCTATTGGGCCTATGCCCTCTACCATCAACACTTCAGAAGAAGTTTCGTCAGCAGTACCTCAACAACCTACAGAAGCAGGTCCTTCAGTAGCTATGATGAAGCCAAAGAAGAAGTCCATGAAGAAGACAAGGAGGAAAAGGCTCAACGAGATGTTTTACCGTCTTGTTGTCCTAGAGGCAGAAGAGGAGGACATAGATGAAGATGAACCAGATATTGATTATGGAAACTGCTTCTTTTACAAGGCAATGGATGACTTAGATAGGGATTTATTCTAAGTTCATACCAATTCATTTTGTAATCCTTTAACCTGATTAATGAAGAAGAAGTTGTGACCAATTTATTTCTATATACATTGCATAAAAATAATCACTTTCTTTTTTCCTTAATGATTTTCTAATAAAAACATAAATGAGGTAATGAATAGAACAAACATTTTAGCATGTTAACAATAAAATTTACAATGGTTAAAAGAATCTTAATAGGTCAGAAAACTAGACATTATTTCCAAGAGTCAGTATTTAAAATTGATTTGACGTAATCAATAATAAAATAATGAATACTCAAGGTAATGAGTGTCACGATTCTATAAAAACCCCTTAGCAGACTCACTTTCATAACCACTTAATCTTCTGAATACCAAAATGTATAAGCAAAAGAAAATTTGGGTTCCAAAGAGAGATTTCAGAAAGATAGCCATGCTTAATGCAATAACTCAAGCAAACAAGAGTAATGCAAGAACTGAAGGATCTACAAGTAAGCAGATGGCTTCAGAAGCACACACTTCTTTAGCAACTTTCGTTGAGACAAATAGAAGAAGAAGAACTTATATGTCAAAATGCAAAAATCAACTGAGAAAGGAAGCTGTAAGGTTTGAAAAGGAATAATGGCAAGATTATTTAGACAATCTAGATATGTCAGATGATCTTAGGGAATACCTTAGGGCAAATCTGAATGCCTAGAAAGTCTTAACAATTTGTAATAACTTCCAGTTAATGAGAATGTTGCATGTTTAGAGTTTTTAATCATATTTTTTATATCCTCTTGAACAACAATATAAATGAATATTTATAACAGTTAAGATGCAAAAAAGCATGAACAAAATTGGATTAACAATAAGATTTCTTAATACAAAAAGTCTTAACAATTACAAGACATAAACTTGCAAAAGTCTAACATTAAAAACTCACATAAATAGCTTCAAACTTGTCTCTCTAGATTTTAGAAGAATCAGCCTCTGAACTTATGATAACTCCCTGCTGGACCAGTAGTTCTAAAAGAACTCGTCCATAAGGAATTAAGAAAGTCTTTCCTTGTGAAAGGAAGAAAGAGTCCTCTTCAAATAGTCAAACATAACTTGAGGAAGATCAATCTGCAAGTCTGAATTGAGAAGTAGTAGTAACGCCTTTTCAAAAGACTCCCGAAGGTCTAGATCCTCATCCTTAAGAAGTTGGTTTGAGTTCAGAATCTAATTCCAAACAGTTGCATTAGAATAAATATTTGAGACCACAAAAGTGTTAGAGGGATCTACAAAGATACGCCAAGCAGGAAGATAATGTTCCCAAATAAGAGTTCTTGGGATTTCTCCAATCTCCTCACAATTGATCACATTAGCAATTGGTTTAGAGGTTACTATTATAAAAACACCAATCACTTTAGAAAGAATAGCACACTCATAAGTCAGCTCAACAATGGAAGCATTGATCAAAAACTCTTTGACAAGACTTGGATAAGTGAAACCATAAAGCATCTCAAAGTATCCATTCTAACTTTGTTCAGACACAGTCTTATAGAAGTTAAAACCTAGCTTAATCAAATCATCAAAATCCACAAAGTTTTCATTGATGACAACTAGTTGATTCAAAGGAGAATTGACTACAAAATTCTTCTCAGGTTTGGTTTGATTAGTACACAACCAAAGAAAATAAAAAGAAAAGAACTGAACGATACTCTAAAGGAATAAGAATCTTGTTAGAAAAAGTATACAAAATGTTGTTTCACAATACAGGGGATAGAGATAATAATAATAATATATAAAAATAAAAACATCATTACCCAAAGGTTCTTATCCAGCAGATTTCTTGAATCCACTTAATGATTTTCACCTTTATGAATATTTAAGTAATATAAATGTTTTTGTAAAACATTTTACTTAAATTTTTTTTTATCAAAAGTAAAGAATCCTTTTCTAAATCTCAGAGTCTGACAATTTTTAGAAGCTATCATCCATCAGAGTCTAGTAGATCTAGACTTAAAGTGAGATATCTTCTGTCAGTCATCAGTCTTCAAGATTCTATTCAGAACCAAACATTTTCTCTTGAAACAAGAGTCGTGAGTGATTAATGAATATTGAATTGGTTTCTTTAACAACTAACAAAACAACAATATCATCAGAAAAAGTGAGGAAATTGTTTCCATAAATATGACCATCATCTAGCTAATAAATATTCAGATTTGACCATAGAATATGAATACTGCTTTGAGTGGATTCTGATTTAATGGTTGTTAAACCATTGCCTCCAATTACTTCACCAAACTCAGTACCTCTAGCACTTGAGTTTGGGTTGTAGGCTCTTCTTCCATCAAATGTTATAAACAACCTTTGATAAGCAACATGTAAGATTTCTTTGCTCCTTTCTTCGATATCTGCAGCAACTACATTTAAATAATGACACACATATTTCTATTAGTCCATACATGTTGGTCCAGATAGGTTTCCCTTTTCCTTATGCCTCAATCTAATAGCAGTACAATGATTCATTCTAGAGTATTAGTCTAGGACAAGTCATGGTATGAACAATAACTTGTTCTTAGCAAAATCATTAATATCAATGTCTTGAATTAAATCTTTTGACTTTGAAATCTTTAACAAGCATAAAACCAAATAGTGTTAGCTATAAGAGATTGGCATAAAACAATTTAAAGAATTTTCATATAACTACTAGCAGAACAAGAAGAAGAATTGAAGGTTTCTCATAGAATTGTCCTTTAACACAAATTCCATGATGACCCTCAATCAAGGGGAAATGAAGTCACTTAAGATAAAACCTTAAAGAACAGACTCCTTATTATCAAATATTGAAGCAAGATAGATTTGGCATAATCTCTTTCTCTTAAATACTTGATTTTTATTCTAGGATTCAGATGCTTTTTCAGAAGCAGTAATGGCCGGCAGAGTCAGGTTACTCTTTCTTCTGAATCTTGAACTAATGTCAGCTTCAAATGAATATGCATTGAGACCTTTGAAATTAGGTTCTGGTATTTTTTCTCCTTGCTCTTGGATTTAGGAAATCAGTTGAAATACGATTATCTTAGAAGCTTCTGAAGTTACTCTTCTAACAACAGATGTCACATTCCATTCAGCTAGTTAAAGAAAACTTCTGATTAGGAAGGTTAGTTCCTCATCATCAGACATTCCATAGGAAGTATCCTTCAACATGCTTTAGGAAATATGACATGTTAAATAACTTTTCATCATCTATTTATGTTTCTTTTCTTTGGAGATTGCAAGATAGACGTATAAGGTACAATAAACTCAAGTTGTATGACTTCTTGAATAGTTGTGACCTCAGGTTTGAATTCAAAACAATCTTCTAAGAATTTTCTTGGAAAGATTAGATAAAGTGTAACTGGACAAACTTTTTAACTAATTCCCACAAATATGAGCACAAGGATTCAAACATAGTCTGAGCATTAGACGTGTCAATGATGTTGATATACTCAGAATCGAGATAGAGCACCTACCATAATGCATCTACCTCTAAAGATATTTTTAATAAGCTTTTTCTGAGCTGGTGAGAGAGACTTTCAAACTTTGATCATCCCTACACCATCAACTTCTATAGTAATACGTTTTTCAAGGGTATTCTACAGACCTTCACAAAACCCTTTATCAAGTCCAAATAATTAAAAATATATTTAAGTTTTCCATCATTTAAATTCAGCGGAATCACCCTTTCTATATGGTAGGAAAAACAATGTAATATTTTTCATGTGGCACTTGATTCCTTCTTAAAGGAAAGACTGTAACAGACATATTATTCTCATTAGATCATTATCTGTACCACTGTTAAGTGTTATGTACAGACCAGACTCTAATACCAACTAAAGGTGAGAAAAGTACACAAGAAGGGGGGATTGAATTGTATTTTCTGTTTTCTTAATTTGCATTAGATCAGACTTCATAATCTAAATTGGTGTTCACATTCTGGTTATACTTAGCAGCAAAATGTTAACAGAAGCGAATAAATAATAGCAGAAGACACAAAGATTAATATCGGTTCCTCCCAAATGAGAGTAGTCCATTCCCCTTACTTCAAAATAGATTTTCACTATAATCAAATCATGATTACAATTGCTTATGCATTCGGAATAAGTCTTTTAAAATGCTCAGACCCTAAGTCTGAGACTTCTTTCTTAAACCCCTAAGGCTCAAGACTTCCTTGCTCAAGTCCTACAGACTCATGACTTCCTTGCTTAAACCTTCAGCCTAAGACTTTCTTGCTTAGGTCCATCAGACCCGAGACTTCTTGCTCAAGTCCTTTAGTGCAAAAGTCTCTGAAGGGTTAGTGATAAAGCCCTTCAGAGATTTATCTATTCAGAATATAATATACAAGGGGTTAGTGACCTTCATCCTAAAACTTTCATGCTCAAATCATTCAGCTTTATAACCATTTTTCTTTTAATACTTTGTTATCATCAAAACCCAAGGAATATATGTCATGAAAAAATCTTGTTATAACAGAAAGAGATTGTTTTTTATTTGAATTACACTAAAGACTATGGGTAGATGATCGGTCGATACTGACGGATAAATCTGCAAGCATACAGTTGATCTTGTAGTCTTAAAAAGGTTGTCGAACCCACAGGGAAAGATAATCAAACTAATATTATCTAAGGTTTATGTGCAAAGCTAAGAGTTGAGTTAAACATGAGTTAACACTAATTACGGGGATGAAATCTAAGATATGAAAATAATACTAAAACGAGCCCGAAATATGATTTTCGTGCACCTAATGGACCTTGTAGATAAAGGATATACCGACTTAAAGGCTCCGCCTCACGCTCTCTCGGTCTTAACTAAGCCGTACTTCTTAATCCCAAGATTTTGCTGTCGCTCGCCTGGTGTCGCTACGCGAAAAATGACATAGAGTCGCCACCGAATTTTATTTATCCCACGGAGGGAAAGGGAAATAGCGATAAAACCTTTGGGAAAAAGAGCATGGTCATCGCAACCAAGTCTTGGGGTTCGGGAGTCGGTTATGCGAGGGGAAGGTGTTAGCACCCCCTCGCATCCATCGTACTCGATGGGAACCTCCTAGGTTGTTTAGCGTGAATGGGAGTTTTTATTAAGAGTTTGCTTGCTTAAGGAAAAGAGGGGTTGGTTTATTTATTTTAATGCTCGCCAAGGATTGGGGCCCTTGTGCCTACATATATTCACTTGTATGAAGTGAAGAATCAGAGCATTCGTAGTTCATGGGACTACGGTGGAAAATGGGATGTTGGGTGGACGATGCTATCATGCATATTCTAGCAGTTAGGTGTATTGCGACTCGCTCTTGGAGTCTTATGCATTACCTGTTTGCGGTAGAACGGACGTAACATGTCCTTGGGTTAAAAGGTATGGATGATTAAAGATGGGAAAGAAAGAAAAATGTGCTCGCTAGGATCATCGTAATCCTATGCCTACGTATTCTCAACATGTGTGAGAAATCAGAGCAGCTGTAGTTCGGCCACTTAAGAAATAATTGTGTATTGGTTGATTTTATACCTTAAAAAAGGGTTTTCGGATTGACGCCCTAAGGCAAAAGAAGTTTGATGAGTTGATGTTGTTTTTAGGTTTTTGAAGAGAAATGGTTCTTGGCTAGGATTACACAAAAGGACTTTGGACAGAGACAAATGTTTTGAATAGCCAAGTCGAGCGCCTTGTATCCAAAATATTCGGAACGAGTGTAGGAGGATTCTATCCTCATTCCTTCTCCACCACCTTAAAATCCATGGTGTACAACCCTAACCATATATTTATTGCATTTTGGGTTTTTTATGAGAAAAATGATCACTTGATGTTGGATCAAGGTTTATTGTTTGTAAAGATGTTTGAAGTGATGCGATCAAGGTCGATGGCGGTGCACAAGGCAACCGACTTACAAGGTTAAAAATGGCTTGATAAAATCAAGTGTTTGTTTTTGAAAATGGTTTTTGGAATCAAAAATCAATCAAGGACAATAGCAATATTCACATTAAAATCATACAAACATATGAGGTTAGTCGGCTAAAAAAAATCAAGACATGCAATAAAAACGGGATTTTTTAAAGGTAAAAACAACAAAAAATAAACAAACTGATCAGTTCGCACCGCGAACTGAGAAAAGTGAACATTCTGTTTTTTGCATGTTCGCGCCGCGAAGGGTGTTCGCGCCGCAAACTGGGAAAGTTTTCATTCTGGTTTTTGCATGTTCGCGCCGCGAACTGGGAAAGTTTTCATTCTGGTTTTTGCATGTTCGCGCCGCGACCTGAAGCGAAAAACACAATATTTGCTGTTTTTTTGCTGTCTTTTGTGGTTTTCTTTCCTTTCTATTGGTTCTTGAAAATGTTTTTTTTGGTTCCCTTTGGACCTCACACAATACACCCATCACAAACACACTTAACAAATGATAATAAATGGTAAGTGCAAAAAATATAAAGAGAGAAAAAGTTTGAAATGAATTCCCAAGAGCTTCCTTCTTCTTTGTTAAGCTTCCACTGGTTTGGTTGTGTGTTTTCTTCCTTCTTCCTTCTATGCTTTGAAGGTGCTTCTCCTCAAAGGTTCTCTATGGGTTTCTATGGAACTCTCTTGCTTCTTGCTGGTTTTCTTTCTCACTCTTTTTTTTTTCTGGTTTTTTTGCAATGTGTTTCTTGCTCTCTTTTTTTTCTTTTTTCCTCAATGTCTAGTGAATGATAAATGTGTAAAGAATGCCCCCTTTGTTTACATCCCCTTCCTTTTTATCTCTCCCCTCTAGGGTTTTCCCTTCTCCCCACATATCAGATTTTTTCATGGGGTAATATCTTTTACCCCCTTTTCTCATGTCACTCTCTTTCTTTCCATTTCCATGCAAGAGGCTATGCTGCATTTTTGCTGTTGCACTTTGTCTATGCTGTTTTTTCTGCAACACTTTGTGCCTTGCACCCATTTTGTTGGCTTGTGCTTGGACAGCTCCTCTTGGTCAATGCTACTACTTTTTGACAGTATTTAGAAAATCTGATATTTAGAATACATATGCTATTCTCTTGATTTTGTGACATGTAGATTTTGTGACATGAGGTAATTTGCCACCTCTTGCATGGGGCTGTTTTTCCCATGATTAAACATGCATATTCTTAGTCTTAAAACATTCCAATGTTGATTTAATTCTTGCATATTTCTTGGATGTTTGTAAGCACAATGTGGACTTGGTGTGGCATTACCATAACATGAATTTGATTAGAGACTTGAATGAAGATTAGAAATAAATTAATTTCTAAACATTACTTAGAGTTGGATATCTTGCCACAAATGACATTCTTGTAATGTCATAAAATTTCTCTTTGTAATATTCTTACCTCTAATTCATGAATACATGATGGATTTCCCTAGAACCATTAAAATTGAAATGGATGGAGTATTGAATTATGGACTTGTGATCCTGACTCCTGCTTTGCAAATTTGAACTCCATTTGACCAAGAATTTGGAACACAATTGGATGAAGCAAACTTGGATTTGGCCTTACATTTCATGTTCATTAGGAATATTTATCTTGAATATCCCAATATTTTCAAGTAACTTCTTCTTGAAGTAATCTACATGAGTAGACTTTCCAACTTAGATCAAACCTTAGGTGATGAACCTTTTCTTCCATGCATTCCATGATAAGCAAATTGTCTCATATGAAATGGAAAATAACAAATCGACCCAATCTGTACCCTGTAAACCCGCATGCTCGATATGCAATGGAATATTGTGTGATATGACGAATGCAGAGTATGAAAGGCTAAAGGTGAAAATGAGGGTGTGACACCTGGTAACTAAGAATTGCTCTTTGAAAGCCAATAATATCTTAATCAACATCTGAAGTGCTCTCGCTGTATTTAGATATTGATGCCTAATTTCCACTATCCGGTTCACTCCTTACGCTCTCGCGGATCTCGGCTTAACCTTTATTTGCTTCTCACTCTCATGACGAAATAATGTTAAGTAACTGTCACTCTCGTGACAAAACTACTTAAATTAGACTTAGAAATTACAACCAAAATGGCATGCATTCACAATTTTGTACCTATTATAACTATGGAGTCCCGCCGGTTACTACGGTCCTCATAAGACGGTCTCGAATTAATTTAGCTGGACATAATGAATTCTAATCCTAACATGTTAATGATTCTGAAAATTACAACATGCATATTGAATTTATTTTTAGAAAATATTAGTTTTTGTTTTTTATGAAAATAAGTTAAGTTGCATACACGTAGAAATAAAATGCAGTAAAAACAGAAAAATAAGAACCTGTAAATTGAAATAGACTAAACAAAAAACAAAATTTAATTAATCTTTGATCCAAGTATACAGCAGCGCAATAGAAAAATAAAGTACAATACTGCAATAATTCCTCGGTGTGAGCAATTGTTACTTTGGAAAGTAAATATGTGGTTAAAGGTCTAAAGAAAATTCAGCACCGCTTCCGCACGGGTTGGATCTGGAAAACTACCCCCTAAAAGGTCTATTTTTAGAGGATAATGCAGTTGTATAACTTCCATTTCGAATTCTGGGCTTGGAGGGAAAAGAAACTGCTATAAACTGCTCAAAAACCGAATTCTGCAGTTAAAACTGTTCCTGCAAAGTGTACGGTGATCGCCGTGGTGCCCATGGCGAGCGCCATGTCGAACGCTACTTGGAGGTGGCGAGCGCCATATCAGAAAAGCTGGCAGATTATGCTGATTTTTGTTGTTTTAGCTGGATTTTTCTTCTCTTCCACTTCTTTTTTTATTTCTTCTAGGATCTCGATAGGAACACCTGACAACATAAAAATAGAGTAAGAACACAATAAAATGCAAAATACTCGATAAAAACTCAGACCTAAAATATGCAAAGTGAGCCTAAAAATACGTCACAAAATCATGTTATCAAACTCCCCCATACTAAGACTTTAGCTTGTCCTCAAGTAAACTCCGAACAGAAATAAAATAGTAAATGCAGCACTTGACTCGTAGGCACGACAAATACAATCAAAGCACAAGGTTTCTAGGCTAATGCTAAACAGATAGGTACTAAATAGTGAAAACAAGGATACCATATCAAAATAAATCCACCAAAGCGGCTAAAGACTTCCTTTTTATGCAATACCAATTCAAATCATGACATTATAACTTGACCTACAGACGTTGTTCTTATTAACCTCTCTCTTTCATTCTCGCGCAATCACATTAAGCCCGTTATCCTTTGTACTTACATGGTAAGTAAACCTGTTAGTGTTATATGATCTCTTATTAAAAAATTTCTTTCTTTTTAGAAAATTATGTTTTCTTTTGTTTACAAATTTCAAGAGTACGAACCTTTAGGCTAAATGTCAGGGTGAGAGCCACCTAACTTAGCGGGAACGTGTCTTTCATTCGTTTTTTCTATAAAAATCACACAATTTAATTTTTGAGATCAACACATATTTGCATCAGTTCATTACTTAGTTCGTACGTAAAAATGATGTTGACTGCTATTATAAACTAATAAAGAGGCCACTTCTGAAGAACTAGGAATAAGGTCTCGGCATAATGTCTACTTAAATCAATATCACATATTTAGGGAATCTAGGGTGTAGGAATGGTACCGATATTAACTAAACTTTTCCAAGTCCGACTAACATAGCCTAAAACAAAGGTAAACAACCTATACTCACAATGTCATGCCATTGAGTCAAAACAATTTTTTTATTTAAAAATTAAGGTCAAAATGAGGGAATTTTCAAACATATCGAAAACGTAAGGTATAAATGAATTCACGGTGAATATGACTCGATAAACAAACAACAAATCAAATAAAGAAACAAACTAACTGGAAAGCATAAAAACATAAACATAAAGAGATATAGCGATAAATCTCCTCCCCCACAATTGAACGAAACATTATCCTCAATGTTTTGGAACAAAGTCAAAGAAGGAGTGGATAAACCTAGTGTGAGATCAATGATGGCGGCCTCGGCCGTGGTGTCGTCCACCACCTCTGTTGAAGGGATTTGGAACATGATGCACATAAGTACTTAAGTCTTGAACTTCTAATCGCAAACCACCCATCTCCTCGATAAGGTCACCAAGATCGTGCCGAGTCCTCTCAAGGTAGTCATGTTGTTGTTGGCTAATATGGTTAATAGCGACTCTTAGCTCCTATTGCTGTCTATGTAAAGTTTGAAGCATCAGGTCACGATCAACCTCCATATCATTCATGTACCTCATCTTTGATAAAATATCATTAAAAGCACTCCTCATAGAAATGTAATCATACTCCTGGGGTGACTGATATGTGCCTGAAAAATGGTCAACAACAAAGGTGCAGTGTGTGCGCAGGTACTAGGCTCGGGTGCATCAGAAGGACGGGGATGAGTCCCAGTCTGTGGAGCAGTGCGTCCCATGACAGTGTGATAATGCCTAGTAGCTTTCTCCTGCTCTAAATCGGGTGTGTCAAGATCAAATATCCAATTAGTACTAACACGCACATTAATGCGCTCAGAGCAGGGCAATGTGACACCTCTAACCTCTCTGGTGCAAACCATCAGATGAAACTTGCCATTGGGCAAGAACTTTACAAGCCGCATAGAACATCAATAATATAAATCAGCATAAAGGCATGGTATACTCTCAACAGTCTCTAACTCAGTGTGTAAGTTTAATGAGTAAGCTATGGCATTTATAATTCTGCCGACACAAATAGGGCCACCGTTTCTACTTCCGGCATAAAGCGTGTGAGCTAAGAGAAATGGCGTTGGATTCACTTTATTTTGGGAGAGGGCACAATGGATAAAGAATAAATCTTTGGAATTCACGTTTCCGGTGTTCTCTCGGCCAAAGATGGTGGAAGATAGAAAATGGTGAAAGTATCTAATGGCTGGGTTATGGATGGTTGTAGCCTTCAGGCCTTCCCAAGAGGTGGTGTGGGTGTTAGTGATTTGATACCAGAAGTTAAAAGCACCGGCCTCCCACTCACTCTCTAGGGTTGCTTGAGTGGAGAACGCCTCACCGCTAGGAAATCCAAAAATATCACCTACTCGCTCTTGGGTAAGGGAATAATCTACGTTAAACATCCTAAAATAAATGGTGCCAGTAATACGAGAATGGTCGGTAAGATGACGGAGCGAACTCAAAAACTCATACGTCAATCTAACAGATGTAGGATTAGTCATAGAGTAGAATTGAGACATACCTAAGTTATTAAGCATCCAGCCGATGCTATCAGAAAGGCCTAGAGCACGCACAACCTCAGGATCAAGGTACCTCGTCTCTAGAACGGGCCTCTTGCAGAGTCTGTGAAAGTTGGTTCGTTGGGTTTCTCCGATACTCCCTTCAAGGAAGACAACACCCATGCAATCAATCTCCGGAGCGACTCTCGGAGGCATTGCTGCAATGGGTTGAAGATTCTAATTATGGAATTTGATGGATTTAGATAGAAAGATAATGTTATGGTGATGATGATAGAAAAGGGATTTAAGGGTTTAAATAGATGAAATAGGGAGAATATAGATGGTTGGAGGTTAAGGTAAGTTAATGAGAAGTTATTAGCGTGGTTGAGTTCCTAGGAAGTTGAAAAATGATGGTTAATGGAGGTTTATTATGGAAAAACGCGCAGGGAAATTGAATTTGCACGGGTTCTGTCTTCAGAGTGTCATGGCGAACACCATAAGGCACATGGTGAGCGCCATGTGCTTCAAGGAGCGAATCTCAAGTTTTAGCCTTATGGCGAACACCATAAACATCATGGCGAACGCCTTGAGGCAAGAAAAATGAGAATTTAACCAGTAGCTCAGAATGATCCATTTTTCTAGAATTTTTTCTTTAAAAGAAAGCTAAGGGAAATTTCTAAAACATTAAAAGATACAAAAACACGTAATTAAAGGAAATTTTGTATTGAATCAAATAACAGTACATGAAACAATTCATCATCGGCATTTCGACGATATAACATTGGAATAAGAAACAACAATACAGACAATACGGGAAAGGGAAACACTTATACAAATGAAGAAAACTATCTTAAGAAAGTAAGGGAAATTAAGTGCAGCTTCAGAATTATCTGTTGCGGCTCCTAACTGAATAGACAATTTGGAACAGATAGTTTAGCTCATCGTGCACAACATCCATGAGTCCTATGAAATCCATTCTCAAAGAATTTATCTCATCTCTTACAAAGTCTAGCTCGGACTGAAGGGCGTGGATAGCAGTGGCTACAGAGATAGGAGGATTAATTGGATGGACTGTAGAACCATAAGTAGCACCATCATACATGTTAGTATCCATATTCTTGTATGCCTGAGGAGAGTCAGGTGGAGTCAAGGTCTCATTTAGGACTTCCAAGTCATACAACCAGTTTTCCTTATTATGAACACTAGTCCTTTCATGGTTTGGCAAGGTAAAAGCATGAACAATAACATTATCAATTAACAATTCAAACTCAACCGGATCAAGATTTTCAGTAATTCCACGGTTAAAATAGAAGTTGATGTCCATGGGGTGAATGCCACCAAAAACACGAGTACGGTTCAAATGATACCACATTTCAATAGCATCTACGATCATTGTGACCAAACCTCCTATGATAATAGGATCAAAGGAATCTCGGGCAAGCCTAATGAAGTTAGCTAGCATGAACGGGGCAGCATTGACCGGCTTCCCTTGAGAAGCATAAAGCATGATGTAAAACTCATCTCTAGAGACATCAGTAACATTCTCTTCCTTTCCAAAAAGGGTGTGAGCAATGATCTTATGGAAGTATCTGACTCCGGAATTATGGATGCTCTCAGAGAACATACCATTAGGCTCAGGATGGTAATTACCAGTAATAGTACCCCAGAACTAATCGAGGTCGTAACTAGAGAAAGCGTTTTCAGGAGTCTTAGTGACGACGTCTGGCCTATTAGGAAATCCTAATAAGCCAGCCATCTCATGATGAGTAAAGTGATACTTGTTTCTGAACAACCTGAAAGTGGCCAATCCACGACCGGACCCGTATCCACGAGTGGGATCATAATAAAGGGAGCTAAGGAACTCAAAGGTCAGATTATGATAGGTGCTGAATTTCTTAGTGATAGAAAAATTAGTCCATCCTATCTGATTAAGTAGATAGATAACACTATCCCAAATGCTAAGGGCGGTCATGGCAGAGTCATCAGGGTAGATGGACACAGTAAAGTCCCCCTGAGAAAGAGCCTCAAAGTGACGTCTTTGGACATCATTCCTTACGACCGTCACAGGTCCCTTACGACTGTCATGTGTGTGATGACCGTCATGACCATCACGAACGTCATGAGCCCCTTACGACCGTCACACTTGTAAATTCAGCTCAACGTCCACTTTTTAGAACGTGCAGCAGAAGCCCAAAAACAGAAGCACGACCCCCTGAATTTTCTGACCCTCAATTGCACATCCAGAAGCAGTTCACGTAGAAATCATTCACTATAAAAGGAGAGCTTGAGGACTGAAATAAGGGAGCCACATTGAAGACCACGAAGTGCTTCCGAATTTACTACAGAGAGCTTTTTCTTGTTTCTACTTTGTTTCCTTTCCTTTGTTTTCTTTCAAGCATTAAATTGTACTTTTCGTTCTTTAAATTTTCGTACGTTAATCGTCACCAGAGTAATCCTGCCGACATTGTGGAGGATTATCCAAGTGTCGAACCAGAATTGTTTACAGGTTCCATTATCATTAATTAATTCTATTTGCTTTAATATGTATGTTTACAAGTTCTGCTATTTTAATTTAATCATGCTTGCTTTAAGATTTATGTCTAGCTAAACCGCATCGATCGATATGTAATGAACTAGTAGAACGAGATTCGATAATAACCGGCGTATTTTCCCTTTTTCAAACTCGTTTCTGGCTCTAGTTTTTAATCAAATTTGTTAAACTAAACTTCGTTGCAACAACGAGAATTTATTTAAAGTAATCTCGCCACGACAGTGGGAGATTCACTAAGGTATGAACCGACATGCGAAAGCTGAGGCTAGGACCAGATAGTAAAAACTAGGCATCTATTTTAAACACAGCGAAAGCACTTTAAAAGAGATTAGAACTCAATGGTTTTCAAAAATTAATTTTAACCCCGAACGGGATAGCGAAAGCATACGTTCCGCCTTAGAGTTGCGACTAGCGTCAACAACCAACGTGAGACAAAGGTCTTTAAACCGTTATTTTCTTCTGAAAACCATTTTAAAATTATTAAACCACGCTGGTAACTTGTCGAATCCTCGAAGAACTAAGTCATTGCATACCGATTCCCCGTATTAATATCCTAAGAAACCTTTTAGTCTTTCTTTTATTTAGCCTTTACTTTTGCATATTTCGCCTTAAACCATATACGACCTAGCTAAACACAGTAACGTCCGAGAACACTAGATTGATTATGAGTCCCTGTGGGATCGATATCTTTATTACTACGTGATCGACTGTGCACTTGCAGTTAATTCGATTAGACTCGGAAAGTTGAGATCAAGTTTTTGGCACCGTTGCCGGGGACCCGTTTAGTCAATAGTGTAACCCTCTGTTATGCAGTATAGACTAGGTTAAATATTTTATTTCCCTTTACTCGTTCGTCGATTGTATGCCAAGTACTCGCTCACAAAGCGATATCTTACAACCCCCAATCGCCAAACTAGAGCGCTTCTTACACCTAAGAAGGCGCATAATTGAATATCAACGAAAACATAATATTCCCGATCTTCTAGCTCATACTCCTGAACTTGTTGAAGAATCGAAAATGGCCGAAGGACCTCAGAATAGACCTCTGTAAGACTACGCTACCCAATCTCAGCTAGAGCCTCATAGTAGCATTGCTGCCCCTGCTATAAACCGAAACGATTTCGAACTAAAACCATCATTGCTGTCAGCTGTACAACAACATCAATTCTCAGGAAATGCAACTGAGGATCCGAATGAACACTTAACGAAGTTTGTGCAATACACAGACACAGTGAAGGCAAATGGAGTGACTTCAGATGCAATAAGACTTCGTCTCTTTCCTTTCTCTCTTAGAGATAGAGTTTGGGCTTGGTTACAATCCTTGCCATCCAACTCCGTTACGATGTGGGAACAGTTGAAGAACGTTTTTTTTATCGAGATACTTTCCGCCCAGCAAAACTGCTATGCTTAGAGCTCAAATTAACGGATTTCGACAGAAAGATGTTGAATCTCTTTACGAAGCGTGGGAAAGATTCAAAGATATGATGAGAGCATGTCCTCACCACGGTTTAGAAAACTGGGTGACAATTCATACTTTCTACAACGGGCTTCTGTATAACACCAGACTAACAGTAGACGCCGCCGCGGGCGGTGCACTTATGGATAAGCCATACGACGAAGCCTATCAACTTATCGAAAACATGTCTCAGAACCATTGCCAATGGGGAGGTGAAAGAACTCCATCAGAGAAACCCGCAGCAAAAGGTGGGATGTATGAGATCTGCAGTCTTGAAAAATTCAACGCTAAGGTAGATGCTTTAACGCAGAAGATCGACAGTTTAACTGTACGCCACCTGCAACCGTAGCTGCTGTAACTCCAAACTGCGAGTTATGTGGAATTGCCACTCATAATGTGCCCAAGTGCCCATTATTGGCAGGACTTCCACCAGACCAAGTAAACTACGCTCAAGGTAACCCTTACGCAAATACCTACAACCCAGGATGGAGGAACCACCCAAACTTTTCCTACAAAAGCGATAACGCATTGCAAGCACCTGCTGCTCCACCAGGATATCAGAAACCAGCCGTAGCTGCCTCGACTGCCCCTAGAAAATAAAATCTTGAATTGATGATGGAAAAATTCATAGCTACTCAAGCTCAAACGAACAAAGAATTCCTGAATCAAAACATACACACTAGCGAGTAGATTAAACAGCTAACCAACAAAGTAGACGCTTTAGCCACCCATCATAAAATGCTTGAAACGCAGATATCACAAGTGGCTCAACAACAAGCTTCTGCAGCCACACCCGCTGGTACATTTCCTAGTCAGCCAGAACCCAATCCGAAAGGTCATGCAAACGCTGTCATATTAAGAAGTGGAAAAGAACTGGACGGACCGACCGATCCTAGGAGTGAAAACTCGGCCATGCATCAGAAAACTGATAAACCAGCAGAAAAGGAGTCTGAAACAAAAAAGAAGGAAGATAACGAGCAAGAGGCCGCCAAAGATGAAAACCCATATGTGCCTCCACTGCCATATAAGCCACCGATTCCTTATCCTCAAAGATTCATAAATTCCAAAACTACAGGACAATTCAAGAAATTCATAGAACTTCTGAAACAACTGAATATTACCATTCCTTTCACAGAAGCTATAACTCAAATGCCCTCATACACTAAATTTCTTAAAGAAATCCTGTCTAACAAAAGAAAAATCGAGGATAACGAAACAGTTACACTTACTGCCGAGTGTAGCGCGGTCATTCAAAATAACATGCCTCCTAAACTAAAAGACCCAGATAGCTTCTCTATACCTTGCGTCATAGGAAAGTTCGTCATAGACAAAGCTTTATGCGATCTAGGAGCCAATATAAGTATTATGCCTCTATCTATATGCAAAAAGCTGAATATGGGAGAACTAAGACCAACTAAAATGTTCGTACAATTGGCTGATCGATCAGTCAAATATCCCGTCGGTATATTGGAAAACGTTCCAGTACGCATAGGTCAATTCTACATTCCAACCGACTTTATAATCATGGATATTAAGGAGGACTCTGTTACCCCAATTATCTTAGGAAAACCCTTCCTAGCAACAGCCGGAGCTATTATAGACGTAAAGAAAGAAAGGCTAACATTCGAAGTAGGAGAAGAAAAGATAGAATTCATCCTCACCAAGTTCTTAAAAGCACCAGCCATAGATGACACATGCTACTTAGTAGATGTCATTGACGAATGCATACGAGAACTGGAAAACGAAGAAACCAAATACTCTGAAATCATGAAAATACAAATCCCTGATATTCATGAAGACGACAACTGACGTGCGCCATACAGAGATGATAGTCTAAGCGAAATCTTTGCACTAACTCCTAATCACATGCCAAGTCCGAAAAACCCAGCTTTAGAACTTAAAGAATTACGTAAGACCCTCAGGTATGAATTCTTAGATACCGAATTCAAAAGACCAGTAATAGTCAACGCCGATTTAGGACAGTTAGAAACTAGGAAATTACTAGAAGTCCTAAGGAAATACCCAACCACGTTAGGCTATAGTATATCCGACCTCAAGGGTATAAGTCCTTCCATCTGTATGCATCGAATTATGCTAGAGGAAGACTGTAAAACTTCTAGAGAATATCAGAGAAGGATAAATCCTATCCTAAGCACTATAGTCAAGGACGAAGTAAAGAAGTTACTAGATGCAGGAATCATATATCCAATCTCCGACAGTCAATGGGTTAGCCCAGTGCACGTCGTACCCAAGAAAGGAGGCGTCACCGTAGTAAATAACGCAAAAGGTGAATCGATAACCCAAAGAGTTGTAACCGGAAGCAGGATGTGTATTGATTATAGAAAACTGAATAAGGCAACTCGGAAAGATCATTTTCCTTTACCTTTCATAGACCAGATGTTGGAGAGATTAGAGAAACATTTGTATTTCTGCTATCTAGATGGTTATTCGGGATTTTTCCAAATTCCTATCCACCCCGATGACCAAGAAAAGACTACATTCACATGTCCTTATGGCACTTTTTCTTATCGCTGAATGTCGTTTGGACTCTGCAATGCTCCAGCAACGTTCCAAAGATGCATGATGGCAATCTTTGCGGATTTCATAGATGACATCATAGAAGTATTTATGGATGACCTCTCTGTATGCGGACAAAGTTTTGAAGGTTGCTTGTCGAACCTAGAGATGGTACTCGAAAGATGCGCAAAAGTGAACCTTGTTCTCAATTAGGAGAAATGCCATTTCATGGTCCGATAAGGCATAGTTTTAGGACACGTCATATCTGACAAAGGGATTGAGGTTGACAAAGCAAAAATAGAAATTATAAAGGATCTTCAACCTCCAAAAACCGTATGAGAAATACGAAGCTTTTTAGGACACGCCGGATTCTACTGACGATTCATAAAGGATTTCTTGAAAATTACAAAACCTCTGACAGGTCTGCTGATGAAAGACGTTGAATTCGTTTTCGACAAGGACTGTTTGGAAGCATTCGAAACTCTAAAAACAACACTCATTACCGCACCAATCATGCAACCACCAGACTGGCGACTACCATTCGAATCCATGTGCGATGCGAGTGATTATGTTGTAGGTGCAGTTCTATGACAAAGGAAAGACAAGAAGCTTCACACAATCTACTATTCCAGTAGAACTTTAGATCCTGCCCAAATGAACTACGCCACAATAGAGAAGGAACTTCTAGCAATCGTGTTCGCCCTAGACAAATTCCGTTCCTACTTGGTAGGAGCGAAAATCATCATCTACACAAACCATGCTGTCATTAGGTACCTGATAAGCAAAAAGGATGCCAAGCCGAGATTATTGCGATGAATCCGATTATTACAAGTGTTTGACTTAGAAATAAAAGATAAAAAAGGAACCAAGAACATAGTGGCCGATCACCTGTCCCGAATAGAAGGTATAAAGCCAGAATCAGTGCCTATCAACAACGATTTCCCTTACGAACGCCTGATAGCCAGATTGGAAAGTGATATGCCACCATTAACCTCGGAAGAACCAGAACTACAAAAAGTCGTGGAAGCCGTCTACGCACAAGTCACACTGCCTTACTATGCTGATATTGTAAACTACTTAGCCGCAGGCGTACTCCCACCAGACTTCAACTATCAGCAAAAGAAGAAATTCTTCCACGACTTAAAGCATTACTACTGGGACGAACCTCTGATTTTCAAGAGAGGAACCGACAATATTTTCCTTCGATGCGTCCCGGAGGAAGAAACTGAAGACGTCATCTCTCAGTGTCACTCCGCCCCTTACGGAGGACATGCCAGTACTTCAAAGACATGTGCGAAAATCCTGCAATCTGGCCTATTCTGGCCCAATATTTGGAAAGATGTCCATGCTGCTATATTAAGATGCGACCGGTGCCAACGCACTGGAAACATTTTAAGGTGCGACGGGATGCCCCAAAAAGGTATCTTGGAAGTGGAAGTCTTTGACGTATGGGGTATCGATTTCATGAGTCCATTCCCATCTTCTTTTGGTAACAAGTACATACTCGTCGCTGTCGACTATGTATCGAAATGGATTGAGGTCATTGCCGCTCCAACTAACGACACGCGAGTAGTTCTCAAACTCTTTAAGAATACCATCTTTCCCAGATTCGGTGTAACCATACTTGTCATCAGTGACAGTGGTTCACACTTCATAGCGCGAATTTTTGACAAAATGCTATTGAAATATGTAGTAAAACACCGTGTCGCAATACCGTATCACCCGCAGACCAGCGGTCAAGTGGAGGTCTCCAACAGAGAAATAAAGCAGATCCTGGAAAAGACAGTAGCCACCTCCAGGAAAGATTGGTCATCGAAGCTAAACAACGCTTTATGGGCCTATAGGACCGCTTACAAGACGCCGATAGGAACTACATCGTTTAAATTAGTCTATGGGAAATCATGTCACCTGCCAGTGGAACTTGAGCACAAAGCTTTTTGGGCTATTAAGACACTAAACCTCAACTACACTGAAGCATGCGAGAAACAGATCTTGAATCTGCATGAATTGGAAGAACTTAGATTAGACGCATATGAGAATGCCCGCATATACAAAGAAAGAACCAAAAAGTGGCACGATAAGCGTTTAGTCTGGAAACAATTCAGTGTGGGAGACGTCGTGCTCCTATTCAATTCAAGATTGAAACTCTTCCCAGGAAAACTAAAGTCAAGATGGTCGGATCCTTTCGAGATAACTAGAATCCTTCATAGTGGAGCTGTCGAAATTTGTGATAAAATCAATGCACCGTTTATAGTCAACGGACAATGTTTAAAGCATTACAATCGAAATGGCGACAGTAACCACGTGAGCAGGTTGAAACTACAAGAGCTTCCTGCTCAACATCCCGAATATCTTGTCACCAAGCTATTGTCAGGCTTTCGACGTTAAAAATATCGCTAAATGGGAGGCAACCCATTTTCCCTCGTTTTTCCCTTTGAAATTATTTACTGTATGTTTTTCATTTGATTTATGATTTTATTTTCTATTTTTTTCATCACCTTCTATTTCTAAAATCTAATTTGAGTAAAATGTGTTTTGAATTATTTACAGGATTTTAAAGCCTTCCTACTTATCTCCTTTTTGTATGACTAACTCGCGAGTATGGCTAACATTGACTACATGGTTACCGTTTTTAGAGGACCAGCTCAACAAGCCAGATTTGAGGCTCTGACTTAGAGAGGCATCGCTTTGACACTTTACTATGATGGATCCACTATGGATCAGTTAGGAATTCATGATAACATCCTCTACTTGTTCAACCAACTAGACTGGGAGCGAACTGCTCTAAAAACCCGTTGGGTCACATTTCGCGAACTCACGTTCGAATTCTTTAGCTCCATAGGCTACAAACCCGAATACAGATATGGATCCACCAAGGAGTTGATATGCTTTAGACTGTTTGGGACAGAATTCACATATAACCGTAAGTCATTAGCTGATCTCTTAGGCTTCCCTAGTGGACCTTTCTCGTATACTGATGCTCAAGGATAAGATATGTATATCGAGTTAGATTACTTTTGGGGTACTATTACAGGTAACTATCACCCTGAGCCGAATGACATGCATTCTAACGAGATACATAATCCTACACTCCGCTACTTCCATAGGATATTAGCACATACCCTCTTTGGGAAGGAGGAAAACATTACCGCAGTCTCTAAGGAAGAGCTGTTTATCCTGTACTGCGCATTACAAGGTCGTCCAGTCAATGCAGTACCGTTTATGATGAGAACCTTTGAAAGGATTAACCAGGAACAAAATTCACCTATCCTTATAGGAGGCCTCGTCACTATGATTACACATGCAATCAGACTTAGGTACCAGCTGAACAGAATTAAAGTCTCTTGCCAAATCAGACCTATGGATATACCATTCTGCTTTAACCAACATATTATAGGTAACTTAGGACCTGACACTTATGAGTACCTCATTGCTGACCGACCTGTTCACCTTTTCACACTGCCCAACCATGAGATGACGAGTGTCCACAACCGAAACAACTGGCTGTACGAATTGGATGAGCCTATGGGTCCTACCTTACCTCATTCTACACCTCAGGCTTACATGTACGATAGTGACCATATATCTGAAGCTCAAGATTTTATGTACTATGAAGACTATGTGTCAGAAGCTGAGACCGACCCTGAGACTCCTCCAAATTACCATAACTTCCCTGACCCCGTCCCTGACCAACAAACAGACAAGCTGAATACCATTCTGAAAACAATGGACGATGTCAAGTTGGAAATTACAACAGTCAAGGAAGAGCTAACAAGACTGTAGATGGAAGACATAACCTTCATGGACGTAGTTTGTGAACAGTTCGACTGCATTACTAAACAGCTCGACAAATAGAAGCAACAGAAGGACTGATTAACTTTAGTTTTATTTCTAGTTTTTACTGCATTCTGAACTATTTACGGTTTTATGTTTTTACAATTTGAACTACATTTCAATTCTTATACTTCATTCTTTAATTAATGAATTTCCTTTTCAATCTTAGTTTAATCAAGAATTTTTCATGTTCAATTCATTGTTTTGGTTGATATACTGGTCTGAAATGAGACTCAATACTATTATATAACTCCAGTACGCACCAAACAACACAAATTCTGCATCTGCAAAATTTGCTGCTATGACGACCGTCACGGCCCTGTTACGCTCGTCACGAGCCTCACGATCGTGACGCCCCTCACGATCGTCACGCGATTACGTATTCTGCTAAATAGCATAATACGACCGTTCAACATACTTTCCCTCTTCCAATTCATAACCTCCCACTCTCTCACGTTCCAAATACCTCCACATTTCTCAACTTCCTCATTCATTCCATTCAACCTCATTATTGTTCATTTCACCCGTTCATTTCCAAATTCCTCATTATAAACTCACGGTTCTTTTCTCATTCCATCCCACAGAAAGAACCACCCTCTCCCTAAACACTCTCTCGTTTCCACAAAACATCAGAAACAATGGTACGCCAAGGAGAACTTCCAGATATGTCTAACATCATCTTCAGAGACGGCGAAAGAGACGAACAACAACGAGCCAACATACGAACAGTTAAACCTGGAGTTCCTGAGTTCGTTCACGTACATGACCCCCACCGGCGAAACTAATCAGCTTACCGGTGTTTCATGCTTCGGATTGTTCGGAAAAGAATATCAACTCAACCAAAATCAGCTTGCTCAGATGCTACAATTCCACCATGGTGCTGATGCTCACTGTCGTGTTCCCTCAGAACAATTCTTTCAAGAAGCATTTGCACTTTGGAACCAACTCACTGGCACCACTGCCGATAGCTAGGACAGCCTTAATGCCACATTCATTCACCACCCCGCTATCCGCTACTTTCACAGGGCACTCGTTAACACTATCTTCGCCCGAGATAGCAACCAAAAGGTTAACTCTAAGGAGCTGTTCTTTCTGCAATGCGTCTTTGCTCCGGAACCCATCAACGCCGCCCCATTTCTGTTGGCCCACATCCAGGCAAACTGTGGTCGAGGCTCGAAGCCTTTTTACTTCGGAGGTATTGTCACTTCCATTTCCATATCACTCGACCTTGGAAATCGCCTCCAGGACCTCCCGTCCATACCTCCTATTTTCCTTGATATCGACTATTGCCGTTATTCTCACCTCATCAAGGTACGAGCCGACAGAAGGTATCATCCGGTGGTTCGCAACCGCACCATCCGCAACATCATCCTTCCTTGTCGTGACCGTGCTCACCCTCAGAACAGAGCCAACTGGCTTTTTGATCCAGCGGCACCAGAGGCTAATGCTGCAGCACGTCAAGAGAATGTTCAAGTGTCCGTTGATGAGGTACAGGATAAACTGGACCGCGTTGCTCAGGCTGAAGCTCCTCAGCAACCACCTCCTGAAGGTCCTTCCTCCTGTCTTCGTCGCCGTCCTTAAACCGAAGTAACCAACGAAGAGATCCTTCACAACATTTGGCTACAGAACGAGACCGCCGTCCTCCTCGAACGCCGTCAACAAGAACAACATCAGCAGGTCATAGATTTGTTGGTCGCCCAAGGGGAACGCCTCAACAACGTATTAGATGAGATGGCCGCTCTAAACGTCCGTGTGGACGACCTACGCGACTCCATCTTTAACACCAGTGTCCTACACCCCACGACCTGAGGAGGACGACATCACGGAAGAGGACAAGACAAAGAGTAGTGTTCTTTTATTTTCTGCTTTTTCTTGTTTTCGTTGTTGTACACCTTCCACATTCGTTTCAAAGCAGTGAGGACACTGCTTGAGATGGTGTGGGAGCGGCACTTTATTATACATTTCTATTATGTACTCTATTTCCTTTTCAAAGAAATTTCAATTCAGTTCAATAAAGCGCATTTCTTATATTCTTTTCTGTTACAAGAGCTCCCCCTCGCTTAATCTGCTTTACTCGAGCTATACGAAAACTTTTTTGATGCAAACATCCGATGCGCCAAGATTAAGGCCGAGTCAAGGAAATTCGAGAACGATTACTAACGATGCCCATACCGCTTTGACACCTTAGTCCTCCGGTTTATGCGAGTCAGTTACACTACCTACTGTACCGAAGCCTCAGGTTCGAGCACCAAGCGAAGCCCTCAGTAGTTTATAAAATTAGTCAGCACCGCCTTTGTAAAAACAGAGTATGCCTAAGAAGGGGGGTGAATTAGGACTTTTGAAATTTTTCCGGTTTTTATATGGTTCTTGGAAATATACTGGATGGTGTTCTTGGTTATGGAAAGCAGTAAATCAACAGAAAGAAAGAAAGACACAGGATTTATAGTGGTTCCCCTCACAATCCGAGAGTACTCCACTCCCCTTTCAACATGAAAGAGAATTTTCACTATTGTTTAAAACAGTACAACCTATCACACCATCAACCGGTGAGGCCTACTATCAAACAATAAAATCTCACAAGTGTACAAGAACAATCCTCTTGTAAACACTCACCCTTGTGTCCAACAATCCTGGATCACAAGTCAAATACAAAATAATTGTAATGAATTTGGATTGAGTATAATTGTCAAAGTGATCTTCTTCAATGAATCAAAATTCACTCTTTGTAATTTTTCAATACAAGTGTTCAATGAATGTGAAACTTTTAATGCAAGTATGAACACTTTTGAAAAATGAATTTGATTCTAAGACAATTTTAAAATTGAGAATTGGTTTTTGTTGGTGTCTCTTTAAAACAATGAGAAACTCAGAATTTATATGAGTAAAATAACCTTTCACAAAAGGTATGATTTTAAAAGATTCAAACCATGAAAAGGTATGATTTTAAAAATAATTTTGAACTCAAAACAAAGCAATTTTTCACTGCACGTTCAGTGTTAATCGGTTAACCCATATGGTTAATCGGTTAACACTGGTACGTTAGCCCAGAAAATTCAAAATTCAAAATGGTTAACCGGTTAACCCATATGGTTAATCGGTTAACACTGCTAATTTTCAGAAAAAATGCTTTTTAAAATTAATGTTATACCATTTTTAAAGTTTCAAAAACATGTGTATGTATTATGCACAAAAGATTGATGTTTTTGAACACTTGTATATCAAAATTAAAAAGGTGGATTTGATATACCAGTACTGCAGGCAAGTCTGGAAGAATCAGTTCCATATAGCTTGACTTGAAAGATAGCTTGACTTGATCTTGATGACTTTGAACGACTTGTCTTTTTGCAATCAAGAGATATTAACTTTGAGTAGCATTGACATCATCAAAACTTGAGACTGAAGCATGCTTCTACATTCTCCCCCTTTTTGATGATGGCAATCAAAAAATGTTGTGCGATATCTCTTGGTTCTTGATCTGGTTCTCCCCCTATGTCTAGCAACTCCCCCTATCTTAACAGAGGAAAAAAACTCTGCACACAGAGAGATATTAACAGAACCAAGCTCTTCTCCCCCTTTGACATCAGCAAAAAGGAAGAGCTTTCAAAGAAATCACAAGATAGCAACAAATATAGTAATAAGCACATGCAAAGCCAAGTAAACACAAAACACAAACAGTAGTACATATAAAATGCAGCAAATAGAAATTGTACTTGTTACAATAAAACATAGTTCAAATGAAAGCATAAAAACTTATAACTAGAAAGCAAGCAATAAAAACAACAGCAGCAGCATATTCTCTAAACATCCTCATCCGTCATATCCTCCTCCTCTTCTTCCTCTTCATTTTCTTCATCAGATACAACAGGGTTGTCAGGGTTGGTATGGTGAGAAGAAAGGACAAGGTTCCGGAGGGAAGCAATGGCCCGGGAGGTTTCTCTATGCTGAGTCATGATAGTTTGGTAAAGGAACTCGTTGGTGATGCCTCCTGCAGGTACGGGAAAGGCCTGGTTAGCATTGGCTCCTTCTTCTGAGTACTTGTAAGTACCGTCATTATCCTTAAAAATTCCAGTATTCTTGACAATTGTAATCTCGTTGATCTCATTGGTGGTTGATTTCATCTTGATGGTTGGTTCACGGTTAAGATCCAAAGTAGTCAATTCCAAAATTCTTGATATCAGCCGTGCATAAGGAAGACGGGTCGACAGAGATAGTTGTTGTTGAAGGTGATACATGATGGTCAGAATCCAATTGACACGAATCTTGTTCTTGATGGCGAAAAGAAGTTGCATTTCCAGATCATTAATTTGTGCATGATTCGAATCCTTGGGAATCAGCACATAGCAGATTATGTAGTGAAGCATCCGATCAGAGACGGTAAGGTTCTTTGCATAGCACAACAGACGAGCAGTACGTTGGTTGGCGATAATCATCTCCTTTGGAAATCTGCAGATCTGATAATAGAACTCCATCTTGTCGTAGTTCGACCACGGTCCTTCCTCGTGGTTAACTCCCTTTCTCAGAAAATACCCAGATGATGGTATGTTCAGCATTGCAGCAACATCAGACAGATTTTCTTCAACAACACAGTCTCTAACAATTGTTTTCATAATATGCTCATCATTTGCATTTAGAAACACAGACAGTTTATGCAAAAAGGATTTGACAAGATCCGGGTAGCAGTTTCCAGAATCAGACACAAATTTATCGATCCTCTGATATTTGAGCAAAGCAGGAAAATCAAAAGATGATGCAGGAAAAGCCTTAAGATTCACATACTTTACCGGAAGGATAGACCGAACTCGGACTTTGAAATCCATTCTGCGCTTCTTGGTTGTTTCCATAGGAATATCTTCATCAGATGCAGAGTGATGTTCTAGAAGTTTTCCCTTGCCGCGGTTTGATGCTGAAGCCATGGATGGAGGTTTGAGAGAAACTGGGGTTGTAGGTTCTGAGGAAGTTAGGGTTTGAGAGGTTATGGGGAGTTTTTCCAACTTTTAAGAGTGGGAGAGAGAAGTTATGATTTTAAGAGGGAATGTGGATTTTGGATATGGATGTGGATATTTAAGAGAATATGGACCACACAAACTATATAAAGAAATATATAAAATTTTCAAAAATTAATATAATTTTCGTTTCTGATTTTTTTTGAAAAATTTACAGTGTTAATCGGTTAACCATATAGGTTAATCGGTTAACACATTAAAAAAATTTAATCAGAATTGAAAATTTAACAGTGTTAATCGGTTAACCCATATGGTTAATCGATTAACATGCTCGAATTTTTGAAAAAAACATAAAAACAGAATGCATATACATGAAAACATATCACAATTAATGCATACATAAAATAGAGACAAGGATCAGATGTCACCTTCATCAAGAATTCCAAGTTCTCTCCGAATTTTGTAGAATGATTCTTTTGCCAAAGGCTTGGTGAAGATGTCGGCGAGTTGGTTGTGTGTGTCGACGAAAGTAACATCAACATCTCTGTTTAATACGTGATCTCGAAGGAAATGATGCCGGATATCAATGTGCTTTGTTCTGGAATGCATAACCGGATTCTTTGTGATATTTATGGCACTAGTATTGTCACACCGTAGAGGAATGCATCCGAGGTCAACACCATAATCCAGAAGTTGTTGTTTCAGCCATAAAATCTGTGCACAGCAACTTCCTGCGGCGATGTATTCTGCTTCAGCGGTGCTGAGTGCTACACAAGCTTGCTTCTTGCAGGCCCATGATACTAGAGCATTTCCGAGAATATGACATGTACCACTTGTACTTTTTCTATCGGTTTTGCATCCTGCATAGTCAGCGTCAGAATAACCAACTAAAGAACAAATACTACCTTTAGGATACCATAATCCAACGTTGGTCGTTCCTTTGAGATACTTGATAATTCTCTTCACAGCAGTGAGATGTGATTCCTTCGGATTTGCTTGGAAGCGCGCACACAAACAAACACTAAACATAATGTCAGGACGGCTTGCCGTCAAATATAGTAATGAACCAATCATACCTCGATATTTAGTAATATCAACTGGAGTACCAGATTCATCTTGATCAACATACGTTCCGGATCCCATAGGAGTAGACATCATCTTGCAACTATCCATATCGAATTTCTTTATTAATTCCTTACAGTACTTGGATTGGTTGAGGAAGATTCCATCCTTGGTTTGCTTGATTTGTAGTCCAAGAAAATAATTTAACTTTCCCATCATGGACATCTCGAATTCTTCTCGCATCATGAGTGAGAATTCTTCGCACAGTTCTTTGTTTGTTGATCCAAATATGATGTCGTCGACGTAGACTTGTACTAACAAGGTGTTACCCTTGATCTTCTTTATAAACAGCGTCTTGTAAACCTTTCCTTTTGTAAATCCTTTCTCACATAAGAAGTTGCTAAGGCGATCATACCATGCTCGTGGTGCTTGTTTTAAACCGTAGAGAGCCTTCTTCAGTTTGAAAACATGTGAGGGATTTTTGAAGTCTTCAAAACCCGGAGGTTGTTTGACGTAGACTTCCTCATTAATGTATCCATTCAGGAAAGCGCTTTTGACATCCATCTGGAATAACTGAAAATTCATAGAACAAGCGTAAGCAAGTAGTAATCTAATTGCTTCTAACCTTGCTACCGGAGCGAATGTTTCATCAAAATCAATTCCTTCCTCCTGGTTGTAGCCTTGTGCGATCAATCTTGCCTTGTTACGAAATATAATCCCGTTCTCGTCAAGTTTGTTCTTGAATACCCATCTGGTTCCTATAATATGCTTATTGTCCGGTCTTGGTACAAGGGTCCAAACTTGATTTCTTTCGAACTGATTAAGTTCTTCTTGCATTGCTATAATCCATTGATCGTCGCCTAAAGCTTCATCGATCTTTGATGGTTCAATTTGAGATACAAACGCCATGTTGAGACAAGCATCCTTTAAATTAAGTCGAGTTGCAACGCCTTGACTAATATCACCAATAACTTTATCAATTGGGTGATCTCTGTGTGTTCTCCATTCTTTCGGAAGATCTTGATTTTCTTGAGTAACATCTTCTTGTAAAGTTGTTTGATCTTTTGAAACAATTTCTTCATTTTGTGAAGTATCTACAAAATCATCATCATCATCCAAAACAATATTATCCTCTTTCGAGGGGTTAGTCTCATCAAACAAAACATGAATGGACTCTTCAATGGTAAGAGTTCTTTTATTAAAAATTCTAAAAGCTTTACTAGAAGAGGAGTAACCAAGAAATATACCTTCGTCGGACTTCTCATCAAACTTACCGAGATTGTCCTTATTGTTGTTGAGAATGAAGCATTTGCAGCCAAATATGTGGAAGAATGATATATTCGGTTTCCTTCCCTTGAACAACTCATACGGAGTCTTTTTGAGTAGCGGTCGAATATTCACGCGGTTGCTTACAAAGCATGCCGTGCTTACTGCTTCTGCCCAGAAATATTTTGGAAGATTTGTGTCGCTGAGCATTGTTCTAGCAAGTTCAACTAGTGAGCGATTCTTCCGTTCTACGACGCCGTTTTGTTGAGGAGTTCTTGGTGCCGAAAAATTATGAGAAATTCCATTTTCTTCGCAAAATTCTTCAAAGTCTGAATTTTGAAATTCTCCACCGTGGTCGCTTCTTATGGAGGCTATAGTGAGTGACTTCTCGTTTTGAATTTGTTTTGCATACTTTTTGAATGCCTTAAACGCATCATTTTTCTGCACTAAAAACATTGTCCAGGTATATCGAGAAAAATCATCAACAATAACTAAAGCATAAATACTACCTCCAAAGCTCTTCGTTCTTGATGGACCAAAAAGATCCATGTGCAACAATTGAAGTGGTCTTGCTGTAGAAACCACTTGCTTGGATTTGAAAGTTGTCTTGGTCTGTTTTCCCTTTTGACATGCATCGCATAATTTATCCTTGATGAATTTTATCTTCGGAAGCCCAACAACCAGATCATGCTTGATTAATTTGTTTAAATGCTCCATGTGAATGTGAGCAAATCTTTTATGCCAAAGCCATGCCTCGTTGTTGTTCGCCATAAGACATTTTACCTTCAAAGAAGAATCATCAAAAGAGATCATAAAAATATTATTATATCTTTTACCTTTTAGCAGAATCTCATGAGTGACTTCGTGTTCGATCATGCATTCCTCCTTTGTGAAGTTGATTTTGAACCCTTTGTCACACAATTGACTGATGCTAAGCAGGTTATGCTTAAGGCCTTCAACAAAAAGAACGTATTCGATGACGGTACATGGAGGTGCACCAATGGTTCCAACTCCAAGAATTTTTCCTTTATTATCATCACCGTAAGTGACGTATCCTTTGGCCTTTAATGATAGACTTGAAAATTTGTTTAAATCTCCCGTCATATGCTTCGAGCAACCACTATCAAGATACCATTCATTTGTGGTTGTCTTCAAGCATACCTACAAAACAAAATTAGGTAGTGTTAGGTACCCAAGTTGCTTTGGGTCCTTGATAGTTAGTACCTTTTTCCACCCACACATAATGCCCCTTTGCAACACCAATATTACGTACATAGCAAGCATTAGGTGTGTGCCCTTTAATACCACAATAAAAACATGTAGGTTGAAAATGACTTCTATATCTAGGAATATAATTCTTTTTCTTATTAATTCTTTTCTTGTTATGATTTTGATGCTGAGTCTTAGAAGTGCTTGTCTCTTTCTTCACAATTTGTTCACTTGCTCTTACAAAAATGGTCTTATTGGTGCTTGGTTTTGAAAATTTAGAATATCCCAATCCACTTTTATCATTAGGATACCTTTGATGTTTAAGAATCTCTTCCAAGCCAATTTGACCCTTTTCGTATCTTTCTAAAACTCTTTTAAGTTGAACAATTTGAAAAGACAAAGACTCACAATTCTTACATACAAGACTTTGTTCTTCATCCATCACTTTTTGTTTTTCATCTTCAATATTTTTCAAGAAATCAGAATTTTGTTTTTCTAAAAGTAAAATTCTTTTCTTTTGTGATGAGATGTCTTTGTACAAAGTTTTGCACTCTTTTAGAAGTTCATCTATAACTTCTTGTGCATCATTATCATAGACAGAAAAATTACTACTAACCTCATTTTCGTCATCGGAATGGTGAGAGGCCATTAAGGCAATATTTGCACATTCATCGCTATCTGATTCCGATGATGAACTCACTTCGTTGTCGTCCCATGCGACATAAGCCTTCTTTGTTTTGAAATCCTTCTTGCCCTTGAATTTTCCTTTATTTGCGAGTTTTGGGCAGTCTGGCTTTATGTGACCTTGTCTTCCACATTCATAGCATGTAATTTCTTGGTTTGATGTGGATGCTTCCTTTTTCTTGAAATGTTTATTCTTTTTAGGAAAAGAAGAAGTTTTATTATTATTGAAAAACTTACCAAGCTTCTTTACTAGAAGCATGAAATTTTCGTCTTCAGAAGATTCGTCAATTTTGTCATCCTTTGTGTCAGTCTTCAAGGTAATTCCTTTGGACTTCTTGTCTTGACTTTCATGTTTCTCAAGCCTTCCAAGTTCCAGTTCATGCTCTTGAAGTTTCCCGAATAATGAAGCGGATGTCATCGTTGAAAGACTTTTCTTTTCCGAAATGGCAGTCACTTTTGGTTGCCATTCTCTTGTCAAGGATCTTAGGACTTTTAAGTTGAGATCATCGTTGGTGAAGGTCTTCCCAAGAGCAATCAGGTGATTTGTCAGATGAACGAACCTCTTTTGCAAGGCAACAATAGATTCACCGGGCTGCATACAGAACATCTCATATTCTTGACTTAACGTGTTAAGTCTTGATCTTTTTACTTCTGCTGTTCCTTCATGCGTTTCTACCAAGGTATCCCAAATCTGTTTTGCCGATTGACACTGTGATATGCGAAAGAATTCATCCATACTGAGAGCGCTTTGAAGTATGTTGATTGCTTTCTTCTCATTCAAGATTCTCTTCTTGTCATCTTCATCATATGAGGATTTGATCTTTGGGGTTCCAACACCATTTACCACACTTGTAGGAACATGTGGACCAGTTTCAACAGTTTCCCATATACCATCTCCTTGAGCCTCAAGATGTGCCTTCATACGGATTTTCCAAAAATCGAAGTATTCTCCAGAAAAGAGTGGTGGTTTGTTACTACTTCCACCATCTTTGAAAACCGGGTTGGTACTTGCGGAAGTCATACTGAATCGTTAGGAACAGGTTACCTTAACCTGCTCTGATGCCAATTGTAAAAACAGAGTATGCCTAAGAGGGGGGTGAATTAGGACTTTTGAAATTTTTCCGGTTTTTATATGGTTCTTGGAAATATACTGGATGGTGTTCTTGGTTATGGAAAGCAGTAAATCAACAGAAAGAAAGAAAGACACAGGATTTATAGTGGTTCCCCTCACAATCCGAGAGTACTCCACTCCCCTTTCAACATGAAAGAGAATTTTCACTATTGTTTAAAACAGTACAACCTATCACACCATCAACCGGTGAGGCCTACTATCAAACAATAAAATCTCACAAGTGTACAAGAACAATCCTCTTGTAAACACTCACCCTTGTGTCCAACAATCCTGGATCACAAGTCAAATACAAAATAATTGTAATGAATTTGGATTGAGTATAATTGTCAAAGTGATCTTCTTCAATGAATCAAAATTCACTCTTTGTAATTTTTCAATACAAGTGTTCAATGAATGTGAAACTTTTAATGCAAGTATGAACACTTTTGAAAAATGAATTTGATTCTAAGACAATTTTAAAATTGAGAATTGGTTTTTGTTGGTGTCTCTTTAAAACAATGAGAAACTCAGAATTTATATGAGTAAAATAACCTTTCACAAAAGGTATGATTTTAAAAGATTCAAACCATGAAAATGTATGATTTTAAAAATAATTTTGAACTCAAAACAAAGCAATTTTTCACTGCACGTTCAGTGTTAATCGGTTAACCCATATGGTTAATCGGTTAACACTGGTACGTTAGCCCAGAAAATTCAAAATTCAAAATGGTTAACCGGTTAACCCATATGGTTAATCGGTTAACACTGCTAATTTTCAGAAAAAATGCTTTTTAAAATTAATGTTATACCATTTTTAAAGTTTCAAAAACATGTGTATGTATTATGCACAAAAGATTGATGTTTTTGAACACTTGTATATCAAAATTAAAAAGGTGGATTTGATATACCAGTACTGCAGGCAAGTCTGGAAGAATCAGTTCCATATAGCTTGACTTGAAAGATAGCTTGACTTGATCTTGATGACTTTGAACGACTTGTCTTTTTGCAATCAAGAGATATTAACTTTGAGTAGCATTGACATCATCAAAACTTGAGGCTAGGACCAGATAGTAAAAATTAGGCATCTATTTTAAACACAACGAAAGCACTTTAAAAGAGATTAGAACTCAATGGTTTTCAAAAATCAATTTTAACCCCGAACGACATAGCGAAAGCATATGTTCCGCCTTAGAGTTGCGACTAGCGTCAACAATCAACGTGAGACAAAGGTCTTTAAACCGTTATTTTCTTCTGAAAACCATTTTGAAATTATTAAACCGCGCCGGTAACTTGTCGAATCCTAAGAAAACTTTTAGCCTTTCATTAATTTAGCCTTTACATTTGCATATTTCCCCTTAAACCATATACGACCTAGCTAAACACAGTAACGTCCGAGAACACTAGATTGATTACGAGTCCCTGTGGGATCGATATTTTTATTACTACGCGATCGACTGTGCACTTACAGTTAATTCGATTAGACTCGGAAAGTCGCGATCAAAAAGCAGAGTAAGAACACAATAAAATGCAAAAGACTCGATAAAAACTAGGAACTAAAATGCGCAAAGTGAGCCTAAAAATACATTACAAAATCATGTTATCAGTAGAGGTGAATATTTTAAACTACCAAGCCAAGCGTCTTATGTCTAAAATAATTAGAGTGAGGGCAAGAAAGCTCTATTCTCAATCCTTCTCCACTACCTAACGCTCTTGGCGCGCAATCCTAATAGTATTTTAATATGTTTTTGAGTTTACTAAGAAAATGTCGCTTGGCGTTGGATCAAGAGTTTTATTGTTGTGAGATGATTATGAAAATGGTTTGAGAATGAAATGGGATAGGTTGATGCCGATGCATGAAGTGATCGACTTATAAGTTGGGTATGATTTAATGTATAGATCCAGAATGCTTTGGATTTGGTTGATGGAGATGCACAAGGAAATCGACTTACAAGGGTAAAGAGAGAATACCACTTGATGTTGGATCAAGGGTTGATTGAGAAAATACCACCTGAAGTTGGATCAAGGGTTTGAGAAAAAAGTTGAGGTCAATCCTAGTCCCTAAGGAAAGTTAGCAATAGAAATCAAACCAAAGGAAAGCGAAAAAGTAAAGAAAGTACACCAAAATGGGGAGAGGGATACATGAAAAATACAAGGGAAGTATGCAAGAAATAAAGGGTCTCGTTGATAGGTAGACCAAGAGAAAGACGTGCGCGCGCCCGCGCCAAGTGTCTTAAGCTAAGACAATTAAAATAAGAGTCAAAATCCAAATCTCCTTTTGCTAGGGTCAAGTACAAAGTCCAAAAAATCCATGATGCTAGGGTAATTCAAAGGTCCAATTGTCCATGTCAAGCTCAGGTCAAACATTAAATCCAATTGTCCATTTATGTCTCACAAGTCTTTTTTAGGTCTTTTCCATTTTATCATGTTTTTGTGTTTTTTATAAGATAAAAATCAAAGAAGAAGAAAATGACATAAAGTAAAGGTGCGAGAATAAAATGAGCAATAAAAGTTAATTGCGAAAAGTAAACTGGGAGAAAATAAAGTGCAAGAATGTAAAAGTTAGAAGTTAGTAGTTAGAGGTTAGTAATCGAGTGATCGATTAATCAAATCGGGACAATTTAGCGCTATATTAAACAATCGTAAGCGGACTTATGTAGAAGTCACACCTATATGAGGCCAATCAATAAGAATCTATGCGTTCAAACATGTTACATAAATGACACAAAGTTATTCTCCTAAAAATGCAACACAATGAGAAAATAGAAAGCAAATTCAAATCGACACAATAGTCTCATCTATCATCAAAAGATTCAAAGTATGATCAACCAAAGGTAACTTATCAATACCTCAAAGTATTAAGAATGATCTAATGATCATTCATAAACATGTTTAAAGTGTTGAAGGTTCAATCAACCTAGGGATCATTACATAATGATGGTGAAGATTTCATCAACCAAATGATTGCAAAAGGGAAAAATATCAAAAGGAAACAACAAATAATAATAAAAATAATAATTAATCACAAGATTAAAGTGAAATTAAAGTATACAATAATTTTTTTTATTAGAAGCGTAGAAGCAAATTATTAAGATGATAAACTAAAAACAGTTAAAAGAAGAAAATAAAGCAGCAAAAGAGAGGGAGGTGCAGCAGATTGTGCAGGGTGTAAGAATTAGCTTGGCTAGGCTTGAGCTAAGCCCAAAACCAAATCAATAACCATGGCAAGGGGTGCACTTGTGTGCTAGTGTGTGTGAATAGAAATATTGAATGGGCCTAGCCCAAATGTTGAACACAAGAAAACAAGGGATGGTTCAAAAACACACATCCTCATTGTCACTTCTCTTCTCACGCGGTATTCACCATTCTCTCTTATTTTATTTCATCTCTTCGGAAAATACACTGCTCCGCCGCACCGGAGTTCATCACCGGCAGCGGCGGAGCTAAAAAAACCACCAAAATTACATGATTCCAGCTACCTCACTCGCCTTTGTCAACTTCCTCAACGATTTTTCCAAATACTTCACCAATATCGCGAATCGTGCCTAAACGAAAAGAGAGGTATACCTTTGAAGTCGCGGTGGGGATTTCTCAGTTACATGTTGTTCTGCGTTCTTTGTTTGCGTAGCAGTGTGTTGTTGTTGTGGCTATTCTGAACTGCAGTTGATGCTGCGCAGCTGTGTTGTTGAGTTTGAATTTGAATTTTGTTATTGTTGCATATTGTTATGATATATTTATTGTGCGAGGTTACTCAACAAGCTTGTGGTTGTGATTTGGTGTTGTATGTTTGCAGGTGGAATTGTGCAGGATTTGAAGGTGGAGCATAGTTTTTGTGAAGGTTGAGATTGAATATGATTCAAGATGGTGCAACCGTGATTTTGGGGTTGCAGTGGGTTGATGGTGAAAATTCTGCAGCAATTTATCTGCTTGAGAGCTTGCTCCAAACGAGGGAGAACGATGTTGAATTTATAGGAAGGATGAGGATGCATCTCGTACGTGCGTATTCGTATGAAGGAAATACCAAATTCATGAGCTGGAAACGTGAGAAACTTGTGCAAGGCAAATGACTCCTATTGCTCCATTTTCTTGTGTTGCTGAGGTCCTCTTCTTGCCTTGTATTTGGACTCTTTTATATGTTGTAACTGGACTTTGGAAATTGGTATCGGGCCTTGAATTCTTTATCTTACAATTTGAATGAACTTTACTTATTTTGATAAAACATAACCATGCCATACTTAATCCCTAATTTCATTTGAATTTTTATAGTGTTTGTTTGATAATGGAGCATAATCATGTCATTCTCATGATGAAAGAACACTTGGTAAACTTGGTTAAGATGGAAGTTGTACCATGATACATAATGCATGATCTTGAATAATGAATGAGAGCTTAACATGCATAACACTTTTGAATTGGACCCAAGAAAATCACCCTTTGAAATCACTTCTCATCCTCTTTGAATTTCCTCACTAAAACAAATTTTGAGATGAATAAATTAAGGCCTTTCTTGCCCTTTAAACCGTTATGAACTAAAATCCATATTTGAAGCTTCTTTGACAATGTTATGACCAAAATGAGCATGCCTTAGAATTTAGAGGTCATGCCTTGCAACATTAAATTATATGGAAATTGAATCATACATGAACTTAGTTTTTTGAACCAAAACCCTAATTGAGACCAATGCTTAATCACTTGATGATTTCCAACACAAAACACTTGGATTCAATTCACACTTGTCTTCGAAATGATAGATAACTTGCAATGAATTGTAAATGAAGCAAAGCTCTTGTGTTTGACCAAGATTAAGTCAAAATTTTCCTTGAATTTATCCATGAATGAATGGCCATTAAATCAATCTTAACACCCTTGTCTGGAACAAGCGATGATCCTTATTTGATACCTCCTTGCCAACCGTAATGAACATAGAGAAAGAAAAGCAAATGCAACATGTTTTTTTTTAAATGCACAATAGTTAGATGAAATGTTAATGAATGACAAGAATGAATAAACCTTAATTACAAAAGCAACAAGCATAAGAACAGAGATACCCAAATGGAATACAAGGGTGACCTTGGTGAGAACATGGAAAACAACTAGATGAAATAGTTATAAGCATGCAAATGAATGTAATACTATATAGGTATGACAAAATTGGTGTATGAAACCTCTCACAATCATGTTTTCTAGAATGGCACAATCCCTCACATAATAGGATATTATAGGTAGTAGCGATCCCAATTCCATAGGGGAGATGTGCACCGCAAGGACGAATTGCGCTGCCAGAATCAAAATCTAGAGGACAACATACAATGCCAACAAGAGACTACCTTGACAAAGGAAATGGAAGTGCTAGACCCCTAGCCACTTTCAGACGAAATATGGGATGCACATGTTCCCGAAGTTTTCAAACCTCCCTCCTTGACAAAGTTTGATGGAAGCTGTTACCCTTACAAACATGTCGCCTCCATTAACACGCAAATGGTTATCATTGGGGCATCAGACTCTCTGAAACAAAAGCTTTTGTCTGTCACTTTCAAAGGCGCATCCTTACGATGATACATGGTCTTACCCAGTGCTTCCATCACCAGCTACTAGGAGATAGTGAAGAAACTCATGCACTAGTTCACATCCAGTCGAAATAGAAAGATGTCTATCACTAGCCTGTTTAACATTAGGAAAGGCCCCTTAGAGTCACTGAGGGAATACCTCACACAATGCAATAACTTTTCACTTAAACTATATCAACTGTTGAATGAAATTTATATTCCATCAATGCCTATGGATACAATAAACAAATACTTACTTTTGATGTTAAGTATTGCAACCATCAATAACACCTCAAATTCAACATATATAATTTTCATATATGTATAAATATGTCACTTTATAAATTAGAAGCTATTATTTTAAGATGATTATATGTGTATTTATGAATTAGTATTTTTTTTTTTATGGTTGTGTGTGAATTAAAATAAGGGTTAATACTTATTCTCCAGCTTGCCATATGGGCCATTTTCGAAAAAACCCTGGAATTTTTTTTTGATGAAACCCCCCAACATTTGAAGATTCTCTCACTTTTGACCTTCATTAGGCCAAGTCATCAATAAAGCTGATGTGGCACTGTGTTTTATTTTTTCCATTTAATGTAATTTCCACATGTGTATTTTAGTGTGTCAAATGACCGAAATTCCCCAACTAAAAATCAAAACTTGATAGTTAAGAGAGAGAGAGTTGAAGGAAAATTGCGATCTAAACGCAGCGGAAAACAAAAATTTCCTTTAGTGATCCTTACGAATGAGCATGGTCAGTGATAGAATCGTTACCTCTTTGTGGCGATTCAGATCTTTGATGCAGCGATCACAAGCGTTGATGAAGTGCAACGCCTCTACTCAGTCCACACGAACAGCTTCCGGTCACAGTGCTAGCTGCTTACGAACGGAATTATTTGAGTGAGAAAAGAGAATCAAAAACGAAATTGCATCAAGTGAAAGCTTCATCACAAGGGTTCCTTTTATAGACTCTCTTGTGGGCTGCGGGCTAAAAACCCAATTCACATGATCCATAATAATATTATATATTATTATAATAACTATTATTATAATAAATATATTTATTTTATTATTATTTTATAACCATTATAAAATAACAATAATTATTATTATATTATCCGAATTTCTATTTTTCACTTAAGTGCACCGTACCTTACGGTGTTCCTTTGATTTCTCTATCTCTCATCAAACTGTCCTTATGTGTGTGACCCTGTAGGATTTCGTAACGTTGATAATTATATTAAATTATATATTTAACATAATAAACAGTAAGCGGTATCTAGCAACACATCACTGCTACCCAAGTCACGAAAATGTCATGTGATCTGACAAAACCTTTTTCGTGATAATATATGTTTGTACAATTACCCTTTTGCCCCTATGTCTATATTGAACACAAGGCATACACTGTGTCATCCTTGTCCAGTTCAATATTGGGCCCTTAGACATTTCTCCTGTTATGCAGGATTGGCAAATTCCATCTAGGACACTCATGTCCCTCAGCATGCTTCGTGGAGTGCCCATCAACTATCTTTATGATCATCCAGTTACGGATAATGTTTGATCAGCAATAAAGCACCCGACTCTACATCTAGGGTCCATAGTGGTTTCAGGTCGAAGGGTGGTAATACACCATTATCACCATGAGAATAACTTATGACACTTTGCATAACATACTATGTATTATTCTCATAGCGGGTCAATCCGGTATAAATATTACTCCTAATATTTATACCTATGTCAAGACTTGATAACTCTTTATCCATGATCCATGAGATGTGATCATCAGTCTATCTTCATAATAGTCTCAATGCTTTTAATGTTATCCCACTTTGCAATAAAGCTTGACTACAGATATTTTAAGAATAATGTCTTTATGTTTAATGGGATCTCATGATTAAGTCACACTTAACATTTCATTAAACAAACTAACTATTCTAGGGACTTTATTATTCTGAAAGACAAACATAATAAAGAAATGCCTTTTATTATTAAACGAATAATCCGATACAAGTACCAAAAAGTATTGGCCTCTAGGGCTTACACCAACAAGAGTGTGTGTGTGTGTGCGTGAGTGAACCATTGAAAGGAAAAACCCTAAATTCACTTTCTTCTTTGTTGTTCCCTTCTAGATTTTTGTTTCTTGCAGTCGTCCGAAATGTTGCGTTCCATTTTCATTTTCATTTCTCTTCGTTTGCTCATCTCCTTATTATCGTTAACTATCTTCTCAATCTCACTATTCATTCAACAAAAATAAAAATCTCAGAATATTCTAACTCTAGCATGTCTTCAAACGGAAGAATCACTCCCAAATGTAGACATAATCTTTCAATGAAGATGTTTGTTTCAAAGTTGAATGCAAATCCTGGGAGAAAATACTAGAAGTGCAAGTATTTGGGTAAATAAGATGACTGTCACTTATTCTATTGAGATGATGAATTTTTTGGTGAAAGAGAAACAACTCTAACTGAAGGAGAAATCATATAACATATGAGGAAAATAGGGAAAGATTTTAGGAAAGAGATTGGTAATGTGCTATGTTCAAAAGATATGGAAGATATGAAGAAATATGTTGACCGCATAAGGAAGAAGTTGAACTATGTAATAGTTATAGTTATTTCTTCTTGGGTTTTTTTCTTCTTCTAGGTTTAGGATCATGTAACAAAAATTGATGTAACCGTGTAGTAAGTTATTATATGTAACTTGTTTTGATGTAACTATTTAGTAAGATATTATTTGTAACTTTTTTTTAATGATGATAAGCTATTATATGTTGGCATAATTAGTGTAGTATAACTGAGTAATTGGTGCACATTTAGTGTATAAATTGTTCAAATATATTATGACATTGGTGCATAATCGACATATTTAGTATAAATGAGTAATTGGTGAACAATTATGAATAAATGGTACAAATATGTTATGACATTGGTGGATAATTGGTACATTTAGTATAAATGAATAATTTGTGCATCCTTGTGCACATCTGTTATGACATATACGACCTGAAATACAAGGTTTGGCTTAAATTTGGACATTTTTGGAACCTGTTTTCCAACACAAATATGCACAAAAATGGAACTTGTTTTTAAACAAAAATGAGCACAAAATTGGAACCTGTTTTTCAACATAAATATGCACAAAATTAGAACCTGTTTTCCCTCACAAATCTACACAAAATTATATAATAGTAGATGAACACAAATGTGCACCAAATCATATAATAATAGAAATTCTTAAATAAATGAGCATTTAACAGTACATGTTATTTATTGTCATTACACATTGATCCAAACTGTGCACCTAGTATGCATTACAAAGATGTTCCTAAAAGTAGTACATACTGCGCATAACATAGAAGTTTCTTAGATTACAATACAAACTACCTAATAATAATCATTACTGAGTCATTCTCCTTGAAGTTGAACCAGGTCCAACATTGTGTTTAGATCTCCAAATATATTTTAACCTATCACTACTCCTCTTAGGTGTCTGTGTATTCTTCTTATCAACTATTTTCTTCTTCTCAACTTCTTTGGTAACTTGTTTCTTCTTCTTGACTGCTTTGGCAACTTTTTTCTTCTTCTAAACTACTTTGTTATCTGCTTGGGGAACTGCTTTGTTAGCTTCTTCTTGTGTATTTTTAGTATATGAAACATCAGGTATGGGATTGCACACTTGAGATTATGGATCTTGGGATTGTTACTATTCAAAAGCTGCCATCATCTCTTCAAGCAGTGCATCTAAATTTGTGTCATTTATTTCATGCACACTTTCAGTAACATTTTTCTTAAACACCCCTTCAGTATTAGCAGCAGTTGAAAATGCCTTGGTCCTTGGTGTTTTCCTCAACACACAATGAGATTACAAACAATTTTTTTGTCAAACATCAACATTTTGTAAATTCAAATATTACTTAAGAGGCATGACTCATTACCTTTCTCTTCAATGCATTAAGATCATGTTCTTTGCTCTGACATTTCCTTGAACTATGACCAAATTTGTCACACTTTGTGCATCTATAAGCTACACTATGCCTCCTCATCCTAGACCCAGTTTTATCATGCTCTCTAAACTTTAACTTATTAGGTCTACTTAGACCCTTCTTATACTGAAGTGGCAACATGTCTTCAACATCCATAATTTGCCTAGACAGTGAAAACCTAAATTTGAAAAACTAAAGTTTACTAAACCATTGGATTAGGACCACTATAAAATTGAAATAGTTATTACAATCATGCCTTTTGGTCGCACTACACTACGAAATGGAAACATATAGCACGTGAAAGATATGCTTGATGTTGATCGTTGAATGCTTCAAATGTGTTTCAATGGTGGACAACGATGAACGATTAAGATGAAAGAGAAGAAAAATTAATTTAGGTTTTTTGTTCAATGAACATTCACTCTCTCTCTCTCTCTCTCTCTCTCTCTCTCTCTCTCTCTCTCTCTCTCTCTCTCTCTCATCTCTCATCTCTCCTCTCTCTCTCTCTCTCTCTCTCTCTCTCTCTCTCTCTCTCTCTCTCTCTCTCTCTCTCTCTCTCTCTCTCTCTCTCTCGTCAACTCTCGGGTTTTTTTGTTGTTGGGGGAATTTGGATCATTTTACACACTGAAGTACACATGTGAAAATTACATTAAATGGAAAAAAAATAAGAAAATAGTGACACATAAGCTTTTTGATGAGTTGGTCTAATGAAGGTAAAAATGTGAGAATCTTCAAATGTTGGGGGATTTCATCAAAAACAATTTATATGGGATTTTTCTGAAATAATTTATATGGCAGGGAGAGAATAAGTATTAACCCTTAAAATAATGATAAATGTGTGCATAATTATATTTTTAAATGCTTCAAGTTAACATTATATTTTAACTAAATTTTTATAAATAACTATTTGATATATAAGTGATATCATAGTTAAATTTGTGTATGCATATTTCCTAGAGTGATTACTTATATGCATTTATAGTGATTTTTTGGTCAATTAAAATTGTTAATATTATATTAATTTATTTTATTACTTTAATTATTATTCGATAGAATGGTATTTTAGAGACAATACATTATTCGTAATAAATAAAACTATTTATGTCATTAAGCTATATTTTCTATTAAAAACATGCATGTTATTTAGAAGGTGCATGTCTTAAAATAGGATAAGCTCATATAGTATTAGAAGGTGCATGTCTTAAAATTGTTGATGATTTTGTTTTTGTTGAGCTATGTTGTATGTTGTTTATGGTGTTGTTGATAAATATTATGTGTTATTGATGATTTTATTTTTGTTGTGCTATGTTGTGTTTTATTTAAAGTATGTTTTTGATAAAAAAATTATGTTATTGATGATTTATTTTTGAACTATGTTGTATGTCGTTGTTGATAAAGTTCAATGTTGTTTATGATTTTGTTTTTGTTGAGCTATGTTGTTGATAAAAGTTCTACGTTTTTTTTTTCTTTATAAAATTTGTATGTTTTTAAGGTATATTGTTGTTTATGTTATTGATAATTTTATTTGTTGGACATTGCAGCTATCATGTTGTTTGTTCAACATGTCCTAGAAGATGAATTTATTATATCGTATATGGTTTGAGTGCTTTTTCAACCCCTTACCTAATATATATAACCTTTTAAATTGAATTAGAAAATTATAATATGCGATATTAAGTTATATTAGAAAACAACTTATACTTATCATTGTTTTACGAGGTTTTTGGAACTCATTATCCACATTTTTCTCTTTAACGGTTAGAACTTATTTCAATGCTTCTAGTTCTTGAACTGCCCATTCCTTCACCTCTAATTTTGTCTTCAAAGTAAATATATTTTTCAAAATGAAACTAGAGGTGAGGAAATGGTAGTTAAAGAACTAGAAGTATTAGAACAAGTTCTAAACTGTTAAGGAGAAAAATATGTATAATGGGTTACAGAAAGCTCGTAAAACAATGATAAATGTAACTTTTTTCTAGTATAACTTAATTTTTCATATTATTGATTTTTAAGTTATATTGAAAGGTTATATGTTTAGTGAGCAGATGGTAAAATAAACATTTCACATAAGTTATAATAAACTCATGTAAGCATATCACCATGGCTGGAATCAAGGACCATGGTGATATGTTATGCTCTAAGTCTTTCACTACGGTTCGACTCTATAATCGTGGTGAAATATATTGAAATCTGCAAAAATTCAGGCGTGGAGTACCTTTTACTATAGTTTGTTTAAACAACTGTTGTGGTATATTATAGGCTACTATGTTTTTACCATGTCTAGTAGACCGTGGTTGTAAGTAGCTCACTTACAACCGCACACAACTTTACAACGGTTCATCAATTGTAGTTATATCTCTTTCTCAACCATGGTAAAATGTGTTATTCGTAGTAGTGGATGAATGAGTTGATGTTTTAATTTTTCATAATAATGTACAAGTGACGATATTGATACTATGATTGACTTTGTGTGAATACTTGGTGTACTAGATTATATATTGGTTTACTTATCAGTGTATTTCTATGTTAGTATGATGATGCAAAGTACATAGAAATTGAAGGAGTATGTTAAGAGATGTATTTCTATGTTATGATTTAATTTACTTATCAATGTATTTATATGTTAAGAGATTTATGATAATGAAACATTTCTCACAATATTTATTTTATATCGACTACCAGAGATTCATTGGCGGAGACAAGTTCGTATATAAAATTTCTATATCGGTGTATTTCTATGTTAAAATATGTATTTCTATGTTATGAATTAATTTACATATCAATGTATTTATATGTTAAGAGATGTATGATGGTGAAACATGTCTCACTGTATCTTTTATATCGACACCCAGAGATTCATTAGCAGAGACAAGTTCATACATAAAATTTCTTACTGTATTTTTTCGCATTCACGATTTAGTTACAGTAAGGAGGTTTCTTAATGGATTCATGAGTAAAATAGAAAGATTTTTCACACAAATCTTCATTGGTGTTAAAGTTGACGACAAAATTCCCTGTTGGGATAAATAGGATGAGGTAGGTGGAATCGCTGATGAGGTCTTGAGCCTACAATTGTTTCTATTGTATTTTGCTCGTCGTCTAGTTGGATGTGTCCTTGGACAACCTTTGCAAAGAAGAGAACAAAATTTCACAAAATGCATCAACCAACGTGTGTGAGGAAGAAACCATTAAGATCAATATTGTTGGTCGGATCTAGAATTCAATATTGGGCTCAAGCCTTATATTTTTCCTTGCACTTATTTTCTTCTTCTTTTGGTGTTACAATTGTTTTTCGGTTTTCAGTTTGGGCCATTTTTTCAACTATATTTTTAGGTCATAATTTTCCTGCCACCCGCAAATTTAACCTATCACCCCCTAAATGTTATGATTTTACCATATTAATCTTGCCAAATATAAAAATTCATTTCACTATTCTATTATAACATTTTGAATTTTTTGAAAAGCTCTCATTCATACTAGATTTTTCATCAAAACTATTAAACTTATGATGAATAAGTATACAAGTTTATCATAACTTTATTTTATTTTGTCTGGTTTTTCAGGGAAAAAACATGCAATTTTACCGACATTTTAGGAATGTCTGGAAAAAACTCATGTTTCTCATGCATTTTTATCAGAAATTTTGAAGAATCTGGAAAATGGCTCAGCAGGGTCGCGTACCCTGCACTATCTAACACAAACGATTTACCATAGGTCCTAATGATGAGGACATTGTCGCGGTTGTTGAGGATGTCCATGCATCAACTAAAGATGTAAAGGGTAAGGATGATAAGTAAATGATGGCCTAAATGAAGGTTCCCCATAATTCTAAGACAGAGGTTTCAGATGATACAAAGGTCACTCTACATCCTGATATAGAGGTACCTACTCTGGGTCGTATGGAGGTTACTCCTCTAGTTGATACATATGTGATTGCTCCGACTTCGGCGAAGCTGTCTGTACACACTGATGAAAGGTTTCCTAGAGGGCATAATGATTGTTTCAGGCTTACTAAATATGTCAATCATGTTGCATTCATATCATGGTAGGGAGAGGTGTGTATATGTTATTTAGGACTTGAATTTATTTATTATTGATACGATGAAAATAACTTTGTTTGTTACAAGACCAAATGCCACTGAAGATGCCCACCCATGGGGAGAAGCTAAAGAAGTTCTTAGATGTTCCGATGTCACGGGAGGTCATGGAGATTGTAGATGGTTGTGGTCTCCTTTCAATAGTGGATTGTCCATTGACCTTGCTCAATGTTCCATTAGAGATCGCGTAGTGCAGGCTCAATTCCCTACGCAGTGTGTGGATAGGTACTTGGAGTGGTACCTTATTGTATCACACCCTTGCATCATCCCACTTGTTTAGCATAGAGTTAATGTTGTACCATTTTATGTTGGGGAACCATTTGGTGACGTGTCACAACCTTCATATGGTGTAGATGACCAACAGCGTCTGCAGATGATAACAATCATTATAGATAACCTCTTGGGTTTGGTAAACCCAGATGATGAGGTTTATACTTTGGCATCGTAGGTCGCACGCATAGCCCGTAGAGGACCTATTTAGACATTATTATTTATATATATATATATATATATATATATATATATATATATATATATATATATATATATATATATATATATATATATATATATATATATATATATATATATATATATATATATATATATATATATATATATATATATATATATATATATATATATCATGTATATTATTACTTAGACATTTGAACCGTACAATTTATTAGATAACGTTTCTTCGCTTTCATTTTTGCAAAATGAACATAACTTAACATATTACAATTAACTTACACACAGAAAAATACCTAACTTAACAATAATAAATGCATTTAAAACCTAGACACAACCAAATAGTTTTGAAGGTTTTAACATCTTGATTATGTTGCTGACATATCTAGAAATTGTGGCATCAAACTCGATCATCTTTATGTTAGCCTACAGTGATATATCTCCATATAACCTTCAAATTTTCATCAGTCTTCAGCTTAATATGGTCCTATTTCACCCTTCCATCATTATCAATTCATGGTGCACGAAACTCAACCTTACTCACATTTTTGTTCTCGGTGTAGGGCAACATATTCTAATATGCGGTGAAATGCAAGCCAAATGCGAACGAAATGCAAGGTAAAACAAAGTAAAATGCTTGCATAGAAAGATAAAGTGTAGTAAGATAAAAGGCTGAAAGTTAAAAGACTTTTAAAGTAAAGTTCTGAAAAGTAAAGTATGCTTAAAAGATAAAGGCAGTAAAAAATAGAGTGCGGGAAATGTAAAGGCAGTCAAAAGTAAAAAAGGGTTGAAGTGCATAAAAACATGACGTTTTAAGATAAAATTGCTGGAATATATTAAATTGGTGGAACGCATAGGTACATTTTCCTCGCTCGTTTCTCACAGTGCAAGTACTTTGAGTGTAGCAGAAATGTGTATAATTTGTGGAAACTTTACAAAATAAACCTAAGTTGCTGTATATATAAGTCTAAAATAACTGTACAAGACTAAAAGCTATCCCCGTGGTGACACGTCTTTAGATCATGTAGCATTTTTTCCCTTGACGTGCCCACGTTCTGAGTAACCATCGACGCATATGCAATAGTTCCCGCCTTGCTTCTTATTTTGAATCTTTCAACAGCTCTGTTGGCGCCAAAAACTAATAATCCTCGCTGAAACATCTGTGTCGAATATATTAAAGTAACATGCTTCGACGTATTGCCCACCATCGCAGTGAACACTACACTTAGCCAATATGACCTAGAATTCTATTTCACTAAGTTCTACTGTAGCATGGTGCTTAATTCACTAAGTCCATATGCTTTTCACTAGGCTTTTTTACAACACCAATTTCGACCAGCATCACTATAGGTGACCCCCGACCTCGAGTCATATTAATCATGTTGACTCTATTTTTTCCTTCCATGTGGCACATTTATGGCTATCCTCATGAATGCTTGCCGTTCATAGTTAAGTCAAAAAATCCAGTGTAACAAATTATCCCTCCAAAAGGCCACGTTTCGATTTGCATCAAACAAGAGAGGCATGACCTTTCTGATTGTAATTTTTCGATGTCATTTCATTGTTGCTGATGCCATCATCATTGTTACCCTCTTTACGGCGCACTTTCAGTTCCAAGAGATTGACCTAAAGTCTCATCATTGCTCATACTTCTTAGGAAGATGTGGGTTTTCACGTTTTTCAGTAACTGCTCCTACTCACCTTTAATTCTTGCATTGAAACCCCCGCCAATTCTTCAATTTCTCCCACACCGGCGCCAGGTATCAAATTTCATGCATGCATTTGAGCCTATAAATATCCTTCCTTATCTTGTTGCTTTCTTTTTTTTTTCCCCACTGTTTTCTGGCGTATTTTTCCTTATTCTTCGCAGAAACACCAAACCCTATTTCCGCAATTTTTTGTTTCAGAAAACCTTTGTTAACCATGACCAAAGGTAAGATTTAATTCAAACCTACCACCGGTAATAACCCGTTAGCCTTTGAGATTCTTCCTTCTTAAGACGAAGAGGTTTGGATTTCATTCCCGAGCCTACTTCTCATAGCTACAAGATCGCCATCTGGCGAAAAAAAATGTTGATTCCACACTCCATGGACAACTAAATTTACGCTTTTGTTGGGTCGTATCCCTCAAAACGCTCATGTCATACCCTAAATTTTGACAAGAAATTTTCAACCAGTATTCATTTTCACTTTGCATCCTGTATAGCATAATCATGCATTTCATTGGACTCTCAAGATGTGGGATCAGAGGTTTTTTGTTGATCTGGATTTCCGGTATTTAGAGGTTATTTCATTTGGTTATTGTACTCAAGTTTGAGGCAAAGGTGTTGGATTTTCAATTATCATGAGCAGTTTCTATCAGAGGTTTATCAAAGCACAATGTCAGCTTCTCTGAGTTTCCTCAAAGGTGACGTTTGTTTAGGGTTTCATCAATGACTTAACTGGAAAGATTTTAAATCAGGGTTTGGTTCCCATCAATTTCTTAAACCACTGCTTCGTCAATATGCACTCAAGTAATGAAGATTAGGGTTTCTCACCCTTTGTGTTTATGATTGGCAAGTGTCGTTCAGTTGAGTTTCATCTGAGGCTAGTAGGTTAAGTATGTGTGTGCAGTATTGTTTCAATTGGATGTGATTCTGGTCTTGGTCAAGAAATTGGAGATTGTTTCATTCTTTATGTTTGAGGATCATCAAACCAGGGTTTCGTATCAATTCAAGCTGTCTGTTGAAGGTACAGAGCCATCGAATGTCAAAGCAATTGTTACATTTCAGGTTATTTACAAGTACTGATTGTGTGGTGTAGGTTCTCATCATTGATCTAAGGATTCATCAGATTTGTTGTTTAGTCAAGATCATTTTGAGATGAATTTAAAGTTGTGGTGTAATCCAGGATTTGTGGTGGTCAAATGCAATAGTCGAGGTTTTAGGTGATGTTCAAGTGTGGAGGCGTATTGCAAAATCCATATCCACTTTCCTAACCCATCTCTAAACCATTTTTACCCATTTTCTAAATCCATTCAATATCCATTTTTCACCTTTATTCAATCTAAACCATTATCCATTTCTTTAAACCATGACTCAATTTCATTTTAAATTCTTTTTTTTAAAACCCATTTGTTAATCCATTTTCCATTTTATTTTCAAGATCCATTCATAACCAATTTCAAAATCCAATTCATTTCAGCTATCCACATTTCATTCATTCATTTCTAAATCCATTTCTAACAATATCCATTCAATTACCCATTCTAGCAATATCCATTCAGAACAAAAGCAAAGGCAAAAAATTGTTGATCCAAATTGCACGCCTTGCCAAAATGTATATAACCAGCCAAACCTGCAAACTGTGCTACAAAACCAAAACCTTCTGCAACATCCTGATACTCAATACCAACTAGATCCTTCTTTATAAAACCATGAAAAAACAACTCATCCTATACAATGACATCCTGAAAAATGCTACAAAAGCAAAACTCTAAAATTCTGCTACATAGACAGACCTGCAACCCGCATCGACCAAGACAAGAAAACTGCAGTGAAAAAGACATCACCATGCAACAAGACAAGTTCAAATAAAAAACTTAATAAACAGGGTTTTATTTTTGAGTTAAAAGGAGGAGAGAAATTGGAAAAAAAATCTAAACGATTAAAAGAGAGGAAGAAAAATTAACACAAAACCTTGGAACCAACTCTCCATCTTTAGTGATTCACCATAAAACTACTTCCTACCTCTTCATCTCCTTCGACCAAACACCCCTTCTTTTAATCATGTTTCTCTTTTGAAACCTCAACCAATAACATCAACATATTACAAAGCTTCCATCATACCTTTTCACTCACACATGGAGTGAACAACAAAAAGCTGTTATTTGTTCTTTCTAAGAAAGCCATTAAGACAATTTCTCGAAACAACCTCCACCCAAGATGCATTTTCCAATCATTCCTTCAAATCAGCATCTTAAATCACGTCCATAAACCTTTCGTCCTTCACCCAACCCTCACCACAAAAACTTGTAAACCAATTTCAAATAATCCACAAGCAGAGGTTGGGAAAGGAGAGCGAGATTGAAACGGATACGGGACCACGAGAGATTCAGAATCGAGGGTACAAAGAGAGTACGCGACTGAGGAAGGTAAAAGTAATTGAGGGTTGATTGTGAGGTCACAAAAGAGAGTTCGAATTGAGAGGAGGGCGAGAGAAATGCGAATGAGTTGAGCATTTTGTTTTGATTTTGAAGGTGAATGCGGTGAGCACAATCAAGAGAGATCGAGTTTCAGTTTTGGAATCATGTATGTTGTCAACTGTGTTTTACATCATGGCTTGCTAGGTGTTCGCACGTGATTTTCGCGTAGACAACCTCTGGCCTTCCTATGCGGATTTGCTTGCGGGACTGGCCAAACTAGTCCCAGGACGATTTGGTTTGAGGTGAATTGTTTACTTGGGTTATGGTGCACTTTGATGGTTATATATTTTGTGGTTTACACTCTAAATAACTAAGAGTTGACAAAGATAAAGAAATGGCTAAAACAGAGACTTTATAGATATTCTGACAATAGTGCTTTGAATATCTTAAATACTTGGCAAAACTTAAAGTGCAATATAAAAATACAAGTAAGAAGACAATTGGACGTATTCGTACATTTTGGAATGACAAAGTAAACTCATTTCTCTATAGTGCGGTACTCAGAGTGTTTTTCTTCCAATCCTGACAAAAAACGCCCTTATTTCTTAGAAAATATTGCTTTATATAGGCGTACGAAGTAACTTCCAAGGGGCTTCAGGATGCGCCATGTGTCATACCACATCTTTGGAAACTGCCTCCATGTTTCTCATTTCAAATTGACTTCCCGCCAATCCTCTGACCTCTCTCGTCGATAATGCCCTGGCCAGCCTTCTTGTGTGTCGATCGACGCAGGTCCTGTCAACCTACCCAACTCATGATGTCGAGTCAAGTGTGATGCTTGCCAATTTTTATCGTTGTCGGCCTTTGTTCTTTATGCAAGGGGTGGGTCGACCTACCACCTCTTGTCGAGGCTAGTTGGCTAATTTTTAGCCAACGCTAGGTCATTTGATTTAATATCCAAATGGGTTGCAACTAGAGCGACCCACTTCATCTAATTAAACCCTTTCCATCATACTTACATTCGGGCCTTATGGATACCAGGCCTTGTGCCAAATGATTTCGTTAATGCATCTTTAAATCTCTTTTACCCCTCCCTTTTTTTTGTTTATAATTTTGTTAGGATTTATTTCAATTTCGTTTTTATTAGTTTTACATTTTGTTATTAATTCTGAAAAATTTCTTAACCAATATTTTGAAATGCTTTTTTATGTATTAGTTTGAAATTAATTATATTTATTTAAATAGTCCTTTTGTCTTATTGATTAAATAATAAAAAACCTAAAAAGTATTTTCTCAATTAGTTTTGTAGATTAATCTTTCTTTTTTCATTATAATTTGTGTTTAAATTTTAAATATTTAGATTTTTAATCTTTGATTTCTATTTTTATTAACTTTCTTGACTTCTAATTTTTGTGACTTGTAACTTAGATATCTTTTGTTTTGATCTCATGATTTCGATCCTTGTCTCGACTATCTCTTGCTCATATATTGTGTTCATCATGCATCTTTTGTCATATTACTTCTCTTTGCCTGATATGTGATTGGTTTGTTCCATGCTTTAGTCCCGCTTTCTCTTGCTAATTCATCTTGACATTTGAGCTTTTCTTTTCTTATTTATTTGCTTTCACATGTTCCCTTGGGGTCTCCTAGTTCGACTTTATTTTCGATTAAGATCGAAGTAGGATATATTTTAGGTTCTAGGTCTTTTACATGACAACATTAGGATAGATTTCCCCTTTAACCAAGACTTTAGTACCATCATTGTATGAAAACATTTAGGATTCAGTCTCTCATAGATTTTCCTTTCTTTTTGTGTCCAAAATCTTTTCTCAATCAAATTCCAAAGAAAAGGATTCCCTCTATTGACTTTATGTCATATTTAGGATAACTTGGCTTACCTTATTCCTCATTTCCTTTCATCCTAGCCTTAGGGTTAGAATTTCCTAACCCTATGTGAGTGCCATTGCTATAGACATTTACCTTTCCTTTTATCCTAGCCTTAGGATTAAAGTTTCCTAACTCCTTATAGGTGTCTTGCCATGGACAATTACATCCCCTTTTAACCTAGCCTTAGGTTTGAGTTTCTTAACTCTATGTAAGTGTCATGGCTATGGATACTTACCTCCCCCCTTGGAACCTTGATGAGTATCAAGAGTTCCTCACCCGTAGTGAGGTGAACTACGAATGCTTCGATTCCATCCTTTTTAGGATACGTAGGCACGGGATGCAATGTCTTGGCGAGCATAATTAGAAATAAACCCCTAGGTCTTTCCCTTAGCACCTTTTCCCTAGCAAGCAAACAATAAATAAAACACAAATACAAATAAGAGGTTCCTGTAGAGTATTACAAATACTTAGGATGCTAACACCTTCCCTAGGTATAACCAACCTCCGAACCTTAGATCTCTTAGCATTGTTGTTACATTGCACAATCTTTTCCCTTTCCTTTGGATAAATCAAAGTTCATTGGTGAAGTTTAAAGATTTGTGATTTAAGTTAATTCAATAGTTAGATATTCGATTCTCACCGCAATAGGAATGGAGACTTCACTGGGGGAAACTCCCCTAAGAGGGTTAAACACACATTGTTTTCATTTGTGTTATTTTTATGTTTGCTTGCTTGTATACTTGTATATTTGTAAATATCTGTATATATGTATGTTGTGCTTGGGTTCTTCTGTATGCAAGGTTGCTATCTTGAGTGGTGAGGATAAGTCATATACCCGAACTTGAGTACACTTATGTTTAGGATTGGTGGTATAGTCAAGGAGACTTTGAGGGGGTTAATGCCGAAAAATTTGACTTGAGATCCCCCGCTCAATTGAGGCCCTCTTGGGAGTAGTAGTGCTGAACGAGCCATCGTGAATGCACTATTACTTTTGACCTAGGAGCCAATAAGGTTGAGGACCATTAGTTACCTCATTACCCCACTTGGCCATCTTAGGAAGTAATGCGATGACTATGAGGGTGTAAATCCAAAGTAGTTGATATGTGATGCTACACTCAAACGAGACTCTCTTGAGTTATTGATTCCTAAGTTAATTAGCGTGTCGATAATATCTGAAAGATGGGTCGATAACTTTGGGAACTTTTTAAAACCCTGTTCTACAGGTCAAGAACCCTTAGTACACACCTTTTGGGATGGGTAGACCATGGCTCCACGCTCGTGATCTTCGAACCTAGACCCTTGTTTGTTTGCCTGTATATATGTGTGAAATCTGAATATCTGTATATATGTTTTTATGCATGCATTCATTCATACATTCATGCATCCATAAGCATTCCCTTTCAAAAATAAGTCTTAAAGGAACTTAAAGATTTAGTTGTAAACATCTTATCTCTAGTAGTTGACTCAGAAAATGATTTCATTAACCAGTTTCTCTTTGTAAGACTCATGTTTGTTTCCTTGTATTAGTTGTTGAAAAAACAAGATAGATAATCTTAAGCAAGGTACCAGGACCTAAAGAAGTGGTTTGGAGTATCTTCTGCTCAAGCTTCACTTGGTTGTTCACACTGAATCCTCTACACTCTTACAACATCAGAGCTCAAGCTCGCAGAAGGATGGAAAAGCAGAATGTGGAGATTGAACGAGTTAGTGATGAATTGGAAGACCTACGTGGGAAAATAGGACAAATTATGGAGATCCTTCAAGTTATACGTGAAACGATGGACACTCAAACCACCGTGGTTTCTGAGATCAGCAACACAGTAGTGGATCCTCCACCTGTAATAAGTACATCCACCAATGTGACACCCCAACTTTTAGTAATTATTTATTTATTTATATTATATTAATTAATTGAGTGATTTTACGCATATTTGATTTATTGGATTTATTTGAATTATTTGATTTATATGAATTAATTGATTTATTTGATTTAATTGAATTAATTGAATTATTTAATTTAATTAATTTATTTTATTTGATGGAATAATATGTGGAAATGGTAGAAACAAGTAATTGGGCCTTAAATTGAGAATGTGAAGAATAAAGATGGGGGTATGATTAGTAAGCCTATTAGCTACTAGAATTAGTTGTTATAAGGGTTTTAGATATAAGAAGAAAAATGGGGCTAATGAGGAAAAAGAGGAAAAGAAGTTATCATAGAGAAAAGAAAAGGGGGAAAAGAGGAGAATAAAACTTAAGGAGAAAAATCAAGAGTTCATCAAAAAACCAAGGTAGGGGTGGGTCTTTACATGATTATGGGATTGTATGATAGTGTATGATGGGTAGTAGCATATTTAGGATAAAAATCCCTAATTTCCATGGTGGTTGGTATATGATGATTATATGATGAACTTGTGTGCCTTATATGTATGTATTCTTTTTCTTTTTTTGAGGATTGAACTTATATTCATCAATTTCTAAGGTTTTAGGCATAACCTTAAAACAATGATGAGATAGTTTAATTGTGTTAAACTTGTAGATTTACTTGAGATAATTACAGTATTGGATGAGTTGTAATTTTATGAGAGTTTGAGTTTTTACTGAATCGAAATCGGAGGTCCAGAAGGTCTCCAATAGTGAAAAACACAGAAAATTATACATGCTGTTCGTCATGACTGTTCATGTTTTTGGTCGAAATCGTTTTGGACGTAACTTTTGATACGTAAGTCTATTTTGGTCCCTGTTCAAAGCATTCGAAAGCTAATGGACATGGCGATAACATAATACTGATAAGAGAATTGGTTTCCCAATAATTTTTATATCAAATATGTTTAGGAAGTCAATTGTGTATATGTTCTATTAATGAATTGTTGCACTGTTTGCTGCCTGTTGTGAAATTATTTGTAGATAATTTATCAATACTTGTGTGTGTGCTTGTATAAGTATATTTTTGTGTGTGAAAGTATGAAATGCATAATAGTTATTGCTTGTTGTAATGATAATACAGTTGTGATTGTATTGTAAAATTTGTTGTATATCATTTGAATAATGAATTTAATTATTGATGATGAATTAATTATTCTATGATTAATCGGTAATGTGTGTTGTGTGTATTGAGATTGGATTGTATTGATATTTTTTTTATTATTTACTAAGTGTGATGGTAATGTTTGAAGTAAGAATGATTATTGATGATGGCCTTTGTAGCGTGAAAACATTGTATAAATGAATATCAATGTATGTGGTAAGTAATTCATTGTGTTGAATTATGTGTGTGTGCATATGTTTGTCATGAGTCAGTTATCATGGTTTGCATTGCATAAGACTTGGACAAGACTCTTACTCACTGGGGTAGAATGACTGAGACGTCGTTCCTAGTGGAGTATAAGTGATATAGTTGTACGCACTGGGGTAGAATGACTAAAATGTCGTTCCTAGTAGGGTACTTACTGGGGTAGAATGACTAAGATGTTGTTCCTAGTGGAGTATAAGCCATGTATCCATAATTCTGAATGGGAATTGATGACATTTGATGGGTTCTATATGAACCAAATGGCCAGTTGCATTGTGTTGTCTTGTCATTGCATTCTAGTTGAAATATGAGATTATGCGAAATATGTGAAATTGATGAATTGGTGAAATTGTAGATTTGTGTGTATGTAATTATGAATAGTATGGTAATTTGAGTGATAATATATTGATGAAACTTTTGAAGTGTGAGAATAATTATGACTATGGTTGTATGCCTTAAATTATATATTATCTTATAATTTTAATAATTATGTGAATTCTCACCCTTCTGTTGGAATGATGTTTTGTACAACATTGCTCATGTACCGAGAAGTGGAGTTGCTTCTAGTGCGAGGTAGCTGTTGGAGTAACTGATTTAGTTTCTTTATTTATGTTGGATTGAGTCATGCTCTGATCATGTAACATTGGGACCATTTCGATTTATGTTTGAGAGATACTTTATATACTATACTTTATTTTGTTATTGTTATTTGAATTATGTGAAGTATAGACGTTTATGCCTAAGTGATGATTATGAATGAGTTGATCATGGGGCTTTCATTATGTGAATTTATGTTTGAAGTAATTTCGTTGCTATATGCTATGTGAAAGTATATGAAAAGCATGAATTTATTTTGAGTGTTATTGAGCATGACAAGTATATGTATGATGTTTTGGATTATATGTGACACCCTTAATTGAGATGCATGATAATTTACTCTGATTATTTATATATATTCTTCGAGGTTTAGAAGAGTGTTACATTAGTGGTATTAGAGCCTGGTTGGTCCATCCGGCCAGGTTGTATAATGTTGTTTGTTCCCTAGTACGCAACATGTGTGTGAAAATAATGTCGGTACGCATTTATTTTTCTAACCTTTGTCTGCAGGAGTGGGATTAAAACAAGTGGGGGAGAAACTTGTGCTTCTCTAAGATGCTTCAAGTGTGGAGTGGTGGCTCAGTGTGTCGTTAAACGCTATTATAGTTTGGTAAAGATGGTTTATGCCCCATCATGATTGTCAGTTGTCTATTGACAAATTGAGGAACTGGTCACCCTTAATCTCTTGTTGATAGTAGACGAGATCATGTTGGATGGAATAGACGTGTGTTACGAGCTTAGATGGTGTGTGTAGTGAATTGTTTGGAGTTAAGCCAAGTGCTTACAGATTGTTTTAATGAGTCGGTATAGGATGGTGCTGAGATGTTTATGTTGATGGAAACTTTGAGTGTTGTGAAAGTGGGGCAGTTTTGCCAATTGTTTTTGATTTTCCAGAAGTTTTTCCTGATGAGATAAGTGATTTACTGCCGGAATGTGAGGTGGAGTTCGCGATTGACTTAGTTCCTGGAACTAGTTCGGTATCGATGGTTCTATATCGTATGTCCGCATTGGAATTGAAAGAGTTGAAGAGTCAACTTGAAGATCTGCTTGAGAAGAGATTCATTCGTTTGGGTGTGTCACCATGGGGTGCACAAATTTTGTTGGTCAAGAAGAAAGAAGGTTCTATGAGACTTTGTGTGAATTACAGACAATTGAACAAGGTGACTATCAAGAATAAGTATCCACTTCCGAGAATTGATGATTTGATGGATCAGTTGGTTGTTGCAAGTGTTTTTAGTAAGATAAATTTGAGATCTAGGTATCATCAGATTCGTGTGACGGCTGAAGATATTCAGAAGACTGCTTTTAGAACGAGGTATGAACATTATGAGTATTCTGTGATTCCATTTGGTGTGACTAATGCGTTAGGTGTATTTATGGAGTACACAAACAGAATTTTCCATCCGTATTTGAATAAGTTTGTGATTGTGTTCATTGATGATATTTTGATCTATTCGAAGAGTGAAGAGGATCATGCTGAACATATGAGGATTATGTTATCTATGTTGAAAGAGAAGCAGTTGTATGCTAAACTTTCTAAGTGCGAGTTTTAGTTGAAAGAATTGAGTTTTCTTGGCCATGTGATTTCGAGTAGAGGTATTGCAGTTGATTCGTCAAAGGCTGAAGCGGTATCACAATGGGAAGCTACGAAATCTATTTTTGAGATTAGAAGTTTTCTTGTTTTGGCAAGTTATTATCGAAAATTTATTGGAGGATTTGCCAAGTTATCTTTGCCTTTGACGCAGTGGACTAGGAAGGTTCAAGCTTTTGTTTTGGATGCAAAGTGTGAAGAAAGTTTTCAAGAGCTTTTGAGAAGGTTGACAACAACTCCTGTTTTGATTTTGCTGAATTCGACATAACCGTTTGTTGTATATTGTGATGCTTCGTTATGGGTTTGGGAGGTGTATTGATGCAACATCAGCAAGTTGTAGCTTATGCTTCAAGGAAACTTAAAGTGCATGAGAGGAATTATCAGACGCATGACTTAGAGTTGGTCGCTGTTGTATTTGTGTTTAAGCTTTGGAGGCATTATTTGATTGGTTCAAGATTTGATGCATTTAGTGATCATGAGAGTTTAAAGTATCTCTTCGACTAGAAAGAATTGAACGCGAGGCAGAGAAGATGGTTGGAACTTCTGAAGGATTATGATTTTGGTTTGAATTACCATCCGGGTAAAGCAAACGTAGTAGATGATGCATTGAGTAGGAAATCTTTGCATATGTCGATGGTGATGGTAAAAGAGTTGGAAATGATTGATAAATTTTGAGATATGAGTTTGGTTTATGAAGAGACATCTTAGGGAGTTAAGCTTGTTATGTTGAAGCTTACTAGTGGTATTCTTGAGGAGATTCGAGAAGGTCAGAAACCTTATTTGAGTTTAGTTGATCAGTTGACTTTGATCAATCAAAGTCAAGGTGGTGATTTTCAGATTGATGAGAATGGTATTATGAGATACCGTGATAGAGTTTGTGTTCCGGATAGTGTTGAGCTAAAGAAGAGCATTCTTGAGGAAGGGCATCGTAGTGGATTGAGGATTCATCCCGGTGCTACTAAGATGTATCAGGATTTGAGGAAAACATTTTGTGGCCTAGTATGAAGAAAGAAATTGTAGAGTTTGTGTTTTCTTGTTTGACTTGTTAGAAGTCAAAAATCGAACATCAGAAATCGTCGAGTTTGATGCAACTGTTATCTTTTCCTGAGTGGAAATAGGATATCATATCAATGGATTTTGTGTCTGGTTTACCTAGAATGCTGAGTAATTGTGAAGCTATTTGGGTTATTGTGGATAGATTGACGAAATCTGCTCACTTTATTCCAATGAGAATGGATTACCCATTGGAGAAGTTAGTGAAGTTGTATGTTAAGAGGATTGTGAGTTTGCATGGTATTCCATCTAGCATTGTGTATGATAGAGATATGAGGTTTACTTCAAGGTTTTGGGAATGTTTGCAAAGTGATTTAGGTACGGAGTTGCGTTTGAGTTCTTCTTATCATCCACAGATAGATGGTGAGATTGAGAGGACGGTTCAGTCGTTTGAGGATCTTTTGAGAGCTTATGTGTTGGAAAAAGGAGGTGCTTGGGATAACTACTTGCCTTTAATTGAGTTTACTTAAAACAAAAATTTTCATTCGAGTATTGGAATGACACCGTTTGAGGCACTGTATGGTAGGAGGTTGATAAGTGCTAAATTCTACGAATTTTGAGTATGAATAACTGGCACTTATTGACTTAATTCAACCAATAAACCTCAACTTTTGTGCATATGTTATATAGTTAACATTATAGTGTATATATTACGTATCGCGTAAATATCATTGAGTTTAATTGTTTTTCTCTCATTTTTGTAGGTATACAAGCAATGATATTTTGTCATCTTCTTATAGAGCATTGAATAAGCTTTCCAACGCTTCTGATCGCGAGTAAAACAGAGCTACGATTTAAAAGTTATGGTCAAAACAAGTGGTGGTTTGCTTTCATGTTCGCAATGCAAACAGAAAGTTCTAAAACACGTGAAAAACACTGTTTTGACAGTAGAAAAAGATGCATAAGTTCGCTGTGCAAACGAGACTTCACTAGGCAAACACAGAAACCCATTTGGCTATTTAAGTCATTTTTTCAGCATTTTTTAGGTTATGATGTTTGGAAACTTTTTATCCTAACTTCATCAAACACATTCTTGAGTAGATTTATCTTAGAAACAACATTGGAGGGTGCATTTTGACGATGTGGAGTCGAATCTACTTCAATCGAAGTTGACAGACCGTGAGATTTGTGTTCTTCTTCCTTCCTCTCTATGTATTTTTCATTTGTTGGGGTTTTGTATGTAAGTTTATCTTGATTGTATGTATATTTACGAGTCTTTGTATAAAATCTCTTTTACAACTCTTTATCGATAATTATCTTGATTTTTTACTTAATGGGTTTGGATTGCTATAGACATATACGGTTCAACTCGATCTAAGATGAACATCTATTAGATTCTAAACTCTAGACATAGATTTAGGACTAATATTCACATGGGTATCGATTCTTAATGCTCCGTGTTGTCGAGTTTTATGAGACATCACCAATGAGACGATATGGTTGATCTCTTGACTTTGCGTTAGACATAACCTCTGTTGTGAGGGATACATGATGTATTGACGAGTGAATTAGGTTGCATGCATTTGATCCATATATTTTTTTTAGTACATGATGGGTAGAACGAAATACAACCCCTGACGAGTTTTCTCATTTCTTAAGAATGTATTTATTTTCTTGTTTTATGTTCTTTTTCTTTTTGCATTTTTATCCCAAACCATTTAAGCCCAAGCTTAGAGACGTAGATATTGTCGAACGACATTCTTTCCCTCACACAGATCCCTGTGGAGACGACATAAATCCCGGAGGAAATTCTTCCGAAAATAATATTTTTGCTTGCCGCTTTACCGCTCCAACAAAATGGCGCTGTTGTTGGGGATTGGTTTTGATATTTAGTCACATTGCGATAATTTCTATATTTATAAGCTTTGCACATAATTGTATATGTGCTTGTATAGATACTTGTTTTGCTTTTGTCTTCCATTATGTTTGTTCAAGTGTTGTATATATTTTGTTCCCGTAACATTTGTTCAAGTGTTTGGTTAGGACACTTTCTTTAGGTTGGCGCTTTGACAAAGCATCAGCGTGTATGTGAGGAAGTTACTAGCAAAGAACAATAAAGGTTTCGAGCTAATGACGTGAAACAAGCGCTTGTTGGGAGGAAACCTAATAATTTTTGAGTTTGTATAGTTTTGTATTTAGTAGTATAGTTAATATAAAGTGAAAATGAATGGATTGTGTGAGAAAAGAATATGAAAATCAAAGTTTTTCTGCTCGCGCTTAGCGCGCCTTGTTTTACAAAGACAAATCTCTCATTTTTCATCCACTTTCACAAATTTTGGTCTTTGTGTTTAGTTAGTTTTAATTCAATTTTGTTACGTTATTAGAATAATGTTTGTGTTTGCTCTCAAGTTTGTTTTTTATTAGCTTGAGGATGCATTTTGTGATTTTCCAAGTTTGATCGTTTCAACTTGCAAATGTATGGTTTTAATATTGTTTGAAGTTGGTACTTTGAAAGGTACTCGTTTATCGCTTTCTAGAACATAACATGCTTAGGAGACTTTTCATTTGTACAATTTTCATGTCATTCATTCTTTTGCTATACTTGTTCAGTTTTGAATCACTTTAGAACAAAACCTTTTTGTGAGGAGCTTTCCATTATTTACTATATGCAGGATACCAACATTCTTATTTAACTCATTTTTATTATGTTTAATCTTGTATTTGTGTTGATTTGTATGATAGCACTAAAATGATCAAAGCATTTTGTTCGATTTTGAGCATACCCACTTGACCAAATAGTCAACCTACCTTGTGAGTGAGTGAGAATTTTCTTACCCCCTTTGAGCCTTTGTTAGAATCCATGTTGGTGTTAAGTTCATTTTTGTATGGATTCTAATATTTTTTCTTGAACTATAACCATGACTTATTATTTGAGTTTTTTTACCCTTGCCTAATAAGTTTGGGAGCATTCATGTCACTATGTATGATTGTATTCAAGCTGGGGAGAAGAGGTTGAGAAAAAGAAAAATTTTGAAAAAGAAAGAAAAGAAAAAATGAAAAAGAAAAAGAAAAAAAAGGGAAAAGAATTGAAAAAAAGAAAGAAAGAAAAAGAAAGCCCTTGTGATTTTTTGCTTTTATACTTTTCAATATGAGTTTTTTTTTCTTGACGAATGCATAATTTAACTTGTTGTTGGCTTGATTGTTGGATGAGAGTTAAGTCCTTAATATTTTTTTATTCATCTATCGATGAAGTGTGTGTTAGGTGTGATTCATTTTTGAACATTGTATTGTCTTAGAATTTTTGACATGTGTTTTGTATTTAGGAGTTGTTTCGTTTTCATGTTATCGTTGTAGTTTAGTGGTATGTTTTGCTTTGCATGTATGTTTTTATGTTGAACCATACATTTGTTTTTGTTTTTCGAAACTTGTTGAGTCGTGATTGCTTGATTGTTACTTTTGTTTCCTTGATTTGGTCGATTCTCGTTTGAGGACAAACAAGTTTAGGTTAGGGAGATTTGATAAGTGCTAAATTATACTGATTGTGAGTGTGAATAACTGGCACTTATTGACTTAATTCAACCAATAAACCTCAACTTTTGTGCATATGTTGTATAGTCAACATTATAGTGTATATATTGCGTATCGCGTAAATATCATTGAGTTTAATTGTTTTTCTCTCCTTTTTATAGGTATACAAGCAATGATATTTTGTCATTTTCTTATAGATCATTGAATAAGCTCTCCAACGCTTCCGACCGCACGTAAAATAGAGTTACGGTTTAAAAGTTATGGTCAAAACAAGTGCTGGTTTGTTGTCATGTTCGCAATGCAAACAAAAGTTCGCAGTGCAAACAGAGAGTTCTAAAACGCGTGAAAAACACTGTTTTGATAGTAGCGAAAGATGCATAAGTTCGTTGTGCGAATGTGACTTTGCTAGGAGAACACAAAAACCCATTTTGGCTATTTAAGTCATTTTTTAAAGAATTTTTTAGGTTATTGTTGCACCCTAAATTTTGACCCCTTAGATCCTCACCATCATTATAGGATCATATTTGCTTGATTAACTAACCTTAACCCATTTTCAGTTTATCTTTGTTAAGATGCAGATGAAATAGGGTTCCATACCGTCAAAATCGAGGCTTCAGTGGTTTGATCAATCAATGTTTTGGATTGATCCAACTTCAAACAAGATCAAGGATAATACATTGGACCAAAAATGAGTGCAATTTGAGGTGGTCACCCGGGAATTGACAACAGTGCAATTTGAGATACCCGATTAGGGTTTCCGATCAGGAAAAGTCAACCGTAGTTTGAATTTTGTTTTAAAGAGTATTTCAATGGTGGTATTTTGGTCCATTAAGTTCCTATGGATTAGTAAAGTCCATCCAAAGAGTTTCAAGTCCTCAGGATGTCCGGATCATCAACGGGCGACTCGGTGGACACCGATCGTTCGAACGGTTGACCAAAAAGTCAACTCTTCAACAATAAGGAATTTGACTTCAAGATGTGAATCAAAAATGTTCCTTATGTCATATTACACCTCCCCATAAAATTTCATGACCATTGGATCAAGGGTTAAGAAGTAATTGCAAAAATCGGGAATTAGGGTTTTGAAAGGGGCAAGACCATAACTCCTCAACCACACATCCAATTGAAGTGGTTCAAAGCTCATTGGAAAGCTCTTGACAAGTCCTACAAAATCCTCAAAGTGGTCCATGATCAAAAAATGCATAGAATTGGAGTTATAGAAAAATTAATTTTTGAAGGGTAAATAACAGAAAAATTCTAAGTTATTTAGCACTTGTAAGTGGTTTTTTCAGAAACTTTGAAGGGTTTTTCAACCTAATTCCATCAAGAATTTGGAAATTCCCAAAACATGAAAGTTGTAGACCTACTTAAGGGCTTTCCAAAGTGTGGTAGAACTCCACAATAGCATGTATGAGCAGGAAGTTATGCACCATAGAAGTTGGGCCTGTCAACACTTGAAACCACACTCTAACACTTCCCAAAAATCAGTTTTTCACAACTTGAGGCATCCTCAACCCTTGGATCATGATCCAATATGATATTCAGATGTGTATAGGAAAGGAAATGCAGAAAATGTAAGATTTGGAGGGAGAGAGATGGTAGGTTGCAACTTGGCATTATTATATTCAAATATAAGGAAGAAAGAGAAACTTTTGGTTGATGTGAGCAGTTGCAGTCCCCTATACCCTAAGCTCACCTCAGTCACTTCATGTCTACCTCTCCACTTGATTTTCTGATCTTCTTTGGTCCATGGAACTGATGTATAGAGATCTTGGCAAGATATTTCAAAAAAATCTCATGAAAACTCCCTCCAAAAGTGGTAAATGACCAAGGCTGCCCTCAATCTTGTTTGGCTATAAATAGAGGCCTCCTCTATGAGTTCAAAGACACTAGAGAAATCTCAGAACACTAGAGAAAACATAGCTCTCACTCTCCTCTCATTCCTCAAGAACTTCAAAAAAACTCCAAAACCCTCCATTTTCACTAAAAAACTGTCTTGAGCAAAACTCTGCTCAAGACCAGTTCCATCACTTCCAAACCTCTAAAAAGCATCCACACAAACCCTAAATATGATATAGAAGGTGTCTATACCTTCCAACCTCTCAAAAATACCATTTTGCCAAAAGTCAACTTTCACACTAAGAAAGTTTGACCACCACCCTCAAAACTTGCCAAATCCTTGCACAAGCTGATTCTTGCTATCCCAAACATCCACACACCTCACATATGACATATTACAACTGTCTAAAGCATTGAAAACCAACTGGAAATCCCCTAACTCCAACTGTCTTGAAGTTTGGTCTTGTTGCTTCAAGAGGAAGTAAGCTTCATATCATTGCAAAGGAAGGAGCATCTCTGGGTTTCTAAGCTTTTTAGCTTGTTCAAGGCTGGTCAACAAGAGGTATGTGATGTTCTAACTATCTCTAAGTCATACATTGTCATGTATTGTCATTTTATGGTGATTTGTGTAAAAATGTACCGTGGCTGCCCTATTATGTTTCTTTGTCAAGAATCCTAGTTTTATGTTCATAATGCTTGTTTAGTCAAATATTTTATCATTTGTAAATGATATGTGGATGTTAGATTGTAAGTTTGTGTCTTGATACCTGTCGCTTGCGCGAAAATAAGGTGCCGGCATGACAGAAGAGTCGCCACCTTTCGTTATTTATCCCTCAGAGCGGGAAAGGAAACGATCGGAAAAACCTGACGAAAAAGGGTAAGACAAGGTCGTCGCAACCATTGTCTGGGTTCGGGAGTCGGTTACGCAAGGGGAAGGTATTAGCACCCCTCACGTCCGTCGTACTCGACGGGATCCTCGCTTGTTTGTTTACTTGGACGGGTTGGTTATAATCTATCTACCTATCAAGGCTGGCTGAAAAAGAAAAGAAAAATGACTCGGCAAAGCATCGCGCTTTATGCCTACGTATTCTCATCAGAGAATGAGAAATCAGAGTCAACGTAGTTCGGCTAACTACGGGTGAAGATTATGGGGGAAAGGTTGCTCGCTAGGACATCGCATCCTATGCCTACGTACTTTCATCTGGTATGAAAGATCAGAGCAAACGTAGTTCGGGAAACTACTGAAAATAAGGCTCAACTAGGAGGGAGACTATCAAGTCCTACTGTTATCATGCCATGGATTCATCCTATGGTTGAGGTTTGAACAGGGAACTCCTAGATGTTATCATGCATAGGTTTCAACCTAAAAGTCTATCATCAAATCCTCATCAGAGGAAATGAGAGTCCTAAGGGATCATGTCAATGATACACCAAAACAGACAAAAGCATCAGCTTTAACAGTAAAATGCATGCAATGCAAGTGAGGGAGGAAATGTGTGTGGGGCTTCAGCCTCCACAAGCTCGTCTCAACCTCAAGCCAGTCATGAAATAACAGTAATCATACTGAAGATCAACAACATGCTATCAAGCAAAACAGTAAACTGCAATCATACAGATAAAGGAAATGAAGTGCTATCAGGCAAACAAAACTCACATGAGAAAGAATCATCTATTCTCTAACCCTAACCCTAATCACAGGATCTAAACAAACCTAAGCAAAACTCTCAAGCAGAACCCTAAGCAGGAGAAATCATTCCCAGTCTTCAAGCTTCAGAATAAGCCTACCAAAGAAAGGGAGCTAAGCAAGCAAGCTCATAGTGTCTTCCTCAGGAGAACACTAGGAGGTGTATACTCAGGAATCATACCCTATGTGGCTCAACCACTGTGATCAGTTTACATCCCTCCTCAGGAGAGATTAAACTCACAAGCAGGCTCCAACATCACTGGATATTTAGAAATCCTATTTAAGCTAGTGGAACTAAGTGAATAGACTCATAGGACCTTCCTCAGGAAAGTACTAGGAGGCTTCCACTTAGGAGTTGTATCCCATGTGGCTCAACAACATGTGATCAGTTTACATTCCTCCTCAGGAGAAATTAAACTCACAAGTTGGCTCCAACATCATTGGATACTTGAGAAATCCTAGACAAACTAGTGGAACTAAGTGAATAGACCCATAGGACCTTCCTCAGGAAAGTACTAGGAGGCTTCCACTTAGGAGTTGTATCCCATGTGGCTCAACAACATGTGATCAGTTTACATTCCTCCTCAGGAGAAATTAAACTCACAAGTTGGCTCCAACATCATTGGATACTTAAGGAAGAGGTGAGAAGGAAGAATGAAAGTCATTCATAGTGCCTTCCTCAGGAAAGTACCATGAACTTCCTTCAAACTTCAGGCTCTCAAACCTCACAGACAGGAGATGAGACAAGCTCTGGGTCTCTGCATCTTGATCTACAAGCTTCTCCTCATGATGCTCTCCATCAATATCCTCAAGGCAACCCAAGCCCTTCATCAAATTCCTCAGAATGAACCCCACAGATGAACAGATAACCCACTGAACAAACCAAATCATCAGGCAACTTCAGACAATACCTAAAAATACTAAACTAATGGGGAAAAATTAACAAATAATCACAAGGGTCCTCAACACCTTCTCATAACATCTATAAAGGTTTCTACCTAAAAATCAAGATAAAACTTGCTCAAAGAAAATGTTTCATCACCTAAACACAATTCTAAACCCTAATTAGACTATCCTAAGTCAACCCTAATTAAACTAACCAAAATTAATTCTAAAAATCTAGAAAAAATCCTATGGGGAAGTATGACTAATCATCTAATTGCACAAAAAAGAATGGGTAAAAAAGATTAATGGAAAGTACTAAAACAATTCCTACAAAATCAAATACCAAAATGAAACAATTAAAAAGCTATTTAATTGGAAAATCTACTAAAAATATTAAACCTAAAAATAAAATCTCAATTTTATTTTTATAATTTTCTACTCATTTTAATCTACTCATAGAAAAAAAAAGAAATTAAAAATCATTTTTTAACTATTTTTAATGAATTATTCAAAACAGAAATATTAAAAAAGAAAATTAAAACAAATTAAATGAATAAAGGGAGGGGGGGGTCAGAATAGCACTCCTCGCTAGTTATATGGATTGGGCCAACAAATAAGGGGGGTGGGGATAGAAGTCTGGGCCCAGCGCCCTCTAAATGAAACGCGGCGTTTCATTAGATTCAAATCTTTCCCTCTCTTTCTCAGGCGCGATCACAGCCGTTGGATACGAATAACAAGTCAATCTTTGGAACTGATCGAACGGCTTCTGCTTCGTCTTCTCCAAACGCCCTAGGGTTTTCAGAAACCCTAACTTCATGAGCCAACCTTCGAGCTCTAATATCTCCTTGCTCAGGCCACGGCTCCACACGACTCCAACACAAAAAATCACCTACGTCTCAAGCCCTACACAACCATACGATCAGATTTTCCTAGTTCAACCTAGGTTGCTCCAACAGAAAGCATCAACACCCTGGTACCACCATGCTCGACTGATACCAACCTTCATCCAACCTCAGTCTAAAGCTACAAACTTGTTCTACAAGCCATGCTAGCTATCATACACTAATCCATGCTGATTAAAACTCATTAAACGACTAATTATGGAAGATCCAAGAATCATGGTTCTGGTATGCAACCTCATGGATCTTGCTTTAATTCTCAGGGATTAATCCTCTACCCTAACACAATCTTTCTACACCTATAATATGTTCTATCTAAGCATAAATAAAGAGAAAGAAGTGAGTTCACCAACCTGTCAAGAAGCTATGGTGAGTGATGCTATGGCTCGAACCAGGTCTTGTAAATCCTTCAGGATGATCCTTTGAGGATGAATAGCCTTCTGTTTGCACAATTCTTGAAGGTGGTGGCTTGAAGTGAAAGAAAACTCAAGTTGCTTCAACTTGAAGGAACTTCTCCAATGGCTATGCACTTCTCTCTCTCCTCTGACTTGGCTCCAATTTCACCAACCATAGACTCTCCATAATGCACTCTTTTTATAACAATCCATGGAAGTCTCTAGATTCATCTAGAATGATGTGGAAGTTTCATGAATTTCTCCTTGAATGAGAAGTTGGTTATCTCATCTCCCATGCTTCAAGCCTTCAATTTGGTCTCAAAATGTCCTTACATGAGTTATTGAATGAGGATGAGTGAAAAACAAGTCCATTTGTTGCTTGTGTAGGGTTTTCTAACATTGCCTTCTTTCTTAAGTAACAAATTTCCAAAGGAACCTCATTTTTTAAGCCTCAAATGAAAATTCTACTTAAACCAATCTTCTCAAAATGTTTTTTCCAATCAAAATGATATATTGGATGACCTATTTTGGATTTGTAGATCTTCCAAAACACTTTTCAATTTCAACTTTTCAAAGTTATAAGTCATTTTTAGTTCATTTTTGACCAATCATGGAATCTTGTGCTATGAGCCTTTTCAACAATTTGTGACCTTCTTTCTAGACTTAAAATCACATTTTGAGCAACTTTCATGTTTTGAGTTTTTCCATTTGAGGCTTGGAAATAGGAGTTTTAGGCATTGGTTAAAATGACCTATAACTGACAAATGACCAAAATACCCCTGCCTTGTTCAAACCATAAGTTGAGTTCCACAAATCCAATCAAGGACTTCTACCACTCAAATTAAAGCTAAGAACATCCTCTTCAACATTCATGTTGACCAAGAAACCATAGGAATCAACCTACTAGGGCAAAAGTTGTCTGGAAGTTGGGTGACTTTCAAGGACCCAGATTCACACACCTCTGCTGACCTGTAATTTGTCAAAACCATAACTTGAGCTCTGTAACTCCTATCAAGGACTTCCACCACTCAAATTAAAGCTTAGAACAAGCTCTACAACATTCATGTTGTGGGGAAAATGAGATATCAAACACATCTAGTGCTAAATCTGCCTGGAAGATAGGGACCAAATTAGGGTTTTTCAACTGACAATCCTCAGAAACCCTAACTTGAAACTTCTCAAACTCCTCAATCATGATGAGTTGGTCTAGGAATCATCTTTATATAACATCTCTAGGCATCATTCCATGATCTCATGGCCCTTGGATTAGGTCTCAACCTTCTCCAAATCTTCAATTATCCCAGGGTTGACCCAGTCAAAACCCTAATTCTACCACTCATGGTTGAATCTTCTGAATTCTTGCATAATGACCTCTCTGGGCTTCATGATGGCTTTCAAGACATCTAATTGTATTTCTCAAAGCTTCAAGTTCATTCTCAAAGTCTCAGAATCATCTGAGGAGCACCCACAACTTTCAAACTGTGAAGCACACAACCCTGGTTTCAACCAACTCCTCTGAGGACCTCTTGAACTTTTTGATGAAGGTATCAACTTTCAAATACTCCATGAATGAATAAATGTTGGTCAAATTTTGGGGTGCAACAGCTGCCCCTATTCAAACGGCTTGGACCTGACTGGGTGAGAAGCGAACGGCTCTCAACCAATCAAGGTACGAGACGGTTGAATATCGGTAAACCCGAAAATTTGCCAACTGCACAAGCACACGGTACTCTGCGGGGAACAAATCTTTGAATACTGCAACACTAGCCGCTCAACAACTAGCTGGAGAAATACTGATCTGACATCGCCGCCGGAAACAAACATAATCTGAGAGACACTCGACATCGCCGTCGTTCAAACATCATCTCTGTTGGGGATTTAAAGGGTCTGACATTGCCGTCAAACAAACACCCAACCTCGCTGCCGGAAACAAACATGATTTCAAACACATCTGACCTGGGGTTCACCCCTGGTAAATGGAACACAAAAATACACTTGCGTACTTGAAACTACTCCGCTGGGAATGAGAGACTCAACCGATCACACTTTGATCTGGGGTTCACCCTCAGAACCATAACGAACATCGGAATACTGCTGCACACTGCCTGCCGTAGAACTTCAATATTAAAGATATATGAAACCCTGGCCCCTGGCCACTTCCAGCTTCAGCTAGAAAAGATCTTCAAGTACTTATGAAGATAGATGAAACCCTGGCCCCTGGCCGCTTCCAGCTTCAGCTAGCAAAGATCTTCAAGTACTTCTGAAGATAAGCATCCTTGGCCTCCAAGGATGGCAACTCTGCAGGAGGTATCTTCGACTTCAGTCTGAAGAAAGTGATCCTTGCCCTTCAAGGATACATGAATCTGCCTTCAGGCAACTCCACCTCTGCTATAGAGCATCCGAGACTTCAGTCAGGGATATACTTCGGCCTTCAGCCCGAATATTGAATCCTAGGTCCTTCACGACCTTGGGGGATAACCTTGCCTTCAGGCACCTTTGCTTCAGCATAAGAAATCTGTGACTTTAGTCAGAGAAATGGTATCCTGAGCCACTCATGACTCCACGGGGATTCAAACACTTTGCCTACAGGCAAAACTCCGCTCCAGCTGGAAAAACATCTTCGACTTCAATCAGAAGACGTATCATTCACTTGATCGCGCTCAATCATCACCTCAGGACAACTGACTTGGTCTTCGGACTCACACGAATCACTCTGTTGTATCTACAACCTTTGGAACCTTATCTTCAGCCACCCGTTGCTTCATCCACACGGAAATCTGGCTTCACAGGAACCTTCTGGTATCGCCCTCTGGCGCTTACGAAATCCATCTTCAGATTAGACATCGTTGTTGGAGCAGACATACCACGCTGCTCTGGTCTTCAAGAATCATCTTGACCAAACAGATCCAGCGGGCGTCTTCAAGAATCGTCTTGAACTAATAACCTTTCTGGAGCAAACAATCTGTTGGGAATTCCAGGAATCTTCCTAGGCAACTCCTGCTGGAGGCGCTATTGGGGAACTCAAGTATCATACTAGGCGAACCACTCGGGAAGCTGTACTGAGGTCTTAAGAATCGTCTTAAGCAAATGGCCCTGCTGAGGGATTTGAGAATCATCTCGAACCGAAGACTTCGCTGGGGATCTCAAAAATCATCTTGAGCGAGCGACTGCGGGGATCACACCGGGGTCTTTTAGAATCTTCTAAGAAAACAGCCTTGCTGGGGAGAACATCAAGAATCGTCCTGAGCGACCGGTCTTTCGGTAGTACACCTGTACAATAAGGATGATAATGACCTAGATCATGCTTATGATGCATATGCTTCTGCGCTATGCCCCACACGGTGGGAATGATATGCATTTACGCTAAATGCCATGCAATCATGCACAATGCTATTGCAACGTCAGATGCTATGCAGTCATGCACAATGCTATGCAATCATGCACAATGATGCAACCCTATCAGCAAAATAAATGCCGAAAGGGGAAATCCTCCTGTCAAGGAGAAGGAACCGCTCAGGTAGAGGAATCATCCTGCTAAGGAGAACGTAAACACGCCAATATCAATCGGGCTCTGTCCGGGGAATTGATCTTCCACGAACTGCTGCAGGGGAAACAACTTCAGCTGACTGCGGCATGGGATGAAGCTCTACGAGAACTTGGATCTGCTGATATCAATCGCGAGAATGAACTACGCGGCCGTCTTGGCTACTCTTCTGGGGATGACCACTCTATGGGGAACCAACTTCAGCTGCTCAACACTCCACTGGGGAAAAACCAATCATGATCTGATCAACTTCCAAGGACTCGGATCTCTTGGACATCTGCAAACTCGGCTGGGGAAGGAGAAATCATTCTGCTTTGCTGGAGAGAGTGCGACTCTGGGAAATACAGCATCAGCTGCTCCACGCTCTGCTGGGGAAAATTGATCATGACCTGATCAACTTCCAAGGATTCTGCTTTTCTGCGGACTCAGCCGGGGAGAGAAATCATTCTACTTCACTGGAGAGTGCGACCCTGATGGGGAATTTCAATTCCGCTGGGGAAGAAGGAATCATCTGACTTCGGGGGAGAGTACAACTCTGCAAGGGAATATAACATCAGTTGTTCCAACACTCTACTAGGGAAGAGGGAACCGTCCAACTTCGGGAGAGAGCCTGACTCTGGTGAGGAATCTCAATTCCACTGGAGACTTCAGTCCGGCACCATCAGTTACTGCATCCTTCGGCATATGAACAGTTTCCTACGAGACCTGCACTTGTGACCCGGTGCGGGGGAGAATCCTGCTTCAGCGACTTTACTGGGGAAACACGAGCTTCAGCTCCCGAACACTTCTATGAACTCTGCACTTGTGACCCGGTGCTGGGGAAAGACGAGCTACGGTACTCAATCATTCTTCGGCGCTTAACTCAGCTGATGAGGTGACGTTCCTTCAGGATGCGTCTGTTTGGGGAAGAGAATCACCTCTACCTGGGGAAGACATATCAATGCTCACTATCTGATTCTGATTCCGCGGAGGAGAGATCACTGAACTCTGCTGAAGAAGGAGGACTCATCCTGCTTCGGGGATACGCACGACACATCTTCTGACGGGTGCTATACCTGCAACGACACAAACAAACAGACAAGATACCCTCCTCAAAGGGGCCTATCAGGGTTATTATCTTGCGACAACGTTCAATTAATTAATTGTTTCAACAATCAATGGGCTTAGGCCCGCAGGTTTATGTATGCGCATTTTATCAAAAAAAACACATCGGCGTTATCATTCGCAAACAAAACAGATAAATGCAAAACAGACAAGTAGAATTGCTGAATAATGTGCATTTTATTGATGGTGAACCCCTGAATGGGCAAAAATGTTTTACAACAGAGGCAAGCTCCTGAAATGAGGAAGCCGCGCAAAAAAGAAAACATAAATATACATCAGTATATACAAATGTCGGCAATCGAGGCGTAGACGAACACCATGAGTTGATCCCTCTAAGACCCACTCGACTTCGATACTTCTCCGACGCTTCAGCTTTGGAAGAGATTGATTCAGATAAACGGCCCTCAGGTCCTCCGAACCACTAAACAATGATAGTCCATACGCGGAACGCAGTCATTTGCTTATTTAAATCCCTAACTTTTGCGTGAACCGCCCTTTCGGGTTTTCAGTTCACCGGGATACCCTTTTTTGCCGAAGCCGCCCAGTGTAGGTTTTCGACTTCGCGGGTGTACATTTTTTCAATATATCCCTAATTTTTGCCCGAACCTTTTATTCTGTTTTTGGTTCGCCGGGATGCCCCTTTTTTGCCTGGACTCTTTCTTTTTTGTCCAGCGGGTCGCTTTCAAGCAAAGTATTTTTTAACTGCGTCCGCGTTCACCGGGGATGCAAAATCTTCACCATCCATCGTGGATAACAGCAAAGCTCCTCCCGAGAAGACCTTGCTGACGACATACGGCCCTTCGTAATTCGGAGTCCACTTGCCCCGGTGATCGGAGTGTGGCGGAAGAATCTTCTTCAGGACGAGATCACCCGTCTGAAAGCTTCGAGGACGCACCTTCTTATCATAAGCTTTCTTCATTCGGCTTTGGTACAGGCGACCAAATGCAATCGATGCTAGCCTCTTCTCGTCCATCAGGCTGAGCTGGTTCAGGCGATTCGTCACCCATTCTGCCTCATCAAGTTTCACATCAACCAAAACTCGCAAAGAGGGAATCTCCACTTCTAGCGGTAGGACAGCTTCCATACCGTACACCAAGGAGAAAGGAGTTGCCCCGGTCGACGTACGCACCGTCGTACGATAACCATGCAAGGCAAACGGCAGCATCTCGTGCCAATCTTTATACGTCACAACCATCTTCTGAACAATCTTCTTGATGTTCTTGTTGGCCGCTTCAACGGCGCCATTCATCTTCGGCCGATAAGGAGATGAGTTGTGGTGTTCAATCTTGAAGCTCTGGCACAGCTCCTTCATCATCTTGTTATTCAAATTCGAACCATTATCAGTAATGATCCGCTCGGGAATTCCATAGCGACAGATGATGTCCCTCTTAATGAATTTAGCAACCACCTGCTTGGTCACATTAGCGTACGAGGCTGCCTCCACCCACTTGGTGAAGTAGTCGATAGCTACCAGAATAAAACGATGACCATTGGATGCGGTGGGCTCGATCTTGCCTATCATGTCAATGCCCCACATGGAGAACGGCCAAGGGGAGGACATGACATTCAAGGGGCACGGCGGCACATGAACTCTATCAGCATAAATCTGGCATTTATGACATTTCCTCGCGAATCTGAAGCAATCCGACTCCATAGTCAACCAGTAATATCCTGCTCTCAGGATCTTCCTCGTCATGGCATGCCCGCCGGCGTGCGTACCAAATGTGCCCTCATGGACTTCCTCCATGAGCATACTGGCCTCTTTCTCATCTACACATCTGAGTAGCACGAGATCGTGGTTTCTTCTATACAGCACTCCATCAGGGTTGAGATAAAAGTTTCCAGATAGCCTCCTCAGAGTCTTCTTATCCTGGGTTGACGCACCCGCCGGATACTCCTTAGTCATAAGGAAGGTCTGGATGTCGTGGAACCATGGCTTGCCGTCAGTGGCATCCTCGATTGCGAACACATATGCTGGTCTGTCAAGACGCGAAAGTACAATGCTTGGAGCCTCATTCCAAAGATTGACCTTATACATAGAAGCCAACGTGGCTAAAGCATCAGCCATTTGATTTTCAGCCCGGGGTACATGATGAAGTTCTACTCGGTCGAAGAACGGAAGCAGCCTCCTGGCATAATTCATGTACGGCACTAGATTCGGTTGACGAGTTTCCCACTCCCCTTTGATCTGATTGATCACAAGCGCTGAGTCACCGTATATGTCTAGATTCTTGATTCTCAAATCAATTGCCTCTTCTAGACCCATAATACATGCCTCGTACTCGGCTTCGTTGTTGGTAACTGGAAACGTCAGTCTCGCAGTAAACGGGATGTGGGATCCGTGAGGAGTCGTGATGATAGCCCCGATACCACTTCCATAGGAATTGACTGCTCCGTCGAATATCAACTTCCACTGAGACTTCCTATCCGGCCCCTCGTCGGGCAATGGCTCTTCGCAATCCTTTGCTTTGAGAAACATAATGTCCTCATCAGGGAACTCGAACTTCATCGGCTGATAGTCTTCGATTGGCTGTTCGGCAAGGTAATCAGACAATACGCTCCCTTTGATGGCTTTCTGAGAGACGTACTGAATATCATATTCTGTTAACACCATTTGCCATCTGGCAATCCTGCCCGAAAGAGCCTGCTTCTCGAAGACATACTTGATCGGATCCATCTTCGAAATCAGCATAGTGGTGTGGTTGAGCATATACTGTCGTAGACGTTTGGCAGCCCAAGCTAGTGCACAACACGTCTTCTCCAGCATCGAGTATCGAGATTCACACTCAGTGAACTTTTTACTCAAATAATAAATGGCATGCTCCTTTCTGCCCGTCTCGTCGTGCTGACCGAGAACACACCCCATGCTATTCTCCAGAACTGTCAAGTACATGATTAATGGCCGTCCAGCCACTGGGGGTATCAAGATCGGAGGTTCTTGAAGATACTGCTTTATCTTATCGAATGCCTTCTGGCAATCTTCATTCCAAGTAATCGCCTGATTTTTCTTTAACAACTTGAACATCGGTTCACAAGTGGCCGTGAGCTGGGAGATAAACCTCGCAATGTAGTTTATTCGGCCCAAGAAACCACGAACTTCTCTTTCTGTTCTCGGCGCTGGCATCTCTTGGATAGCTTTTATCTTTGCAGGATCAACTTCGATACCTCGTTCACTAACGATAAACCCCAATAACTTTCCGGACCGCACCCCGAAAGTGCACTTGTTAGGATTCAGCCTCAGCTTGAACTTCCTAAGCCTTTCAAACAGCTTCAGCAAATTGACCAGATGCTCTTCCTCCGTTTGGGACTTCGCAATCATGTCATCAACATAGACCTCGATCTCATGATGAATCATATCATGAAACAAAGTAACCATTGCTCGCTGGTAAGTGGCCCCTGCGTTCTTCAGACCGAAGGGCATTACCTTATAGCAGAATGTGCCCCAGGGGGTGATAAACGTCGTTTTCTCCATGTCCTCCGGCGCCATCTTAATCTGATTGTAACCGGAGAAGCCATCCATGAACGAAAACACGGAAAACTGGGCTGTATTGTCGACCAACACATCGATATGAGGCAACGGGAAATCATCCTTAGGGCTCGCCCTATTCAAATCCCGATAATCGACGCACATGCGTACCTTACCGTCCTTCTTCGGTACAGGCACTATGTTGGCGACCCACGGAGGGTAGGTGGTGACGGCTAGAAATCCTGCGTCCAACTGCTTCTGGACCTCTTCTTTGATTTTTACAGCCATGTCTGGTCTCGTCCTCCTAAGCTTCTGCTTGACTGGAGGGCAATCTTCTCGCAACGGCAAGCGATGAACCACGATATCTGTGTCAAGTCCAGGCATATCCTCATATGACCAAGCAAAGACGTCACTATACTCTCGAAGCATCTCGACCAGTCTATGCTTGACATCGTTCTGCAGCGCAGCCCCGACTCTGACATTCCTGATAAGCTCCTCAGAACCCAGATTTATGATCTCAATCTCCTCCTCATGAGGCAGAATAACCTTCTCCTCTTGTTTCAACAAGCGGGCCAATTCTTCTGGAAGGTCTTCGTCTTCATCAATCTCATCCTCGGCTTGATAGATCGGGCAATCAAAGTCGTAGTGAGCCGTAGAGGGTCCAGAGTCGATGTCATCTGTTACGTGGATCCTGCAATAACAAGGGTTAAGTTTAAAGCAGGAATATGCAGGTTAGCACGAACCTCGTTGCCATTTTGCTGTTTTTCAAAACAAACATAAAATATGAATGACAGAGAACACAATATTTGATTACGAAGAAAACGCCTTTTTATTTATTGATAAAATGTATACACATAATCCAGCAAGGCCCTGACAGTAAAACCACTATGCCCCGGGCAGGACATAGGGTTGTACAAAAGATTGTAAAAAGCAAATCATTACTCTTCACTTGTCAGCTCGATAATCTCCTTGATGGTCCAGTTGTGAAGGCGCTCGCCTGGCTTGCTCGGTTGAATCCAGGCATCGAGATCACAGTCACTGTCCCCGCTGTCCTCTGACGCTGCGTTGACACTTTCGAAGATCACCCCCCCTTTGGTGAATAGGATCGGCCCCTTTCCACGAGATGAGCTACCAGAAGAAGTTGAAGCTTCAGCTTCAGGAGAATATCCCAATCCAAACTTATCATGTTTGAATGGTATATCCAAGACGTGCCCCCAGCCTGGGGTAGAACCAGCTTCGACAACGGCTCTAGCTTCCTTAAACGAAGAGAGGTTCACCTCTTGCTTCTCTGCAACAATGGGAGCTACTTCCTTCACCTTGACGGTCTCAAACGCCTGGCAAAGAGTCTCATGGATCTCGCCATCCATTTCGACATACTTGAAGGACGACAGGTGGCTTACCATGATGTCCTCCTCTCCGCAAACTGTCACTATGCTGCCCCCAACAGCATATTTAAGCTTCTGATGCAACGTAGACGTTACGGCACCAGCAGAATGAATCCACGGCCGACCTAAGAGGCAACTATAGGCGGGCATGATATCCATAATATAGAACACTGCATTAAACGTCTCTGGACCGACTTGAATCGGCAGGGTCAATTCTCCAAAGACGTGGCGTTTGGTTCCGTCAAAAGCCTTTACGACCAGATCACTGGGCGTGCACAGCAGTCCCCGGGTATCCAACTTCATTAGTGCTTTCTTCGGAAGCACATTCAGCGAGGAGCCCGTATCTACTAGGACATGTGACATAATCGTGCCCCTGCACTCTATCGAGACGTGCAAGGCATGGTTGTGATCTCTTCCCTTGGGCGTCAGCTCCAAATCTGTAAAGCCCAGCCCATTACCAGCGTTGACATGGGCTACTACTTCCTCAAGTTGATTAACGGATATCTCCTGCGGCACGTATGCAGCATTCAATACTTTCAGCAATGCGTTGCGGTGTGCTTCAGAACACAGCAACAGGTTGAGAATTGAGATCTTTGACGGAGTCTGGTGAAGATGATCTACAATCTTGTAGTCACTTTTCCTGATCAGTCGCATGAACTCTTCTGCGTCTTTAACCAACAAGTCTTTTTCTGCCCCCGCAGGAACCTCTTCAACGGCTTTACCTTTGCCCTTATCAGCAGCATCAGCCCTGACTACCTTCTCTGCCGCACCCTCTGCCGGCGCGAACACTCTGCCACTTCTGGTGATACCACTGGCCTCAGCAAGATTCTGCGCAGTCGATCTGGGCGGCTCAATCTCTACCTTCTGGCCATTACAATACACTTCAGCGCCGTAATGCCATGGCACGGCATTGGTACTCTCGAACGGGATTGGTCCAGCCCTGGTGATGGTGATAGTAGGAGGACGAGGTGCAGAAATGGTGATAGGGTGGCGAGGAATGGTGATGGTAGCAACTTCGTCAGCCTGCTTCAGCACGACTTCTCCCGACGCATTCTCAACGCTTCGACTAAACTGCAGAATGCCCTCGGTCATCAGACTCTGGATACCTTCACTCAACTGCTCACACCCGTCAGGACGTGCAGCACATTCCATACAAAACTCCCCACACCCGGGAAAGAAGCCTTTCTTCAGCAGTTTAGCTTTAACAAAACTCAGTGGCGTCTTCAAATCCCTGACATCAGTCAGCAAGTCTGAATTCTCTTCAGTGATGACAGCATTTACTCCGCCCCCCCTATGATGAGGCATCGGATTCTTGGTGACGTTGGGCACGTTGTCAGAAAAATTTATTATCTTGGCGTCAATCATGTCCTGGACCTTATGCTTAAAAGCTTTGCAGTTCTCAACTGTATGGCCAGGTGCCCCAGAATGAAATTCACATGTAGCATTAGCATCGTACCCGGGTGGTGGTGCCCCTGTCAAGGGAGCTAGCGTCCTTTTCTGAACCAGTTGGAGCTGAAGCAACGTCTGCAGAAGCTGGGCATACGACATAGGAGGAGTTTCCAAATGACGGTTTGCCAGGGGACCCCGATGCTGATATTTCTTATATCCCGGATTATTCTGTTGCTGAGGCTGCTGCTGCGGCTGCGGGGGAGCAGCTGGGATGTTTATGCTAGCGATCTGAGACTGAGGGCCCTTGCCCTTTCTCCTAGCATTAGAGACAGCACTGGCATCGCCCTCTCGGCGTTTGCCAGTATAAGGTTTCTTGCTGGCTCCTCCAGATGAGGATGATTCGCCTTGAATCTTGCCGATCTTTATACCATTTTCAACATGCTCGCCCAAAGTGATGAGGGCCGAGAATGTCCCGGACATGCCACTAACCAACTTCTCATAATAGACTCCGGGAAGAGTAGCCACGAACATCTGTACCAACTCACGCTCAACCATCGGCGGTTGAACCCGAGCAGCCAATTCACGCCACCGCTGGGCGTACTCTTTGAAGCTTTCATTGCTACGCTGCGAGAGATTCTGAAGCTGAACTCGGTTGGGAGCCAAGTCGCTATTATACTGATAGTGGAGAACAAATGCTTCAGCGAGATCTTTCCACGTTCGCACAGCAGCGGGTTCCAAACCCATATACCATTCAAGCGATGGGCCAGAAAGACTATCCTGAAAGAAGTGCATCAGCAACTTCTCATCATCAGAGTAAGCAGACATCTTCCTGTAATACGATCGGAGATGAACACGGGGACAAGTAGTGCCTCTATACTTCTCAAAGATAGGTACCTTAAACTTGTGAGGTACTTTAAAGTCAGCAATCAGCCCAAGTTTGGACATGTCAACGCCCAATGTATTCTGATTTTCTATATCTCTCATTTTATCTTCCAGTGCCTTGAACCTGAGTCTAGCTTCAGCGGTCAACTCAGCCTCTACACCTCTCTGAGAGAAAATGTCGTCCTGATGGTCCTCCAGCCACGGTTGAGGCACCACCATATTTCCTGCGCCAACATTGACATTGGCTCCCAAACCACCATTGACGGCGCCCGCCGCGTTAAGTCCGAGATTAGTCATAAGATTGCCGTTAGCACTACCGTTGCCCCCGGCAGCAGGAACAACGTTCTGAGGAGTATCCACTTGAGGAGGAGGAGTGGGTACGGCCCCGCCGTGAAGAATTCCATTGCTGTCAACCCTGGAGATGAGAGGTTGAACCAAAGTACGAAGTTGCTCTTGCCCGTTTGCAACTACTTGCATCAACTCCATAAAACGATCCATCCTTTCACGAAGCTCCTGAACATCTGATTGTACCTGGTCCATGATTCTCGTTTGATTGGCGCGAGTCGAGTAGCGGTGGATGAATCTTTGATCAATCCTGAAAGCAGCTCGGAACCTGAGTACCTGAAAAACCTGTCAAGATTAAAGGTTAGGAAAAGCAACAGAATGTATGTCATGCAAGAATGCTTCATGCAAATGCATGCGTGAGTCTGTGTGCTTGAGAGATTTCCCCCGATCCTGGCATCTGCTGACAATAATAAGGAGAAGAATCTAGGCCCAATCATGGAGACAGCAACCTCACAGACACACGCTAATGGAATGATTATGCAAGCTAATGCAAAATGCAGGCATGCAACAATATATCCAAGGCTGCTGTGGAGATTCGATGTCAACAGTCACTGCTGAGAAGGAAACCCCGGTGCGAAACCACTGATCTGATCTGTTGTGAATAACCATCTGGTAGGATCGAGATCAAAATTCTGCTCTGACAAGAACGAAGGCCTGATAATAAAGAACCCGGATGCAAGATCAAGGAATATCTGTTGGAGAAGTCTTCGGACCCCAAGTCAAAAATCTGCCCTCTCAAGAACAAATGCACAGCTGCTGATGAGATCTTCAAACCCTACTCAAAAATCTGCCCTATCAAGAACAAAATAACAACTGCTGGCGAGATCCTCAGACCCCACTCAAAAATCTGCTCCATCCAGGACAAACTTCTGATAATAATACACTGGTCAAAGCCCGCTCTATCAAGAACAGACAAACATCCGATGATAAGATCCTCTGATCAAATCCTCGCTCTATCAAGAACATATCTGCAACTGAGAACCCAACATAACTGATTCACTGTCAAGAAAACCAGGTGGTCTGGAGGTCAAAGTTTCCTGCAATATCCCAACCCCACTCACAGGTATGATGGACCTAATCCACGGACAAAGGTACGGCATCCTATGCGGTCGTCAGCGTCACAGACATTCATGAGTGACAATACGATTCCCAGAAGGAGTGGCATCGTCAAGTCATGAAGAGGCCTCTCTTAGCTGACTTCCAAATGATCGGTCCCCAGAGTCGACAATCCTTACGTCTGGACTCCCCTCAGATCCTCAGGACCGGAAAGGAGCACCTCTGCAAGAATCTCGTCTGAGCGCAGATTTTCGTAGGGAACTGTGCCTGTTCAACAGACAGGTTCGTCTACTACTTCTCCACAACTATATCTAGGTGTGTACTCAAGCCCAGGTCCGGCTTTTCACTCACAGTAACATCCCTCTCCCACAGCAGCACAGATAATCATATCAAACTGGAAATAAAATGCGGGAAATAAAATGCGGGAAGTAAAATGCGAGAAGCAAAGATGCGATAAACAAACGCAACCCAACAAGCAAACACACAAACGATAGGATTGACTCGCGTAGGGGATGGGAAACGGTCCCAGCATAAGGGATGGGAAAAGTCCCTAGATGCTTGTGTCCCCAGCAGAGTCGCCAGCTGTCGCTTGCGCGAAAATAAGGTGCCGGCATGACAGAAGAGTCGCCACCTTTCGTTATTTATCCCTCAGAGCGGGAAAGGAAACGATCGGAAAAACCTGACGAAAAAGGGTAAGACAAGGTCGTCGCAACCATTGTCTGGGTTCGGGAGTCGGTTACGCAAGGGGAAGGTATTAGCACCCCTCACGTCCGTCGTACTCGACGGGATCCTCGCTTGTTTGTTTACTTGGACGGGTTGGTTATAATCTATCTACCTATCAAGGCTGGCTGAAAAAGAAAAGAAAAATGACTCGGCAAAGCATCGCGCTTTATGCCTACGTATTCTCATCAGAGAATGAGAAACCAGAGTCAACGTAGTTCGGCTAACTACGGGTGAAGATTATGGGGGAAAGGTTGCTCGCTAGGACATCGCATCCTATGCCTACGTACTTTCATCTGGTATGAAAGATCAGAGCAAACGTAGTTCGGGAAACTACTGAAAATAAGGCTCAACTAGGAGGGAGACTATCAAGTCCTACTGTTATCATGCCATGGATTCATCCTATGGTTGAGGTTTGAACAGGGAACTCCTAGATGTTATCATGCATAGGTTTCAACCTAAAAGTCTATCATCAAATCCTCATCAGAGGAAATGAGAGTCCTAAGGGATCATGTCAATGATACACCAAAACAGACAAAAGCATCAGCTTTAACAGTAAAATGCATGCAATGCAAGTGAGGGAGGAAATGTGTGTGGGGCTTCAGCCTCCACAAGCTCGTCTCAACCTCAAGCCAGTCATGAAATAACAGTAATCATACTGAAGATCAACAACATGCTATCAAGCAAAACAGTAAACTGCAATCATACAGATAAAGGAAATGAAGTGCTATCAGGCAAACAAAACTCACATGAGAAAGAATCATCTATTCTCTAACCCTAACCCTAATCACAGGATCTAAACAAACCTAAGCAAAACTCTCAAGCAGAACCCTAAGCAGGAGAAATCATTCCCAGTCTTCAAGCTTCAGAATAAGCCTACCAAAGAAAGGGAGCTAAGCAAGCAAGCTCATAGTGTCTTCCTCAGGAGAACACTAGGAGGTGTATACTCAGGAATCATACCCTATGTGGCTCAACCACTGTGATCAGTTTACATCCCTCCTCAGGAGAGATTAAACTCACAAGCAGGCTCCAACATCACTGGATATTTAGAAATCCTATTTAAGCTAGTGGAACTAAGTGAATAGACTCATAGGACCTTCCTCAGGAAAGTACTAGGAGGCTTCCACTTAGGAGTTGTATCCCATGTGGCTCAACAACATGTGATCAGTTTACATTCCTCCTCAGGAGAAATTAAACTCACAAGTTGGCTCCAACATCATTGGATACTTGAGAAATCCTAGACAAACTAGTGGAACTAAGTGAATAGACCCATAGGACCTTCCTCAGGAAAGTACTAGGAGGCTTCCACTTAGGAGTTGTATCCCATGTGGCTCAACAACATGTGATCAGTTTACATTCCTCCTCAGGAGAAATTAAACTCACAAGTTGGCTCCAACATCATTGGATACTTAAGGAAGAGGTGAGAAGGAAGAATGAAAGTCATTCATAGTGCCTTCCTCAGGAAAGTACCATGAACTTCCTTCAAACTTCAGGCTCTCAAACCTCACAGACAGGAGATGAGACAAGCTCTGGGTCTCTGCATCTTGATCTACAAGCTTCTCCTCATGATGCTCTCCATCAATATCCTCAAGGCAACCCAAGCCCTTCATCAAATTCCTCAGAATGAACCCCACAGATGAACAGATAACCCACTGAACAAACCAAATCATCAGGCAACTTCAGACAATACCTAAAAATACTAAACTAATGGGGAAAAATTAACAAATAATCACAAGGGTCCTCAACACCTTCTCATAACATCTATAAAGGTTTCTACCTAAAAATCAAGATAAAACTTGCTCAAAGAAAATGTTTCATCACCTAAACACAATTCTAAACCCTAATTAGACTATCCTAAGTCAACCCTAATTAAACTAACCAAAATTAATTCTAAAAATCTAGAAAAAATCCTATGGGGAAGTATGACTAATCATCTAATTGCACAAAAAAGAATGGGTAAAAAAGATTAATGGAAAGTACTAAAACAATTCCTACAAAATCAAATACCAAAATGAAACAATTAAAAAGCTATTTAATTGGAAAATCTACTAAAAATATTAAACCTAAAAATAAAATCTCAATTTTATTTTTATAATTTTCTACTCATTTTAATCTACTCATAGAAAAAAAAAGAAATTAAAAATCATTTTTTAACTATTTTTAATGAATTATTCAAAACAGAAATATTAAAAAAGAAAATTAAAACAAATTAAATGAATAAAGGGAGGGGGGGGGGTCAGAATAGCACTCCTCGCTAGTTATATGGATTGGGCCAACAAATAAGGGGGGTGGGGATAGAAGTCTGGGCCCAGCGCCCTCTAAATGAAACGCGGCGTTTCATTAGATTCAAATCTTTCCCTCTCTTTCTCAGGCGCGATCACAGCCGTTGGATACGAATAACAAGTCAATCTTTGGAACTGATCGAACGGCTTCTGCTTCGTCTTCTCCAAACGCCCTAGGGTTTTCAGAAACCCTAACTTCATGAGCCAACCTTCGAGCTCTAATATCTCCTTGCTCAGGCCACGGCTCCACACGACTCCAACACAAAAAATCACCTACGTCTCAAGCCCTACACAACCATACGATCAGATTTTCCTAGTTCAACCTAGGTTGCTCCAACAGAAAGCATCAACACCCTGGTACCACCATGCTCGACTGATACCAACCTTCATCCAACCTCAGTCTAAAGCTACAAACTTGTTCTACAAGCCATGCTAGCTATCATACACTAATCCATGCTGATTAAAACTCATTAAACGACTAATTATGGAAGATCCAAGAATCATGGTTCTGGTATGCAACCTCATGGATCTTGCTTTAATTCTCAGGGATTAATCCTCTACCCTAACACAATCTTTCTACACCTATAATATGTTCTATCTAAGCATAAATAAAGAGAAAGAAGTGAGTTCACCAACCTGTCAAGAAGCTATGGTGAGTGATGCTATGGCTCGAACCAGGTCTTGTAAATCCTTCAGGATGATCCTTTGAGGATGAATAGCCTTCTGTTTGCACAATTCTTGAAGGTGGTGGCTTGAAGTGAAAGAAAACTCAAGTTGCTTCAACTTGAAGGAACTTCTCCAATGGCTATGCACTTCTCTCTCTCCTCTGACTTGGCTCCAATTTCACCAACCATAGACTCTCCATAATGCACTCTTTTTATAACAATCCATGGAAGTCTCTAGATTCATCTAGAATGATGTGGAAGTTTCATGAATTTCTCCTTGAATGAGAAGTTGGTTATCTCATCTCCCATGCTTCAAGCCTTCAATTTGGTCTCAAAATGTCCTTACATGAGTTATTGAATGAGGATGAGTGAAAAACAAGTCCATTTGTTGCTTGTGTAGGGTTTTCTAACATTGCCTTCTTTCTTAAGTAACAAATTTCCAAAGGAACCTCATTTTTTAAGCCTCAAATGAAAATTCTACTTAAACCAATCTTCTCAAAATGTTTTTTCCAATCAAAATGATATATTGGATGACCTATTTTGGATTTGTAGATCTTCCAAAACACTTTTCAATTTCAACTTTTCAAAGTTATAAGTCATTTTTAGTTCATTTTTGACCAATCATGGAATCTTGTGCTATGAGCCTTTTCAACAATTTGTGACCTTCTTTCTAGACTTAAAATCACATTTTGAGCAACTTTCATGTTTTGAGTTTTTCCATTTGAGGCTTGGAAATAGGAGTTTTAGGCATTGGTTAAAATGACCTATAACTGACAAATGACCAAAATACCCCTGCCTTGTTCAAACCATAAGTTGAGTTCCACAAATCCAATCAAGGACTTCTACCACTCAAATTAAAGCTAAGAACATCCTCTTCAACATTCATGTTGACCAAGAAACCATAGGAATCAACCTACTAGGGCAAAAGTTGTCTGGAAGTTGGGTGACTTTCAAGGACCCAGATTCACACACCTCTGCTGACCTGTAATTTGTCAAAACCATAACTTGAGCTCTGTAACTCCTATCAAGGACTTCCACCACTCAAATTAAAGCTTAGAACAAGCTCTACAACATTCATGTTGTGGGGAAAATGAGATATCAAACACATCTAGTGCTAAATCTGCCTGGAAGATAGGGACCAAATTAGGGTTTTTCCACTGACAATCCTCAGAAACCCTAACTTGAAACTTCTCAAACTCCTCAATCATGATGAGTTGGTCTAGGAATCATCTTTATATAACATCTCTAGGCATCATTCCATGATCTCATGGCCCTTGGATTAGGTCTCAACCTTCTCCAAATCTTCAATTATCCCAGGGTTGACCCAGTCAAAACCCTAATTCTACCACTCATGGTTGAATCTTCTGAATTCTTGCATAATGACCTCTCTGGGCTTCATGATGGCTTTCAAGACATCTAATTGTATTTCTCAAAGCTTCAAGTTCATTCTCAAAGTCTCAGAATCATCTGAGGAGCACCCACAACTTTCAAACTGTGAAGCACACAACCCTGGTTTCAACCAACTCCTCTGAGGACCTCTTGAACTTTTTGATGAAGGTATCAACTTTCAAATACTCCATGAATGAATAAATGTTGGTCAAATTTTGGGGTGCAACAATACCATGTTTAGGCTTGTTAGTGATATTTTGGTCATTTGGTATCTTTAGGATCCAACCTTGAGAAAGTAGTGTGCTTGCCCTATAACTATGAACTTGGCTCACTATTAGGATAGGTAGATGACTTGTAAGTTACTCATAGATCCCCCCTGCCCTTGATCATGTTTGAATCAATGTGGCTATTGTTTGTGCTCTTATGTTATTGTGATAGTAAGAATTGTATGTTGGGCTGTTGTGATTACTACTTTGTATCTCAATTGTTCTAAGTCATTTGTTTAATACTTACTTGATCAAGCTCATAATATTTGTTTTGGTGGAAATGTGAGAAGCATGAAGTTTTGAACTTTAGGGCTGTCTTGTAAGACATGTGTGCTTTTGCTGTCCAATTTGATTCAATATGTCATTCTTTGATTTAATGAGTTTTTGCATAACTTGAGGTTGTGAACTCATTTGTTTATCCATTTCAAGAGTGTGTATGTTGTTGTTATGCTCAAAATCTGTCTAGAGTCCAATTTGCTATGTCATGCCTCAAACTTTTGCATTTTTCAAATATTATGAGGTCAATACATCATTTTCTGTTTCAAGCATTGTTTATATGATTTGTGTGCATTAAATCTTCATCATATCCATTTAAAACTTGTGCACGATCTCATTTTTTCCAACTGTCATGGTTTTGCTTATTGTATGTTCAAATTGTTATTCTTGCATAACATAAGTTTCCAAATGCCAAGTTCTGTTTTGATAAAAGTTTCATTCATTTTCTGAGTTAAACCTAATCTGTTAGCATCATCATCATGTGTACATGTCCTCTTTTGCATGAAATACATCTTGGCCTTTAAAATGCCCTGTTGAGTTGAATACCTTGCCTAGGCAGATTTTCATTTTTTTTGCACCAACACACCAATTCACATACCACTTTCTGTTTCAATCAATTTCTAATTGATCTATGTTAATATCATTCCCTTACTCATTTGAAATGTGTGTGTGATGCCAAAAACTCCCATCTGGCATGAACTTGCCAGCTGCCCTAACATGTTGATGTTTGTGCATTTTTTGAGCCTCAATGTGCTTCCTTTTGTGTGATGTTGATTTGAATTGGTGTGTAAGCATAGACATGTCTATCATCATATTTATAATGTGTGTGGATGTTTATTTTGGTTTGAAACTCATCAATTTGAAAAATACCCCCTGCTGCCACATTCTTGCTAAAACAGTTTCTCTCACCAAATGTGCCACAACATTACCAAATTGTTATTCTGTTTGCACATGCCTAATCTATGAGTTGTAACTCATCCATATTCTTGGTTCTACGATGTACACATGTTTGGTTTGGTCTGAGCTTGCCTATATTTGCATTTCACCACTCAACTTCATTTTGAACCAAAACTGCCAAGAACACATACCAAAACCATGTTCACTTACACAATGATCAATCTCAGAGTGGTAACTCATTTGGCCCTATATTTGTGATGTGTGTTTGAGTTTGTTTGTCCATGAGAGCTCTTCTTCTTGCATTTGAACTATGCTTGCATACCATTAACTGTCCAACTGTTTTGAAACTTTTCTTTTTACAACTTATGTCACAAATTGCAAATCATGAGTCACTTTGTATTTAGGTTGGATTTTGGACTTCATCTATTTTGAAACTTCATATATGTTGTATTTAGGGTGTGTTAGGACATTCAATTTGATTTAAGCATGAGCAATTTGAACCGTGGCTTTGAAAATGCATGTCAATTCACCAACATTGCAGTTGTCATAGGCTTTTGAAATTCATATGGTTTGTAAGCTTCTTTATGGTTTAGACACATCTTCACTCCAATTTGGCATGTTTCAGAAATTCACAATCTCACTTGCATTATTTTGATTTTCATCTCATTTGCATATGACAGTTGGACTTACACCTCATAAGCAGTTGGTTTGAATGCATGAACATGATATGTATGATATTTGAATTGTGTTTGAGCCTTTTCCCTAACCATATCATGACTGGTTTAACCTTTTGCTTCATAAATGCATTTTCATCAAAATAGCAACCACCATCGTGTTTTTAGTTCAAGACATGTTTTCAAAATTCCACTTGGACCATTCTCTTCCTTGTTTAAAAACACCCAAAATTGATCTAAGGTTTGCTTGATTTGGTTGAGAAATGAGTGAGTTGGATATCAAAACGCATTTGTGAACTTGCCTTGTTTTACTTCATTTTGTGCCCAGAAATTTAACACACCAAGCCATATATATTTATGGGGGTGGCTATATCAACGGATGTATAGCCACCCTAGTGGTAGAAGCCTTGCCCATAAACACGCCTATCATTGCCTGAACCTGGGTTCGATCCCTGAGGAGGATCAACCTTTTTGTTTTTTTTCCTCTTTTCATATTTTTCATGTTTCACCTTGTTTCTACCTGGATAGCGCACGCGTGTGTGCTCTAGTGGCCATGTTACTTACCTGCAAGCTGGAGGGCGTGGGTTCAACTCCCACCCCTTGCATTTTCTTCTAATTTTCACTCATTGATTATTGTTTTGTGCATTCAAAATCATGAAACTTTAAAAAATCACAACTCTCTCATTTTTCTTCCTATTTTGCTCATTCTTTTTGCGTTGTGTTTTTTATGATGTATACTTTTATATGATGTGAAAATATTACTTGTTGTCATTAATTGTGATATATTTTGCCCATGTGGAAATTTATTCCTTCATTGTGATTGTGATCCTACTTGCAGTTGATTTCCTTTGAGCATGTTTGAATTTCTTGTGAGATGTTCATTCCCTTTGTTAGTTAACATGCTTGGGTACCCCCTTTGGTTGTCACCATAATCTTGTCTCATTTATTCCTCCTAAATTATGAGGTTAAACTAATTTACTTGTGTTTGATTGTCATCAAATACATATTGTTGTTACACTTGATATATCTTGAAATTATAACGTGTTTACTTTCAAATTGTGATTTGTTTACACGGTTGTAACTTTCATCTTTTCCAATCTTTGTTAAGATATGTTGTTACCTTTGTTAAGATCCCTTTCCATCTTTGTTACGATGTTTACCCATCTTTGTTAAGATTTGTTCTTGGTTGTGACCATCTGTCTTAATTGAAATCATTAATATTGTAATACTTGCTTTGGTTGTGACCATTTATCGTGATTGAAATCTTTGCCTGATATTGTAATATCTTAAATGCTTGCTTTGGTTGTAACCATTCATCCTGATTTAGATCCTTGCTTATTATAATATGCTTGATCATTCTTGGTTGCAACCATATCCCTTGTATTCATCATGTGTGAATGGTTATGCTTTGTTAAGTTTACTTTTCCCAAGTGATGGAACTCTTTAGTTCTCATCCAAGTTGCGTCATCTTGACGAGCAACCTTCCCCCTTTCTTCCACCTTTTGGTTTGGATAGAACCAATTGGTCTCACAACGTAGAACTTTAGGATAGAGTTTGGTTAACTCTATGTAAGAATCATGGACATGATTACTTACTTCCCTTTCTTGAGAGTTCAACATAGATCTAGAGAGTTTTGTGAAACTCTATACAAACATTGTTATGTTTGTTACCCTTTGAACCTTGATCATAATCAAGTGTTCTTCAACCCTAGTGAGGTGAACTGCAATTGCTCTGATTCTATCCTAGTTAGGATACGTAGGCAGAGGACGCGATGTCTTTGCGAGCAAACTTAGAAACTATCTTTAGGTTTTAACCTTCACCCTTTACCCAATCCCAATCCATAGCAAACATTTAGCAAACTTAGCATGCAAAAAACAAAAGGTTCCTGTAGAGTACTACAGATGTTTAAGATGTGAAATACCTACCCTATGCATAACCAACCCCCGATCCCCGAATCTCTTAGCGTTGTTGTTACATCGCGCAAAAGGTTATTTCTTTCTTTAGACATTTCCTTTGGATAAATTAAAGTCCGGTTGTGAATTTAAGAATTAAGATTCAAGTTAATCAATAGCTTGGTATCACGATTCTCACCGCAACAGAAATGGCGACTTCACTGGGGACAATTAACTTGAGGGTTTAGCCTATTTTGTTTAATTGCATGCTATATTTGTAAATATTTGCTTAACATGTATATTTGTCAACATATTTGTTTAATTGTGGATATTGGGTGTTTGAGTGGTGAGACGGTCCTATACCCGGACTCGAGTGCACTAATGATAGGATGGTGGTATATTCAAGAAGGCTTATAGGGAGTTGATTCCCGACCAAGCAAACTTGAGAAACCACTGCTCAGTGTAGGCCCTCTTGAAAAGTTTAGTATTGTTGATCGAGTATTCGTGGAAACAATGCTACTTTCAACGAAGAAGCCCATGACAGTGTGAACTTTTAGAATACACTTTACCCCACTTTGTCCTTATTAGGACGTAGTGCGATGACTATAAGGAAGTATTTCCGAAATAGTTGATACGCGATACTACACCCAGACGAGATTCTCTTGAGAATATTATCGATTACCAAGTGATTTGGGAAATTGATAATATCCGAAAGATGGGTTGATGACTCTGGGAACTTTGTAGAACCCGTTCGGCAGGTACAAATCAATCCATAGTACAAATCCTTGGGGATGGGTAGACCTTTGACTCCTTGCTGTGATCTTGAGCCTAGGATGTCTTTGTATATGCTTTGTATTTGTGAATACTTGTCTTTGTGTTATGTGTGCATCATCACATCATATCACCATAAGCATATCATGTCGCAACTAGTTTTGTAAAACTCGGTTGATCTCTAGTATTTTTAAAAGTTGTAACTTTTTCAACGATCAATGGAATGAGGGTTTTAACCTAATCAAACTTCTGAGTTTTGTAAAACCAGTTGCGTTTTTGCACTTGCATCAACATTTTACATATCATACTTCGTTGCATTGGTCTTTTTGGTTAATTCTCTGTTCCATTGACATCAGAGGGAGGATATCTAGCACAAATGGCAACAATGGAGGGACTTTTGAAAGCTCAGGAAATGCTGAAAGAGGACATCAGAATTCTCAAGTGTCAGATGAATTGGGTACTTGAGACATTGCAGAATATGATGAAGAAAGAGGGTCACTCTGACCATGTTGCGTCCAGAGAAACTAGGGATGCATTATCTCCGATGGTTCCTCCAACTCAAGGACATCCTCGACATCAACAAAAGGGAAAAGAATTGAAAAAAAGAAAGAAAGAAAAAGAAAGCCCTTGTGATTTTTTGCTTTTATACTTTTCAATATGAGTTTTTTTTCTTGACGAATGCATAATTTAACTTGTTGTTGGCTTGATTGTTGGATGAGAGTTAAGTCCTTAATATTTTTTTATTCATCTATCGATGAAGTGTGTGTTAGGTGTGATTCATTTTTGAACATTGTATTGTCTTAGAATTTTTGACATGTGTTTTGTATTTAGGAGTTGTTTCGTTTTCATGTTATCGTTGTAGTTTAGTGGTATGTTTTGCTTTGCATGTATGTTTTTATGTTGAACCATACATTTGTTTTTGTTTTTCGAAACTTGTTGAGTCGTGATTGCTTGATTGTTACTTTTGTTTCCTTGATTTGGTCGATTCTCGTTTGAGGACAAACAAGTTTAGGTTAGGGAGATTTGATAAGTGCTAAATTATACTGATTGTGAGTGTGAATAACTGGCACTTATTGACTTAATTCAACCAATAAACCTCAACTTTTGTGCATATGTTGTATAGTCAACATTATAGTGTATATATTGCGTATCGCGTAAATATCATTGAGTTTAATTGTTTTTCTCTCCTTTTTATAGGTATACAAGCAATGATATTTTGTCATTTTCTTATAGATCATTGAATAAGCTCTCCAACGCTTCCGACCGCACGTAAAATAGAGTTACGGTTTAAAAGTTATGGTCAAAACAAGTGCTGGTTTGTTGTCATGTTCGCAATGCAAACAAAAGTTCGCAGTGCAAACAGAGAGTTCTAAAACGCGTGAAAAACACTGTTTTGATAGTAGCGAAAGATGCATAAGTTCGTTGTGCGAATGTGACTTTGCTAGGAGAACACAAAAACCCATTTTGGCTATTTAAGTCATTTTTTAAAGAATTTTTTAGGTTATTGTTGCACCCTAAATTTTGACCCCTTAGATCCTCACCATCATTATAGGATCATATTTGCTTGATTAACTAACCTTAACCCATTTTCAGTTTATCTTTGTTAAGATGCAGATGAAATAGGGTTCCATACCGTCAAAATCGAGGCTTCAGTGGTTTGATCAATCAATGTTTTGGATTGATCCAACTTCAAACAAGATCAAGGATAATACATTGGACCAAGAATGAGTGCAATTTGAGGTGGTCACCCGGGAATTGACAACAGTGCAATTTGAGATACCCGATTAGGGTTTCCGATCAGGAAAAGTCAACCGTAGTTTGAATTTTGTTTTAAAGAGTATTTCAATGGTGGTATTTTGGTCCATTAAGTTCCTATGGATTAGTAAAGTCCATCCAAAGAGTTTCAAGTCCTCAGGATGTCCGGATCATCAACGGGCGACTCGGTGGACACCGATCGTTCGAACGGTTGACCAAAAAGTCAACTCTTCAACAATAAGGAATTTGACTTCAAGATGTGAATCAAAAATGTTCCTTATGTCATATTACACCTCCCCATAAAATTTCATGACCATTGGATCAAGGGTTAAGAAGTAATTGCAAAAATCGGGAATTAGGGTTTTGAAAGGGGCAAGACCATAACTCCTCAACCACACATCCAATTGAAGTGGTTCAAAGCTCATTGGAAAGCTCTTGACAAGTCCTACAAAATCCTCAAAGTGGTCCATGATCAAAAAATGCATAGAATTGGAGTTATAGAAAAATTAATTTTTGAAGGGTAAATAACAGAAAAATTCTAAGTTATTTAGCACTTGTAAGTGGTTTTTTCAGAAACTTTGAAGGGTTTTTCAACGTAATTCCATCAAGAATTTGGAAATTCCCAAAACATTAAAGTTGTAGACCTACTTAAGGGCTTTCCAAAGTGTGGTAGAACTCCACAATAGCATGTATGAGCAGGAAGTTATGCACCATAGAAGTTGGGCCTGTCAACACTTGAAACCACACTCTAACACTTCCCAAAAATCAGTTTTTCACAACTTGAGGCATCCTAAACACTTGGATCATGATCCAATATGATATTCAGATGTGTATAGGAAAGGAAATGCAGAAAATGTAAGATTTGGAGGGAGAGAGATGGTAGGTTGCAACTTGGCATTATTATATTCAAATATAAGGAAGAAAGAGAAACTTTTGGTTGATGTGAGCAGTTGCAGTCCCCTATACCCTAAGCTCACCTCAGTCACTTCATGTCTACCTCTCCACTTGATTTTCTGATCTTCTTTGGTCCATGGAACTGATGTATAGAGATCTTGGCAAGATATTTCAAAAAAATCTCATGAAAACTCCCTCCAAAAGTGGTAAATGACCAAGGCTGCCCTCAATCTTGTTTGGCTATAAATAGAGGCCTCCTCTATGAGTTCAAAGACACTAGAGAAATCTCAGAACACCAGAGAAAAAATAGCTCTCACTCTCCTCTCATTCCTCAAGAACTTCAAAAAAACTCCAAAACCCTCCATTTTCACTAAAAAACTGTCTTGAGCAAAACTCTGCTCAAGACCAGTTCCATCACTTCCAAACCTCTAAAAAGCATCCACACAAACCCTAAATATGATATAGAAGGTGTCTATACCTTCCAACCTCTCAAAAATACCATTTTGCCAAAAGTCAACTTTCACACTAAGAAAGTTTGACCACCACCCTCAAAACTTGCCAAATCCTTGCACAAGCTGATTCTTGCTATCCCAAACATCCACACACCTCACATATGACATATTACAACTGTCTAAAGCATTGAAAACCAACTGGAAATCCCCTAACTCCAACTGTCTTGAAGTTTGGTCTTGTTGCTTCAAGAGGAAGTAAGCTTCATATCATTGCAAAGGAAGGAGCATCTCTGGGTTTCTAAGCTTTTTAGCTTGTTCAAGGCTGGTCAACAAGAGGTATGTGATGTTCTAACTATCTCTAAGTCATACATTGTCATGTATTGTCATTTTATGGTGATTTGTGTAAAAATGTACCGTGGCTGCCCTATTATGTTTCTTTGTCAAGAATCCTAGTTTTATGTTCATAATGCTTGTTTAGTCAAATATTTTATCATTTGTAAATGATATGTGGATGTTAGATTGTAAGTTTGTGTCTTGATACCATGTTTAGGCTTGTTAGTGATATTTTGGTCATTTGGTATCTTTAGGATCCAACCTTGAGAAAGTAGTGTGCTTGCCCTATAACTATGAACTTGGCTCACTATTAGGATAGGTAGATGACTTGTAAGTTACTCATAGATCCCCCCTGCCCTTGATCATGTTTGAATCAATGTGGCTATTGTTTGTGCTCTTATGTTATTGTGATAGTAAGAATTGTATGTTGGGCTGTTGTGATTACTACTTTGTATCTCAATTGTTCTAAGTCATTTGTTTAATACTTACTTGATCAAGCTCATAATATTTGTTTTGGTGGAAATGTGAGAAGCATGAAGTTTTGAACTTTAGGGCTGTCTTGTAAGACATGTGTGCTTTTGCTGTCCAATTTGATTCAATATGTCATTCTTTGATTTAATGAGTTTTTGCATAACTTGAGGTTGTGAACTCATTTGTTTATCCATTTCAAGAGTGTGTATGTTGTTGTTATGCTCAAAATCTGTCTAGAGTCCAATTTGCTATGTCATGCCTCAAACTTTTGCATTTTTCAAATACCATGAGGTCAATACATCATTTTCTGTTTCAAGCATTGTTTATATGATTTGTGTGCATTAAATCTTCATCATATCCATTTAAAACTTGTGCACAATCTCATTTTTTCCAACTGTCATGGTTTTGCTTATTGTATGTTCAAATTGTTATTCTTGCATAACATAAGTTTCCAAATGCCAAGTTCTGTTTTGATAAAAGTTTCATTCATTTTCTGAGTTAAACCTAATCTGTTAGCATCATCATCATGTGTACATGTCCTCTTTTGCATGAAATACATCTTGGCCTTTAAAATGCCCTGTTGAGTTGAATACCTTGCCTAGGCAGATTTTCATTTTTTTTGCACCAACACACCAATTCACATACCACTTTCTGTTTCAATCAATTTCTAATTGATCTATGTTAATATCATTCCCTTACTCATTTGAAATGTGTGTGTGATGCCAAAAACTCCCATCTGGCATGAACTTGCCAGCTGCCCTAACATGTTGATGTTTGTGCATTTTTTGAGCCTCTATGTGCTTCCTTTTGTGTGATGTTGATTTGAATTGGTGTGTAAGCATAGACATGTCTATCATCATATTTATAATGTGTGTGGATGTTTATTTTGGTTTGAAACTCATCAATTTGAAAAATACCCCCTGCTGCCACATTCTTGCTAAAACAGTTTCTCTCACCAAATGTGCCACAACATTACCAAATTGTTATTCTGTTTGCACATGCCTAATCTATGAGTTGTAACTCATCCATATTCTTGGTTCTACGATGTACACATGTTTGGTTTGGTCTGAGCTTGCCTATATTTGCATTTCACCACTCAACTTCATTTTGAACCAAAACTGCCAAGAACACATACCAAAACCATGTTCACTTACACAATGATCAATCTCAGAGTGGTAACTCATTTGGCCCTATATTTGTGATGTGTGTTTGAGTTTGTTTGTCCATGAGAGCTCTTCTTCTTGCATTTGAACTATGCTTGCATACCATTAACTTTCCAACTGTTTTGAAACTTTTCTTTTTACAACTTATGTCACAAATTGCAAATCATGAGTCACTTTGTATTTAGGTTGGATTTTGGACTTCATCTATTTTGAAACTTCATATATGTTGTATTTAGGGTGTGTTAGGACATTCAATTTGATTTAAGCATGAGCAATTTGAACCGTGGCTTTGAAAATGCATGTCAATTCACCAACATTGCAGTTGTCATAGGCTTTTGAAATTCATTTGGTTTGTAAGCTTCTTTATGGTTTAGACACATCTTATATGTTTCTTTGAGTATGTATGTGTTGCACCCCAAAATTTGACCAACATTTATTTGTTCATTGAATGTTTGAAAGTTGACACCTTCGTCAGAAAGTTCAAGAGATCCTCAGAAGAGCTGGTTGAAACCAGGGTTGTGTGCTTCACAGTTTGAAAGTTGTGGGTGCTCCTCAGATGATTCTGAGACTTTGAGAATGAACTTGATGTTTTGGGAAAGCTCATGAGATGTCTTGAAAGTCATCATGAAGCCTTGAGATGTCATTGTGTAAGAATTCAGAAGATTCAACCATGAATGGTAGAATTAGGGTTTTGACTGGGTCAACCCTAGATCAGCTAAAGATTTGGAGAAGGTTGAGACTTAATCCAAGGGCCATGAGATCATGGAATGATGCATAGAGATGTTGTAAAGGTGATTCCTAGACCAACTCCTCATGATTGAAGAGTTTGAGAAGTTTTGAGTTAGGGTTTCTGAGGATTGTCAGTGGAAAAACCCTAATTTGATCCCTATCTTCCAGGCAGTTTTAGCACTAGATGTGTTTGATATCTCATTTTCCCCACAACATGAATGTTGTAGAGCTTGTTATAAGTTTTAATTTGAGTGGTGGAAGTCCTTGATAGGAGTTACAGAGCTCAAGTTATGGTCTTGACAAATTACAGGTCAGCAGAGGTGTGTGAATCTGGGTCCTTGAAAGTCACCCAACTTGCAGACAACTTTTGCCCTAGTAGGAGGACTCCTATGGTTTCTTGGTCAACATGAATGTTGAAGAGGATCTTCTTAGCTTTAATTTGAGTGGTAGAAGTCCTTGATTGGATTTGTGGAACTCAACTTATGGTTTGAACAAGGCAAGGGTATTTTGGTCATTTGTCAGTTATAGGTCATTTTAACCAATGCCTAAAACTCCTATTTCCAAGTCTCAAATGGAAAAACTCAAAACATGAAAGTTGCTCAAAATGTGATTTTAAGTCTAGAAAAAAGGTCACAAATTGTTGAAAAAGCTCATAGAACAAGATTCCATGATTGGTCAAAAATGAACTAAAAATGACTTATAACTTTGAGAAGTTGAAATTGAAAAGTGATTTGGGAGATCCACAAATCCAAAATAGGTCATCCAATATATCATTTTGATTGGAAAAACCATTTTAAGAACTTTGGTTTAAATAGAATTTTCATTTGAGGCTTAAAAAATGGACTTCCTTTGGAAATTTCTTACTTGCATAAGAAGGCAATGTTGAAAAACCCTACATAAGCAACAAATGCACTTGTTTTTCACTCATCCACACTCAATAACTCATGTAAGGAGAATTTGGCAATGAATTGCAAGGCATAGCATATGGTATATGAGAAATCCAACTTATCATCACATGAGACTTTCATGAAGTTTCCACACTTTTCTAGATGAATCTAGAAACATCCAATGATTAATATTTAAAGAGGGCATCAAAGAGTGATGAGAGGTTGGTGAAAGTGGAGCCAAGTCAGAGGAGAGAGAAGGAGAGATAGCCATTGAAGCCATTTCTTCAAGTTGAAGCAATCCAAGTTTTCTTCCACTTCAAGCCACCACCTTCACAACAAGTGCAAACAGAAGTTTCTTCACCATTGTAGGATCTCATTGAAGCCATTTCAAGCCCTGCAACCACCTCCACGAGCCTCCTCCATCATTGCTTGACAGGTTTCTTCTTCACCCTATATCTCTTAAATTATTGCAGTTTAGTTAGTTTCATAGTCATAGAGTTGATGTACTAGGCTAGAGGATCCATCCCTGAGAGTTGCAGCTTGTTCCATGGCAATCCATAACAGAACCAGAAAACTTTGATTTTCAAGAACTATTAGTTTAGGGCATTTCAATCATCAAGAAGTAGTGTATAATGACCAGGGTAGCGTGTAGTGTATCTGTAAATCATTAGGTTGAAGTTTGGTGAAAGTTTGATAGCAGTTGAACATGGTGGTACCAGGATGTTGAGGCATTCTGTTAGGGCAATCTAGGAAGAATTAAGAAAAGGTGAGCGTATGGTTTTATTCCTCTCGTTTAGTAGATCATTTTTCGTGTTTAGACCTTGCTGAACCGTGGCGTGTGGAGAGAGCTGGTAGAGCTCGAATATATGAGTGTATGAGAGAGGGTTCTGCAAAACCCTAGTTTGTTTGAAGACGATGAAGGCCAGCCATTGGATCGTTCCTAATGTTTGACAAAATCATCTAATCTAGTGGCCAGGATTTAACCTGAGAAAGAGAGGGAAATTCAAACTATATCCAAACGGTCGTTTCATTAAAGGACCGGTTCTGGGCCTATAGCGCTACTTGCACCCCCCTTTTTGTGTTGGCCCAATTAATATAGCTAGAGCCTGTTGCTATTCTGACCCCCCACCCCTTTAATTCATTTTATTGTTTTATTTTCTTTCTTTTATTTTTTCTGATTTGAATAATTCATTAAAAATAGTTAAAAAATGATTTTTAATTTCTTCTTTTTTCTATGTGTAGGTTAAAATGTATAGAAAATTATAAAAATAAAATTGAGATTTTATTTTTAGGTTTAATATTTTTAGTAGATTTTCCAATTAAATAGCTTTTTAATTGTTTCATTTTGATATTTGATTTTGTAGGAATTATTTTAGGACATTCCCTTAGGGTTTTTTACCCATTCTTTTTTATGCAATTAGATGATGAGTCATACTTCCCCATAGGATTTTTTCTAGATTTTTTAGAATTAATCTTGATTAGTTTAATTAGGGTTGACTTAGGATAGTCTAATTAGGGTTTAGAATTGTGCATAGGTGATGATTCCCTTTCTTTGATTGAGTTTTATCTTGATTTTTAGGTAGAAACCTTTGTAAATGTTATGATTAAGTGTTGAGGACTCTTGTGAATATTTGTTAGAATTTTTCCCCATTAGTTTAGTATTTTTAGGTATTTTCTGAGATTGCCTGATGATGTGATCTGTCCAGTGGGTTATCTGTTCATCTGTGGGGTTCATTCTGAGGAATTTGATGGAGGGCTTGTGTTGCCTTGAGGATATTGATGGAGAGCATCATGAAGGGAAGCTTGTAGATCAAGATGCAGAGACCCAGAGCTTGGCTGATGCCCTGTTGGTGAGGTTTGAGAGCTTGAAGTTTGAAGGAAGTTCATGGTACTTTCCTGAGGAAGGCACTATGAATGACTTTCATCCTTCCTTCTCACCTCTTTCTTAAGTATCCAATGATGTTGGAGCCAACTTGTGAGTTTAATTTCTCCTGAGGAGGAATGTAAACTGATCACATGTTGTTGAGCCACATGGGATACAACTCCTAAGTGGAAGCCTCCTAGTACTTTCCTGAGGAAGGTCCTATGAGTCTATTCACTTAGTTCCACTAGTTGATCTAGGATTTCTCAAGTATCCAATGATGTTGGAGCCAACTTGTGAGTTTAATTTCTCCTGAGGAGAAATGTAAACTGATCACATGTTGTTGAGCCACATGGGATACAACTCCTAAGTGAAAGCCTCCTAGTACTTTCCTGAGGAAGGTCCTATGAGTCTATTCATTTAGTTCCACTAGTTCAGATAGGATTTCCTAAATATCCAGTGATGTTGGAGCCTGCTTGTGAGTTTAATCTCTCCTGAGGAGGGATGTAAACTGATCACAGTGGTTGAGCCACATAGGGTGTGACTCCGGAGTATCCACCTCTTAGTGCTTTCCTGAGGAAGACACTATGAGTTTGATTGCTTAGCTCCCTGTCTTTGGTAAGCTTGTTCTGAAGCTTGAAGATTGGGAATGATTTCTCTTGTTTAGGGTTTTGCTTGAGAGCTTTGCTTAGATCTGTTCAGACTCTGTGATTAGGGTTAGGATTAGAGAGTAGATGATTCTTTCTCAAGTGTGTTGTTTGCCTGTTGGCACTTCATTTCCTTTATCTGTATGATTGCAGTTTACTGTTATTGCTTGATAGCATGTTGATTATTTTCAGTATGATTGCTGTTATTTCATGACTGGCTTGAGGTTGAGACGAGCTTGTGGAGGCTGAAGCCCCACACACATTTCCTCCCTCACTTGCATTGCATGCATTTCACTGTTAAAAGCTGATGTTTTTGTCTGTATTCTGTGCATCATTGACATGATCCCTTAGGACTCTCATTTCCTTTGATAAGGATTTGATGATAGACTTTTAGGTTGAAACCTATGCATGACAACATCTAGGAGTTCCTTGTTCAAACCTCAACCATAGGATGAATCCATGGCATGATAACAGTAGGACTTGATAGTCTCCCTCCTAGTTGAGCTGTTTCCTGTAGTTTCCCGAACTACGTTTGCTCTGATCTTTCATACCAGATGAAAGTACGTAGGCATAGGATGCGATATCCTAGCGAGCAACCTTTCCCCCGTAATCCCCCGTAGTTAGCCGAACTACGTTGACTCTGATTTCTCATTCTCTGATGAGAATACGTAGGCATAAAGCGCGATGCTTTGCCGAGTCATTTTTCTTTTCCTTTTCAGCCAGCCTTGATAGGTAGATAGATTATAACCAACCCGTCCAAGTAAACAAACAAGCGAGGATCCCGTCGAGTACGACGGACGTGAGGGGTGCTAATACCTTCCCCTTGCGTAACCGACTCCCGAACCCAGACAATGGTTGCGACGACCTTGTCTTACCCTTATTCGTCAGGTTTTTCCGATCGTTTCCTTTCCCGTTCTGAGGGATAAATAACGAAAGGTGGCGACTCTTCTGTCATGCCGGCACCTTATTTTCGCGCAAGCGACAGCTGGCGACTCTGCTGGGGATCGCAGCATCTAGGGACTTTTCCCATCCCTTATGCTGGGACCGTTTCCCATCCCCTACGCGAGTCAATCCTATCGTTTGTGTGTTTGCTTGTTGGGTTGCGTTTATTTATCGCAGTTTTACTTCTCGCACTTTTATTTCCCGCATTTTATTTCCCGCATTTTATTTCCAGTTTGATATGATTATCTGCGCTGCTGTGGGAGAGGGATGTTACTGTGAGTGAAAAGCCGGACCTGGGCTTGAGTACACACCTAGATATAGTTGCGGAGAAGTAGTAGACGAACCTGTCTGTTGAACAGGCACAGTTCCCTACGAAAATCTGCGCTCAGACGAGATTCTCGCAGAGGTGCTCCTTTCCGGTCCTGAGGATCTGAGGGGAGTCCAGACGTGAGGATTGTCGACTCTGGGGACCGATCATTTGGAAGTCAGCTAAGAGAGGCCTCTTCATGACTTGACGGTGCCACTCCTTCTGGGAATCGTATTGTCACTCATGAATGTCTGTGACGCTGACGACCGCATAGGATGCCGTACCTTTGTCCGTGGATTAGGTCCATCATACCTGTGAGTGGGGTTGGGATATTGCAGGAAACTTTGACCTCCAGACTGCCTGGTTTTCTTGACAGTGAATCAGTTATGTTGGGTTCTCAGTTGCAGAGATGTTCTTGATAGAACAAGGGTTTGATCAGAGGATCTTATCATCAGGTGTTTGTTTGTTCTTGATAGAGCAGGTTCCGATCAGAGTATTGTTATCAGAGGTTTGTTCTGGATGGAGCAGATTTTGAGTGGGGTCTGAGGATCTCGTCAGCAGTTGTTATTTTGTTCTTGACAGGGCAGATTTTGAGTGGGGTTTGAAGATCTCATCAGCAGCTGTGTATTTTGTTCTTGATAGGGCAAATTTGTGGTTTGGGGTCCGAAGACTTCATCAACAGATATTCCTTGATCTTGCATCCGGGGTCTTTATTATCAGGCCTTCGTTCTTATCAGAGCAGAAGTTTGATCTCGATCCTACCCGATGGTTATTCACAACAGATCAGATCAGTGGTTTTACACCGGGGTTTCCTTCTCATCAGCGACTGTTGACACCGAATCTCCACAGCAGCCACCTGGATATATTATTGCATGACTGCATTTTGCATTAGTTTGCATATCCATTTTTGCATTCCATTAGCATGTGTCTGTGCTGCAGGCGTGTTTCGTACCCTGATCCTGGTGTCCCGAGCAATATGAGATATTTTCTTCCATGAATGGATCCAGTCTTATCGCTGCATTGACACCATGTTAGCACGTTGACACCAGAATCAGGGGTGATCTCCTGAACGTACAGACACCCATAATTCATCTTGCATGGCAGAAGCCAGGACTTGTCTTCTAACCTTTGTGTTTGCAGGTTTGACTCAGAATCAAGCAGCTCAGACTAATGGAGCAGATACAAGCTGAACTAGAGAAAATCCAAAGCCAGCTGGGGCAGGTCATGAATGACATGCAGGCAGTGCGTCTGGACCAGCAAGTGCTCAGAGAGGAGAATCAGCAGCTGCAGAATCAGCTGAGCTTTCTCATGGGAGTGGTGAGAAGTATGTTAGATAAGGAGAGTGGTCAAGCACCCAAGGAGGAGACCAGAGTGCTTCCTCCGTTACCGTCAGTGCCACCTGTGCTGAAGCCAAGTGGACCTCATGGACCCTCTACACAGCATGAAGCTCGAGGCCTGTCTCGTCGTCAGCCGCGCCGAGCATCTCAGAATAATCCTGAAGGTTATGGTCAGAAGAAGAAGCTACTTGATAGAGCTATGGACCCACTACCTGTGAGTTATGCCCAGCTGCTGCCGCTGTTGGTTCAGAACCGAGTTCTCAAGCTTCGGACCTTAAATCCACCAGATGAGGGGTCATCAGACGTTGATCTAAGCGTGCGTTGTGATTTCCACTCAGGAGCGCCGGGGCACCATGTTGAAACATGTAAGGCTCTCCGGAACAAGATTCAGGACCTGATCGACTCGAGGACAATTAGGCTTGTGCCGGGCGGCATGAGTGCATCGGGAAAGTTTATCCCCTACCCTGCAGGAGAGGTGGATGATTCCACTCCTTTGCCTGAAGCTGAGAAAGAGCTGGAATATGTCCCGCGACCTCTGGTGACTGAGTCGCCTCGCTCGCAGTTCCTACCTGGATCGAGCTCAAGGACGCAAGCGCCTAAACGAGAGACCATTGCTCTTGGGCGGAAAGAATACCAGCCCCAGGATCACAAAAGACCTCGCAACCACGTGGAACAAAGGAATGCTTCTCCCCATCCAGTGCCTGTGCCGTATAGCCAGATTCTTCCGCTATTGGTTCAGAATTCCTTGGTGGAACCGAAAGCTCTCAAGCCCGTGCTAGAGCCTTACACTCCAGGGTACGATCCTCATGCTCAGTGTGGCTACCATGGTGGATCTCTGGGGCATTCAACTGAAGATTGCAAGGCTTTCCAGGCGAAAGTGCAGCAATTGATCGACCAAGGGTGTATTTCCTTTCCAGATGGAGTCTTGGTTGTGCGTGACAACCTCTCAGCCGTCTGAGCTCGTAGATTCAGAGGGTTACTTCCAGAAGCTGGTGATCCAGACAGGCAGACGTCCTCAACATTGGCAGTCCTCAGACTTTTTACCATTTGCATTTGTAGTTTCTTTTCTGTTAGTTACTACTTGCTATTAAACATTGTATGTTTCGAATGGTAATGATAATAAAGTGACTATGCATTTCTTCTGAATTAGTTATGTCGTTGTCACTCATTTACTGCATTGCACTGACGCTTGCATTTTATTTACTCCACTTTATTACTATGATTAGCAATGAGCGGAGGGAGGATGATGAAACTGAATACGCATAACCGATGATCGTATTGCTTTCAGATAAAACTTTGCCGATGACGTACAAGGCATTGTTTCAAATCCCTAAACACCGGAGAGATAAGGAAGAGAATCCCTTGTTAACCACTTCGAGCCGAGAAGTAGGAGTTTCTTTCGGAATTTTTAAACCCTCGCATCTTAACCCGGGGCAGGGTAGTCGTCAGTTAGCTTGATCGAGCGTTCAAGTCTTATAGAGGGGTGTTGTCCTTCGAGGACCAATCACATCATATTCCTCGCCAGAGGTCGTACCTCATCAACCACAATGGTTAAACCTCACCAATCAGGAGTGAGACGGTTACAAGCCTTTCGGAGTAATCAAGACAGCCAGTGTCGCACGGCTCGTTCCAAAAGAAAAAAGAAATAAGAAAGCCCGCTAAGTAAAAAAGAAAAGCTAGAAAGCAAATACCTAGGCAAAAATCAGGGCATCCCGCTGGACTTCAAAAGAAAAAATCGAAAAGAACTCAAAAGGAGTCAGTCCAGGCAAAAATTAGGGAATCAAAACAAAAGAATGAAAAAGAAAGGATTATAAAAAAGAAAAATCCTCGAGCAAGGGCGAAGTCGTGTAGATACAGACACCGAAAACGAAAAAGGAGTAACTGTCACTCCAAAGCACCTTGTGAACTCTTTAACCAGTTGTTCCCAATGTCCAACATACCTCTCGAAGAGGCGAGCGCTCGAGCTAAGTTAACTGAACTTTAGGATCGGAGAATATCACGTAGAAGGGGTGGGTACAAATCGTAATTTGAGCCAAATATCCTTTGTTTCGCGAACCGTGAACCCGACCACGATACAACCCTTAAAAGACCTAATTGAGGCAGGGTTTATTCTGAGAGCGCATTACGATAAGGTTGAGTAACCTGACTCCTTCATGATTTGCTAATCATATCCTTATTGCATTTTTCACTGATCGCATCAGCACTACGTTTGAACTCTTGAGTTCATTCGTCACTCACTAGCATGACACGTAAATGAGTGACAGCACAACATTTTTTCGAAATTTGCATGAACACTGCATTAAAATTACTATTCGTGAATAAACAATTTTAGTTGCAGGTTAGTAGCTGATACGAAGGAACTTCAGCAAGGAATAGTCAATCAGGACTGAATCGCCAGAGGTCTGGATCAAAATGGTATGCTGCGAAACCCTGTGAATCTGGGGCAATGACTTCCAGTGAGTTTGGAATCAGTTTGTCTGAGGACAAGTCCCGGAGCATCAGTTGATTATGGGGCAGTTTGTGCAAGCAGCGGTTGATCGGAAGTGAATCTTCTCGAGACCCAATCAGGGGCAGTTATCCGGAATCCTTGCGATTTAAGGGCAGATCCCTCCAGTGTTCAATCAAGAGCCTGTTGAGTCGCTCATCGCTCGTTCAGGGGCAAACTACTTCAGAGATATTGAAGCCGACCATGCTGAGAGTTGATTAGTTGAGGATGAATCCTCCCGTTGTGCAGATGCTGGGGCAAGCCACCTGAAGATTGTCTTGTTGCCAGTTGTTTTCGGCTCAGAATGAGTCATTCCCAAAGGTCGGATTGGGGCAAGTTGAATTGCGCTGGGGCAAGTTGTTCAAATGAGTTTGTTCACCCGGGCAAGAATTGAGTATCGGGGAATCGTGTCGTTACCCCGTCAAAATCCGAACCTTCTGAAGAAGCCTTGCGGTCATTGAATTGCTATCCTACAGCATAACCTGTTACTTGACTCCATGATTGGTAGCCTGTATTCCCTGTGTTGGCGTTGTTGAATCAGGATTGTTTCTCCGCAGAGGCGCACAGTTTGAGATTGTTCCCCCTGTACAGTTTGAGACTGCAACAGATTGAGATGGCGTTTATCCCTCATCAGATTAGGGTCAAGATTACCCTCAGCAGACCAGGATTGATATCCCCGAAGCGGAGCGAGTCCTCCCTCTCCAGCAGAGTTCAGTAGTCTCTCCTCCGTAGAATCAGAACCAGATAGTGAGCATTGATATGTCTTCCCCAGGTAGAGGTGATTCTCTTCCCCAAACAGATGCATCCTGAAGGAACGTCACCTCATCAGCTGAGTCAAGCACCGAAGAATGATTTCTCCTTCCCCAGCACCGGGTCACAAGTGCAGAGTTCATAGAAATGTTTGGGTACCGAAGCTCGTGTTTTCTTCAGTAAAGTCGCTGAAGCAGGTGTCTCCCCCGCACCGGGTCACAAGTGCAGGTTTCGCAGGAAGCTAGTCGTATGCCGAAGTATGCAGTAACTGATAGTGCCAGACTGAAGTCTCCAGTGGAATTGAGGTTCCTCACCAGAATCAGGCTCTCTCCTGAAGACGGACGATTCCTTCTTCCCCAGTAGAGTGTTGGAACAGCTGATGTTGTATTCCCCGGCAGAGTTGTACTCTCCCCCGAAGTCAGATGATTCTTTCTTCCCCAGCGGAATTGAAATTCCCCATCAAAGTCGTGCTCTTCAGTGAAGTAGAATGATTTCTCTCCCCGGCTGAGTCCGCAGAAAAGCAGAATCCTCGGAAGTTGATCAGGTCATGATCAATTTTCCTCAGCAGAGCGTGGGGCAGCTGATGTTGTATTTCCCCAGAGTCGTACTCTTTCCAGCGAAGCAGAATGATTTCTCCTTCCTCAGCCAAGTTTGCAGATGTCCAAGAGATCCGAATCCTTGGAAGTTGATCAGATCATGAGTGGTCTTTCCCCAGCGGAGTGTGGAGCAGCTGAAGTTGGTTCCCCACAGAGGTGGTATCCCCAGAAGAGTAGCCGAGACGGCCGCGCATTTCATTCTCGCGATTGATATCAGCAGATCCAAGTTCTCGTAGAGCTTCATCCCCTGCAGCAGTCAGCTGAAGTTGTTCCCCTGCAGCAGTTCGCGGAAGATTGATTCCCCGGACAGAGCCTAATTGATATTGGCGTGTTCACATTCTCCTCAGCAGGATGATTCCTCTACCTGAGTGGTTCTTTCTCCTTGACAGGAAGATTTCCCCTTCGGCATTTATTTTGCTGACGGGATCGTATCATTGTGCATGACTGCATAGCATTCAACACTGCATGGCATTATGCATGATTGCATAGCACTGAGCATGATTGCATAGCATTTAGCATAAATACATATCATTCCCACCGTGTGGGGCATAGTGCAGAAGCATACACATCATAAACATGATCTAGGTCATTATCATCCTTGTTGAACAGGTGTATCCCAAAAGACCGGTTGCTCAGGACGATTCTTGATGTTCTCCCCAGCCAGGTTGTTTTCTTAGATGATTCTAAAAGACCCCGGTGTGATCCCCGTAGTCGCTCGCTCAAGATGATTTTTGAGATCCCCAGCGAAGTCTTCGGTTCAAGATGATTCTCGAATTCCTCAGCAGGGCCGTTTGCTTAAGATGACTCTTAAGACCTCAGTACAGTTTCCCGAGTTGTTTGCTTAAGATGATTCTTGAGCTCCCCAGTAGCATCCGCAGCAAGAGTTGCCCAGGAAGATTCCTGGAAATACCCAGCAGAATAAAGTCTCCAGAAAGGTTATCAGAAGCGCCCGCCGGAGTTGTTTGTTCAAAGTGATTTCTGGAATCCCCAACAGAGTGGAGGTCTTTTCCCCAGCAGGTGGTTGGCATTTCCCCAGCAGCAGGCAGGTAGATTGATATCCCCAGTCGAGCACAATCATGATTGGCAGATGGAAGGTTCCCCCAAACAGATCCCGAAGGATTGTCCAGCAAGCTGAAGTTTGTTTATCCCGCAAGTTTGAGAACTTAATGACATGAGTGTCTTGTAGCCTGACAGCTATGTTCCCCAGAAGGGCCATTTCCCAAAAAAGTCGTTCAGGGCATCTATCGCTTTCCCCATGCAGAGTATAGCAGAGGATAGTGTGTTGATCAGCCTGATGTGCTGTGCTCCCCGGAGGAGTCCGTCATCCTCAAGTATAAGTCCAGATGAGATTGGCAGAAAATGCAGCCCCCTTGAAGGGTAGCTCTCCCTCAGTAAAGTTGGTAGGAATCGTCTGAGTGTGCTCTTTCGTTTTTCTCCAGCAGTTGTTGAAGTCGTTTGGGTGAACTCTCTCGTCTTTCTGCAGCAGAGTCTACAAGGTTGTTCGGGTGAACCCTTCTTCCTTTTCCCCAGTGAGTCGTCAAGGTTGTTTGGGTGAACCCTCATTCCTCTCTCCTCAACAGAGTTGTTAACGTGATGATTATGTCCGGTGACCCGACATGTTTGCTTTTAATTAGCAACGACTTGACAGGATGTCAAGCGAGTAGCAGCGTGATATGTCTGCTCCAACAACGATGTCTAATCTGAAGATGGATTTCGTAAGCGCCCAAAGGCGATATCAGAAGGTTCCTGTGAAGCCAGATTTCCGTGTGGATGAAGCAACGGGTGGCTGAAGACAAGGTTCCGGAGTTGTAGATACAACAGAGTGATTCGTGTGAGTCTGAAGACCACGTCAGTTGTCCTGAGGTGATGATTGATTGCGATCAAGTGAATGATACGTCTTCCGATTGAAGTCGAAGATGTTCCTCCAGCAATGATGTCTAATCTGAAGATGGATTTCATAAGCGCCAGAAGGCGATATCAGAAGGTTCCTGTGAAGCCAGATTTCCGTGTGGATGAAGCAACGGGTGGCTGAAGACAAGGTTCCAGGGTTGTAGATACAACAGAGTGATTCGTGTGAGTCTGAAGACCACGTCAGTTGTCCTGAGGTGATGATTGATTGCGATCAAGCGAATGATACGTCTTCTGATTGAAGTCGAAGATGTTTCTCCAGCTGAAGCGGAGTTTTGCCTATAGGCAAAGTGTTTGAATCCCCGTGGAGTCATGAATGGCTCAGGATACCATTTCTCTGACTAAAGTCACAGATTTCTTATGCTGAAGCGAAGGTGCCTAAAGGCAAGGTTATCCCCCAAGGTCGTGAAGGACCTAGGATTCATTGTTCGGACTGAAGGCCGAAGTATATCCCTGACTGAAGTCACGGATGCTCTATAGCAGAGGTGGAGTTGCCTGAAGGCAGATCCATGTATCCTTGAGGGCCAAGGATCATTTTCTTCAGACTAAAGTCGAAGATACCTCCTGCAGAGTTGCCATCCTTGAAGGTCGAGGATGCTTATCTTCAGAAGTACTTGAAGATCTTTTCTAGCTGAAGCCGGAGTGGCCAGGGGCCAGGGTTCCATCTATCTTCAGAAATACTTGAAGACCTTTTCTAGCTGAAGCTGGAAGTGGCCAGGGGCCCCAGTTTCATATAGTTCTAATGTTGAAGTTCTACGACAGGCAGTGTGCAGCAGTATTCCGATGTTCGTCATGGTTCTGAGGGTGAACCCCAGATCAGAGTGTGCTCGGTTAAGTCTCTCCTTCCCAGCGGAGTAGCTTCAGGTATGTAAGTGTACTTTTTTTTTGTTCCATTTACCAGGGGTGAACCCCAGGTCAGATTTGTTCAGTGTGGCGTTTTGTTCGACGGCGAGGTTGAATGCTTGTTTGACGGCGAGATCAGATTATGATTTGTTTGACGGCAATGTCAGATTCCTTAAATCCCCAGCAGAGATGATGTTGGTACGACGGCGATGTTGAGTGTCTCTCAGAATGATGTTTGTTTCTGGCAGCGATGTCAGATCAGTATCTCTCCAGCTAGTTGTTGAGCAGCTAGTGTTGCAGTGTTCAAAGATTTGTTCCCCGCAGAGTACCGTGCGCTCGTGCAGTTGGCAAATTTTCGGGTTTACCGATATTCAACCGTCTCGTACCTTGATTGGTTGAGAGCCGTTCGCTTCTCACCCAGTCAGGTTCAAGCCGTTTGAATAGGGGCAGCTGTTGCACCCCAAAATTTGACCAACATTTATTTGTTCATTGAATGTTTGAAAGTTGACACCTTCGTCAGAAAGTTCAAGAGATCCTCAGAAGAGCTGGTTGAAACCAGGGTTGTGTGCTTCACAGTTTGAAAGTTGTGGGTGCTCCTCAGATGATTCTGAGACTTTGAGAATGAACTTGATGTTTTGGGAAAGCTCATGAGATGTCTTGAAAGTCATCATGAAGCCTTGAGATGTCATTGTGTAAGAATTCAGAAGATTCAACCATGAATGGTAGAATTAGGGTTTTGACTGGGTCAACCCTAGATCAGCTAAAGATTTGGAGAAGGTTGAGACTTAATCCAAGGGCCATGAGATCATGGAATGATGCATAGAGATGTTGTAAAGGTGATTCCTAGACCAACTCCTCATGATTGAAGAGTTTGAGAAGTTTTGAGTTAGGGTTTCTGAGGATTGTCAGTGGAAAAACCCTAATTTGATCCCTATCTTCCAGGCAGTTTTAGCACTAGATGTGTTTGATATCTCATTTTCCCCACAACATGAATGTTGTAGAGCTTGTTCTAAGTTTTAATTTGAGTGGTGGAAGTCCTTGATAGGAGTTACAGAGCTCAAGTTATGGTCTTGACAAATTACAGGTCAGCAGAGGTGTGTGAATCTGGGTCCTTGAAAGTCACCCAACTTGCAGACAACTTTTGCCCTAGTAGGAGGACTCCTATGGTTTCTTGGTCAACATGAATGTTGAAGAGGATCTTCTTAGCTTTAATTTGAGTGGTAGAAGTCCTTGATTGGATTTGTGGAACTCAACTTATGGTTTGAACAAGGCAAGGGTATTTTGGTCATTTGTCAGTTATAGGTCATTTTAACCAATGCCTAAAACTCCTATTTCCAAGTCTCAAATGGAAAAACTCAAAACATGAAAGTTGCTCAAAATGTGATTTTAAGTCTAGAAAAAAGGTCACAAATTGTTGAAAAAGCTCATAGCACAAGATTCCATGATTGGTCAAAAATGAACTAAAAATGACTTATAACTTTGAGAAGTTGAAATTGAAAAGTGATTTGGGAGATCCACAAATCCAAAATAGGTCATCCAATATATCATTTTGATTGGAAAAACCATTTTAAGAACTTTGGTTTAAATAGAATTTTCATTTGAGGCTTAAAAAATGGACTTCCTTTGGAAATTTCTTACTTGCATAAGAAGGCAATGTTGAAAAACCCTACATAAGCAACAAATGCACTTGTTTTTCACTCATCCACACTCAATAACTCATGTAAGGAGAATTTGGCAATGAATTGCAAGGCATAGCATATGGTATATGAGAAATCCAACTTATCATCACATGAGACTTTCATGAAGTTTCCACACTTTTCTAGATGAATCTAGAAACATCCAATGATTAATATTTAAAGAGGGCATCAAAGAGTGATGAGAGGTTGGTGAAAGTGGAGCCAAGTCAGAGGAGAGAGAAGGAGAGATAGCCATTGAAGCCATTTCTTCAAGTTGAAGCAATCCAAGTTTTCTTCCACTTCAAGCCACCACCTTCACAACAAGTGCAAACAGAAGTTTCTTCACCATTGTAGGATCTCATTGAAGCCATTTCAAGCCCTGCAACCACCTCCACGAGCCTCCTCCATCATTGCTTGACAGGTTTCTTCTTCACCCTATATCTCTTAAATTATTGCAGTTTAGTTAGTTTCATAGTCATAGAGTTGATGTACTAGGCTAGAGGATCCATCCCTGAGAGTTGCAGCTTGTTCCATGGCAATCCATAACAGAACCAGAAAACTTTGATTTTCAAGAACTATTAGTTTAGGGCATTTCAATCATCAAGAAGTAGTGTATAATGACCAGGGTAGCGTGTAGTGTATCTGTAAATCATTAGGTTGAAGTTTGGTGAAAGTTTGATAGCAGTTGAACATGGTGGTACCAGGATGTTGAGGCATTCTGTTAGGGCAATCTAGGAAGAATTAAGAAAAGGTGAGCGTATGGTTTTATTCCTCTCGTTTAGTAGATCATTTTTCGTGTTTAGACCTTGCTGAACCGTGGCGTGTGGAGAGAGCTGGTAGAGCTCGAATATATGAGTGTATGAGAGAGGGTTCTGCAAAACCCTAGTTTGTTTGAAGACGATGAAGGCCAGCCATTGGATCGTTCCTAATGTTTGACAAAATCATCTAATCTAGTGGCCAGGATTTAACCTGAGAAAGAGAGGGAAATTCAAACTATATCCAAACGGTCGTTTCATTAAAGGACCGGTTCTGGGCCTATAGCGCTACTTGCACCCCCCTTTTTGTGTTGGCCCAATTAATATAGCTAGCGCCTGTTGCTATTCTGACCCCCCACCCCTTTAATTCATTTTATTGTTTTATTTTCTTTCTTTTATTTTTTCTGATTTGAATAATTCATTAAAAATAGTTAAAAAATGATTTTTAATTTCTTCTTTTTTCTATGTGTAGGTTAAAATGTATAGAAAATTATAAAAATAAAATTGAGATTTTATTTTTAGGTTTAATATTTTTAGTAGATTTTCCAATTAAATAGCTTTTTAATTGTTTCATTTTGATATTTGATTTTGTAGGAATTATTTTAGGACATTCCCTTAGGGTTTTTTACCCATTCTTTTTTATGCAATTAGATGATGAGTCATACTTCCCCATAGGATTTTTTCTAGATTTTTTAGAATTAATCTTGATTAGTTTAATTAGGGTTGACTTAGGATAGTCTAATTAGGGTTTAGAATTGTGCATAGGTGATGATTCCCTTTCTTTGATTGAGTTTTATCTTGATTTTTAGGTAGAAACCTTTGTAAATGTTATGATTAAGTGTTGAGGACTCTTGTGAATATTTTTTAGAATTTTTCCCCATTAGTTTAGTATTTTTAGGTATTTTCTGAGATTGCCTGATGATGTGATCTGTCCAGTGGGTTATCTGTTCATCTGTGGGGTTCATTCTGAGGAATTTGATGGAGGGCTTGTGTTGCCTTGAGGATATTGATGGAGAGCATCATGAAGGGAAGCTTGTAGATCAAGATGCAGAGACCCAGAGCTTGGCTGATGCCCTGTTGGTGAGGTTTGAGAGCTTGAAGTTTGAAGGAAGTTCATGGTACTTTCCTGAGGAAGGCACTATGAATGACTTTCATCCTTCCTTCTCACCTCTTTCTTAAGTATCCAATGATGTTGGAGCCAACTTGTGAGTTTAATTTCTCCTGAGGAGGAATGTAAACTGATCACATGTTGTTGAGCCACATGGGATACAACTCCTAAGTGGAAGCCTCCTAGTACTTTCCTGAGGAAGGTCCTATGAGTCTATTCACTTAGTTCCACTAGTTGATCTAGGATTTCTCAAGTATCCAATGATGTTGGAGCCAACTTGTGAGTTTAATTTCTCCTGAGGAGAAATGTAAACTGATCACATGTTGTTGAGCCACATGGGATACAACTCCTAAGTGGAAGCCTCCTAGTACTTTCCTGAGGAAGGTCCTATGAGTCTATTCATTTAGTTCCACTAGTTCAGATAGGATTTCCTAAATATCCAGTGATGTTGGAGCCTGCTTGTGAGTTTAATCTCTCCTGAGGAGGGATGTAAACTGATCACAGTGGTTGAGCCACATAGGGTGTGACTCCGGAGTATCCACCTCTTAGTGCTTTCCTGAGGAAGACACTATGAGTTTGATTGCTTAGCTCCCTGTCTTTGGTAAGCTTGTTCTGAAGCTTGAAGATTGGGAATGATTTCTCTTGTTTAGGGTTTTGCTTGAGAGCTTTGCTTAGATCTGTTCAGACTCTGTGATTAGGGTTAGGATTAGAGAGTAGATGATTCTTTCTCAAGTGTGTTGTTTGCCTGTTGGCACTTCATTTCCTTTATCTGTATGATTGCAGTTTACTGTTATTGCTTGATAGCATGTTGATTATTTTCAGTATGATTGCTGTTATTTCATGACTGGCTTGAGGTTGAGACGAGCTTGTGGAGGCTGAAGCCCCACACACATTTCCTCCCTCACTTGCATTGCATGCATTTCACTGTTAAAAGCTGATGTTTTTGTCTGTATTCTGTGCATCATTGACATGATCCCTTAGGACTCTCATTTCCTTTGATAAGGATTTGATGATAGACTTTTAGGTTGAAACCTATGCATGACAACATCTAGGAGTTCCTTGTTCAAACCTCAACCATAGGATGAATCCATGGCATGATAACAGTAGGACTTGATAGTCTCCCTCCTAGTTGAGCTGTTTCCTGTAGTTTCCCGAACTACGTTTGCTCTGATCTTTCATACCAGATGAAAGTACGTAGGCATAGGATGCGATATCCTAGCGAGCAACCTTTCCCCCGTAATCCCCCGTAGTTAGCCGAACTACGTTGACTCTGATTTCTCATTCTCTGATGAGAATACGTAGGCATAAAGCGCGATGCTTTGCCGAGTCATTTTTCTTTTCCTTTTCAGCCAGCCTTGATAGGTAGATAGATTATAACCAACCTGTCCAAGTAAACAAACAAGCGAGGATCCCGTCGAGTACGACGGACGTGAGGGGTGCTAATACCTTCCCCTTGCGTAACCGACTCCCGAACCCAGACAATGGTTGCGACGACCTTGTCTTACCCTTATTCGTCAGGTTTTTCCGATCGTTTCCTTTCCCGTTCTGAGGGATAAATAACGAAAGGTGGCGACTCTTCTGTCATGCCGGCACCTTATTTTCGCGCAAGCGACAGTATGTATGTATGTTTTCTTCACTCCAATTTGGCATGTTTCACAAATTCACAATCTCACTTGCATTATTTTGATTTTCATCTCATTTGCATATGACAGTTGGACTTACACCTCATAAGCAGTTGGTTTGAATGCATGAACATGATATGTATGATATTTGAATTGTGTTTGAGCCTTTTCCCTAACCATATCATGACTGGTTTAACCTTTTGCTTCATAAATGCATTTTCATCAAAATAGCAACCACCATCGTGTTTTTAGTTCAAGACATGTTTTCAAAATTCCACTTGGACCATTCTCTTCCTTGTTTAAAAACACCCAAAATTGATCTAAGGTTTGCTTGATTTGGTTGAGAAATGAGTGAGTTGGATATCAAAACGCATTTGTGAACTTGCCTTGTTTTACTTCATTTTGTGCCCAGAAATTTAACACACCAAGCCATATATATTTATGGGGGTGGCTATATCAACGGATGTATAGCCACCCTAGTGGTAGAAGCCTTGCCCATAAACACGCCTATCATTGCCTGAACCTGGGTTCGATCCCTGAGGAGGATCAACCTTTTTGTTTTTTTTCCTCTTTTCATATTTTTCATGTTTCACCTTGTTTCTACCTGGATAGCGCACGCGTGTGTGCTCTAGTGGCCATGTTACTTACCTGCAAGCTGGAGGGCGTGGGTTCAACTCCCACCCCTTGCATTTTCTTCTAATTTTCACTCATTGATTATTGTTTTGTGCATTCAAAATCATGAAACTTTAAAAAATCACAACTCTCTCATTTTTCTTCCTATTTTGCTCATTCTTTTTGCGTTGTGTTTTTTATGATGTATACTTTTATATGATGTGAAAATATTACTTGTTGTCATTAATTGTGATATATTTTGCCCATGTGGAAATTTATTCCTTCATTGTGATTGTGATCCTACTTGCAGTTGATTTCCTTTGAGCATGTTTGAATTTCTTGTGAGATGTTCATTCCCTTTGTTAGTTAACATGCTTGGGTACCCCCTTTGGTTGTCACCATAATCTTGTCTCATTTATTCCTCCTAAATTATGAGGTTAAACTAATTTACTTGTGTTTGATTGTCATCAAATACATATTGTTGTTACACTTGATATATCTTGAAATTATAACGTGTTTACTTTCAAATTGTGATTTGTTTACACGGTTGTAACTTTCATCTTTTCCAATCTTTGTTAAGATATGTTGTTACCTTTGTTAAGATCCCTTTCCATCTTTGTTACGATGTTTACCCATCTTTGTTAAGATTTGTTCTTGGTTGTGACCATCTGTCTTAATTGAAATCATTAATATTGTAATACTTGCTTTGGTTGTGACCATTTATCGTGATTGAAATCTTTGCCTGATATTGTAATATCTTAAATGCTTGCTTTGGTTGTAACCATTCATCCTGATTTAGATCCTTGCTTATTATAATATGCTTGATCATTCTTGGTTGCAACCATATCCCTTGTATTCATCATGTGTGAATGGTTATGCTTTGTTAAGTTTACTTTTCCCAAGTGATGGAACTCTTTAGTTCTCATCCAAGTTGCGTCATCTTGACGAGCAACCTTCCCCCTTTCTTCCACCTTTTGGTTTGGATAGAACCAATTGGTCTCACAACGTAGAACTTTAGGATAGAGTTTGGTTAACTCTATGTAAGAATCATGGACATGATTACTTACTTCCCTTTCTTGAGAGTTCAACATAGATCTAGAGAGTTTTGTGAAACTCTATACAAACATTGTTATGTTTGTTACCCTTTGAACCTTGATCATAATCAAGTGTTCTTCAACCCTAGTGAGGTGAACTGCAATTGCTCTGATTCTATCCTAGTTAGGATACGTAGGCAGAGGACGCGATGTCTTTGCGAGCAAACTTAGAAACTATCTTTAGGTTTTAACCTTCACCCTTTACCCAATCCCAATCCATAGCAAACATTTAGCAAACTTAGCATGCAAAAAACAAAAGGTTCCTGTAGAGTACTACAGATGTTTAAGATGTGAAATACCTACCCTATGCATAACCAACCCCCGATCCCCGAATCTCTTAGCGTTGTTGTTACATCGCGCAAAAGGTTATTTCTTTCTTTAGACATTTCCTTTGGATAAATTAAAGTCCGGTTGTGAATTTAAGAATTAAGATTCAAGTTAATCAATAGCTTGGTATCACGATTCTCACCGCAACAGAAATGGCGACTTCACTGGGGACAATTAACTTGAGGGTTTAGCCTATTTTGTTTAATTGCATGCTATATTTGTAAATATTTGCTTAACATGTATATTTGTCAACATATTTGTTTAATTGTGGATATTGGGTGTTTGAGTGGTGAGACGGTCCTATACCCGGACTCGAGTGCACTAATGATAGGATGGTGGTATATTCAAGAAGGCTTATAGGGAGTTGATTCCCGACCAAGCAAACTTGAGAAACCACTGCTCAGTGTAGGCCCTCTTGAAAAGTTTAGTATTGTTGATCGAGTATTCGTGGAAACAATGCTACTTTCAACGAAGAAGCCCATGACAGTGTGAACTTTTAGAATACACTTTACCCCACTTTGTCCTTATTAGGACGTAGTGCGATGACTATAAGGAAGTATTTCCGAAATAGTTGATATGCGATACTACACTCAGACGAGATTCTCTTGAGAATATTATCGATTACCAAGTGATTTGGGAAATTGATAATATCCGAAAGATGGGTTGATGACTCTGGGAACTTTGTAGAACCCGTTCGGCAGGTACAAATCAATCCATAGTACAAATCCTTGGGGATGGGTAGACCTTTGACTCCTTGCTGTGATCTTGAGCCTAGGATGTCTTTGTATATGCTTTGTATTTGTGAATACTTGTCTTTGTGTTATGTGTGCATCATCACATCATATCACCATAAGCATATCATGTCGCAACTAGTTTTGTAAAACTCGGTTGATCTCTAGTATTTTTAAAAGTTGTAACTTTTTCAACGATCAATGGAATGAGGGTTTTAACCTAATCAAACTTCTGAGTTTTGTAAAACCAGTTGCGTTTTTGCACTTGCATCAACATTTTACATATCATACTTCGTTGCATTGGTCTTTTTGGTTAATTCTCCGTTCCATTGACATCAGAGGGAGGATATCTAGCACAAATGGCAACAATGGAGGGACTTTTGAAAGCTCAGGAAATGCTGAAAGAGGACATCAGAATTCTCAAGTGTCAGATGAATTGGGTACTTGAGACATTGCAGAATATGATGAAGAAAGAGGGTCACTCTGACCATGTTGCGTCCAGAGAAACTAGGGATGCATTATCTCCGATGGTTCCTCCAACTCAAGGACATCCTCGACATCAACAAACAAATAACTGTCAATCGCGTCAGTACACCCAACGCTCAGTGTTTGTTCCTCCTCAAGCTTCTCAAAGCCGAAAATTGAACAAGAAGGATCATGTCAGGAAAGATAAGACTTGCAGTAGACAAACTCCAATATCGTTAAGCAAACTTTACTCGCTATTGATTCAGAACTCACTAGTGACTCCACGATTATCCAATCCGGTGCCAGGACCATGACATAATGCGAACCTGAACTGTGAATTTCACAAAGGAGCTGAAGGACATAACTTAGATGCATGTATAGCATTGAGTTATCTTGTACAATAGCTAATCATTGACAAACACTTGATCCTCGAGGAAGACCACCCAGAAGTAGAATGTGGATATCATACTGGGACGACAGGGCACCTAGTTGAAGAGTGTGAAGGTTTTAAACTGAGACTGCAAGAGTTGTTGAAACCTCAAGAGGATAAATCAAATGACAGTGCTGCGATTCCTAAATCCAAAGGCAAAGGACCCGTGATACCCCTCATAATTCTATATCACAAGGAGCATGTGGTTGTTGAAGGTGTTTCCCCGCATGGGCCTAAAATTTGAAATTTGTTTTGTTAAACAATTTTAATTCCCTAAGGCTGGCAGCTGTAGACTGTTTCAGCATTTTGTTGTGTTTTCTTTGCATTTGTGTTGCTTGTAAACTGTTGTTTATATGAATTGGCAATATTTAATGAAATGTTTGTGCATCTTTTGATTAAGTCCATTTGTTTCACTCTTTCTTTTTCTTTCATTGTTATGAAATACCAAAAATGAAAGAAAATTTCTTTTGTTTACTAAACTATTGTTTAAAAGCAAAGATTGGGGAGGATGATGAAAATTATATCCATAACTGCTGTTGATATGCTTTCAATGTAACTTTGCCGATGATGTAAGGCATTGTTTCAATCCCTAAACACTGGAGAAATAAGGAAGATAATCCCTCGTTAACCCCTTCGAGCCTAGGCGTATGAGTTTTTCTTTCTTTACAAAACAAAACCTTAAATCTCAAACCTGGGGCGGGTAGTTCTCAGTTAAGTTGAAGATACGTGCATACAAGACACTTTTCATATAGAAGTGGTGCATTCAGGTTTTTCCTTCGAACACAACAAGAGAGTGTCGAAGATGCTTTTCAGCATAAAAGACGATGATGGTTCACCGTATCTAGGTAGTCACCTCCTTTCTTGAAAGAAAAAAAAAGAGAAGAATAAAAAAGAAAATCGAAAAGCCCTCTAGGTCAAAACCTATGAAGGAGACTTAGGAAAAAATGGGGCATCCCGTTGACTGTATAATCGAACAAAACAGTTCGAACAAAAGTCAGGGATAACAAAAGAGAGGAATTTTCTAAGATTCTCAAATAGCCAAAGGCTATCAAATGCTATAAAGGAGTGGTGACTACCATAGGTTTATAAACCATCGCCGACTATCGTCAGTTTAATTCTTAAAGTCTGTAAGAACCTGGGTGTATAGTATGAATTAACTGAGCGTAGGATTGGAGTTCATCATGGAGAGTGGGTGGGACCAAATAACTTTGAGCCTTTATCCTTTGTTTCACGAACCATGAACCAAACCACGTTACAACTCTCGAAAGACCTAATTGAGGTAAGGTTGTTTTGAAAACATATTACAGCAAGGTTGGATAACCTGACTCCTATTGATCTTTGATGTTTGTGTGTGTTCATCACTTTATCCATCATTTGTAAGATGATTGGACCGCTTTCACTTTGATCACTTGATCACTCCGCTGTGTGTGTTTCATCAAAAATGTTTTCAAAAGATTGCATGAATTTTACATTGAAAATTGCCAATTTTTAATAAACAGCATTGCGTGCAAAACAATCCAATATCAAAGGAATCCCAACAAGCGCTGTTAGCTAGGGAATTTGACTTGATAAAGGAAGCTCAGCCTGGGGCAACCAATTTGAAGGATTTGTTAATCATTTGTCACAATGTTCAGCTAATCAGAGCCAACCAGGTCAAGATCAGATGAAGCTCTCAATGAACAAGTTTAGTCTGGGGCAAATCTTTTGCAGTTACCAGTAAGCAGGGGCAAGTTTGTTACCCAATCGTTACTTCCACAGTCCGAGACTTTGTTGTGCAAGCACCGTTAAACTAGGGCAATCACGTCGAGATTTGAAAATCTTTTTAAGTGTTTGAAGACATTGAAGCATCTTTATGCCGTTTCTTTTAAAAGTATCCTTATGACTTTTTCTCACAGACTGTGCAATCTGGGGCAGAAAAAGTTGAAGACTATTTGTTGCAAGAGCCGTTGCTCACTTGAAAAATGACTATTGTCATAATGGGGCATAAAAGTTTTATTCTCATGATGCCCTTTGTCATCTCTCCAGTTAAGTTGTTACCTCAGTTGATCCGGGAATCCCTCGATGTAATTTTCCTTCAACAAAGAATTCAAACTCATGATGGCAATCCAAGTGAAGTCCTGAGGTTTTGGCCTAAGAAGATTACTCTCTCCCAAAGAAGCTGGTAACCTTGAAGTGGAATTGTTGTTCTTCATGATCATCCCTTTGATGTCCAATCTTGGTAAAGTTTGGTTGGGTCTCTGTGTCGAGATGTTTATTTCATCTCCTGTTTTGTTTTGTCTGTTTCGTCAGCATAAACATAAGCATGGCATAAAGCATAGCATCCGCGCATCGTTGCTATCTCTGGTTGTTACCTGTTCCTGTTTCACTTTGGTTCCCTCCTCAGTGATTGGGTGTGTTGTCTCTCTCTAATAGAGTTGTCAGCCCTTAAGCATAAAATGTCCGTCCTTTATCAATTCCCCATAGAGTTTAAATCCTCGTGGATGATGGTTACTTCAGTTATCTTTTTCCATGATTGGATAAGGTAAGTCACCATTCGAGTTCATTTCTCAATGGTTGGAGTCTTGTTTGACAGTTTCTTTCTAGCTTGGTTTTGGACTGAACTTTCGTCCCTGTCGGTCGCCGAACCTACCTGGACGTGCATTCATTTTGCACTATCTATCAAGAAGAACATCTTACATTACAATAGAGGTAAGTGGCAGTCTCTTGGGAGAAGCTTAACCTTCATCAACGATAAATGGAAGTCTCTTCGGAGAAGTTTAATCGTCCTCAGCGTTAAATGGCAGTCTCTTCGGAGAAGTTTAATTGTCATCAACAGGTGAGTGGTAGTCTCTTGGGAGAAGCTTAACCTTCATCAACGATAAATGGCAGTCTCTTTGGAGAAGTTTAATGGTCCTCAGCGATAAATGGCAGTCTCTTCGGAGAAGTTTAATCGTCATCAACAGGTGAGTGGCAGTCTCTTGGGAGAAGCTTAACCTTCATCAACGATAAATGGGAGTCTCTTCGGAGAAGTTTAATCGTCTTCAGCAATAAGTGGCAGTCTCATTTAAGAAGTTTATCTTAAAATCGACGCACGGTTGTAACCAGCATTGTTTGAAAATCCAGTGGATACTGGTATAATTAATTTTGGTGATGACCAATCATATTTCAAGAAAGGCCCGTTGGCAACTGGCGTTATGGAAATCAATGGACAATAAATACTGACAATTTGGTTGTATATCATTCCAAACTAAGTCACGATGGTTGTCATCCCAAGCTCAGGTTGTGTACCTTTGGAGATATATTGTTTGATCCCAAGCTCAGGTTGTGTACCTTTGGAGATATATTGTTTGATCCCAAGCTCAGGTTGTGTACCTTTGGAGATATATTGTTTGATCCCAAGCTCAGTTTGTGTACCTTTGGAGATGTATTGCTATCCCAAGCACAAGTTGAGTACCTTTGGAGATAGATGAATTTTTTGATCCCAAGCTCAGGTTGTGTACCTTTGGAGATGTATTGCTATCCCAAGCACATGTTGAGTACCTTTGGAGATAGATGAATTGTTTGATCCCAAGCTCAGGTGTCGTACATTTGGAGATGTATTGTTTGATTCCAAGCACAGGTTTCGTACCTTTGGAAGATGTACTGTTTGATTCCAAGCACAGGTTTTGTACCTTTGGAAAATGTTTGTTGCCATCCTGAGCACAGGCTGTGTACCTTTGGAGATGTGTACTTTGGATCCCGAGTTCATAAATTCCCAGAGACTAAAGTGGTTACATTTACGTGAAGTGTTCTATATCCTAATGTATTGAGGATGTTCAACTTTCGTTCCTAATGTTTTGAGGATCTTCGTCCAATCCTAACGTATTGAGGTTGTGTCTCTTCTATATCCTAATGTATTGAGGACGTTTTTGTTCCTAAGGTATTGAGGGATATATTTGTGCTTCCTGGTCGTCACCAAACTCTTTGAAAGTCCGGTAGATACTAGCATTTCTTGGAAGCTAATCGTTACAAGTTGATTGTTACCAACTCCCCCATCCGAAGTCCTGTGTTTTATCAATGTTGTTTGGAATTCCCAACTGAAATTGGAACATCAACTTGGTTGTCACCATATCCCCAGGAAGTCTAGTGTTATTTAGCACTTTTTAGAAATCGAACTGTGGATTGGTCATCACCATCCTCCCCAGTAAGTCTAGTGGAAACTAGCACTGTTTAGGAGCTATTTGTTGTTCTGGTCGTCACCAGTCTCCCCAATTGAAGCTTTTGCTTTTCCAGTCGAGTCTCGGAGAACTAGTGGATACAAGTTTCCCCGACGCGTCCGGTCTTGTTTCCTACCTTTTCCTGAAGATCCCGTTTGAACTCTTAGTTATAGGAAATTTTCTCATCTGGTTATCCCCAGTGAGATTCGTGTTTTCGTTCCGTCTTTTCCCTAGTGAAGCTTCACTTCCCTAGTGGATTTTGTTCCCCAGCAAAGTTTTCCCCAGTGGGTTTCTTCCCCAGTGTGGTTTGCATCTCTTTTCTTTCATTTCCCCAGTGAAGAATTGTTATCTTCCCCGGTGGAATTCCTCATCTGGTTATTCCCAGTGAGGTTCGTATCTCCCTTCCCCAATGTAGATGTGTCTTCCCTGGTGGAATTTGTGTCCCCTGCGTGAAAGATTTCCTTGAACAAGCATCTTCAGTCATGTCTGAACTATCTTGCTTACTTGATCTTGAATCTTTCCCCAGTGTGTTGGGTCCCCGCGAGTGGTTACTCGTTGTATTGTTGTTCTTTTATATTTGCTCGTGTGTCTGCATCCGTCTTGCATTCAAGCATCATATAACATCATTTAGATTCATGGCATATTGGCAGTCGTCCTTTTGCATATCATCGGATCTAAGGGACAAAATTTCTGGTTTGCTATATTTAAATACCTTTCACTATGATTCTATGAGGATTGTCATCTCTCATTACCATCTAGTAAAGATATTTAAATAGGGGCATCTGTTGCACCCCAAATTTTGACCCTTTTGATCCTCACCATCATTATAGGATCATATTTTCTTGATTAACTAACCTTAACCCATTTTCAGTTTATCTTTGTTAAGATGCAGATGAATTAGGGTTCCGTACCGTCAAAATCGAGGCTTCAGTGGTTTGATCAATCAATGTTTTGGATTGATCCAACTTCAAACAAGATCAAGGATAATACATTGGACCAAGAATGAGTGCAATTTGAGGTGGTCACCCGGGAATTGAGAACAGTGCAATTTGAGAAACCTGATTAGGGTTTCTGATCAGGAAAAGTCAACCATAGTTTGACTTTTGTTTTAAAGAGTATTTCAATGGTGTTATTTTGGTCCATTAAGTTCCTATGGCTTATTAAAGTCCATCCAAAGAGTTTCAAGTCCTCAGGATGTCCGAATCATCAACGGGCGACTCGGTGGACATCGATCGTTCGAACGGTTGACCGAAAAGTCAACTCTTCAACAATAAGGAATTTGACTTCAAGATGTGAATCAAAAATGTTCCTTATGTCATATTACACCTCCCCATAAAATTTCATGACCATTGGATCAAGGGTTAAGAAGTAATTGCAAAAATCGGGAATTAGGATTTTGAAAGGGGCAAGACCATAACTCCTCAACCACACATCCAATTGAAGTGGTTCAAAGCTCATGACAAATCCTACAAAATCCTCAAAGTCTTCCATGATCAAAAAATGCATAGAATTGGAGTTATAGCAAAATTCATTTTTGAAGGGTAAATAACTTAAAAAAATTCTAAGTTATTTAGCACTTGTAAGTGGTTTTTTCAGAAACTTTGAAGGATTTTTCAACCTAGTTCCATCAAGTATTTGGAAATTCCCAAAACATTAAAGTTGTATAGATACTTAAGGGCTTTCCAAATTGTGGTAGAACTCCTCAATAGCATGTTTGAGCAGGAAGTTATGCACCCTAGAAGTTGGGCCTATCAACACTTGAAACCACACTTTAACACTTCCCAAAAATCAGTTTTTCACAACTTGAGGCATCCTCAACCCTTGGATCATAATCCAATATGATATTCAGATGTGTATAGGAAAGGAAATGCAGAAAATGTAAGATTTGGAGAGAGAGAGAGAGAGAGAGAGAGAGAGAGAGAGAGAGAGAGAGAGAGAGAGAGAGAGAGAGAGAGAGAGAGAGATGGTAGGTTGCAACTTGGCATTATTATATTCAAATGTAAGGAAGAAAGAGAAACTTTTGGTTGATGTGAGCAGCTGCAATCCCCTACACCCTAAGCTCACCTCAGCCACTTCATGTCCACCTCTCCACTTGATTTTCTGATCTTCTTTGGTCCATGGAACTGATGTATAGAGATCTTGGCAAGATATTTCAAAAAAATCTCATGAAAACTCCCTCCAAAAGTGGTAAATGACCAAGGCTGCCCTCATTCTTGTTTGGCTATAAATAGTGGCCTCCTCTATGAGTTCAAAGACACCAGAGCAATCTCAGAACACCAGAGAAAACATAGCTCTCACTCTCCTCTCATTCCTCAAGAACTTCAAAAAAACTCCAAAACCCTCCATTTTCACTAAAAAACTGTCTTGAGCAAAACTCTGCTCAAGACCAGTTCCATCACTTCCAAACCTCTAAAAAGCATCCACACAAACCCTAAATATGATATAGAAGGTGTCTATACCTTCCAACCTCTCAAAAATACCATTTTGCCAAAAGTCAACTTTCACACTAAGAAAGTTTGACCACCACCCTCAAAACTTGCCAAATCCTTGCACAAGCTGATTCTTGCTATCCCAAACATCCACACACCTCACATATGACATATTACAACTGTCTAAAGCATTGAAAACCAACTGGAAATCCCCTAACTCCAACTGTCTTGAAGTTTGGTCTTGTTGCTTCAAGAGGAAGTAAGCTTCATATCATTGCAAAGGAAGGAGCATCTCTGGGTTTCTAAGCTTTTTAGCTTGTTCAAGGCTGGTCAACAAGAGGTATGTGATGTTCTAACTATCTCTAAGTCATACATTGTCATGTATTGTCATTTTATGGTGATTTGTGTAAAAATGTACCGTGGCTGCCCTATTATGTTTCTTTGTCAAGAATCCTAGTTTTATGTTCATAATGCTTGTTTAGTCAAATATTTTATCATTTGTAAATGATATGTGGATGTTAGATTGTAAGTTTGTGTCTTGATACCATGTTTAGGCTTGTTAGTGATATTTTGGTCATTTGGTATCTTTAGGATCCAACCTTGAGAAAGTAGTGTGCTTGCCCTATAACTATGAACTTGGCTCACTATTAGGATAGGTAGATGACTTGTAAGTTACTCATAGATCCCCCCTGCCCTTGATCATGTTTGAATCAATGTGGCTATTGTTTGTGCTCTTATGTTATTGTGATAGTAAGAATTGTATGTTGGGCTGTTGTGATTACTACTTTGTATCTCAATTGTTCTAAGTCATTTGTTTAATACTTACTTGATCAAGCTCATAATATTTGTTTTGGTGGAAATGTGAGAAGCATGAAGTTTTGAACTTTAGGGCTGTCTTGTAAGACATGTGTGCTTTTGCTGTCCAATTTGATTCAATATGTCATTCTTTGATTTAATGAGTTTTTGCATAACTTGAGGTTGTGAACTCATTTGTTTATCCATTTCAAGAGTGTGTATGTTGTTGTTATGCTCAAAATCTGTCTAGAGTCCAATTTGCTATGTCATGCCTCAAACTTTTGCATTTTTCAAATACCATGAGGTCAATACATCATTTTCTGTTTCAAGCATTGTTTATATGATTTGTGTGCATTAAATCTTCATCATATCCATTTAAAACTTGTGCACAATCTCATTTTTTCCAACTGTCATGATTTTGCTTATTGTATGTTCAAATTGTTATTCTTGCATAGCATAAGTTTCCAAATGCCAAGTTCTGTTTTGATAAAAGTTTCATTCATTTTCTGAGTTAAACCTCATCTGTTAGCATCATCATCATGTGTACATGTCCTCTTTTGCATGAAATACATCTTGGCCTTTAAAATGCCCGGTTGAGTTGAATACCTTGTGTCGCTATTGCGAAAATCGGCGTCAGCTATGACAGAAGAGTCGCCACCGTGCGTTATTTATCCCACAAGAGGGAAAGGAAACGCTCAGAGTGAACCTAACGCAAAGAGGTGAAGGAATGGTCATCGCAACCAAATCCTGGATTTGGGAGTCGGTTACGCAAGGGGAAGATATTAGCACCCCTCACGTCCGTCGTACTCAACGGGATCCACGCTTGTTTTCTATCTAGGGTATGTTTATCTATCTATTCCAAAGGTCTGGTCTAAAAGGAAAAAGAAAATGACTCGGCAAAGTATCGCACTTTATGCCTACGTATTCCCGTCTGGAACGAGAAATCAGAGTCAACGTAGTTCGCCTAACTACGGGTTATGGGGAAAGGTTGCTCGCCGAGATGTCGCGTCTCGTGCCTACGTACTTTCATACGGCATGAAATATCAGAGCAAACGTAGTTCGGGCCACGGAAGACACAAGTTTGTCTGCCAGTTTTTTATCTCCTTAAGAAAGGGTTTTCCTGATTAAAGGTCCAAGAGGACAAAAACAGAGTTTGATTGTTTGTTTTCAGTATTTTACGCAAGAACGGTTTTTTAGGATGTTTGCAATCTCAGTCGCACTAGAGACTATGACCCAGGAGTGAACGCTTCGTATGTCACCCAAAGGGTACCACACTAACATCCAGATTACTGGAGAGAGACCCTCCACCAACCTTTTCCCAGATAGCTTAAGGCTCGTAGCGTACGACATCAATTAACCTTATTACTGTGTTTTTGAATTGTTTTGAGAAGAGAAGAGAAAGACGCCCTAAAATTATGGTTGAAAGGGAATCTACTTACAATTATCATGCATGGGTCAAAACCTAATGTCTGTCATAATTCCCTCTTGCACAGAGGAAATCAGAGATCCTAGGGGAAACACCAAAAGAAAGCAAGCAGTAAACAGTAAAATGCATGCTATGCAACAGTACAAGCGAGGCAAGGGAGTCCGGCTCAACCTCAAACCTAAGAAAACAACAAGCAAGAGGAGACAAGCTCCACCTCAAACCTAGAGGTAATCAACACAAGCAAACAGACAATACAACAAAAGAAAAGAAACAGAGAAAGCAGCCCAAGCAGCAGCAACAGTCTTCAGCAGACAGCAACTTCAATACTCAACAGCAGCTCTAAACAGCAAATCCTCTTGACAGCAAAGTTGACAGCAAAAAGGCTTCATCTTCAAGCTAGCTTCTATCTTCAAGCTTCATCAAACTTCATGTTCAAGCTGTAGCAAGCCCACTTCAAGCAAAGGATAAATCACTAAGATCAAGGTTGCAATGTTGAGAACCAAATAAAAACCAAAGGAAATCACCAAGTACCAACATTGAAATGGAAAGGCATCCTCAAAGTTCTACTCAACTATGGGCATATCACACATCCCTCCAAAGGAGAGATGGAATTTCCCTATGAGTACTTTACATCATTGGATAGAATAGAAGCACACAATGCATTCTATGTTTGATGAAAGAATCAAAACTAGTCCTAATGGCTCTTCCTAAAACCCTAATTTCCTAAGCTCCTAAAAAGCTCCTAAAAGATAATAAAGCTTCAACTCCAAGCTCCAACCTTCAAGTCACAGTAGCTACATCAAGTCCAGAAGACCTCTCAAAAAGGAATCCAAGCAAAACCAGCTCCAAAGTCACCAACAAGACCAAACAAACAAGAGCACTAAAGATAGAACACCACAAGCACAAGCAACTTGCAAAATACAACCAAAATAGAAACCAAAGTTGTAAAATTCTAATAAAATTCCTAAGGGAACATACATTTTTGAATAACCTAGGGTTAAAATATTCAAGCCTAATTCAACTTCTAAGTCACCTAAACAATTCCTAAGTTGAAGGGTATCAAGGTGATCCACAAGTTTGGGAAGGCTCTAATCTCAACACCAAAAACAGATCCTAAATTTGTTCTAAAATTCTAACAAATATCCTAAGGGAACATGAATATCTACCCTAAAACATACTAAAAAATCAAAGCCAGAATCAACACCAATTAGGAGAATAAAATTCAACAAGACAGATGATCAAATATGCAAATATTAAAGCATTAAACAAAATAAGAAAAATCAAATTAAATTGAAAAATGCATGAAAATGCATTTTATTGATTTCAGAAAATCACAAATTCTCTCAAGATCATGAAGATATTTTTAAAATAATTTTTTTTGATCAAGAATGAATTTAATATAATAAAAATCAAATAAAAGAAAAATAAAAAGCTGAAATAAAACATGAGCGCTTGGATCTGGAGACTGGTCAATTGATCCAATGCACGAGAGCTTGCTAGCACATTAAATGGAATGCTGCATTCCATGGCTTCAGAAGTCAACAAATTCAAATAGAACGGGCCGTTGGATGAGGGGGAAAGTCTTTGGTCAAAGCATGATCTGATGGCTCAAAGATCATCTTCTCCAATTATCAGGCTGGCTGGATAGAGATTCAGGGCAGTGGTCGGAGAAGACTCCGGTTGTATTCTCCGGCGAGGTTCAAGTCTCAGGCAACCAAATGCAACAATCCTTATATCAATCTTGCTCAGTTTTTCATCAGAATTTCAAATCTCCTATCCATATGTTCTAACTCTCCATAGATTTCAAAATTCGAAGCAATGTTCAGAACACACATCCAATTTGATCATCACTATTTGCAAAAATAATGGTATAGAAATCATCCTCGTTCTACATACATCACTCTGATATATCCAAATCATGTTAATTCCTTAAGATCAAACCAACTCGTGTCCAAACAGAAAATCCACTTCAACCTAAATTATCACTAATTGTTCCAATTTCATTCCAGAAACGATCTACTCCTCTATTAGATCCTAACCACATGCATAATATGAACTACAACTCCCTAGATCAAGAGGAATTTTGAAGTTTACTAACCTGATGTAGATCCACTATCAGAGGCACTTGGAGCTTGATTCTCCCTTCAAAACTCTACAGATACGTTCAATGATGCACTAGGAAGAGTTTGCAACCTTCAATTTTCTTTGATCTTGCTTCAAACTGAAAACTCGATTTCACCTGCTCCTCTTGAAAACTCAACTGCAACTTCAGCTTTCTGGCACGAAAATGGTTCCAAAATTGATCTGAAATCAATCCAATGAATATATAGAATGTTTCCAAGGGCTTTTGAATTCAAATTGAGGCCCAATCCAGCCAATTGCATTTTCTGATTTTGCTCTTGAAGTTGCACATGACAGTCACGAGTTGGCCATGGAAACTGTTCTAGAATCTTCCCTTTCAATTGCACATTGCCTTGTGAGTGTATTCAGACCAAAAGGAGCACCTGAAATGCCTTGGTGAAGGATTTGGATGTGTAACTTGCATTTGAAGCAACCATATGATAACTTGTAAAAATTGACCTAAGCTCAAAAATCTGGTAATGCCAAAGTGTCTAAAATGAACTTTACAATAAAAATGTTCACTTATTTGACATGTTTTGGTCATTCTATTCAAAATGTGAATTTTCCCTCCTTTAATCATTTGAAAATCTTCCTTATTCAAACCATTTCAAACCAAGTCTTTCTATGAGCCCAATAAATCCATCATGACCTCTTGGTTAGCCTAAAAACCCCATTTTGAACAACTTTCATGTTGAACAAAAATCCATTTGACAAGTGCAAGTTGGAGATTTTGACCTATGATTGAAAATGACCTATAATCTCACTTTCCTAAAATACCCCTGACTTGTAAACCTCATAACTTGAGTTCTACAAATAAGATGGAAGACTTCTAGTACAATTTAGAAATCTAAGATCATGAGGAACAACTTCAATGTTGGACAAAAGTTCAGATGAAACCTCCTTCTAGGTTAAAAATATCTTGGAAGTCAGATGATTTTCACAGACAAATTTCAGAGGCATCTGAGGACTTGTAACTTGTCTGGGTCATAACTTGATTTCTATAAATCACCTTGAATACTTCTAGTACTAACATTAAAGGTATTGAGATACTCTACAAGTTTCATGTTGGCCAAAGATCCATTTGAAACTTGTATCTTGACTTATGTGGTCATGAAGTTAGGCACTAAACATGGAATTTTGCACTGAAACCCTAATTTAGCAACTTCCCACACTCTTGATTCTTCTTGATTTGATCTTGGCACAACACCACAAATGTCTCATCATATCATTTCATGAACTCCATGACCTAAAAGTAGGCTTTGATACTCTTCAATTGCACAGTTGACCTAAAATTGATCCAGATGAAACCCTAATTGCTTGCACCTTAACTGCGGCTCTTGCATTTGACACAATGACTTGATTAAACTCTCCCATGGCCCTCTAGGAATTCTATGAGATCCATACACATCCTCTTCTCACATTCAACACTTCACAACCCTCTGAGGGTCTTCAGTTGATCCTCAAGTTAGGAGAAGATTCACACTCAAACATCTAAACCCTTAGGCACTCAAACCACCTTCTGATGAATTTGACAACTTCTCAATCTTGAATGAGACCTCTTGCTAGGCTTCTCTTGATAAGAATCACACTTGATCCCCTACTATATGAATGACACTATGATATGCAAATGATATAACTATGCAAATGATAATGCAATGAAACATAAACCAAGTAAGAAAAGGTTGAGCAAATTTTGGGGTGCAACAGCTGCCCCTATTCAAACGGCTTGGACCCGACTGGGTGAAGAGCGAACGACCTTCAAACAATCGAGGTAGAAGGCGGTTGAATACCAAGAAACCCGGAAATTTGCCAACCACAGAAACAAGCTGCGAAAACTGCTTGTAGGAACAACATCCATTACACTGAACCTAGTTGTTACGGCAACAACTGATCAATCATCTGATAAAACTTTAGATTTCAACATTAACCCCCTGTGTGACGCCACAGGCATTGAATTAACTTTGCAAGAAACAACTTTGTCCACAAATGGACTAAATTCGTCAACACGAGGAGAGACTCCATCACCATGGGTACAATTCCGTCCACAACTGGAATAACGATCTCTGTCAATCACAGGTAATGACTCCGTCAACACGGATACTAGTCATTGTTAACTTTAACTGGGGACAACTCTGTCGTTCACGGGTAACGATTCCGTCAACACAGATAACAATCACTATCAACACATGAAACAATTCCGTCAACACGGAGAACAATCACCGTCAGCACGAGTAACAATCTATGTCGACACAAGCAATAATTCCGTCAACACGGATAACAATCACCGTCAGTACGGGTAACAATCCCGTCAACACGGATAACAATCTCTGTCGATCACAAGCAACAATTCCATCAACACGGATAACAATCACCGTCAGCACGGGTAACAATCTCTGTCGATCACAAGCAATAATACCGGCAACATGGATAACAATCACCGTCAGCACGGGTAACAATCTCTGTCGATCACAGGCAATAATTCCGGCAACACGGATAACAATTACCGTCAGCACGGGTAACAATCACTATCAACACAGGTACGATTCCGTCAGCACGGGTAACAACTACCGTCAGCACGGGTAACAATCACTGTCAACACAGGTACAATCATTCTGTCAACACGGATAACAATTCCGTCAACACGGACAACAATCACCGTCAGCACAGGTAACAATCTCTGTCAATACAGGCGCAATCTCTGTCCATCACAGGTAACAATCTCTGTCAACACAGGCGCAATCTCTGCCAACACAGGCGCAATCTCTGTCCATCACAGGTAACAATTCTGTTAACACGGATAACAAACTCTGTCCATCACAGGTAACCATTCCGTCAACACGGATACGTTTGAAGAATACTTTGCTGGGGAATACGAGAAACTTAACCAAACAACCCTGTGGGGGAAAAATTTCACCGGGGAAATCACTAGTGACAACTCCGAAAGTTTAAGACATGAAATCTTCTACTGTTGACGTAACAACAATCTGAGAAGCAAAATCCGCTGGGGATGAAAAGTTACTTAACCAAGCAACTCTGTTAGGGGACGAACGTTATCATCACTTATCTCCTGCTGAGAATTTGAATATCTAGAAATCCTTCTGAGCAAGAATCCCACTCCTCTGCAAGGGATAACACCTGAAAACAAAGGGGTAACCAACTTGGCATATGTTTCAAAAAGGCATATGTTTGACAATGGCGTAATGCTCCATACGGCATGGAAATGCTACGCGTTTGGGTAGATGCAAATATGATGATATATGCAAAATGCAAAGATGCCAAGAGGCGCTTCAGCAAAATAAATGCTGAAGACAAAACCCAATCCGCTGAGGGATAACCGGGTATCACAGACATATTCCAACAAAATAAATGCTGGAACGATGCAACCAACTCCGCTGGGGATAACCATCCTGTCGGAGGATGACTTACAAGCTTGAAATTACGAACTCCGTTGGGGATGTTCATCCTGTCGGAGGAAAAAACAACCTGCTGGGGAGAGGGAGAAACAATCCTGCGCGGGGATAATCCTTCTGAACCAAATACGACTTGGTTATACTCTGCGGGAGTTACCCATGCTGGGAATGGAGTGCGCATATACTCACTGCTGGGAATGCACTTTCCGTTGGGGACATCAAAATCCATTGAAGATACTATCTTGGCAACTTTCTTGGGGAATACTCTTCTGGGGAGGACCATCCACATTCAATAGTGATATTTACCATCTCAACTACCTCTGGGATAAAATGTGACTTCCATCTGCTGAGGAGTGATACCATCACTATGTCACAGGACTCCGGCTGGGGAATACAACTTCCCGCCTGTTTGCTCCAAAGGTGAGAACCCTGCAAAACACAAACGAAACAAAACAAAGCTATACAACAAGATCTATCCTGGTTAGCATCCGTGACATTCATTCAGTCAACTCGAAGTTTTAGCAATTATTGGCAAGGGCCAGCAAGTTTATGTACATGCAAGTCCATCAAAAACATCGACGTTTTTCACAAACAAAACAGTAAAGAACAATCATCAAGTACTGAATAACATGCTTTATTGATAACGAACCTGTAAATAGGAAACATTTTGTACACTGGATGCAACTCCTGAAAAGAGGAAGTTATGCACAAACAAAATACAAATATTACAGAAGCACAATGAAAATTTGTATACATGTCGGCAACGTGGTACAAACGAACACCATGAGCTGATCCTCCTATGACTCGCCTGACTCTGACGCTTTCCCGATACTCGATCTTCGGAAGAGATTGTTTTGGATATACGACCCTCAGGTACTCCTAAACCACTAAGCAACATAGTATCAAACTCAGACCGTAGTCATTTGCTTTTTCAAATCCCTAACTTTTGCGTGAACCGCCCTTTGCGGGTTTTCAATTCACCGGGATACCCTTTTTTGCCGAAATTGCCCTTTTCAGGTTTTCAACTTCGCGGGTGTACATCTTTTTTCAATTTTATCCCTAACTTTTTCCCGAACCTTTTATTCCTTTTTTATGGTTCACCGGGATGCCCCATTTTTGCCTGGACTCTCTTTTTTCTGTCCAGCGGGTCTCTTTAAGCAAAGTATTTTTTAACTGCGTCCGAGTTCACAGGGGATGGGAAATCCTCACCATCCATGGTGGATAGCAATAAGGCTCCTCCAGAGAAAACCTTTCTAACGACATATGGACCTTCATAGTTGGGAGTCCATTTGCCCCTGTGATCTGATTGTGGTGGGAGAATCTTTTTTAGTACAAGATCGCCTGTCTGAAAGCTTCGAGGACACACCTTTTTATCATAAGCTTTCTTCATTCGACTCTGATACAGCCGACCGTATGCTAGAGAAGCCAATCTCTTCTCATCCATTAAATTGAGCTGATTCAATCTATCTTTCACCCATTCTGCCTCATCTAGTTGGACATCGCGCAAAACCCTCAGAGAAGGAATCTCAACCTCCAATGGTAGGACAGCCTCCATACCATATACCAGTGAAAAAGGAGTTGCCCCGGTTGATGTGCGTACCGCCGTACGATAATCGTGCAAAGCAAAAGGCAACATCTCATGCCAGTCCTTGTAGGTCACAACCATCTTCTGAACGATCTTCTTTATGTTTTTATTGGCCGCTTCAACAGCGCCATTCATCTTGGGCCGATAAGGAGAAGAGTTGCGATGTTCAATTTTGAAATTCTGGCACAATTCCTTCATCATCTTATTATTTAAATTTGAACCGTTGTCAGTGATAATCCGCTCCGGGATTCCATATCGGCAGATAATATCTTTCTTGATAAATCTGGCTACCACCTGCTTGGTAACATTATCATATGACGCCGCTTCAACCCATTTGGTGAAGTAATCAATAGCTACTAAGATAAAACGATGTCTGTTGGATGCCGTGGGCTCGATTTTTCCAATCACATCAATTCCCCACATGGAAAAAGGCCAAGGTGACGACATAACGTTCAGAGGGCTCGGAGGCACATGAATCTTGTCCGCATAAATCTGGCATTTATGACACTTCTTTGCAAATTTGAAAGAATCCGTTTCCATTGCCAGCCAGTAGTACCCTGCTCTTAATAAATTTCTCATCATTGCATGTCCGCCGGCATGCGTGCCAAATGTACCCTCGTGGATCTCTTCCATGAGCAAATTAGCCTCTTTCTCATCCACACACCGCAACAACACCAAGTCGTGGTTTCTCTTGTACAAAACACCATCCGGATTCAGATAGAAATTGCCAGCCAATCTCCTAAGAGTCTTCTGATCACGACTGGATGCCCCAGCCGGATACTCTTGGTTCTTCAGGAAATTCTGGATATCAAAATACCACGGTTTGCCCTCGGAAGCTTCCTCAATGGCGAATATGAAAGCGGGCCTATCAAGCCGAGAGATAACTATCCTGGGAGCCTCATTCCAGAAGTTAACTTTATACATCGAAGACAAAGTCACGAGAGCATCTGCCATCTGATTTTCTGCTCGTGGTACATGGTGCAGTTCCACCTTGTCAAAGAAAGGTAACAACCTTCTTGCATAATTCATATAAGGTATCAGATTGGGATGACGAGTCTCCCACTCTCCCTTGATCTGGTTCACAACTAGAGCAGAGTCTCCATACACATCAAGATTTTTAATTCTCAGATCAATAGCTTCTTGGAGCCCCATAATACACAGTTCATATTCGGCCTCATTGTTGGTAACTGGAAAGGTCAATCTAGCAGTGAATGGGATGTGAGACCCGTGGGGAGTAGTAATGATTGCACCTATTCCACTTCCGTATGAATTAACGGCACCATCAAATATCAATTGCCATTTGGAACCCAGCTCTGGACCTTCATCCGGCAACGACTCTTCACAGTCCTTCATTTTTAAGTACATGATATCCTCGTCAGGAAAATCAAAACTCATCGACTGGTAATCATCAATTGGCTGCTCAGCTAGGTACTCTGGTAGAACACTACCTTTAATAGCCTTTTCAGAAACATACTGAATATTGTATTCTGTCAATACCATCTGCCATCGGGCAATCCTTTCGGAGAGTGCTTGCTTTTCAAACACGTATTTGATTGGATCCATCTTTGAAATTAGCATGGTTGTAGGATTTAGCATGTATTGCCTCAAACGTTTGGCAGCCCAGGCTAGCGCACAACACATTTTTTTGAGCATTGAGTAACGAGACTCACAATCTGTGAACTTTTTACTCAGGTAGTAAATCGCATGCTCTTTACGTCCAATCTCGTCATGTTGACCGAGAAAACAACCCATACTTTTCTCAAGAACTGTCAAATACATAATCAATGGTCTTCCGGCTACTGGGGGTATCAATATTGGAGGTTCCTGCAAATAATCTTTTATTTTTTCAAACGCCTTTTGACAATCTTCATTCCAGGTCACAGCCTGATCATTTTTCAATAACTTGAATAGGGGCTCGCACGTGGCCGTTAGATGAGATATGAACCGAGCAATGTAGTTCAACCTCCCTAAAAAGCCACGAACTTCTTTTTCTGTTTTCGGCGTTGGCATTTCTTTTATTGCTTTTATCTTAGCAGGATCAACCTCAATTCCTTTTTCGCTAACAATAAACCCCAATAGCTTACCAGATTTCACCCCGATGGTGCACTTGTTAGGATTCAGTCTCAGCCTGAATTTCCTAAGCCTCTTGAACAATTTTAGAAGATTGACCAGATGCTCTTCCTCCGTCTGGGATTTGGCAATAATATCGTCAACATATACTTCGATCTCTTTATGCATCATGTCATGAAAGAGTGTTGTCATAGCACGCTGATATGTTGCCCCGGCGTTCTTCAAACCAAAGGGCATCACTTTGTAGCAGAGCGTTCCCCACGAGGTAATAAAAGTTGTTTTCTCCATATCATCCGGCGCCATCTTTATCTGATTATAGCCCGAAAAGCCGTCCATGAAGGAAAACATGGAGAATTGAGCGGTGTTGTCGACCAGCACATCAATATGAGAAAGCGAAAAGTCGTCTTTTGGGCTCGCCCTATTCAAATCTCGATAGTCCACGCACATCCGCACCTTACCATCTTTCTTTGGTACAGGTACTATATTGGCGACCCATGAGGGATAAGTTGTAACAGCCAGAAAACCGGTGTCCCACTATTTCTGAACTTCCTCTTTAATTTTCACGGCCATATCTGGTCTAGTTCTTCTTAGTTTTTGCTTAACCGACGGACATTCCTCGCACAATGGCAAACGTTGAACCACCATATCAGTATCCAAACCAGGCATGTCTTCGTAAGACCAAGCAAAGATATCACTGTACTCCCGCAGCATCTCGATAAGCCTTTGCTTGATATCATTTTGCAGTGCAGCCCCTATCCGGATATTCCTGACGACCTCTTCGGACCCCACGTTAATAATTTCAATTTCCTCCTGATGAGGCAGAATGATTCTCTCTTCTTGTTTCAAAAGTCGAGTCAGCTCTTCTGATAAGTCACTATCCTCAACAATCTCTTCTTCTGCTTGAAATATCGGGTGTTCGAAGTCGAAGCGAGTCATAGGAAGTTTGTGATCGGTGTCGTCTGAAATATGAATCCTACAATGAGAATGGTTAAATGTTTCAAATAATGCAAACAAAGCACATAACCACGTTGCCATTTTATTGTTAAAGCAAAAACAGGAAAAACAAGGATCACAAAATTTGTATGAGAAAAACGCCTTTATTAATGACTAAACAAAGTACACACATAAGCAGGTAGCCCTAAAAACGAAATCACTATGCCCCGGGTAGAACACAGGATCATACAATAATTGAGAAAACAAATCATTACTATTTTGTAGTCACTGGGACAAGTTCCTGGATAGACCAGTTGCACAGATTTTGTCCTGGTACGCCGGGCTTTATCCACGAGTCCATATCGCAGTCACTATCTCCGTCTTCAGCATCAGAAACAGCATAGATTGTTTCGTAACAGACCCCACCTGGAGTGATCACCACTGTTCCTTTGAACTTTGGCACGCCTGATGTGGAAGGTGACGATGTTGGGCAATACCCCAACCCAAACTTGTCCATCTTGACAGGAATTTCTAAGACTTGGCCCCATCTTTTGGTTTCTCCAGCCCGAACCACTGCCTGAGCGTCTTTGTACGAAGACATGGCCACCTCTGGCCCTTTGACGGGAACATGAGACTTGTCCTTGATCTGCAACCCCTCGAAGGCTTGGCATGGCGTCTCATGGATCTCCCCACCCACTTCGACGTACTTGAATGACGAAAGATGACTAACCAGAATGTCCTCCTCTCTGCAAATAGTAACAACACTGTCACCGACCATGTATTTAAGCTTCTGATGTAGCATGGACGTCACAACCCCTGCAGAATGTATCCATGGTCGCCCAAGTAAATAGTTGTAAGCTGGATGTATGTCCATGATGTAGAACACAGTGTCAAACACTTCCGGCCCGACCTGGAGCAGCAACGTTATGGACCCAAACACCGACCTTCTGGTCCCATCAAAAACCCTCACGACCAAATCACTTGGCGTGCATATGATTCCTCAGACATCTAACTTTATCATAGCCTTCTTCGGTAACACATTCAAAGATGATCCGGTGTCTACAAGAACATGCGACATAACAGTGCCCCAACACTCCACTGAAATGTGCAAAGCCATATTATGGTCCCGACCCTTAGGCGTCAAATCAAAATCAGTAAATCCCAGGCTGTGGACAGCATTCACATGCGCCAGTACCCCCTCAAGTTGATTAACAGTTACTTCCCGAGGTACAAAAGACGTGTCCAAAATTTTCAACAAGGCATTCCGATGAGCATCAGAACAAAGCAACAAAGATAATATTGAAATTTTGGAGGGCGTCTGCTGCAAGTGCTCCACAATCTTATAGTCACTTTTGCGAATCAACCTCATAAACTCTTCTACATCCTTGATCGATGTTTCTTTTTCTTTTGACTGGGAAGGTCCTCCTTCATTCACTTTGGCTTTGCCTTTAGCAATCCTCTCAGCCTCGATTTCGGGTGAAGTGAAGATTCTACCACTTCAGGTCATGCCTCCCGCTCCAACAAGAGTTCCCACTGCCCCTGCCGGCTGGCTATCCACATTAATCTTTTCCCCGTTGCAAAAAGCTTCCAACCCATAATTCCACGGAATGGCTTTCGTACTTTCATAAGGAATGGGCCATGCTTTCGTGATCGTGATAGTTGGCCGCTTGGCGGGCGCTGATATCGTAATAGTCTTTCGTAGAATTGTAATTGTTGCGACCTCTCCCTACTTTTCAACTCTTACCTCAACAGGTTTCTCAACAGCAGTACGGTCGAATTGTAAAGTTCCCTCATCAATCATGGCCTGAATGCCTCTCTTCAAATCAATACAGCCCTCTGTTCGGGTCCAACAATCCAAACAATACTCATCACATACGGGGAAGACCCCTCCTTTCAACAATCTGCTTTTAACATAGCTTAAAGGCGTCTTCAGATCATTTACGTCCATAACCAAATCCAAATCCTCCTCTGTCAAAACAACATTCGCTCCATGATTCGGCATTGGTTTCTGTACAATGTTGGGACCATCCTGACTGAAGTTAATGACTTTACTATCAATCAAATCTTGGACTTTATGCTTAAAAGCATGACAACTCTCGATATCATGTTCGGGTGCCCCAGAATGAAATTCACACTGCTTACTAGTATCATACCCGTAAGGAAGCGCCCCTGTGGGTGGGTCCAACGTTCACTTCTCAACCAGATTCAAACTTAACAGCGTCTGAAGCAGTTCTGCATACGTTGACGGAGGTGTATCAAATACCCTCTTTGGCTTCCCATTCTGGATCCTTCTCTGAGCAGGATTCTGCCTTTGTTGTTGCTGCTGCTGTTGTTGTGGTTGTTGTCATTGTTGAGGTATAGGGATCGTCACACTAGCAACCTGTTGTTGAATATACTGATTCCTACCTCTACCTCGTCCTCAACCACCATACACTGCGTTGGCGTCTCCTTGTCTTTTACCACCAAAGACCTTTTTTGCACCTCCAGCTGAGGTCGATTCACCGGCTTGAATCTTACCAATTTTGATGCCATTTTCAATCCATTCTCCCATGAGTATCATGTCAGAGAAACTACCCATCGAGCAATTGAGCAATTTATCATAGTACATCCCCGAGAATGTCCCAACAAAAATATCAATCAATTCCCTTTCAACCATAGGTGGTTGGACTCTTGCCGCCAGATCTCGCCAACGCTGGGCATACTCCTTGAAACTTTCCCTGTTCTTCTGTGAAAGACTTTGAAGCTGAATCCTATTTGGTGCAAGGTCACTATTGTATTGGTAGTGTCTGACGAAAGCATCAGCCAATTCTTTCCAACTTCCGATCTGTGCAGGCTCTAGTCCCATGTACCATTCCAGCGATGGTCCTGACAAACTATCTTGGAAAAAATGCATAAGCATCTTCTCATCATCAGAGTAAGCAGACATCCTCCGGTAGTATGAACGCACATAATCCCGTGGGCATGTATCCCCTTTATATTTATCAAAAGTGGGAGCTTTGAACTTCAATGGGACTCTCAGCCCAGGAACCAGCCCCATGGTAGCCATGTCCAAACCTGCAGAATTTTGATTGGCTATACCTCTTATCTGCTCTTCCAGCATTTTAATCCTCCGATCATTATCAGTGGGACCCTCAAAACCCGTACCCTGCCCAGAAAAGGTATCTTCCTGACGATCTCTATTCCAGTACGGACCCTCATTACCATATCCATCGTAAGCAGCATTACGACCATGACCATGACCACTTTGGAAGAACCTGGGATCATACCTCAGATTGCCAAGCTCTTGATTGGCAGCCACTGTCCCAAAACCAGTATTGAAAGGACCCATCCCAGCACCATTGGTATTCACATTGCCAAACCCAGCATTGCCGTAGCCATTATTACCAAAACCTTGATTGTTATCACCAAACCCTCCGTTGCCGAAGCCATGATTATTAAAGCCATCATTGCCATCCCGATTGCCAAAGCCAAGACCCTGATTGTTGTCACCGAAACCAGTATTGATACCAACATTCCTGTTGGTTTCCACGTTCCCATTAACATTATCAGCATTTCTGTTACCAGCGTTGCCGTTGCCAGTACCATTCTCACCAGCATTTGGTATCACTTCCTCCCTGCGAGGAGTCTCAACATGAATAGAGTTGTATTCAGTATTACTAGCCGCTCGCGCTAGCAGCGGTTGCACCAGAGTTTGAAGATTTTCCTGGCCTTTAGCCACAACCTCCATAGTCTGCATGAATTGGGCCAACCTATCCCGAATCTCCTGCATCTCAGACTGTACCTAATCCATGATCTTCTTACTGTTGCTTCTTGTAGCGTACCGGTGAGTTCTCTATTCGTCAATCTTGAAACAACCTGTAAGACGCAGGAGATAAGATTTGAGCTCAAAAAAGTACCTGTCATGCAATATGAATATGCGGATGCACACGTGTAAATATGCAACAGGTTAATTTCCCCCCCCCCCCCCGATTCTAGCTCCGGAGAGAAAGCCATAACGACAATGGAGTCCCAAGTAAGCAAGCGCAGAATCAGAAGCCTCATACATAAACAAATGCCAAGGGGAAAAGTACAAAGATACAACTAAATACAACTGAAAAAGTCCTCGGCCAACAAGCCTGGCGATGGTCAAAATACAAGTACGAATAACAAGAGAAAAGCAAAGATAAATCAGGAAGGATGGCGCGCCCGGACATCTCCCAATAGTCTCAACGTCTCCGGATGACCTGGTCTGGAGATTAGTTCCTGTATCAGTAATGCGTGTCGCTCAATAGTGGATCTCAGCTTTTTGGCGTCCTCTACACAGGCTCCCCCTGCCAAAACACTCATCAAGCCTGCATCTCTTGAAGCCAGCCTTCAATTCACAACCTCTAGTTTCTTTGATCATGTCGCTCACTCTAGACTCAGCGTCACGTTTAAGAGATGCCTCTTCAGCAATCTTTGCATCTTTAGCGCGAAGCTGCTCCTATAACTGAGAAATCTGCTTCTTCAACTCATCTTCACGCTCCTTCCGGCTAGTAAGCGCGGCATTCCATAAAAATTCCCATTTGGAAAGTCGAGAATAAGCCTTATTCAGAAGCTCTTTCTTAGTAGCAAGTACACTACTAACACCATTCAGATCTACTCCTACCTTCTCTCTCCTGCTGGTCTCTTCAGTCAAATCTGAACCCAACCTATTAATCATCTCAGTCTGCTTCTTCAAAGTGAAGGTTGCCTCATTCTTCTCATGCCGGAGCTGGAAAATCTCTTTCTCTAGCTCTTCGTTTGCCCTCTGCAACTCTTCCTTTTCAGCCAACAACTTGTTATACTTCTCAATTTCTACTGAAGTAGGTTCCTCAATCACCGGAGGACACAAAGACTCTGCAGCAGGATATGGCATCACAGAAGTCCTAACTCTCTCATGGATCCAGAGCCGATAAGGATTATAAGCTCGACTGTCACTCTTGCCAAACAATGTCTTTCCTCTTTTGTGAATATTACCCCAAGCATGCCTCAATCTGTCCAAAATATCTCCGTCTAATAAACCCGTGAGATACAGAGATTCCTGTATCTCGTCTTCAACCGGAGAGTCCCTCAAAGCATAGCCAAAGTGTCTCACAAGCAGAGAAGGGTTATAGTTAATACAACCTTTCCGTCCAAACAAAGGAACGTTCGGAAAGCCACTTCAACTATATATACTATTCACTCAGAGCAGGTTCCGATCAAACCAAACAATGTTCTCAGCACATAATCCCATCAATCTGGAAGACCAATCTAAAGTACCAGCAGTATCAACGAAAGGTCCCGTCTTAGGAAGATGTCCCTGAAACCACCTATATAGAAGAGGTACACAGCAAGAAACATTCTTTTCCCAACGCTTTTCATTCTTATAGTGAATAGAATGATAAACGTCACCCAAGAGAGTAGGCACCGGATTCTTCGAGGCAAGAATAAAGAAAGCATCTGAGTCAACAAAATCAGGCAAGTTAGGGAACAATACAATCCCATAAATGCAAACAGCCAAAATAGCATTGAAGACAATCCAACATCCATCCTTCGCACACTGCGTAGCCTTCTCAACCAAGCAAGAAAGATGAAAACCATAAGCTCCATTCCACTTGACCAAACCTCCGGGGAACTCAGAAGCGTCTAAACTGACAATCTCAACAAGCTTAGCCAACTCAGGCTTAGTATCCTCGTGAATAAAAGGCATCTGATCTAACACAGGAACTCCTAGCATATCAGAATATTCCTCCAAAGTTGGAGCCAGAATAAAATCAGGGAACAAGAAGCATCTCAACTGAGGCTCGTAAAACTGCATTAAGGTATACAATCCAGTCATCTCAAACACAGAAGGTCTGCACAACAAATTGAGCAGTTTCCCATAAGAATCTCTAAACTCAGCCCTCACTCTCTGATCTGCTAGAGCAACCAACCACAATAAGGAACTGATATCTGGAGAAGGCAACCTATAAGCAACTGTCCTCTTCATGGACTCCATGTCTGGCAAGAAGAACACTAGAATCTGAAGGGAAAAACACACCTGCAACATAAATACACGTTAATGAAATGCAAACATGAAAGTGCAAATGCATATGCAGCAGGGGATCAAGTGCAATAATGAAGAACTGTGATATGCTGTACTGCCACTTGAGAACCATCAGATCTTCTCCTCAAACCAAACTAACCACAAAAGAAACCTTATAACCAATTCTCACTGACAGAGACAAACCAGGTGTTCTGAGGCTAGAGTTTTCCTGCAAAAAGACCCACCTACCCCTCACAGGTATGTACTTAACTCGTAGACGAGGTACGGCATCCTATGCGGTCATCAGCGTCACAGACTTTCAAGAGCGATGATACGATACCCAGAAGGTGTGGCATCATCATCCCTTGAAGAGGCCTCACTTAGCCGAATCCCAAATAATAGGTTCCCAGAGTCGACAACCCTCAAATCCAACAACCTGTCGAGCCCAAAGGGCCAGGCAAGATGCCATCAAAGAGAGTCTCGTTTGAGTGTAAATTTCGTAGCTAGCTGGTGCGAGCAAAGCAAGCAGGCTAACCACTACTCTCTACTTCTAAGTCTCTGTGCACTCAAGCCCAGGTCCAGCTTATTTCTCAAACTAACCCTCTACCCACAACACAATAACAAATATATACAGTACTGAAAGTAAAGACAGAAAGATAAATACATATAAAACCCCAGACGGGAAAACAAACGCTAGGATTGAATCGTATAGGGAACCGTTGGAGTCCCCAGCAGAGTCGTCAGCTGGCGCTACTGCGAAAATCGGCGCCGGCTATGAAAGAAGAGTCGCCACCGTGCGTTATTTATCCCACAAGAGGGAAAGGAAACGCTCAGAGTAAACCTAATGCAAAGAGGGAAAGGAATGGTCATCGCAACCAAATCCTAGATTCGGGAGTCGGTTACGCAAGCGGAAGGTATTAGCACCCCTCACGTCCGTCGTACTCGACGGGATCCACGCTTGTTTTCTATCTAGGGTATGTTTATCTATCTACTCCAAAGGTCTGGTCTAAAAGGAAAAAGAAAATGACTCGGGAAAGTATCGCACTTTATGCCTACGTATTCCCGTCTGGAACGAGAAATCAGAGTCAACGTAGTTCGCCTAACTACGGGTTATGGGGAAAGGTTGCTCGCCGAGATATCGCGTCTCGTGCCTACGTACTTTCATACGGCATGAAAGATCAGAGCAAACGTAGTTCGGGCCATGGAAGACACAAGTTTGCCTACCAGTTTTTTATCTCCTTAAGAAAAGGTTTTCCTGATTAAAGGTCCAAGAGGACAAAAATAGAGTTTGATTGTTTGTTTTCAGTCTTTTACGCAAGAACTATTTTTTAGGATGTTTGCTATCTCAGTCGCACTAGAGACTATGACCCAGGAGTGAACGCTTCGTATGTCACCCAAAGGGTACCACACTAACATCCAGATTACTGGAGAGAGACCCTCCACCAACCTTTTCCCAGATAGCTTAAGGCTCGTAGCGTACGACTTTAATTAACCTTATTACTGTGTTTTTGAATTGTTTTGAGAAGAGAAGAGAAAGACGCCCTAAAATTATGATTGAAAGGGAATCTACTTACAGTTATCATGTATGGGTCAAAACCTAATGTCTGTCATAATTCCCTCTTGCACAGAGGAAATCAGAGATCCTAGGGGAAACAGCAAAAGAAAGCAAGCAGTAAACAGTAAAATGCATGCTATGCAACAGTACAAGCGAGGCAAGGGAGTCCGGCTCAACCTCAAACCTAAGAAAACAACAGGCAAGAGGAGACAAGCTCTACCTCAAACATATAATCAACACAAGCAAACAGACAATACAACAAAAAAAAGAAACAGAGAAAGCAGCCCAAGCAGCAACAACAGTCTTCAGCAGACAGCAACTTCAATATTCAACAACAGCTCTAAACAGCAAATCCTCTTGACAGCAAAGTTGACAGCAAAAAGGCTTCATCTTCAAGCTAGCTTCTATCTTCAAGCTTCATCAAACTTAAGCTCTAGCAAGCCCACTCCAAGAAAAGGATAAATCACTAAGATCAAGGTTGCAATGTTGAGAACCAAATGAAAACCAAAGGAAATCACCAAGTACCAACATTGAAATGGAAAGGCATCCTCAAAATTCTACTCAACTATGGGCATATCACACATCCCTCCAAAGGAGAGACGAAATTTCCCTAGGAGGACTTTACATCATTGGATAGAATAGAAGCACACAATGCATTATATGTTTGATGAAAGAATCAAAACTAGTCCTAATGGCTCTTCCTAAAACCCTAATTTCCTAAGCTCCTAAAAAGCTCCTAAAAGAGAAGAAAGCTTCAACTCCAAGCTCCAACCTTCAAGTCACAACAGCTACACCAAGTCCAGAAGACCTCTCAAAAAGGAATCCAAGCAAAACCAGCTCCAAAGTCACCAACAAGACCAAACAAACAAGAGCACTAAAGATAGAACACTACAAGCACAAGCAACTTGCAAAATACAACTAAAATAGAAAAAAAGTTGTAAAATTATAATAAAATTCCTAGGGGAACATACATGTTTGAACAACCTAGGGTTAAAATATTAAAGCCTAATTCAACTTCTATGTCACCTAAATAATTCCTAAGTTGAAGGGTATCAAGGTGATCCACAAGTTTGGGAAGGCTCTAATCTCAACACCTAAAACAGATTCTAAAGTTGTTCTAAAATTCTAACAAAACTCCTAAGGGAACATGAATATCAACCCTAAAACATACTAAAAAATCAAATCCATAATCAACACCAATTAAGAGAACAAAATTCAATAAGACAGATGATCAAATATGCAAATATTAAAGCATTAAACAAAATAAGAAAAATCAAATTAAATTGAAAAATGCATGAAAATGCATTTTATTGATTTCAGAAAATCACAAATTCTCTCAAGATCATGGAGATATTTTTAAAATAATTTTTTAAATCAAGAATGAATTTAATATGATTGTTGGAACCAATTTGCATTTAAAATAATAAAAATCAAATAAAAGAAAAATAAAAAGCTGAAATAAAACATGAGCGCTTGGATCTGGAGACTGGTCAATTGATCCAATGCACGAGAGCTTGCTAGCACATTAAATGGAACGCTGCGTTCCATGGCTTCAGAAGTCAACAAATTCAAATAGAACATGGTCGTTGGATGAGGGGGAAAGTCTTTGGTCAAAGCATGATCTGATGGCTCAAAGATCATCTTCTCCAATTATCAGGCTGGCTGGATAGAGATTCAGGGCGGTGGCCGGAGAAGACTCCGGTTGTCTTCTCCGGCGAGGTTCAAGTCTCAGGCAACCAAATGCAACAATCCTTATATCAATCTTGCTCAGTTTTTCATTAGGATTTCAAATCTCCTATCCATATGTTCTAACTCTCCATAGATTTCAAAATTCGAAGCAATGTTCAGAACACACATCCAATTTGATCATCACTATTTGCAAAAATAATGGTATAGAAATCATCCTCATGCTACATACATAACTCTGATATATCCAAATCATGTTAATTCCTTAAGATCAAACCAACTCGTGTCCAAACAGAAAATTCACTTCAACCTAAATTGTCACTAATTGTTCCAATTTCATTCCAGAAACGATCTACTCCTCTATTAGATCCTAACCACATGTATAATATGAACTACATCTCCCTAGATCAAGAAGAATTTTGAAGTTTACTAACCTGATGTAGATCCACTATCAGAGGCACTTGGAGCTTGATTCTCCCTTCAAAACTCTCCAGATACGTTCAATGATGCACTAGGAAGAGTTTGCAACCTTCAATTTTCTTTGATCTTGCTTCAAACTGAAAACTCGATTTCACTTGCTCCTCTTGAAAACTCAACTGCAACTTCAGCTTTCTGGCACGAAAATGGTTCCAAAATTGATTTGAAATTAATCCAATGAATATATAGAATGTTTCCATGGGCTTTTGAATTCAAATTGAGGCCCAATCCAGCCAATTGCATTTTCTGATTTTGCTCTTGAAGTTGCACATGACAGTCACGAGTTGGCCATGGAAACTGTTCTAGAATCTTCCCTTTCAATTCCACATTGCCTTGTGAGTGTATTCAGACCAAAAGGAGCACCTGAAATGCCTTGGTGAAGGATTTGGATGTGTAACTTGCATTTGAAGCAACCATATGATAACTTGTAAAAATTGACCTAAGCTCAAAAATCTGGTAATGCCAAAGTGTCTAAAATGAACTTTACAATAAAAATGTTCACTTATTTGACATGTTTTGGTCATTCTATTCAAAATGTGAATTTTCCCTCCTTTAATCATTTGAAAATCTTCCTTATTCAAACCATTTCAAACCAAGTCTTGCTATGAGCCCAATCAATCCATCATGACCTCTTGGTTAGCCTAAAAACCCCATTTTGAACAACTTTAATGTTGAACAAAAATCCATTTGACAAGTGCAAGTTGGAGATTTTGACCTATGATTGAAAATGACCTATAATATCACTTTTCCAAAATACCCCTTACTTGTAAACCTCATAACTTGAGTTCTACAAATCAGATGGAATACTTCCAGTACAATTTAGAAATCTAAGATCATGAGGAACAACTTCCAGGTTGGCCAAATGTTCAGGTGAAACCTCCTTCTAGGTCAAAAATAGCTTGGAAGTCAGATGATTTTCATAGACAAATTTCAGAGGCATCTACGGACTTGTAACTTGTCTGGGTCATAACTTGAGTTCTATAAATCCCCTTGAAGAATTATAGTACTCAAATTAAAGGTATTGAGATACTATACAAGTTTCATGTTGGCCAAAGATCCATTTGAAACTTGTATCATGACTTATGTGGTCATGAAGTTAGGCACTAAACAGAGAATTTTGCACTGAAACCCTAATTTAGCAACTTCCCACACTCTTGATTCTTCTTGATTTGATCTTGGCACAACACCACAAATGTCTCATCATATCATTTCATGAACTCCATGACCTAAAAGTAGGCTTTGATACTATTCAATTGCACAGTTGACCTAGAATTGATCCACATGAAACCCTAATTGCTTGCACCTCAATTGTGGATCTTGCATTTGACACAATGACTTGATTAAACTCTCCCGTGGCCCTCTAGGAATTCTATGAGCTCCATACACATACTCTTCTCACATTCAACACTTCACAACCCTCTGAGGGTATTCAGTTGATCCTCAAGTTAGGAGAAGATTCACACTCAAACATCTAAGCCCTTAGGCACTCAAACCACCTTCTGATGACTTTGACAACTTCTCAATCTTGAATGAGACCTCTTGCTAGGCTTCTCTTGATAAGAATCACACTTGATCCCCTACTATATGAATGACACTATGATATGCAAATGATATAACTATGCAAATGATAATGCAATGAAACATAAACCAGGTAAGAAAAGGTTGAGCAAATTTTGGGGTGGAACACCTTGCCTAGGCAGATTTTCATTTTTTTGCACCAACACACCAATTCACATACCACTTTCTAATTAATATATGTGCCTAATATCATTCCCTTACTTATTTAAAATGTGCATGTGATGCCAAAAACTCCCATCTGTCATGAACTGGCCAGCTACCCTAACATGTTGATGTTTGTGCATTTTTTGAGCCTCAATGTGCTTCCTTTTTTGTAATGTTGATTTGAATTGGTGTATAAGCATATACATGTCTATCATCATATTTATAATGTGTGTGGATGTTTATTTTGGTTTGAAACTCATCAATTTGAAAAATACCCCCCTGCGGCCACATTCTTGCTAAAACAGTTTCTCTCACCAAATGTGCCACAACATTACCAAATTGTTATTTTGTTTGCACATGCCTAATCTATGAGTTGTAACTCATCCATATTCTTGGTTCTAAGATGTACACATGTTTGGTTTGGTCTGAGCTTGCCTATATTTGCATTTCACCACTCAACTTCATTTTGAACCAAAACTGCCAAGAACACATACCAAAACCATGTTCATTTACACAATGATCAATCTCAGAGTGGTAACTCATTTGGCCCTATATTTGTGATGTGTGTTTGAGTTTGTTTGTCCATGAGAGCTCTTCTTCTTGCATTTGAACTATGCTTGCATACCATTAACTGTCCAACTGTTTTGAAACTTTTCTTTTTACAACTTATGTCACAAATTGCAAATCATGAGTCACTTTGTATTTAGGTTGGATTTTGGACTTCATCTGTTTTGAAACTTCATATATGTTGTATTTAGAGTGTGTGAGGACATTCAATTTGATTTAATCATGAGCAATTTGAACTGTGGCTTTGAAAATGCATGTCAATTCACCAACATTGCAGCTGTCATAGGCTTTTGAAATTCATTTGGTTTGTAAGCTTCTTTATGGTTTAGACACATCTTATATGTTGCTTTGAGTATGTATGTATGTATGTTTTCTTCACTCTAATTTGGCCTGTTTCACAAATTCACAATCTCACTTGCAATATTTTGATTTTCATCTCATTTGCATATGACAGTTGGACTTACACCTCATAAGCAGTTGGTTTGAATGCATGAACATGATATGTATGATATTTGAATTGTGTTTGAGCCTTTTCCCTAACCATATCATGACTGGTTTAACCTTTTGCTTCATAAATGCATTTTTCATCAAAATAGCAACCACCATCGTGTTTTTAGTTCAAGACATGTTTTCAAAATTCCACCTGGACCATTCTCTTCCTTGTTTAAAAACACCCAAAATTAATCTAAGGTTTGCTTGATTTGGTTGAGAAATGAGTGAGTTGGATATCAAAATGCATTTGTGAACTTGCCTTGTTTTGCTTCATTTTGTGCCCAGAAATTTAACACACCAAGCCATATATATTTATGGGGGTGGCTATATCAACGGATGTATAGCCACCCCAGTGGTAGAAGCCTTTCCCATAAACACGCCTATCATTGCCTGAACTTGGGTTCGATCCCTAAGGAGGATCAACCCTTTTGTTTTTTTTTCCTCTTTTCATATTTTTCATGTTTCACCTTGTTTGTACCTGGATAGCACACGCGTGTGTGCTCTAGTGGCCAGGTTACTTACCTGCAAGCTGGAGGGCGTGGGTTCAACTCCCACCCCTTGCATTTTCTTCTAATTTTCACTCATTGATTATTGTTTTGTGCATTTAAAATCATGAAACTTTAAAAAATCACAACTCTCTCATTTTTCATCCTATTTTGCTCATTCTTTTTGCATTGTGTTTGTTATGATGTATACTTTTATATGATGTGAAAATATTACTTGTTGTCATAAATTGTGATATATTTTGCCCATGTGGAAATTTATTCCTTCATTGTGATTGTGATCCTACTTGCAGTTGATTTCCTTTGAGCATGTTTGAATTTCTTGTGAGATGTTCATTCCCTTTGTTAGTTAACATGCTAGGGTACCCCCTTTGGTTGTCACAATAATCTTTTCTCATTTATTCCTCCTAAATTATGAGGTTTAACTAATTTACTTGTGTTTGATTGTTATCAAATACATATTGTTGTTACACTTGATATATCTTGAAATTATAACATGTTTACATTCAAATTGTGATTTGTTTACACGGTTGTAACTTTCGTCTTTTCCAATCTTTGTTAATATATGTTGTCACCTTTGTTAAGATACCTTTCCATCTTTGTTAAGATTTGTTCTTGGTTGTGACCATCTGTCTTAATTGAAATCATTAATATTGTAATACTTGTTTTGGTTGTGACCATTTATCGTGATTGAAATATTTGCTTGATATTGTAATATCTTAAATGCTTGCTTTGGTTGTAACCATTCATCCTGATTTAGATCCTTTCTTATTATAATATGCTTGATCATTCTTGGTTGTAACCATATCCCTTATATTCATCATGTGTGAATGTTTATGCTTTGTTAAGTTTACTTTCCCCAAGTGATGGAACTCTTTAGTTCTCATCCAAGTTGCGTCATCTTTTCCCTTCCAAAGGAAAGTCTCTCTATTGACCCTTGGGTCATAGATAGCTCATTAAACTCATAGGTCTGGATAGAACCTTCCTCTCCTTTTGGTCTGGATAGAACCAATAGGATTTACACTCATAGGTCTGGATAGAACCTTCTCCCCCTTTTGGCCTGGATAAAACCAATAGGATTTAAACATCATAGGTCTAGATAGAACCTTCCCCCTTTTGGTCTGGATAGAACCAATAGGATACCCTCATAGGTCTGGATAGAACCTTCTCCCCCTTTTGGTCTGGATAGAACCAATAGGATTTAAACATCATAGGTCTGGATAGAACCTTCCCCCTTTTGGTCTGGATAGAACCAATAGGATACCGTCATAGGTCTGAATAGAACCTTCCCCTCCTTTTGGTCTGGATAGAACCAATAGGATTTAAACTCATAGGTTTGGATAGAACCATCACCCTTTTTTGGTATGGAAAGAACCAATAGATCCTTATTCTGTAGTTCGGGCCTGAACTATGACCGCTCTGATTTCTCATTGGACAATGAGAACACGTAGGCACAAGATGCGATATCTTGACGAGCAACCTTCCCCCTTTCTCCTACCTTTTGCTTTGGATAGAACCAATTGGTCTCACAACGTAGAAATTTAGGATAGAGTTTGGTTAATTCTATGTAAGAATCATGGACATGATTACTTACTTCCCTTTCTTGAGAGTTCAACATAGATCTAGAGAGTTTTGTGAAACTATATACAAACATTGTTATGTTTGTTCCCCTTTGAACCTTGATTATAATCAAGTGTTATTCAACCCTAGTGAGGTGAACTACGATTGCTCTGATTCTATCCTAGTTAGGATACGTAGGCAGAGGACGCGATGTCTTTGCGAGCAAACTTAGAAACTATCTTTAGGTTTTAACCTTCACCCTTTACCCAATCCCAATCCATAGCAAACATTTAGAAAACTTAGCATGCAAAAAAACAAAAGGTTCTTGTAGAGTACTACAGATGTTTAGGATGTGAAATACCTACCCTATGCATAACCAACCCCCAATCCCCGAATCTCTTAGCGTTGTTGTTACATCGCGCAAAAGGTTCTTTCTTTCTTTAGACATTTCCTTTGGATAAATTAAAGTCCGGTTGTGAATTTAAGAATTAAGATTCAAGTTAATCAATAGCTTGGTATCACGATTCTCACCGCAACAGAAATGGCGACTTCACTGGGGATAATTAACTTGAGGGTTTAGCCTATTTTGTTTAATTGCATGCTATATTTGTAAATATTTGCTTAACATGTATATTTGTCAATATATTTGTTTAATTGTGGATATTGGGTGTTTGATTGGTGAGACGGTCCTATACCCAGACTCGAGTGCACTGATGATAGGATGGTGGTATATTCAAGAAGGCTTATAGGGAGTTGATTCCCGACCAAGCTAACTTGAGAAACCACCGCTCAGTGTAGGCCCTCTTGAAAAGTTTAGTATTGTTGATCGAGTATTCGTGGAAACAATGCTACTTTCGACGAAGGAGCCCATGACACTGTGGACTTTTAGAAAACACTTTACCCCACTTTGGCCTTATTAGGACGTAGTGTGATGATTATAAGGAAGTATTTCCGAAATAGTTGATATGCGATACTACACTCAGACGAGATTCTCTTGAGAATATTATCGATTACCAAGTGATTTGGGAAATTGATAATATCCGAAAGATGGGTTGATGACTCTGGGAACTTTGTAGAACCCGTTCGGCAGGTAAAAATCAATCCACAGTACAAATCCTTGGGGATGGGTAGACCTTTGACTCCTTTCTTTGATCTTGAGCCTAGGATGTCTTTGTATATGCTTTGTATTTGTGAACACTTGTCTTTGTGTTATGTGTGCATCATCACATCATATCACCATAAGCATATCATGTCGCAACTAGTTTTGTAAAACTCAGTCGATCTCTAGTATTTTTAAAAGTTGTAACTTTTTCAACGATCAATGGAATAAGGGTTTTAACCTAATCAAACTTCTGAGTTTTGTAAAACCAGTTGCTTTTTTGCACTTGCATCAACATTTTACATATCATACTTCATTGCATTGGTCTTTTTGGTTCATTCTCTGTCCCGTTGACATCAGAGGGAGGATATCTAGCACAAATGGCAATAATGGAGGACTTTTGAAAGCTCAGGAAATGCTGAAAGAGGACATCAGAATTCTCAAGTGTCAGATGAATTGGGTACTTGAGACATTGCAGAATATGATGAAGAAAGAGGGTCACTCTGACCATGTTGCGTCCAGAGAAACTAGGGATACATTATCTCCGATGGTTCCTCCAACTCAAGGACATCCTCGACATCAACGAACAAATAACCGTCAATCGCGTCAGTACGCCCAACGCTCAGTGTTTGTTCCTCCTCAAGCTTCTCAAAGTCGAAAATTGAACAAGAAGGATCATGTCAGGAAAGATAAGACTTGCAGTAGACAAACTCCAGTACTGTTAAGCAAACTTTACCCGCTATTGATTCAGAACTCACTAGTGACTCCACGATTATCCAATCTGGTGCCAGGACCATGGCATAATGCGAACCTGAATTGTGAATTTCACAAAGGAGCTGAAGGACACAACTTAGATGCATGTATAACATTGAGTTATCTTGTACAAGAGCTAATAATTGACAAACACTTGATCCTCGAGGAAGACCACCCAGAAGTAGAATGTGGATATAATACTGGGACGACAGGGAACCTAGTTGAAGAGTCTGAAGGTTTTAAACTGAGACTGCAAGAGTTGCTGAAACCTCAAGAGGATAAATCAAATGACAGTGCTGCGATTCCTAAATCCAAAGGCAAAGGACCCGTGAGACCCCTCATAATTCTATATCACAAGGAGCATGTGGTTGTTGAAGGTGTTTCCCCGCATGGGCCTAAAATTTGAAATTTATTTTGTTAAACAATTTTAATTCCCTAAGGCTGGCAGCTGTAGACTGTTTCAGCATTTTGTTGTGTTTTCTTTGCATTTGTGTTGCTTGTAAACTGTTGTTTATTTGAATTGGCAATATTTAATGAAATGTTTGTGCATCTTTTGATTAAGTCCATTCGTTTCACTCTTTCTTTTTCTTTCATTGTTATGAAATACCAAAAATGCAAGAAAATTTCTTTTGTTTACTAAACTGTTGTTTAAAAGCAAAGATTAGGGAGGATGATGAAAATTATATCCATAACTGCTGTTGATATGCTTTCAATGTAACTTTGCCGATGATGTAAGGCATTGTTTCAATCCCTAAATACTGGAGAAATAAGGAAGATAATCCCTCGTTAACCCCTTCGAGCCTAGGCGTATGAGTTTTTCTTTCTTTACAAAACAAAACCTTAAATCTCAAACCTGGGGTGGATAGTTCTCAGTTAACTTGAAGATCAGTGCATATAAGACACTTTTCATATAGAAGTGGTGCATTCAGGTTTTTCCTTCGAACACAACAAGAGAGTGTCGAAGATGCTTTTCAGCATAAAAGACGATGATGGTTCACCGTATCTAGGTAGTCACCTCCTTTCTTGAAAGAAAAAAAAAATAGAAGAAGAAAAAAGAAAATCGAAAAGCCCGCTAGGTCAAAACCTATGAAGGAGACTTAGGCAAAAATGGGGCATCCTGTTGACTGTATAATCGAACAAAACACTTCGAACAAAAGTTAGGGATAACAAAAGAGAGGAATTTTCTAAGATTCTCAAATAGCCAAAGGCTATAAAATGCTGTAAGGGAGTGGTGACTACCCTAGGTTTGTAAACCATCGCCGACTATCATCAGTTTAATTCTTAAAGTCTGTAAGAACCTATGTGTATAATTTGAGTTAACTGAGCGTAGGATTGGAGTTCATCATGGAGAGTGGGTGGGACCAAATAACTTTGAGCCTTTATCCTTTGTTTCACGAACCATGAACCAAACCACGTTACAACCCTCGAAAGACCTAATTGAGGTAAGGTTGTTTTGAAAGCATATTACAGCAAGGTTGGATAACCTAACTCCTAATTATCTTTGATGTTTGTGTGTGTTCATCACTTTATCCATCATTTGTAAGATGATTGGACCGCTTTCACTTTGATCACTTGATCACTCCGCTGTGTGTGTTTCATCAAAAATGTTTTCAAAAGATTGCATGAATTTTACATTGAAAATTGCCAATTTTTAATAAACAGCATTGCGTGCAAAACAATCCAATATCATAGGAATCCCAACAAGCGCTGTCAGCTAGGGAATTTGACTTGATAAAGGAAGCTCAGCCTGGGGCAACCAATTTGAAGGATTTGATAATCATTTGTCACAATGTTCAGCTAATCAGAGCCAACCAGGTCAAGATCAGATGAAGCTCTTAATGAACAAGTTTAGTCTGGGGCAAATCTTTTGCAGTTACCAGTAAGAAGGGGCAAGTTTGTTACCCAATCGTTACTTCCACAGTCCGAGACTTTGTTGTGCAAGCACCGTTAAACTGGGGCAATCACGTCGAGATTTGAAAATCTCTCTAAGTGTTTGAAGATATTGAAGCATCTTTATGCCGTTTCTTTTAAAAGTATCCTTATGACTTTTTCTCACAGACTGTGCAATCTAGGGCAGAAAAAGTTGAAGACTATTTGTTGCAAGAGCCGTTGCTCACTTGAAAAATGACTATTGTCATAATGGGGCATAAATGTTTTATTCTCATGATGCCCTTTGTCATCTCTCCAGTTAAGTTGTTACCTCAGTTGATCCGGGAATCTCTCGATGTAATTTTCCTTCAACAAAGAATTCAAACTCATGATGGCAATCCAAGTGAAGTCCTGAGGTTTTGGCCTAAGAAGATTACTCTCTCCCAAAGAAGCTGGTAACCTTGAAGTGGAATTGTTGTTCTTCATGATCATCCCTTTAATGTCCAATCTTGGTAAAGTTTGGTTGGGTCTCCGTGTCGAGATGTTTATTTCATCTCCTGTTTTGTTTTGTCTGTTTCGTCAGCATAAACATAAGCATGGCATAAAGCATAGCATCCGTGCATCGTTGCTATCTCTGGTTGTTAGCTGCTCCTGTTTCACTTTGGTTCCCTCCTCAGTGATTGGGTGTGTTGTCTCTCTCTAATAGAGTTGTCAGCCCTTAAGCATAAAATGTCCGTCCTTTATAAATTCCCCACAGAGTTTAAATCCTCGTGGATGATGGTTGCTTCAGTTATCTTTTTCCATGATTGGATAAGTAAAGTCACCATTCGAGTTCATTTCTCAATGGTTGGAGTCTTGTTTGACAGTTTCTTTCTAGCTTGGTTCTGGACTGAACTTTGGTCCCTGTCGGTCGCCGAACCTACCTGGACGTGCATTTATTTTGCACTATCTATCAAGAAGAACATCTTACATTACAATAGAGGTAAGTGGCAGTCTCTTGGGAGAAGTTTAACCTTCATCAACAATAAATGGCAGTCTCTTTGGAGAAGTTTAATCGTCCTCAGCGATAAATGGCAGTCTCTTCGGAGAAGTTTAATCGTCATCAACAGGTGAGTGGCAGTCTCTTGGGAGAAGCTTAACCTTCATCAACGATAAATGGCAGTCTCTTTGGAGAAGTTTAATCGTCCTCAGCGGTGAATGGCAGTCTCTTCGGAGAAGTTTAATCGTCCTCAGCGATAAACGGCAATCTCTTCGGAGAAGTTTAATCGTCCTAAACGATAAATGGCAGTCTCTTCGGAGAAGTTTAATCGTCATCAACAGGTGAGTGGCAGTCTCTTGGGAGAAGCTTAACCTTCATTAACGATAAATAGCAGTCTCTTCGGAGAAGTTTAATCGTCCTCAGTGATAAATGGCAGTCTCTTCGGAGAAGTTTAATCGTCATCAACAGGTCATCAACAGGTGAGTGGCAGTCTCTTGGGAGAAGCTTAACCTTCATCAACGATAAATGTCCGTCTCTTCAGAGAAGTTTAATCGTCCTCAGCGATAAATGGCAGTCTCTTCAGAGAAGTTTAATCGTCATCAACAGGTGAGTGACAGTCTCTTGGGAGAAGCTTAACCTTCATGAACGATAAATGGCAGTCTCTTCGGAGAAGTTTAATCGTCTTCAGCAATAAGTGCCAGTCTCATTTAAGAAGTTTATCTTAAAATCGACACACGGTTGTAACCAGCATTGTTTGAAAATCCAGTGGATACTGGTATAAGTAATTTTGGTGATGACCAATCATATTTCAAGAAAGGCCCGTTGGCAACTGGCGTTATGGAAATCAATGGACAATAAATACTGACAATTTAGTTGTATATCATTCCAAACTAAGTCATGATGGTTGTCATCCCAAGCTCAGGTTGTGTACCTTTGGAGATATATTGTTTGATCCCAAGCTCAGGTTGTGTACCTTTGGAGATATATTGTTTGATCCCAAGCTCAGGTTGTGTACCTTTGGAGATGTATTGCTATCCTAAGCACAGGTTGAGTACCTTTGGATATAGATGAATTGTTTGATCCCAAGCTCAGGTTGTGTACCTTTGGAGATGTATTGCTATCCCAAGCACAGGTTGAGTACCTTTGGAGATAGATGAATTGTTTGATCCCAAGCTCAGGTGTCGTACCTTTGGAGATGTATTGTTTGATTCCAAGCACAAGTTTCGTACCTTTGGAAGATGTACTGTTTGATTCCAAGCACAGGTTTTGTACCTTTGGAAGATGTTTGTTGCCATCCCGAGCACAGGCTGTGTACCTTTGGAGATGTGTACTTTGGATCCCGAGTTCAGAAATTCCCAGAGACTAAAGTGGTTGCATTTACATGAAGTGTTCTATATCCTAATGTATTGAGGATGTTCAACTTTCGTTCCTAATGTTTTGAGGATCTTCGTCCAATCCTAACGTATTAAGGTTGTGTCTCTTCTATATCCTAATGTATTGAGGATGTTTTTGTTCCTAGGGTATTGAGGGATATATTTGTGCTTCCTGGTCGTCACCAAACTCTTTGAAAGTCCGGTAGATACTGGCATTGCTTGGAAGCTAATCGTTACAAGTTGATTCTTACCAACTCCCCCAGCCGAAGTCCTGTGTTTTATCAATGTTGTTTGGAATTCCCAATTGAAATTGGAACTTCAACATGGTTGTCACCATATCCCTAGGAAGTCTAGTGTTATTTAGCACTTTTTGGAAATTGAATTGTGGATTAGTCATCACAATCCTCCCCAGTAAGTCTAGTGGAAACTAGCACTGTTTAGGAGCTATTTGTTGTTCTGGTCGTCACCAGTCTCCCCAATTGAAGCTTTTGCTTTTCCAGTCGAGTCTTGGAGAACTAGTGGATACTAGTTTCCCCGGCGCGTCCGGTCTTGTTTCTAACCTTTTCCTGAAGATCCCGTTTGAACTCTTCGTTATAGGAAATTTTCTCATCTAGTTATCCCCAGTGAGATTCGTGTTTTCGTTCCGTCTTTTCCCCGGTGAAGCTTCACTTCCCCAGTGGATTTTGTTCCCCAGCAAAGTTTTCCCCAGTGGGTTTCTTCCCTAGTGTGGTTTGCATCTCTTTTCTTTCATTTCCCCAGTGAAGAATTGTTATCTTCCCCGGTGGACTTCCTCATCTGGTTATTGAAGGTGAGATAATACTTAGAAGGGGGGTTGAATAAGTATGAAAGATTAAAACTTAGAATTAAAACACAAGTATTTTTATCCTGGTTCGTTGAACTCAACTACTCCAGTCCACCCTTCCTAGAGTGATTTGCCTTTCTCAATCAAGGACTTAATCCACTATTTAATCAAACAGATTACAATAGTAACACCTAAGAACAACTGTTCTTAGTCTTTTCAAGAGCTACTGATCCCAACTGGATCCTCTTAAGGAAATCTTTTACAATCAATGTAAAACTAATACAAGAGTAAGAATGCTTCTAAAAAGCTATTATCACAACTGTGATATTTCTCTTAAGTTGAAGAACAATGAAATAAATTCTTAGAATGAATATGAAAGTATGAGAGCTTGAATATTTTGTTTCTTTTCAATGCCAACGTTAACTGAAGAATTTGGTGGAGTCTTGCTTTTATAGGCAGCTGATCCAAGGTGAGCTTCACGTTGAGAAGAGTGTCCAAAAGGTCTGAGTCTTTTTGCCTTCACATCAAGTGACCTTTCCTAGAAGAAGAAAGCACAGAAAAATCCTTTTTGTCTGTGTTCTTGTGTCTAGCATAAATAAGGAAAGAGACGTTTGATTTACTCCAACGGATATAAACTTTGAATATTTCTTCTTCAGTTTTCAGCAAATTCATCAGAGTCTAATTGTATCAGAGTCTTCTGATGATGATCAGAGCTTTGCTGAAATAGAGTCTTCTGTAGCAGGTGTGCTTTCAGCGTGTTTAAGATCAGAGCATATTTGAGACAGAACTTCAGTACTGGCAGCTTTAGTACTTTCAGAATCTTCTGTAGAAACTATGCTTTGAAAAACTCTTCATACAAAATTCTTCTTTGCTTCAGATGCTTCTGACTTGCTTCAGATTCTTCTGGAGGCTGCGCTCAGAATCTTTTGTTGACAGCAATCAGAATCTTCTAATGAGTGCATCTGGCGCTTCAGAGTCTAGCTAATTTCTTGTGTTCAATTCTGATTTGCTTCTAGAGTGTTAATTTCTTTACTTTCTGCAGTAAGAATTCTCAAGCAAATTTTAGAGTATATAATTCTTAAATACAAAATTTCATAATAGTTATCATCAAAACATAGAGATATTATTAAGAACCAATCTGTGTTCTAACAGTTATTCCCAGTGAGGTTCGTATCTCCCTTCCCCAATGAAGATGTGTCTTCCCTGGTGGAATTTGTGTCCCCTGCGTGAAAGATTTCCTTGAACAAGCATCTTCAGTCATGTCTGAACTATCTTGCTTACTTGATCTTGAATCTTTCCCCAGTGTGTTGGGTCCCCGTGAGTGGTTACTCGTTGTATTGTCGTTCTTTTATATTTGCTCGTGTGTCTGCATCCGTCTTGCATTCAAGCATCATATAACATGATTTAGATTCATGGCATATTGGCAGTCGTCCTTTTGCATATCATCGGATCTAAGGGACAAAATTTCTGGTTTGCTATATTTAAATACCTTTCACTACGATTCTATGAGGATTGTCATCTCTCATTACCATCTAGTAAAGATATTTAAATAGGGGCATCTGTTGCACCCCAAATTTTGACCCCTTAGATCCTCACCATCATTATAGGATCATATTTGCTTGATTAACTAACCTTAACCCATTTTTAGTTTATCTTTGTTAAGATGTAGATGAATTAGGGTTCCGTACCGTCAAAATCGAGGCTTCAGTGGTTTGATCAATAAATGTTTTGGATTGATCCAACTTCAAGCAAGATTAAGGATAATAAATTGGACCAAGAATGAGTGCAATTTGAGGTGGTCACCCGAGAATTGAGAACAGTGCAATTTGATATACCCGATTAGGGTTTCCGATCAGGAAAAGTCAACCATAGTTTGACTTTTGTTTTAAAGAGTATTTCAATGGTGTTATTTTGGTCCATTAAGTTCCTATGGCTTAGTAAAGTCCATCCAAAGAGTTTCAAGTCCTCAGCATGTCCGGATCATCAACAGGCGACTCGGTGGACACCGATCGTTCGAACGGTTGACCAAAAAGTCAACTCTTCAACAATAAGGAATTTGACTTCAAGATGTGAATAAAAAATGTTCCTTATGTCATATTACACCTCCTTTCATGACCATTGGATCAAGGGTTAAGAAGTAATTGCAAAAATCGAGAATTAGGGTTTTGAAAGGGGCAAGACCATAACTCCTCAACCACACATCCAATTGAAGTGGTTCAAAGCTCATTGGAAAGCTCTTGAAAAATCCTACAAAAGCCTCAAATTGGTCCATGATCAAAAAATGCATAGAATTGGAGTTATAGCAAAATTCATTTTTGAAGGGTAAATAACTTAAAAAAATTCTAAGTTATTTAGCACTTGTAAGTGTTTTTTTCAGAATATTTGAAGGGTTTTTCAACCTAGTTCCATCAAGAATTTGGAAATTCCCAAAACATGAAAGTTGTAGAGCTACTTAAGGGCTTTCCAAATTATGGTAGAACTCCTCAATAGCATGTTTGAGCAGGAAGTTATGCACCATAGAAGTTGGGCCTATCAACACTTGAAACCACACTCTAAAACTTCCAAAAATCAGTTTTTCACAACTTGAGGCATCCTCAACCCTTGGATCATGATCCAATATGATATTCAGATGTGTATAGGAAAGGAAATGCAGAAAATGTAAGATTTGGAGAGAGAGAGAGAGAGAGAGAGAGAGAGAGAGAGAGAGAGAGAGAGAGAGAGAGAGAGAGAGAGAGAGAGAGAGAGATGGTAGGTTGCAACTTGGCATTATTATATTCAAATGTAAGGAAGAAAGAGAAACTTTTGGTTGATGTGAGCAGCTGCAATCCCCTACACCCTAAGCTCACCTCATTCACTTCATGTCCACCTCTCCACTTGATTTTCTAATCTTCTTTGGTCCATGGAACTGATGTATAGAGATCTTGGCAAGATATTTCAAAAAAATCTCATGAAAACTCCCTCCAAAAGTGGTAAATGACCAAGGCTGCCCTCATTCTTGTTTGGCTATAAATAGTGGCCTCCTCTATGAGTTCAAAGACACCAGAGCAATCTCAGAACACCAGAGAAAACATAGCTCTCACTCTCCTCTCATTCCTCAAGAACTTCAAAAAAACTCCAAAACCCTCCATTTTCACTAAAAACCTGTCTTGAGCAAAACTCTGCTCATGACTAGTTCCATCACTTCCAAACCTCTAAAAAACATCCACACAAACACTAAATATGATATAGAAGGTGTCTATACCTTCCAACCTCTAAAAAATACCATTTTGCCAAAAGTCAACTTTCACACTAAGAAAGTTTGACCACCACCCTCAAAACTTGCCAAATCCTTGCATAAGCTGATTCTTGCTATCCCAAACATCCACACACCTCACATATGACATATTACAACTGTCTAAAGCATTGAAAACCAACTGGAAATCCCCTAACTCCAACTGTCTTAAAGTTTGGTCTTGTTGCTTCAAGAGGAAGTAAGCTTCATATCATTGCAAAGGAATGAGCATCTCTGGGTTTCTAAGCTTTTTAGCTTGTTCAAGGCTGGTCAACAAGAGGTATGTGATGTTCTAACTATCTCTAAGTCATACATTGTCATGTATTGTCATTTTATGGTGATTTGTGTAAAAATGTACCATGGCTGCCCTATTATGTTTCTTTGTCAAGAATCCTAGTTTTATGTTCATAATGCTTGTTTTGTCAAATATTTTATCATTTGTAAATGATATGTGGATGTTAGATTGTAAGTTTGTGTCTTGATACCATGTTTAGGCTTGTTAGTGATATTTTGGTCATTTGGTAGCTTTAGGATCCAACCTTGAGAAAGTAGTGTGCTTGCCCTATAACTATGAACTTGGCTCACTATTAGGATAGGTAGATGACTTGTAAGTTACTCATAGATCCCCCCTGCCCTTGATCATGTTTGAATCAATGTGGCTATTGTTTGTGCTCTTATGTTATTGTAATACTAAGAATTGTATGTTGGGCTGTTGTGATTACTACTTTGTATCTCAATTGTTCTAAGTCATTTGTTTAATACTTACTTGATAAAGCTCATAATGTTTGTTTTGGTGGAAATGTGAAAAGCATGAAGTTTTGAACTTTAGGGCTGTCTTGTAAGACATATGTGCTTTTGTTGTCCAATTTGATTCAATATGTCATTCTTTGATTTAATGAGTTTTTGCATAACTTGAGGTTGTGAACTCATTTGTTTATCCATTTCAAGAGTGTGTATGTTGTTGTTATGCTCAAAATCTGTCTAGAGTCCAATTTGCTATGTCATGCCTCAAACTTTTGCATTTTTCAAATACCATGAGGTCAATACATCATTTTCTGTTTCAAGCATTGTTTATATGATTTGTGTGCATTAAATCTTCATCATATCCATTTAAAACTTGTGCACAATCTCATTTTTTCCAACTGTCATGGTTTTGCTTATTGTATGTTCAAATTGTTATTCTTGCATATCATAAGTTTCCAAATGCCAAGTTCTGTTTTGATAAAAGTTTCATTCATTTTCTGAGTTAAACCTCATCTGTTAGCATTATCATCATGTGTACATGTCCTCTTTTGCATGAAATACATCTTGGCCTTTAAAATGCCCTATTGAGTTGAATACCTTGCCTAGGTAGATTTTCATTTTTTTTGCACCAACACACCAATTCACATACCACTTTCTGTTTCAATCAATTTCTAATTGATTTATGTGCATAATATCATTCCCTTACTTATTTGAAATGTGTGTGTGATGCCAAAAACTCCCATCTGTCATGAACTGGCCAGCTGCCCTAACATGTTGATGTTTGTGCATTTTTTGAGCCTCAATGTGCTTCCTTTTGTGTGATGTTGATTTGAATTGGTGTGTAAGCAAAGACATGTATATCATCATATTTATAATGTGTGTGGATGTTTATTTTGGTTTGAAACTCATCAATTTAAAAAATACCCCCTCTGCTGCCACATTCTTGCTAAAACAGTTTCTCTCACCAAATGTGCCACAACATTACCAAATTGTTATTCTGTTTGCACATGCCTAATCTATGAGTTGTAACTCATCCATATTCTTGGTTCTAATATGTACATATGTTTGGTTTGGTCTGAGCTTGCCTATATTTGCATTTCACCACTCAACTTCATTTTGAACCAAAACTGCCAAGAACACATACCAAAACCATGTTCACTTACACAATGATCAATCTCAAAGTGGTAACTCATTTGGCCCTATATTTGTGATGTGTGTTTGAGTTTGTTTGTCCATGAGATCTCTTCTTCTTGCATTTGAATTATGCTTGCATACCATTAACTGTCCAACTGCTTTGAAACTTTTCTTTTTACAACTTATGTCACAAATTGCAAATCATGACTCACTTTGTATTTAGGTTGGATTTTGGACTTCATCTGTTTTAAAACTTCATATATGTTGTATTTAGAGTGTGTGAGGACATTCAATTTGAATTAAGCATGAGAAATTTGAACTATGGCTTTGAAAATGCATGTCAATTCACCAACATTGCAGCTGTCATAGGCTTTTGAAATTCATTTGGTTTGTTAGCTTCTTTATGGTTTAGACACATCTTATATGTTTCTTTGAGTATGTATGTATATTTTCTTCACTCCAATTTGGCCTGTTTCACAAATTCATAATCTCACTTGCAATATTTTGATTTTCATCTCATTTTCACATGACAGTTGGACTTACACCTCATAAGCAGTTGGTTTGAATGCATGAACATGATATGTATGATATTTGAATTGTGTTTGAGACTTTTCCCTAACCATATCATGACTGGTTTAACCTTTTACTTCATAAATGCATTTTTCATCAAAATAGCAACCACCATCGTGTTTTTAGTTCAAGACATGCTTTCAAAATTCCACCTGGACCATTCTCTTCCTTGTTTAAAAACACCCAAAATTGATCTAAGGTTTGCTTGATTTGGTTGAGAAATGAGTGAGTTGGATATCAAAACGCATTTGTGAACTGCCTTGTTTTGCTTCATTTTGTGCCCAGAAATTTAACACACCAAGCCATATATATTTAGGGGGGTGGCTATATCAACGGATGTATAGCCACCCCAGTGGTAGAAGCCTTGCACATAAACACACCTATCATTGCCTGAACCTGGGTTCGATCCCTGAGGAGGATCAACCCTTTTGTTTTTTCCTCTTTTCATATTTTTCATGTTTCACCTTGTTTCTACCTGGATAGCGCGCGCGTGTGTGCTCTAGTGGCCAGGTTACTTACCTGCAAGCTGGAGGGCGTGGGTTCAACTCCCACCCCTTGCATTTTCTTCTAATTTTCACTCATTGATTATTGTTTTGTGCATTTAAAATCATGAAACTTTAAAAAATCACAACTCTCTCATTTTTCATCCTATTTTGCTCATTCTTTTTGCATTGTGTTTGTTATGATGTATACTTTTATATGATGTGAAAATATTACTTGTTGTCATAAATTGTGATATATTTTTCCCATGTGGAAATTTATTCCTTCATTGTGATTGTGATCCTACTTGCAGTTGATTTCCTTTGAGCATGTTTGAATTTCTTGTGAGATGTTCATTCCCTTTGTTAGTTAACATGCTAGGGTACCCCCTTTGGTTGTCACAATAATCTTGTCTCATTTATTCCTCCTAAATTATGAGGTTAAACTAATTTACTTGTGTTTGATTGTTATCAAATACATATTGTTGTTACACTTGATATATCTTGAAATTATAACATGTTTACTTTCAAATTGTGATTTGTTTACACGGTTGTAACTTTCGTCTTTTCCAATCTTTGTTAATATATGTTGTCACCTTTGTTAAGATACCTTTCCATCTTTGTTAAGATTTGTTCTTGGTTGTGACCATCTGTCTTAATTGAAATCATTAATATTGTAATACTTGCTTTGGTTGTGACCATTTATCGTGATTGAAATATTTGCCTGATATTGTAATATCTTAAATGCTTGCTTTGGTTGTAACCATTCATCCTGATTTAGATCCTTTCTTATTATAATATGCTTGATCATTCTTGGTTGTAACCATATCCCTTATATTCATCATGTGTGAATGTTTATGCTTTGTTAAGTTTACTTTCCCCAAGTGATGAAACTCTTTAGTTCTCATCCAAGTTGCGTCATCTTTTCCCTTCCAAAGGAAAGTATCTCTATTGACCCTTGGGTCATAGATAGCTCATTAAACTCATAGGTCTGGATAGAACCTTCCTCTCCTTTTGGTCTGGATAGAACCAATAGGATTTACACTCATAGGTCTGGATAGAACCTTCTCCCCCTTTTGGCCTGGATAAAACCAATAGGATTTAAACATCATAGGTCTAGATAGAACCTTCCCCCTTTTGGTCTGGATAGAACCAATAGGATACCCTCATAGGTCTGGATAGAACCAATAGGATTTACACTCATAGGTCTGGATAGAACCTTCTCCCCCTTTTGGTCTGGATAGAACCAATAGGATTTAAACATCATAGGTTTGGATAGAATCTTCCCCCTTTTGGTCTGGATATAACCAATAGGATACCCTCATAGGTCTGAATAGAACCTTCCCCTCCTTTTGGTCTGGATAGAACCAATAGGATTTAAACTCATAGGTCTGGATAGAACCTTCACCCTTTTTTGGTCAGGAAAGAACCAATAGATCCTTATTCTGTAGTTCGGCCCTGAACTACGACCGCTCTGATTTCTCATTGGACAATGAGAACATGTAGGCACAAGATGCGATATCTTGACGAGCAACCTTCCCTCTATCTCCCACCTTTTGGTCTGGATAGAACCAACTGGTCTCATAATGTATAACTTTAGGATAGAATTTGGTTAACTCTATGTAAGAATCATGGACATGATTACTTACTTCCCTTTCTTGAGAGTTCAACATAGATCTAGAGAGTTTTGTGAAACTATATACAAACATTGTTATGTTTGTTCCCCTTTGAACCTTGATTATAATCAAGTGTTATTCAACCCTAGTGAGGTGAACTACGATTGCTCTGATTCTATCCTAGTTAGGATACGTAGGCAGAGGACGGGATGTCTTTCTGAGCAAACTTAGAAACTATATTTAGGTTTTAACCTTCACCCTTTACCCAATTCCAATCCATATCAAACATTTAGCAAACTTAGCATGCAAAAAAACAAAAGTTTCCTGTAGAGTACTACAGATGTTTAGGATGTGAAATACCTACCCTATGCATAACCAACCCCCGATCCCCGAATCTGTTAGCGTTGTTGTTATATCGCGCAAAAGGTTCTTTCTTTGTTTAGACCTTTACTTTGGATAAATTAAAGTCCGGTTGTGAATTTAAGAATTAAGATTCAAGTTAATCAATAGCTTGGTATCACGATTCTCACCGCAACAGAAATGGTGACTTCCTTATCTGGTTAATGAAGGTGAGATAATACTTAGAAGGGGGGTTGAATAAGTATGAAAGATTAAAACTTAGAATTAAAACACAAGTATTTTTATCCTGGTTCGTTGAACTCAACTACTCCAGTCCACCCTTCCTAGAGTGATTTGCCTTTCTCAATCAAGGACTTAATCCACTATTTAATCAAACAGATTACAATAGTAACACCTAAGAACAACTGTTCTTAGTCTTTTCAAGAGCTACTAATCCCAACTGGATCCTCTTAAGGAAATCTTTTACAATCAATGTAAAACTAATACAAGAGTAAGAATGCTTCTAAAAAGCTATTATCACAACTGTGATATTTCTCTTAAGTTGAAGAACAATGAAATAAATTCTTAGAATGAATATGAAAGTATGAGAGCTTGAATATTTTGTTTCTTTTCAATGCCAACGTCAACTGAAGAATTTGGTGGAGTCTTGCTTTTATAGGTAGCTGATCCAAGGTGAGCTTCACGTTGAGAAGAGTGTCCAAAAGGTCTGAGTCTTTTTGTCTTCACATCAAGTGACCTTTCCTAGAAGAAGAAAGCACAGAAAAATCCTTTTTGTCTGTGTTCTTGTGTCTAGCATAAATAAGGAAAGAGACGTTTGATTTACTCCAACGGATATAAACTTTGAATATTTCTTCTTCAGTTTTCAGCAAATTCATTAGAGTCTAATTGTATCAGAGTCTTCTGATGATGATCAAAGCTTTGCTGAATCAGAGTCTTCTGCAGCAGGTGTGCTTTCAGCGTGTTTAAGATCAGAGCATATTTGAGACAGAACTTCAGTACTGGCAGCTTTAGTACTTTCAGAATCTTCTGTAGAAACTATGCTTTGAAAAACTCTTCATTCAAAATTCTTCTTTGCTTCAGATGCTTCTGACTTGCTTCAGATTCTTCTGGAGGTTGCGCTCAGAATCTTTTGTTGACAACAATCAGAATCTTCTAATGAGTGCATCTGGCGCTTCAGAGTCTAGCTAATTTCTTGTGTTCAATTCTGATTTGCTTCTAGAGTGTTAATTTCTTTACTTTCTGCAGTAAGAATTCTCAAGCAAATTTTAGAGTATATAATTCTTAAATACAAAATTTCATAATAGTTATCAACAAAACATAGAGATATTATTAAGAACCAATCTGTGTTCTAACAGCTATTCCAGTGAGGTTCGTATCTCCCTTCCCCAATGAAGATGTGTCTTCCCTGGTGGAATTTGTGTCCCCTGCGTGAAAGATTTCCTTGAACAAGCATCTTCAGTCATGTCTGAACTATCTTGCTTACTTGATCTTGAATCTTTCCCCAGTGTGTTGGGTCCCGGTGAGTGGTTACTCGTTGTATTGTCGTTCTTTTATATTTGCTCGTGTGTCTGCATCCGTCTTGCATTCAAGCATCATATAGCATGATTTAGATTCATGGTATATTGGCAGTCGTCCTTTTGCATATCATCGGATCTAAGGGACAAAATTTCTGGTTTGCTATATTTAAATACCTTTCACTAAGATTCTATGAGGATTGTCATCTCTCATTACCATCTAGTAAAGATATTTAAATAGGGGCATCTGTTGCACCCCAAATTTTGACCCCTTAGATCCTCACCATCAATATAGGATCATATTTGCTTGATTAACTAACCTTAACCCATTTTCAGTTTATCTTTGTTAAGATGTAGATGAATTAGGGTTCCGTACCGTCAAAATCGAGGCTTCAGTGGTTTGATCAATAAATGTTTTGGATTGATCCAACTGCAAGCAAGATCAAGGATAATAAATTGGACCAAGAATGAGTGCAATTTGAGGTGGTCACCCGGGAATTGAGAACAGTGCAATTTGATATACCCGATTAGGGTTTCCGATTAGGAAAAGTCAACCATAGTTTGACTTTTGTTTTAAAGAGTATTTAAATGGTGGTATTTTGGTCCATTAAGTTCCTATGGCTTAGTAAAGTCCATCCAAAGAGTTTCAAGTCCTCAGCATGTCCGGATCATCAACAGGCGACTCGGTGGACACCGATCGTTCGAACGGTTGACCAAAAAGTCAACTCTTCAACAATAAGGAATTTGACTTCAAGATGTGAATAAAAAATGTTCCTTATGTCATATTACACCTCCTTTCATTACCATTGGATCAAGGGTTAAGAAGTAATTGCAAAAATCGGGAATTAGGGTTTTGAAAGGGGCAAGACCATAACTCCTCAACCACACATCCAATTGAAGTGGTTCAAAGCTCATTGGAAAGCTCTTGACAAATCCTACAAAAGCCTCAAATTGGTCCATGATCAAAAAAATGCATAGAATTGGAGTTATAGCAAAATTCATTTTTGAAGGGTAAATAACTTAAAAAAATTCTAAGTTATTTAGCACTTGTAAGTGTTTTTTTCAGAATATTTGAAGGGTTTTTCAACCTAGTTCCATCACGAATTTGGAAATTCCCAAAACATGAAAGTTGTAGAGCTACTTAAGGGCTTTCCAAATTGTGGTAGAACTCCTCAATAGCATGTTTGAGCAGGAAGTTATGCACCATAGAAGTTGGGTCTATCAACACTTGAAACCACACTCTAAAACTTCCCAAAAATCAGTTTTTCACAACTTGAGGCATCCTCAACCCTTGGATCATGATCCAATATGATATTTAGATGTGTATAGGAAAGGAAATGCATAAAATGTAAGATTTGGAGAGAGAGAGAGAGAGAGAGAGAGAGAGAGAGAGAGAGAGAGAGAGAGAGAGAGAGAGAGAGAGAGAGATGGTAGGTTGCAACTTGACATTATTATATTCAAATGTAAGGAAGAAAGAGAAACTTTTGGTTGATGTGAGCAGCTGCAATCCCCCACACCCTAAGCTCACCTCAGTCACTTCATGTCCACCTCTCCACTTGATTTTCTGATCTTCTTTGGTCCATGGAACTGATGTATAGAGATCTTGGCAAGATATTTCAAAAAAATCTCGTGAAAACTCCCTCCAAAAGTGGTAAATGACCAAGGCTGCTCTCATTCTTGTTTGGCTATAAATAGTGGCCTCCTCTATGAGTTCAAAGACACCATAGCAATCTCAGAACACCATAGAAAACATAGCTCTCACTCTCCTCTCATTCCTCAAGAACTTAAAAAAAAACTCCAAAACCCTCCATTTTCACTAATAAACTGTCTTGAGCAAGACTCTGCTCAAGACCAGTTCCATCACTTCCAAACCTCTAAAAAACATCCACACAAACCCTAAATATGATATAGAAGGTGTCTATACCTTCCAACCTCTCAAAAATACCACTTTGCCAAAAGTCAACTTTCACACTAAGAAAGTTTGACCACCACCCTCAAAACATGCCAAATCCTTGCAAAAGCTGATTCTTGCTACCCCAAACATCCACACACCTCACATATGACATATTACAACTGTCTAAAGCATTGAAAACCAACTGGAAATCCCCTAACTCCAACTGTCTTGAAGTTTGGTCTTGTTGCTTCAAGAGGAAGTAAGCTTCATATCATTGCAAAGGAAGGAGCATCTCTGGGTTTCTAAGCTTTTTAGCTTGTTCAAGGCTGGTCAGCAAGAGGTATGTGATGTTCTAACTATCTCTAAGTCATACATTCTCATGTATTGTCATTTTATGGTGATTTGTGTAAAAATGTACCATGGCTGCCCTATTATGTTTCTTTGTCAAGAATCCTAGTTTTATGTTCATAATGCTTGTTTTGTCAAATATTTTATCATTTGTAAATGATATGTGGATGTTAGATTGTAAGTTTGTGTCTTGATACCATGTTTAGGCTTGTTAGTGATATTTTGGTCATTTGGTAGCTTTAGGATCCAACCTTGAGAAAGTAGTGTGCTTGCCCTATAACTATGAACTTGGCTCACTATTAGGATAGGTAGATGACTTGTAAGTTACTCATAGATCCCCCTGCCCTTGATCATGTTTGAATAAATGTGGCTATTGTTTGTGCTCTTATGTTATTGTGATAATAAGAATTGTATGTTGGGCTGTTGTGATTACTACTTTGTATCTCAATTGTTCTAAGTCATTTGTTTAATACTTACTTGATCAAGCTCATAATGTTTGTTTTGGTGGAAATGTGAGAAGCATGAAGTTTTGAACTTTAGGGTTGTCTTGTAAGACATGTGTGCTTTTGTTGTCCAATTTGATTCAATATGTCATTCTTTGATTTAATGAGTTTTTGCATAACTTGAGGTTGTGAACTCATTTGTTTATCCATTTCAAGAGTGTGTATGTTGTTGTTATGCTCAAAATCTGTCTAGAGTCCAATTTGCTATGTCATGCCTCAAACTTTTGCATTTTTCAAATACCATGAGGTCAATACATCATTTTCTGTTTGAAGCATTGTTTATATGATTTGTGTGCATTAAATCTTCATCATATCCATTTAAAACTTGTGCACAATCTCATTTTTTCCAACTGTCATGGTTTTTCTTATTGTATGTTCAAATTGTTATTCTTGCATAGCATAAGTTTCCAAATGCCATGTTCTGTTTTGATAAAAGTTTCATTCATTTTCTGAGTTAAACCTCATCTGTTAGCATCATCATCATGTGTACATGTCCTCTTTTGCATGAAATACATCTTGGCCTTTAAAATGCCCTATTGAGTTGAATAGCTTGCCTAGGCAGATTTTCATTTTTTTGCACCAACACACCAATTCACATACCACTTTCTGTTTCAATCAATTTCTAATTGATTTATGTGACTAATATCATTCCCTTACTTATTTGAAATGTGTGTGTGATGCCAAAAACTCCCATCTGTCATGAACTGGCCAGCTGCCCTAACATGTTGATGTTTGTGCATTTTTTGAGCCTCAATGTGCTTCCTTTTGTGTGATGTTGATTTGAATTAGTGTGTAAGCATAGACATGTCTATCATCATATTTATAATGTGTGTGGATGTTTAGTTTGGTTTGAAACTCATCAATTTGAAAAATACCCCCCCTGCTGCCACATTCTTGCTAAAACAGTTTCTCTCACCAAATGTGCCACAACATTACCAAATTGTTATTCTGTTTGCACATGCCTAATCTATGAGTTGTAACTCATCCATATTCTTGGTTCTAATATGTACATATGTTTGGTTTGGTCTGAGCTTGCCTATATTTGCATTTCACCACTCAACTTCATTTTGAACCAAAACTGCCAAGAACACATACCAAAACCATGTTCACTTACACAATGATCAATCTCAAAGTGGTAACTCATTTGGCCCTATATTTGTGATGTGTGTTTGAGTTTGTTTGTCCATGAGATCTCTTCTTCTTGCATTTGAATTATGCTTGCATACCATTAACTGTCCAACTGCTTTGAAACTTTTCTTTTTACAACTTATGTCACAAATTGCAAATCATGACTCACTTTGTATTTAGGTTGGATTTTGGACTTCATCTGTTTTAAAACTTCATATATGTTGTATTTAGAGTGTGTGAGGACATTCAATTTGAATTAAGCATGAGAAATTTGAACTATGGCTTTGAAAATGCATGTCAATTCACCAACATTGCAGCTGTCATAGGCTTTTGAAATTCATTTGGTTTGTTAGCTTCTTTATGGTTTAGACACATCTTATATGTTGCTTTGAGTATGTATGTATATTTTCTTCACTCCAATTTGGCCTGTTTCACAAATTCACAATCTCACTTGCAATATTTTGATTTTCATCTCATTTTCATATGACAGTTGAACTTACACCTCATAAGCAGTTGGTTTGAATGCATGAACATGATATGTATGATATTTGAATTGTGTTTGAGCCTTTTCCCTAACCATATCTGACTGGTTTAACCTTTTGCTTCATAAATGCATTTTTCATCAAAATAGCAACCACCATCGTGTTTTTAGTTCAAGACATGCTTTCAAAATTCCACCTGGACCATTCTCTTCCTTGTTTAAAAACACCCAAAATTGATCTAAGGTTTGCTTGATTTGGTTGAGAAATGAGTGAGTTGGATATCAAAACGCATTTGTGAACTGCCTTGTTTTGCTTCATTTTGTGCCCAGAAATTTAACACACCAAGTCATATATATTTATGGGGGTGGCTATATCAACGGATCTATAGCCACCCCAATGGTAGAAGCCTTGCACATAAACACGCCTATCATTGCCTGAACCTGGGTTCGATCCCTGAGGAGGATCAACCCTTTTGTTTTTTCCTCTTTTCATATTTTTCATGTTTCACCTTGTTTCTACCTGGATAGCGCGCGCGTGTGTGCTCTAGTGGCCAGGTTACTTACCTGCAAGCTGGAGGGCGTGGGTTCAACTCCCACCCCTTGCATTTTCTTCTAATTTTCACTCATTGATTATTGTTTTGTGCATTTAAAATCATGAAACTTTAAAAAATCACAACTCTCTCATTTTTCATCCTATTTTGCTCATTCTTTTTGCATTGTGTTTGTTATGATGTATACTTTTATATGATGTGAAAATATTACTTGTTGTCATAAATTGTGATATATTTTTCCCATGTGGAAATTTATTCCTTCATTGTGATTGTGATCCTACTTGCAGTTGATTTCCTTTGAGCATGTTTGAATTTCTTGTGAGATGTTCATTCCCTTTGTTAGTTAACATGCTAGGGTACCCCCTTTGGTTGTCACAATAATCTTGTCTCATTTATTCCTCCTAAATTATGAGGTTAAACTAATTTACTTGTGTTTGATTGTCATCAAATACATATTGTTGTTACACTTGATATATCTTGAAATTATAACATGTTTACTTTCAAATTGTGATTTGTTTACACGGTTGTAACTTTCGTCTTTTCCAATCTTTGTTAAGATATGTTGTCACCTTTGTTAAGATCCCTTTCCATCTTTGTTAAGATTTGTTCTTGGTTATGACCATCTGTCTTAATTGAAATCATTAATATTGTAATACTTGCTTTGGTTGTGACCATTTATCGTGATTGAAATATTTGCCTGATATTGTAATATCTTAAATGCTTGCTTTGGTTGTAGCCATTCATCCTGATTTAGATCCTTTCTTATTATAATATGCTTGATCATTCTTGGTTGTAACCATATCCCTTATATTCATCATGTGTCAATGTTTATGCTTTGTTAAGTTTACTTTCCCCAAGTGATGGAACTCTTTAGTTCTCATCCAAGTTGCGTCATCTTTTCCCTTCCAAAGGAAAGTCTCTCTATTGACCCTTGGGTCATAGATAGCTCATTAAACTCATAGGTCTGGATAGAACCTTCCTCTCCTTTTGGTCTGGATAGAACCAATAGGATTTACACTCATAGGTCTGGATAGAACCTTCTCCCCCTTTTGGCCTGGATAGAACCAATAGGATTTAAACATCATAGGTCTAGATAGAACCTTCCCCCTTTTGGTCTGGATAGAACCAATAGGATACCCTCATAGGTCTGGATAAAACCAATAGGATTTACACTCATAGGTCTGGATAGAACCTTCTCCCCCTTTTGGTCTGGATAGAACCAATGGGATTTAAACATCATAGGTCTGGATAGAACCTTCCCCCTTTTGGTCTGGATATAACCAATAGGATACCCTCATAGGTCTGAATAGAACCTTCCCCTCCTTTTGGTCTGGATAGAACCAATAGGATTTAAACTCATAGGTCTGGATAGAACCTTCACCCTTTTTTGGTCTGGAAAGAACCAATAGATCCTTATTCTGTAGTTCGGGCCTGAACTACGGCCGCTCTGATTTCTCATTAGACAATGAGAACACGTAGGCACAAGATGCGATATCTTGACGAGCAACCTTCCCCCTATCTCCCACCTTTTGGTCTGGATAGAACCAACTGGTCTCACAATGTATAACTTTAGGATAGAGTTTGGTTAACTCTATGTAAGAATCATGGACATGATTACTTACTTCCCTTTCTTGAGAGTTCAACATAGATCTAGAGAGTTTTGTGAAACTCTATACAAACATTATTATGTTTGTTCCCCTTTGAACCATGATCATAATCAAGTGTTTTTCAACCCTAGTGAGGTGAACTACGATTGCTCTGATTCTATCCTACTTAGGATACGTAGGCAGAGGACGCGATGTCTTTGCGAGCAAACTTAGAAACTATATTTAGGTTTTAACCTTCACCCTTTACCCAATCCCAATCCATAGCAAACATTTAGCAAACTTAGCATGCAATAAAACAAAAGGTTCCTGTAGAGTACTACAGATGTTTAGGATGTGAAATACTTACCCTATGCATAACCAACCCCCGATCCCCGAATCTGTTAGCGTTGTTGTTACATCGCGCAAAAGGTTCTTTCTTTCTTTAGACCTTTACTTTGGATAAATTAAAGTCCGGTTGTGAATTTAAGAATTAAGATTCAAGTTAATCAATAGCTTGGTATCACGATTCTCACCGCAACAGAAATGGCGACTTCACTGGGGACAATTAACTTGAGGGTTTAGCCTATTTTGTTTAATTGCATGCTATATTTGTAAATATTTGCTTAACATGTATATTTGTCAATATATTTGTCAATATTGGGTGTTTAATTGTGGATCATGTGTTTCTCTGAGTTACTCTTGTAACTGGTGTTGGTAGAGCATTGAAGTTGCGTAAGTTAACGCCGCATTTTATCGGTCCTTATCCGATTTTGCAGAGGATAGGAGAGGTAGCCTATCGGGTTGCCTTATAGCTGTCACTTGCTAATCTCTATGATGTTTTCCAGGTATCTCAGTTGAGGAAATGCATTGCGGATCTATCTCATGTAGTCTAAGTAGATGATGTGCAGGTGAGAGATAACCTGACTGTGGAAACATCACCTATGCGGATAGAGGATAGAGAATTAAAGCAACTTCGGGGTAAAGTGATTGCCTTGTGAAGGTAGCTTGGAGAAGACCAACTAATGGGAATGTGACTTGGGAACTTGAGAGTCAGATGTGGGAGTCTTATCCTGAGTTGTTCGTTTGAGGTAATTTTCGAGGGCGAAAATATTTTAAGTAGGGAAGGATTGTAACACCCTAATTTTTAGTAATTATTTATATTATATTATATTATATTATATTATTAATTGGGTGATTTTATGCATATTTGATTTATTGGATTTATTTGAATAATTTGATTTATATGAATTAAATGATTTATTTGATTTTATTGAATTATTTAATTTAATTGATTTATTTTATTTGGTGGAATAGTATATGGAAATGTTAGAAATAAGTAATTGGGCCTTAAATTGAGAATGTGAAGAGTAAATATGGGGGTATGATTAGTAAGCCCATTAGTTACTAGAATTAGTTGTTATAAGGGTTTTATATATAAGGAGAAAAATAGGGTTAATAAGGAAAAAGAGGAAAAGAAGTTATCATAGAGAAAAGAAAAAGGGAAAAAGAGGAGAAGAAAACCTAAGGAGAAAACTCAAGAGTTCATAAGAAATCAAAGTAAGGGTGGATCTTTACATAGTTATGGGATTGTATGATAGTGTATGATAGGTAGTAGCATATTTAGGATAAAAATTCCTAATTTTTATGGTGGTTGTTATATGATGATTATATGATGAATTTGTGTGTCTTATATGTGTGTATTCTTTTTCTTTTTTTTGCGGATTGAAATTATATCCATCAATTTCAAAGGTTTTAGATATAATCTTAAAACAATCATTAGATGGTTCAATTGTGTTAAAATTGTAAATTTACTTGAGATGATTACAATATTGGATGAGTTATAATTTTATGAGAATTTGGGTTTTTACAGAGTCGAAATCGAAGGTCCGGAAAGCCTCTAACATTGAAAAACGTAGAAAATTATGCATGTTGTCTGTCACGACTGTTCATGTTTTTTGTTGAAATCGTTTTGGACGTAACTTTTGATCCGTAAGTCCGTTTTGGTCTTCGTTCGAAGCGTTGGAAAGCTAATGAACATGGATGTAACTTAGTATAGATGAAATAATTGTTTGTCCAATATTTTTATATCTAATATGTTTGGGAAGTCAATTGTGTATATATGTTCTATTAATAAATTGTTGCACTGTTTGCTGCCGGTTGTGAAATTATTTGTGGATAATTTATCAATACTTGTGCATGTACTTGTATAAGTATATTTTGGTGTGTGACAATATGAAATGCATGATAGTTATTGCTTGTTGTAATGATAGTACAGTTGCGGTTGTATTATAAAATGTGTTGTATACCATTTGAATAGTAAATTTAATTATTGATGATGAATTAATTATTCTATGATTAATCGGTAATGTGTGTCATGTGTGAGATTGCATTATATTGATACTTTGTGTATTATTATTGATGATGGCCTTTGTAGCGTGAAAACATTGTATATATGAATATCAATGTATGTGGTAAGTAATTCATTGTGTTGAATTACGTGTGTATGCATATGTTTGTCATGAATCAGTTATCATGGTTTGTATTGTATAAGACTTGGATAAGACTCGTACTTACAGGGGTAGAATGACTGAGATGTCGTTCCTACTGGGGTATAAGTGATATAGTCGTATGCACTGGGGTAGAATGACTAAGATGTCGTTCCAAGTGGGGTATTCACTGGGGTAGAATGACTGAGATGTCGTTCCTAGTGGGGTATCAGCGATGTATCCATAATTCTGAATGGTAATTTATGAGAATTGATGGGTTCTATATGAACCAAATGGCCAGTTTCATTATGTTGCATTGTTAGCGAAATATGTGAAATTGATGAATTATTGAAATTGTGGATTTGTGAGTATGTGCTTATGAATAACATGGTAACTTGAGTGATAATATATTGATGAAACTTTTGAAGTGTGAGAACAATTGTGATTACACTTGTATGTCTTAAATTATATATCATCTTATAATTTCAATAATTATGTGAATTCTCACCCTTCTGTTGGAATGATGTTTTGTACGACATCGCTCAGGTACCGAGGAGTGGAGTTGCTTCTAGTGCGAGGTAGCCCCTGGAGTAACTGATTTAGTTTCTTTATTTATGTTGGTTCGAGTCATGCTCTGGTTATATAACACTACAGTTGTTTCGATTTATGTTTGAGAGATACTTTATGTACTCTACTTTATTTTGTTATTGTCATTTGAGTTATGTGAAGTATAAACTTTTATGCCTAATTAATGATTATGAATGAGTTGATCATGGGGCTTTCATTATGTTAATTTATGATTGAAGTAATTTCGTTATTACATGCTATGTAAAAGTATATGAAAAACATGAATTTATTTTGAGTGTTATTGAGCATGACAAGTATATGTGTGATGTTTTGGATTACATGTAACACCCTTATCTGAGATGCATGATAATTTACTTTGATTATTTACATATATTCCGCGGGGTTTAGAAGGGTGTTACAACTAGCCTACCTCCTTATGGTCTTCCCTTTTGTTTTGTACCACCACCATTTATAGTGAAAACTACTCAACAGACTGTTCCTATGACTTCTGAAGTTCCTCAAGCAATTCCTACCTCTGCACTAACTATCGTGAAAACACAAGTGCGTCCTTAATTTCATGATGCGCATCAAGTCTATGATATCCCAGACATGTTTGAAGAAGGGGATGAGCGCCATGAAAAGCTGAGAGAAAATGTTGAAACTATTGAAAGGAGAGTGAGAGCCATGAAAGGCAATCAAATATTTGGTGCTAATGCAAGAGAGATGTGTATAGTATCTGGGTTGGTTATTCCACCAAAGTTCAAGACTCCACGTTTTGACCAATATGAGGGTGCCACTTACCCTAAAAGTCAGCTGATAATGTACTACTGAAAGATGGCCGCCTATGTTAACAACGACAAGCTAATGATTCATTATTTTCAGGATAACCTGAAGAGTGTATCTGCCAAATGGTTCTTAAGTTTGGACCAGTCTCGTATCCACAACTTCTAAGACTTGTCAGATGCCTTCATTAAGAACTACAAGTATAATATGGACCTTGCTCCAGATAGAACACAACTTTTGAGTATGTCTCAGAAGAACTCTGGGTCGTTTTAAGAATACGCTTAACATTGGAGAGAAACGGCTTCGCAAGTAGAGCCACCCTTAACTGAAAAGGAATTAGCCAATTGGTTTGTCGATACTATGAGGCCAGAATTCTATGAAAGAATGGTTAGCCGTGTGACCGCTAATTTCTATGATATTATGGTTGTGGGAGTTAAAGTAGAGCTTGGTATGAAAAGTAGAAAGATGACTAATGAAGCTGGTAGTTCAAGCAATAATGCCAAGAAACCCTCCAACAATTTTCCAAAAAAAAGAATGATAAATCAAGGGTGTGATGTCAAGAAAGAAGAAAAATCAGCCTTGGAAGCATCAACAGCAACAACAGAGCTATGTTCAGCATCCGGTATATCCAGTTCAATATGGTCAGCAACCATATGTGGTCGTCGTTGCTCCCACACTCAATAACCAAGTTCCTGTGTATCAACCCGTGCAACAAGCACCTATTTTTTAGCCGGTTCAAAAACAGCCAACCTATCAACGAATGTCCAGCCGTCTTGCGTACCAACAACAAACTCAAGCTTCTCGTTAGATTGCTCCAAATAGAAGACAGGGTGGTAGGCCTCCTATTTCTCCCATTCCTATGACATATACAGAGTTATACCCTTCACTGGTACAACAAGGGTTGGTGACCACAAGGCCTATGGGTCCACCCCCTGATCCACTTCCACCTTCTTACAATCCCAATGCTCATTGTGTGTTCCATGAAGGCACGCCAGGTCATGATTTGGAAGGTTTTTTTGCTTTGAAACATATTGTAAGGGAATTCGTGGAGAAAAAGATTTTGTCTTTTGATGATTCTCAGCCTAATATTAAAAAAATATCCTTTTCCCACTCATGGGGCAGTTAATGTTGTGGAGGATTCAAGCCTTTCATGCAAAGTTGGTAAAGGTTGGTTTGATTAAGGATTGTCATTCAGAAGGTGAAGGTTATGATGTAAACCCTAAGGGATGTTTGTTGGTTTAGAAGGACATTCAGAATCAGATCGACGATGGTTTCGTACAAGTGGGTAGCAAGATGAAGAGGGATTGGGTGTCTGTGGTTCAACTCATCTTTAATTTACCGTAGTTGATTCCCTAAAGCGGGCAATATGTTTGTTTTCTTCAGCCTTTTGTTGTAAATTCTATTTGTATTTGGTGATACTGTTTGTAAACAGCATCGACTGTTTGGAAATTATAATCTTTAATAAATGAAGTTTTTTGTTGAAACTAATATTAATGTTTGCAATTATCTTTGAGTTTTTTTTAGACTTTTTTAGCTTGCACGTTCATGTTATTACATTTGCATCTCACTTGCATTTCTCAGCCTTGAGTCTCATCTTCTTCTTCCTATATCTCAATAAGGATACCTAGCACGCATTCGTGATAAATGGCAATGACGAATGAGATTTTGAAAGATCAGGAAACCCTAAAGGAGGAGATCAGAGTTCTCAAATGTAAAATGAACTAGGTCTTGGATACTTTGCATAACTTGATGAAGAAAGAAGGGCACTCTTACCATGTTGCATCCAGAGAATTTATCACTTCACCATCTACTATTGTACTTCCACATCAATGACACTCCCGTGTGGAGACTTTGTGTCAACTAGCATTTGGTCCTACACTAAAATATCATCCTCATCAGGGGGCTACTAGAAGAGCATCTTAGTATCTATTGGTTCTTTAGCCTCAAGTTTCTTAAAGCCAGAACATGAACAAGAAAAATAATCATGTTAAAAGGAATAAGGATCTCTACAAGACAATTCATGGGCCATTGAGCAAGCTCTATCCGCTATTGATTCAGAACTCGTTGGTGACTCTGCGAACTCTCAAACATGTGCTAGGACCATGGCACAACATGAACTTGACTTGTGAGTTTCACAAAGGGGATGAAGGGCATGGCCTGGATAGTTGCCTGGAATTAGGGTCTTTTGTGCAAGAGCTGATGTATGACAAAGATATGATCCTCAAGGAAGATCACCCAGAAGTTGAATGCAGATATCATACTGGGACAATGAGGCATCCAGTTGAAGAGTGCAAGGGTTTCGAGCTGATATTGCAAAGCTTATTGGAGCTACTGAAACCTCAAGAAGGTAAGCCAAATGCTAATGTCTCGATTCCCTAATCAAAAGACAAGGGACCTATGGGGCCTCTCACAATTCTGTACCACAAGGAGCAAGTAACCAGTGATGGGGGTGTTCCACTGTCTGGGCCTGGAAATTGAAGTTTGCTAAAGTCAATTCTCCAAAGTTGGATGTCTTTTTATTATTTTATTATTTTCTGTTGTAATTTCCTTGCTTGTTGATTTCATGCTTGCTTGTAAGCACTGTTTTTTTTTTCCGAATTGACAAGATTAATGAAATGTTTATGCATCTTTTGGATCAATCCATTCGTATCCACTCATTTCATTTTATATTCATAAAAAGAAAAAATATATATCTTTTTTCCATCCATTTATCTTTACCAAACTGTTTTTTAAACAAAGATTGGAGAGGATGATGAAAACATTATACCGATAACTATTGTTGGTATACTTTCAATTAAACTTTGCTGAAGATGTAAGGCATTGTTTCAATCCTTAAACACTGGAGAAATAAGGAAGATAGTCCCTTGTTAACCCCTTTGAACTTAGAAGTAGGAGTCTTCTTTCTTTACAAAAAAACTTGTAATCCCAACCTTGAGGTGGGTAGTTCTCAATTAACATGGAGATATGTGCATACAAGACACCTTTCATATAAAGGTTGTGCTCACAAGTTTTTCTTTGCACGCAGTAAACAAATGTCGAAGATGTTTTCCATGCCTAAAGGAAAATGATGGTTTACCGTAGCCATTAAACTAGGTAGTCACCTTCTTTCTCAAAAGGGGAAAATTAAAATTAAAAAAATAGCCTGCTAAGTCAAAACCTATGAAGGAGACTTAGGCAAAACTGGGGCATCCCGCTGACTGTAAACATCAAAAGAAACAGTTCAGGTAAAAGTTAGGGACAATAATAAGAGGAATTCTTTAAAGCTTTCACTCTGAAAGTCCTCTATAGCATAATCATGCATTTCATTGGGCTCTCAATATGTGGGATCAGAGGTTTTCTATTGATCTGGATTTCCAGTATTCAAAAGTTATTTCATTTGGTTATTGTACTCAAGTTTGAGGCGAAGGTGTTAGATTTTCAATCATCATGAGCAGTTTCTATCAGAGAATTATCAAAGCACAACGATAACTTCTCTGAGTTTCCTCAAGGGTGGCGTTTGTTTAGGGTTTCATCAATGACTTAACTGGAAAGATTTTGAATCAGGGTTTGGTTCCTATCAATTTCTTAAACCACTGTTTCATCAGTATGCACTCAAGTCATGAAGATTAGGGTTTCTCACCCTTTGTGTTTATGATCAACAAGTGTCGTTCAATTGAGTTTCACATGAGGCTAGCAGGTTAAGTATGTGCGTGTGATACTTTTTTAATTGGATGTGATCCTAGTCTTGGTCAGGAAAATGGACATTGTTTCATTCTTTATGTTTGAAGATCACCGAACCAGGGTTTTGTATAAATTCAAGTTGTCTATTGAAGGTACATAGTCATCGAAGATAAAAGTAGTTGTTACATTTCAGGTTATTAGCAAGTACTGATTGTGTGGTGTAGGTTCTCATCATTGATCTAAGGATTCATCAGATTTTTTGTTTAGTCAAGATCATTTCAAGATGAATTTAAAGTTGTGGTATAATCCAGGATTTATGGTGGTCAAGTGCAATTGCTGAGGTTTTAGGTGATGTTCAAGTGTGGAGGCGTATTACAAAATCCATATCTAGTTTCCTAACCCATCTCTAAACCATTTTTACCCATTTTCTAAATCCATTCAATATCCATTTTTCACATTTTTCCAATCCAAACCATGACTTAATTTCATTTTAAATTTGTTTTTCTTAACCCATTTGGTAATCCATTTTCCATTTTATTTTCAAGATCCATTCATAACCAATTTCACAATCCAATTCATTTTAATTGTCCACATTTTATTCATTCATTTCTAAATAAATTTCTACCAATATCCATTCAATTACGCATTCTACTTATCCAATTTCTTTTCCTATTTTCAATTATCCATATTTTATCAATTTATTTCAATTATCAATTCAAAATCCATATTTTATCCATCCATTTCCAATTTCTATTTCAAATATCCATTTTCAATTCAAATTTCCCAAGTCCATTTAATCAAAAGTCCATCATACTTTTTACCAAAATTGCCAAAAAAAAAATATAAAAAGGAAAAGAGAAATAACAAGTATGTGAGGGACATGATTCAGTTACTCCATACACCAATCCTTACAAGCCAAAATCCAATACAATAAAATAGCAAACAAATCCATATGCCTAAACCACTTTCTCAAACACCTCACATCAGGCCAAAACCAATTTCTGGTGCAAGTACATTTCAGAACAAAAGCAAAGACAAAAAAAAATTGTTGAGCCAAACTGCACGCCTTGCCAAAGTGTTCATAACCAGCCAAACCTGCAAACTGTGCTACAAAACCAAACCTTCTGCAATATCCTGATACTCAATACCAACCAGAGTCTACTATGCAAAACCATGACAAAACAACTCTATCTACACAATGAGATCCTACAAAAGGCTACAAAAGCAAAACTTCAATATTCTGCTACAGACATAGACCTACAACTTGTATCGACTAAGACAAGAAAACTGCAGTGAAAAAGAAATCACTATGCAACAAGACAAGTTCAAAAAAAAACTTAATAAACAAGATTTGTTTTTTAGTTAAAAAGAGGAGAGAAAATTGGAAAAAAAAATCTAAACGATTAAAAGAAAGGAAGAAAAATAAACACAAAACCTTGGAACCAACTCTCCATCTTCAGTTATTCACCATAAACAATTTCCTCCCTCTTCATCTCCTTCGATTGGACACCCCTTCTTTTAATCATGTTTCTCTTTTGAAACCTCAACCACTAACATTAACATATTACAAAACTTCCATCACACCTTCTCACTCACACATGGAATAAACAACAGAAAGTTGTTATTTGTTCTTTCTAAGAAAACCATTAAGACAATTTCTCCAAACAACCTCTACCCAACATGCATTTTCCAACCATTCCTTCAAATCAGCATATCAAATTACTTCCACAAACCCTTCATTCTTCACCCAACCCTCACCACAGAAACCTGTAAACCAATTTCAAACAATGCACAAGAATAGGTTGAGAAATGAGAGCGAGATTGAAACGGAGACGGGACCACGAGAGATTTAGAATTGAGGGCACAAAGAGAGTATGCGACCGAGGAAGGGAAAAGCGATTAAGGGTTGAATATAAGGTCGCAAAAGAGATTTTGACCAGAGAGGGGTGCGAGATAAATGCAAATGATTTGAGCATTTTCTTTTGATTATGAAGGTGAATGTAGTGAGCACGATCAAGAGAGATTGAGTTTCAATTTTGGAATCATGTATGTTGTCAACCTTGTTTTACATCTTGGCTTTCTAGGTCATTTGATTTAATATCCAAATGGGTTGTATCATACCCTAAATTTTACTCTTAGATCCTTTAATCTTTTGCATATCATTCTAGGTCATTCATATTGCATATCTAACTATATTTTTAGCCTTTGTTTTGCTTTGTTTCTCCTAGGGAATTAGGGTTTGTTTCAAGAGACTTCAAGGGTTGGCAAATTAGGGTTTTGGATAGATCATCCACCATTTAAGCTCTTAAGACGTGGGATCAAAGGTTTTCTGTTGAGTTGGATTTCCATTGTTCAAGAGGTTGTTTCTTTCAATTATTGTACTCAAGTTTGAGGGAGAGGTGTTGGGTTTTCAATTGTCATGAGCAATTCCTATTAGAGGTTTATCAGGGCACAACATCGGTTTCTTTGAATTGCCACAATGTTGTTGTTTGTTTAGGGTTTCATTAGTGGCTTGGCTGGAAAGATTCTGAATCAGGGTTCTGGTTCTCACCAAGTCATTGTTTCAGTGTGCACTCAAGGCAGGATGATTAGGGTTTCTCACCCTTTGTGTTTAAGATAGGCAAGTTTCATTCATGTTAGATTCAACTGAGGCTAGCAGGTTAAGTATGTGTGTGATCTATTTATGGTCAAGAAAGTGGAGATTTGTTTCACTCTTTAAGTTTGAAGATCATCAAACCAGGGTTTTGTATAATTCAACTTGTTTGTTGAAAGTACAGAGCCATCAAAAGTCAAAGCAGTTGAGTTGTGTGCAACAACTGATTGTGTGGTTCATGTTCGTTTCACAAGAGAATTCAAGCTTACAATCCCATTCAAGATTATTTCAACATGGAATCAAGATATGGTTGAATTGATTCAGAGTCTCAATGCCTTCCTTATTGGGTTCTTAAGGATATTTAAGAGGTGTTTCAAGTGATTTTGATTGGAGTTAATTCAATGAACCTTGGTCGATTCAACTAAGTTGAACCTTTTCATCAGTCCATATATAAGGAAATAGTTCATCTTCAAATTTTATTCAATTTCAAATTCTATTCGAATTCTATTCAAGATCCAATTCATGTCCAAGATCCAAAGTTCAAATTCAAAAGCTTTATCCAAGTTCATAATCACATTTTGAATTTATTTCAAATTTAAACCATCCAAGTCTCTTATTCAAGTTCAACTTCAAGAATCAATCAAATTCATTTCAATTTTAAATTCCATTTTTAAATTTTAATTCATATTCAAGGTTCATGTTTCATCCAAGTTTCAAACTTAATTCTAATCTCAATCCAAATCAAACATCAAGTCTCACATCCAAGCATTTCGATGTCATTTTAAATTTCAAGTGTCAATTTTACTTCCACCCTAACCATGTTTCAAAGTCATATTTAAGTTCAAGTATTTTAGTCAATTTCAAGTGTCAATCACAATTTCACTCCAAATGTAAATCAACTTTCCACAAGGTTCAATATTACAAGGAAACGGAACAAGAAAAGGCTGCATAAAGTTATAATCTTGCACATAGCCACCACTAGGCATCAATGCTCCATAACTGTTCACAAGTTGTTGTTACAAATGTAAAAGAAAAACAGGAAGCTTTCATTACAATTTGTTGTTACAAATGCAAAAGAGAAATGAAAAGATTTCATGAAAAACTCTTACAAGCCGACCATAATTCCCAACCAAACACTACCTCAATCCTATGCCACAACAAGAAAAACTCAACAGCCTTCTACCACAACAAACAAATCATGCCAAAATCTGCACTACACTCTAAAATAATTCACAAACCATCCTACTACAAAGACCAAATTCACAACTTACAATTGTCTTGCACCAAACCTACTGCAACAATATGCCAAAACAACCTGCACTTGCGAGAGCGACAAAACATTGCACAAGAAATCTACAGCAGCACGCCATGAGCCACTCCAAAAAGCCTCTGCTTCACAATACTCTTAAACTTGCATGTACCACACCAATATGAAGAACCCTTTTCACCAAAATGTGCAGGCCAAAATCGTACTACCAGACATGCGATATGCATCACAGATACTACAATGACAGCAATAACAGCAATAGCACCATGTCATACGGATCTGACCTGATCAGGAGGGGACTAATGACTTGCCATGCGTCGTTGATCCGCAAGCTGCTCACAAGAAATATGGAGGAGAAGGGAGTGTACCTGCAAGACACTCCGATGCCAAAGTGAGTAATGGACCAGAGTAGGAGCAAATATAGAAGAGAGGTTAAGAAGAGAAATACCTGACCCTCTAGTGAAAAAGAGAATTTATAGAGACACCCCAACGCAGGGCCAATGGTCACTTGTGTTGGGTTGGATTGCCAGGCCCAACCCAGGTGACTGCTAGGGCTTATGTGGCTTAGTGAAGACCAACACGTGGTATTCGCCCTAGTTTAACCGTCCCGTGATCTCCAGAAGGTGGGTTGACCAGCTCTTTCAGAGGTGGATAGTTGGCTGATGACGTATCCCCGCGGAGGGGACACGTGGAGAATGTATGGAAGAAGTGTTGTCTTGTCTGACGGAGGGACTGTCCTGCTCGAGGGAGTTGTCTGGTCGACAGGGAAAACCTGTGCCCGACATTGGACAATTTGGGCGTATTTGGGCCTTCCCCAAATAGCGTTGGGCTGGGCCTGCTCGACGGATGGGCAGGCCTGGGCTCAGTCCAGAACAAGAGCCCCCTAAATCGTAGCTCCAAAGTGAAGGAGCGAGGACTTGATGGTACTGCGTCAGGGAGAAAAGATGCACGAGGAGGGTCCTTCACGGGACTACCGTGTCGAGGGTAAAGAGCGCGAGGAGGAAACTTGGTCGGTCTGACTTATCGAGGATGCTGGAGCGTAGAAATCTCGGTCTTGTCGGGCAATCAAGTCGAGGAGGTGGAAAGCTGGCGCGTCCTCGCCTGTTCGTGCACGTGGGGGAAATGAAGGGACGTGACTTTTTGTGAGGCCATGTGTACAACTGTCAATGGGCCGCGTGGGGGGGGGGGGGGGGGGGGGGCTACCCTAGGGTACTCGAGTGCTTATGGGCGCTTTGAGTCCCGCGCTGGGTATATAAATAGGCGGGACCCCACCCATTTGCCATTTTTTCTTTCACTCATTTACGCACGTGACGATTTAGTTCCGCTCTTGCATTTGTTTGCTAACACCGTTGTAGCATCCTCCATGTACTCCGTCGTTACATCCATTCCAGTAAGTTCCTTTCCTCTAATATTTTACTTTCTTTATCCTTGATGCCGACGTCGGGGGCGTGATGAATGTCCCAAGGAGGGCGAGGGTCTTCCGTCGCATACGGCGGCATATCCTTAGGTTTAAGATGAAGGCCCCGAGGACGTCTTAGGGTTGTAGTATGTGTCGCTACTGCGAAAAACACCCGGCGGAAAACAAAAGAGTCGCCATGTTTCGTTATTTATCCCAAAGAGAGGGAAAGGAAACGATTAGAAAAACCTGACGAAAAGGGAAAAGAAGAGGTCATCATAACCAAGTCCTGGATTCGGGAGTCGGTTACGCAAGGGGAAGGTATTAGCACCTCTCACGCCCGTCGTACTCGACGGGATCCATGATTTGTTGTCTATCTAAAAAAAAGATTAACTATCTATGCTAAAGGTCAAAGGACAAAAGAAAAAGAAAGGACTCGGCAGAGCATCGCCGCTCTGTGCCTACGTATTCCCTCGTGCAATGGGAAAGTCAGAGTCAACGTAGTTCGGCTAACTACAGGTGAAAGGGGGAAGATTGCTCGCCAAGACATCGCGTCTTGTGCCTACGTACTTTCATCTGGTATGAAATATCAGAGAAAACGTAGTTCGGGCTAAAAAAGACCACGAGTTGGTTCAAAATTTTTTAGGCCCGAGTACGGTTAACAAGCAGTTCTAGTAGTTGGTGTATGCAGCTCGACCATTGGAGACTTAGGCGTTATTGTTTGCGGTAGAACTAAAAGTTAACAACACTCTTTTATCTGAAAATATTTTCCTTGATTAAACTCCCGAAGGATGAAAAAGATTTGAAGTGTTTTTGTGTTTTTTAGAGAAGAAGTGTTTTGATTATTGAGTGTTTATAATGTATGTTGTACTAAAGTCTAAAAACTAGGAGCGAATGCATCGTATATCGTCCTAAGGACGTATACTAAACACTGTAGGAAATTGAGAGGTAGCCACTCAATCACCATTTCCCAAGTACAAGGCTCATGGCACAACATCCATTATCTTTATTAAGTATGTTAGAACTGTATGAAGATGAGGAAGAGAGAAAGGAAACTAAAGGGGACTAACTCAAAACCCTAAAGTTATCATGCAAAGTGGACTTAGAGTTGAGATGCAAAAGGGGACTACCTAATGTTGGCATGCATAGTTCGAATCCTAATGTCTATAACCATCCCTTAACCAAGGAAGGTTAAGTCCTAAGGGGAACATGGCAAGGAAAGACCAAAAGGAGAAAACACAAATAAAATGCCACATGCAAATACACAAATGCACACTTAGAATGGTGGGAGGGAGGAAGAAGTGTGTGGGACAATAGCCGCCACAAGCTCGTCTCGACCTCAACAGCGATGCAATAATGATGCAAACATGGAAAGGAAAGCCATATATGGAAACTAACAAACATGCAAAGAGTCATCACTTTGAACCACATATATAACTATGCATCCAAGTGGAAAATGAATACAAGTATCGACAAAATCATGATCAATCAAACACGAACAGTGGAAAACACCAAAAACATTTCATTCCTAATACATCATATCAATTTATGAAGATTCAAAGTGAAACGGTATGCGAACAATCAAGCAAAGTAGAAAAACAGGTATGCCATCACCGTGTTAATCGGTTAACCCCCAGGGTTAATCGGTTAACACACTGTTAACGTTTGAAAACTTTGAAAATTTGAACTGGTTAATCGGTTAACCATATGCGTTAACCGATTAACACTGTAAAAACTTTGAAAAATTTGAAGATTTGAAATGGTTAATCGGTTAACCATATGCGTTAACCGATTAACACTGTGCTGACAACAGAAAATAGCAATGCATAATCACTTTTCAACAGCTTATCACTTCTTCAAACATGCCAATGATCACATAATAAGCCATGCGCGAAATTAAATCAGAAAACCATGATTCCAACAACATATACACAGATCCAAACAACATCAACACAGATCATATGAATCAAAATGCAGCAAATCAATCGAAAATGAAAATCATCATGATGAACATGCAATTAAGCTAAAAACAGAATCGGATCGAGAATTTCCAACCTATGAAGCGGAGATTTGCTTCGATTGATATTAATTTGCTAGAAATGAGTAGATCGAAGCAAGAAACCCGGAATACTTCAAGATCCAACCTAATCCTTGTAGTAGAGATGGAAATCCTTCAAGATTAAGCCAAATTGCTTCCAATAATCACTTCTAGCTTCACTTCAAATTTCAGATCTGAATTTGCACGAAAATTGAATGAAGAAACTAATCCAATGGAGATGATAAATGAAGGTTTAAGCTCAAGAATTAATGGATTCCAATGGAGAATCAATTAATTCAATGGATGAAGAGCTTTGGTGAGGGTTTTGGAAATGATGAAATTGAGAGAGATTTGAGAGAATTGAGAGCAATTCTGAATTTGAAATGGGAATTATGAGAGTTAGATGATTGTGGTTTGGAGTGATTCAGTTAAGTACTCTTTTGGCTTGGATCCAAAACAAGGTTTGGAAAGTGGATTGGAAAATTTGGAATGGAATTAGGAGTGGGATTTTGGAGGGAATTGAATTAATTTGAAAACTAATCCAAATTTCAAAATGGTTCTAGATCCTTCCCAAGTGTAAAAATGAATTTCCAAATGACCAAAATTGGACCCCAAATGGCTCTGCATTGAAAAATCACGTACAGAGGCAAAAATCACATTGGTTAATCGGTTAACCTTATAGGTTAATCGATTAACCCCTTAAAATTTTTGAATCTGGGCTGATTTTTCACTGGTTAATCGGTTAACCATATGCGTTAATCGATTAACACCTTCAAAATTTGAATTATGGCGCCTTTTGGAGGGAAACCTGTCCGTTTGCCCGTTTCTTGCTGTTTCGAACCCTGTTATGTTTCTGGAATGTGTTATTGAATGCTATAACCATGAGATTGATCATGATATCCTGAACGCTACTTTCTTGGCTGAAAATAACCTGCAAAACAAAATAAAATCGGTCACCCGACCGCTGGGCAAAATAAATGTCGGAGCCCGCTGCTTTGATTCCTTGCGCTGAGGGTGAATTCTGAGCCACGGGAAAACCTTGATCCCCTGTCTCAAGAAAATATACTATGCAATGCAGAAATTCTAGAAGAAAAATGAAATGAAACAAAAGCCAAGTCAAGAAAAGGTTGGGCAAATTTTAGGGTGCAACAACGTGAATGTCTCAGGGACGATCGAGCTGTTGAGGATGGTGATCCTGGGGATACATGTTAGGTTTAGATGGGTGTCCCAGGGACGTATGATAGGGTTAGATGCATGCCCTGGGGATGCTGATGGGGAACAGATGAATCCCCCGATGAGGGATGCCAAGTTGGTTGTTGTGCCAACGTGGTCGCCGTCCTCGTCGCCCTTTCACTTGACCTACGGTGGAAGGGTGAATTTGATCTTTGAACGTCGAATTCACCATTTCCTTCTGATTTTCAGGTGAACATGACTTCATGGGTCCCGAGGACCATGGACGTAGATGTGGAGCCAGAGGCTCTGACCGCCGAAGTGCAGACCCGGTCAGTCGAGGACTGGGTAGCTGAAGAACCCTTAAATACGCCCTCTTACTTCGTCGATGACGAGACTGGTGCCTTTGCGATTGTCGAGGACAAGTACGCGGATTCTCCCATTGGTTGGAAGGTGTACCGGTCAAGGGAGCACCATCGAATATGTTCGATGTTCGGGAAGATGAGGTTCCCGATGTACAAATTTTGTTTTCGGGAGGCTGGTCTCAGGCTTCCCCCCACAGATTTCCAACTGGGGGTCTTTGACTGGTTGAAGTTGGCCCCCTCACAGCTGCATCCTAACGCTATAGCTTTTATCCAGGCGTACGAGCTCGTCTGCAGGTATCTGGAGGTCGGGGCCACTTTCTCGCTCTTCTTTCGCCTTTTCCACTTACAGAGGCAGACGGTCGATGGCCGACAGGGATGGGTTTTGCTGAAGCAGCCAAGGAAACTCTTCCGGACATATATGGATTCTGTTAGGGACTTCAAGGCTCGCTTTTTCATGGTCCGGCCCATTTCCCACGGGGCGTGCGACTCCCTATATCGGCGAGAGGCCCGTGAGATGGACGGGCAGCGGGTAGATGTTTTGGTGTCGAGGGTGCCGTTAGAGTGGACGGAGGAGCACTTCAAGAACGGCACGGACCACTATATAGTACGGCCGGGGACTATGGATGAGGAAGACTTGGCGGGATATCAGAAGATAGTATCCTTCGTGGCCAGCTTACCTTCGACCAGATTGGTTACGCTCGACAACAAATATATCCTCGACAGCCAGAGGCGTGTTTGTCAACAAAGGAGGTTGATCAGCACGAAGGCTCTGCTCGAGTGCTCATCCGATGAGGAGGATCTCTATTTCCTAAGTGGTGGTCGACCTTCTGCCTGACCTTCTGATCGTTTTGTTTGTTTGCTGAACTTTTTTTTTCTATTTTGTTTTGCAGGGAGCATGTCATCTACCGAAGAATGCGTGAGGAAATTGGCGGCCTCGAGAGTCGCGGCAAAAGTCGGGAAGAGCAGGGTTGCCCAGGTGGTCCAGCAGGCCGTATCGGACCAGGGAGGAAGGGGATCTTCGTCATCGCCTCAAGGCAGTCAGTCCCGGACATCACAAGGAGCTTCTAAGTGGGCGATATCCCAGCTGTCGGAGACCGTCGTTGACCTTACGGAGGGGCTCTTCAAGGATGGATTTCTCATCCCCCTACCACCAAAAGCCTGGGTTCTTTCATGGCGCAAGATCGCCAGTCGTGCCGACCATGGAGGCGAAGGTAATCCTCGGGGAGAGTCGGGCTACCCGGAGGCAGGTGCTTACCGAGGATCTGGCTGCCATGATGCGGGTTTTCTCGACAACTTTAGTTCTAAGTGATGAAGGTTGCTCCTATGTCGAGCTGGCCAAGCTGCAAGGTGACCTCATCTTTGCTTAGTAGAGGTTGACTAAGCTGACTGCAGAGCTGGACCTGAGCAAGGAGGAAGTGGCCGCGCAGCATAAGAGGGGGGTCGATGCTGAGGAGAAAGTGAAAGTTGCCAAGGAGGAACTGTTGAAGCTGCGGGCTCGCGTGGGGGTGCTAGAGAACTCACTTCGTGTCGTCGAGGGCGAAACGGACGAGGAGAGGCTTCTGGTTTCCCGCGCTGATCTGTTGGGAAGGATTTGCGAGCTTGAGCATGACTGCCTGGAAGCGATTGAAGTCGGGTTCGCCGGTGCTGTGAATAAACTCAAGGCGGTGAACTCCGAGGTTGACTTGGTTACAGACGGGATAGGGCCCTTCCACCAGTTCATCGATGGGTGGGTGGTCGCCCCTGGTCGCGAAGATGATGGAGATGCTACCCCAGATGATGAGCCCGAGGCGGACGGATTCGAGAGCGTATAGATGTTTACGGGCCTGCGTGCTCATGGTTTTTAGGCCTGCACGCTAATGTTTCATTGATTTTTGTTAAGTTCTTTTGTCGGGCATGCATGCCCTTTTATGGTGTAGACGAATACTGGGTTAGTGTTTGTCTTTTATGATACAATATTTTCGTTAAGTGTGTGCTCGTTTATGTTTGCATGTTTGCATGCTCGTTTTATTTCTGCATGTTTGTATGCTCGTAATGTATGTTTATTACGCTTGTTTTGTATGTTTGTTGGAAGTGTTAGCTCGACAATTATTGTGCCCGGTAGTGTAGGGAACTGGCCGGTTGACCGGTGAGGTTACCTGGTCGGTTATGGAGGTGGACCACGGTTGGGGACCTAACCCTGCGGGGTAAACGCCCCATCGCGAGCTCGGTGTTCTGCCATTCTTGGTACTGCGACGGAGACTCTCGATTGAGGGGTCTCCATCGAGCAGAGAATTTTGCCTGCACACACAAAAGGAAGATGCTTGATATCTCGTTGATTCCAACGAGATGCGGTCGTACCACGTCGCACTCTTGTGGTCGCAAGGAGTGTCCTTGCGGGAAGTGTTTAACTGTAGTATTTCTTTAGCTTTTCAGTGTTCTATGGTCGATCTATTTCGTCCCCATGTAAGTTCTCGAGATAGTAGGCCCCGTGCTCCGTTTTGTCCTGGACACGATAGGGGCCTTCCCAATTCGCGGCGAGTTTTCCTTCGTGTGAGTCCTTTTGGTTTCTTCGCAACACCAGGTCGCCGACCTGGAATTCGCGCTTTAAGACTTTGTTGTCGTAGCGAAGGGCGATTTTTCGTTTTAGTGTGGCTTCACGGAGAGCTGCTACTGATTGGATCTCTTCGACCAAGTCGAGCTCATCCCGGAGAGCCTCGTCGTTGGTTTCCTCCTCGAGGGGAGATTCAGTTCTTCTGGACGGTTCTCTTATTTCCACCGGGATGACCGCCTCGGTTCCGTACGTGAGTCGAAACGGGGTCTCTCATGTGGTCGAGTGAGGGGTTGTTCGGTAGGCCCAGAGCATGCTGTGGAGATCCTTGATCCATCCTTTCTTTGCGTCACCGAGTCTTCGTTTTAGACCTCGGAGAATTATCCTGTTCGAGGCTTCTGCTTGGTCGTTCGTTTGTGGGTGTTCCACCGAAGTATAATGGTGCTTGGTCCCGAGTTTGGTAACGAAGTATCAAAAATTCATGTCGGTGAACTGTGTCCCGTTGTCGGTGACTACGGCGAGCGAGACTCTGAACCTGGTGAGGATGTTCCTCTTGTAGAAACAGAGTATGTTGTATGTCATGATCTTGGCGAGGGCTTCGGCCTCGATCCATTTGGTGAAGTAGTCGACGCCCACTATCAGATATTTGTTCTGATAGGAGCCTAAGGTGAATGGGACGAGGATGTCCATCCCCCACCAGGCGAACGGTTAAGGGGAGGAAAGGGATTTGAGCTCACTCGGAGGGGCGAGGTACATGTCCCCATGCCTCTTGCACTTGTCGCACTTCCTGACGTGTTCCTTCGTGTCCTCCTACATCGTCGGCCAGTAGTATCCGGCCCGTAAGGCTTTCCTCGCCAAAGATCATCGTCCGAGGTGTTAGGCATTGATGTCTTCGTGGACCTCGTGCAAGATGGTCGAGGCTTGGGTTCTGTCGACCCATTTGAGGAGAGGAATCGAGAAGCCCCTTCGGTATAGTTTATTTTCGAGTAGCACATATGAGCAGGATTGTCGTTTGACTGCATTGGTCTCCTTAGTATTGTTTGAGAGGCGCCTTGTGCTGAGGTAGGCGTGTATTGGGGTCGTCCAACAGTCGGCGTCCCCGATAGCATTGACGTCGAGCAGCGTTTATACCCTCTCCGTACTGGGTCGAGCGAGGATCTCCTAGACGACGGATTGGTTTCCGCCTTTCTTCTTGGTGCTCGCCAACTTTGAGAGGACGTCTGCTCGTGTGTTCTGCTCGCGAGGCACGTGTTGTACTTCCGAGGAGTCGAAACTCTTCATCCGCTCCCTGATAAGAGCTAAATACTCGGCCAGGTTGTCGTTCTTCACTTGGTACTTGCCCCGGACATGGGATGCGGTCAACTGGGAGTCCGTGAAGATCCTTATTTCCTTGGCTCCGAGACCCTCTGCCCGGCAGAGTCTGGTCAGAAAGGCTTTGTATTTGGCCTGGTTGTTCGTTGTTGGAAAGGCCAGCGTTAGGGAGACTTCCACGACAGTGCCCTCCTTGTTTTCAAGGATGATGCCCGCGCCGCTTCCTGAGGGGCTTGAAGCTCCATCTACAAAGATGGTCCACTTGTGGGTAGTCGGGGTGGACTCTGCCGCGGGAGTCATCTCGGCAACGAAGTCGGCCAGGAAATAGGCCTTGAGAGTATTTCTACCTTCGTAGATGATGTCAACCTCAGAGAGTTCCAGTGACCATTTCAGCATGCGCCCAACCATGTCAAGACGTCCGAACAGCTGCTTGATGGGCTGTTCAGTTCTGACCACGATGGTAGGGGCCAGGAAGTAGTGTTGGAGCCTCCTGGCCGCGTAGATTAGGGCCAGGGCGACTTTCTCAATCCGCTGATATCTTACTTCTGGGCCATGGAGGGCCTTGCTCGTGAAGTAGATCAGTTTGTGTTTGTCAGGGGTTTCCCGGATCAGCATGGCGCTTACAGCCTCATTTGACACGGCCAAGTACAAGTAGAGGACTTCCCCGACATCGGGCCTCGTCAGAACGGGTGGTTCTGACAAGACACGTTTGAGGTGGAGGAGGGATTGTTCTCATTCCTCCATCCATTCGAACGCATCTTCCTTTCAGTAGCATGAAGAACGAGAGGGCGTGTTGTGCGGACTTGGCGACAAAACGGGACAACGACGTGAGTATCCCGTTGAGGGACTATATCGATTTCTTTGTGCTCGGTGTTGAGATATCGGAGAAGGCCCGAAACTTGTCCAGGTTCGCCTTGATCCCCCGTTCGGTCAGGTAGAATCCGAGGAACTTCCTCGCGCGCACCCCGAAGGTGCACTTCTCCGGGTTGAACCGCATCCTGCACTTCCTTGCTGTCTTGAAGACTTTCTTATGGTGCATCATGTGGTCGACCTCCGTGCAGGACTTGACGATCATGTCGTCCATGTATACCTCGAGCATGTCGCTGATCTCTCCCCGGAAGACTTTGTTCATCATTCGTTGGTAGGTGGCGCCGGTGTTTTTTAGGCCAAAGGGCATTACGTTGTAGTAGTAGTTGCCCGACTTGGTCATAAACACTGTGCTCTGCTTGTCGGCCTCGGCCATGAGGATCTGGTTATACCCCGAGTAAGCTTCCATGAAGGAGAGTAGTTTGAAACCCGCCGAGTTATCGACGAGCATGTCAATGTTGGGGAGGGGATAAGCGTCCTTAGGATATACCCGGTTGAGATCAGTGTAGTCAACACACATCCTCCATTTTCCATTAGATTTTTTGACTAATGCAATGTTGAACAGCCAGGTTGAATACCAGGCTTCCGAAATAAAATTTGCCTCTAGGAGGTCTTCTACAACTTTTTCAACCGCCACCGACTTTTAAGGGGACTGCCTACGTCTATCTTGCACTACGGCCCTAGCGGACAGGTTAATGGATAGCTGGTGGCTGGAGACTTCGGGGTCCAGTCCGGACATCTCTGTGGCACTCTAGGCGAAGAGGTCAGTGTTCTCACGGAGGCAGGCCTTCAGCTGCTTCCTTGCTAGGTCGGGCAGCCCCGCCCCAATCTTCACGGTCCTAGTCGTGTCTGTTCCGAGGGTTATGATCTCGAAGTCCCCGTCTGAAATGGGGCACGTTGGGTGGATGGGCTTCCCTTTGGTGGTTGGAGGAATGTCTTCGGGGGCGTCCTCGTGAGCTGGCTCTTCGGCGAAAAGGCAGTCGAGGTCTACGGCATCGACATGATCCTTTGGTTTGTTCTCCTGGACGGGGGAGGGCTTAGTTGCTTTAGTCGCGGGGCCGATTGTACTAAGGCCCTTCATCGCTGCTTCAAAACATCGCCTGGCAACTTCTATGTCTCTGTTGAGGGTGACGACGGCTCCCAGCTAGGTATAGTACTTCATCTTCAGGAGGACGGTCGATGGCACCGCGGTTAGTTTGGCCAGTATCGTCCTGCCGAGGATGCAGTTGTACAGAGAGGGGCATTCGACGATCAGGAAATAGACATTGATTTTCCTGGTCGTTTCCTTTATCTTGAAGGTGACCTTGATCTCTACGTATCCCCATGGTCTTGTCGTTGTTCCATTGAAGCCCTAGACGTCAGACCCCAGGTAGGGCGTCAGGTTAGTTTCGTCGAGCTGAAGTGTCGAGAAAAGGTGGGTATACATGATATCCATTGAGCTCTCTCCGTCGACCAGGATGCGGCGGACGTCGAAGATGGCCATCTGTGCCCGTATCAACAGAGGTATGGCCGAGTTGGGGGTTCCCCCGAGGAGCTCTTCGAGGTAGAAGCTGATCGGGTTAGATCGCCCGTGGAACTTATCGAGCGTGCTCATCTTGCCTGAGCTGTTGCTCATTAGTTTGTCGAACTTTCTTTTAACTGACCCGATCGTGAGCTTGCTCTGGGTCCCGCTTGAAATGACCAACGCTCTTGAGAATATTGCCACCGGCTGACTGGGTGCACTGGCTCTTCAGGCAGCTGAAGCTCGGTGGGGAGACCAAGTTCCCTTAGCGCAAACCAGTCCTCCGCCCGACCAACGCTAAGGGACAACTGCAGGTCGGATTCGTTGTCGGGAAGGGGAAGGTCCTCGACCCTTTTGGCCTCAGGAGCTTTCTTCCAGGGGGCATCTCCTCCCCTGGTGTACCTCTTTAGGTGCCTGTCCTTTATTAGAATTTCGATTGCATCCTTCAGGTGGATGCAATCCTCCGTCACGTGCCCATGGCTTCGGTGGAAGCGGTAGTATTTAGATTTGTCCATGTTGGCTTTGCTTGGTGCCGGTTTTGGAAAATGGACACCTCCTCGGACAAACTCCGAATTGGCGCACTCAGCCAGTATGCGCTAGCGGAAAGCGACTAGGGTCGTCTATTCAGTAAAACGGCCAACGGGGCCTCTCTGCTCCCGGGGTTCTCGGGGAGGATCCTCTTGTCGTCTGTCTCCCCTGCACCGGGGGCTGACGATCCTTTGTCTCGGGACCCACAGGGGGTTTCTCGGTTGCGGGTTTCACGGGCAGTGTTGGCGGCCTTGATCTCCTCGAACCGGATATAATGGCGGGCTCTCTCGAGGAAGTCTTGGAGGGTGTCTGGCCGGTGGATGGCAATAGCCTTGTAGAACTTAGAGCCTCGGCGTTGGCCTTGCTCCATTAGGTATAGCTTCATATCGTCTGAAGTCGTGACCTGGACCGCCTCCCTCGTGAACCTCTCAATGTAGTTCCTGAGAGGCTCATCCGGGGCCTGGATGATTGCACCCAGCATGGCCTCCGTCTTTGTATGTCGCCTTGGCACCGTGAAATTCTGTGAGAATAGATCCTTCAGGACACTCCAAGATGTGACGGACTCAGGCTCCAGGCTTTTGTACCATGCCATGGCGCCTTTCCTCAGTGTTCTCGGGAAGAGCCTGTACTTGATGGCTCCCCGAACGTTCATGTAGTCAAGCATCGCCTCGATATCCTCCAGATGGTCGTCTGGGTCTGAGGTGCCATCGTACGTTGAGAGTACGGGGGGTTTCTCCATCCCGTGGAGGATGGGGGTCGCCATGATTTCCCATGATAGAGGGGTCATGTAGTCATCCTCGTCGCTATGAATCGGGGATTGCGGAGGCGACGGTTTGTATCGAGGAGATAGGTTATACCCCCTTGGTCTTCTGGTCGAGGATTCAGGCATGTTCGCCCTTGGCTCCGGGGGACGCCTCTCCTTCCGGGGTGGTGACCTTGCTCGTTTCTTAGAGGTCACAGGTTGGGGCCTCTCCAGCTGTGGTCAGTGCCCCGCAGTTGGGGAGAGGGGCTCCGAGAGTTCCCACGCTGATTTCTCAATGGAGGAGAGCGGGATGAGGTATCATGTTCCAGCGTGCCGATGCTCATTCTATCAGAACAACATATGGTTTGTCTAGTTAATGGTCGTGAAGAGAGCGGTTATCATTGGATCCACCCCAGCGGGCGTGGAGATGGGCTGGAAGACCGCCAGGCTCCTCGCCCGAGGAACGACATGATGTGCAGCGTCTTCGGACAAAGGAGAGGCAGTCTGGCCATCCCTGACCTCGATCTTGCGTGCTTGAGATGTCCCCAGCTGGTTGTCGCTTTTGGTTACCGGGGTGAAGGCGGAATCGGGAACAGCGTCATCGTGATGTGGGCTAGTCATGATCTTGGAATTTAAAAAGATGAAGCTTTAGTTCTCTGCTCGGAGGAACGGGGAAGCTTAGTTTCCCATAGACGGCGCCATTGATATGACTTGATTAGGAGGGGACCAATGACCTGCCACACATCGTTTATCTGTAAGTTGCTCACAAGAAATATGGAGGAGGAAGGGGTGTACCTGCAAGACACTCCGATGCCAAAGTGGGTAATGGACCAGAGTGGGAGCAAATACAAAGGAGATGTTAAGAAGAGAAATACCTGAACCTATAGCGAAAGAGGGTATTTATAGAGAGACCCGAGCACAGGGCCAACAGTCACTTATGTTGGGTTGGATTGCCAGGCCCAACCCAGGTGACTACTAGGGCTTACGTGGCGTAGTGAAGACCAGCACGTGGTCTTCGCCCTAGTTCAACTGTCTCGTGATCTCCGGAAGGTGGGTTGACCAGCTCTTTCGAAGGTAGTTAGGTGATGACGTGTCCCCACGGAGGGGACACGTGGAGAACGTGTGAAAGACGTGTTGTCCTACCCGACGGAGGGACTGTCCTACTCGAGGGAGTTGTCTGGTCGACGGGGAGAACTTGTGCCCGACATTGGGCAATTTGGGCCTATTTGGGCCTTCCCCAAATAGCGTTGGGTTGGACCTGCCCGACGGATGGGCAGGCCTGGTCCCAGTCCAGAACACATACACTTCTACAAGCCATAACCTGTTACAAAAAGAAAAAAGAATATAACAGAAAAGGGGAGGAAGAAGCAAACGAAAAAAAATCAGAATAGAGAAAGAGAGGACATTTCCTTAAACCTCTATCAAGTTTAAATTTGTTGAACCTTTTTGTCACCTTTATCGCATTTGAACCTATCCCTTACATCAGAACCTCTTCATCTCCCTTAAAATGTTCAACTACACTTAACCACAACGATCCTTATTCTCTGCCGACAACAATGGCTCCGTTGTGACGAAATCGTTTCGAAACAACAAAAAACCTCAACCTGCATAACAGAGAAAACACATAATCTATACAAACACTGAAGAAGCAAAGCAGAGTCGAGAGTGATATGAACAGAAAGTTACAAGCAAGAGAAACGAAAATTGAAAAGAGAAAGATTCTGCGAAAAATAAGACGAACCTTGTCTCGTCTTCTTTTCCTTATCATTTCTGTTTTTTTATCCTCCACCGTTTGCCTTGCGATTTGGCCAAGCAACAATTAGCAGTACCAAACTCCTTCCATCCTCGAGACCACTGACGTACGTCAAGCAAGAGAAGCTAATTCGAAGGAGACAGAGAGATCACAACGAGAAGAGAGACGGAGAGCAAGCCAAAGAACCTGAATTCGCGAGCAGAGAAGTAGAAAAGTGGTACGTTTGTTCCTATCATTTAAACAGAATTAAGATGAAAGACTTTTTTCTTTTAAACGGATGTGTATTGGACTCAGTAGGGTTTCATTTTTTTCTTCATTTTCTTTAAGCATAAACCGAACCGGGTCAAAACCGACCTGGTTGGCTATGACCCAGCGCCCCAACTTCTGTTAGGCTTGATCCTTCACTCTTCACCATCCATAAATCACATACGCACCCCCTGGCCCATTTTCTTGTATTTTTTTTATTTTTTTTATTTTGTTAAATTCATGTTTTTTTTAGATTTTTCCTTTTACATTTTCACTTTTTAAATTAATTTTTAGGATTTCTTCTAATTTCATTTATTCTTCATGTTGTTATTTATTTAGAAAAACTTTTAACTAATATTTTCAAAAAAAATTTAGTTTGATTATAGTAAGTTAAATTAATTAGTCTTTTTATTATTGATTAAAATATTTATAAAAAAAAACCTTCAAATATTTTTTCTCAATTAATTTGGTAGATTAATCTTTTCCATTTTAATTCATGTTTAGGTTTTAATGTTTGATTTCTATTTTTATCAACTTTCTTGATTTCTAACTTTTGCGACCTGTAACTTAGACATATGTTGTTTCAATCTCATGATTTTGATCCTTGTCTCGATTACCTCTTGCTCTTTATTTTGTTCATTATTCATCTAACACGTGCATTTTTGTCATATTATTTCTCTTTGCCTGATTTTATTTTATGTCTGGTACTTACTTGATCATGTTTCTCTTATTGATTCATATCGATTACTTGTTTGCCTATTGCTTTGCATGTTCCCTTAGGATCTCCTAGCTCGGCTTTTTTTTCGTTTAAGATTGAGGTAGGATAGATTTAGGCTCTTAATCTTTGCATGACAACATTAGGTTAGCATCTTACCTGTAGATTCCAAAGGAAATCATCCCTTACGTTAGCTACCATGTCATGTTTAGGATCGTCTAGTTCACCATTCCCTTGAGACCTTGTTAGAGTCTTACCCGTTATCCTAGGCTTAGGATTAGAGTCGTCGTACTCTATGTGAGTGTCATGATTATGAACACTTACTATTCTTTTCCCTTTCATCCTAGCCTTATGATTAGAATCACCGTACCCTATGTGAATGTCAAGATTATGAACACTTACTATTCTTTTCCCTGTCATCCTAGCCTTAGGATTAGAATCATCGTACTCTATGTAAGTATCTTGCCTAGACATTTATTTTCCCTTTTAACCTAGCCTTAGGATTAGAGTCGCTACACTCTATGTAGGTGTCTTGCCATGAACATTTACTTCCCTTTCGAAACTTGACCACAGTCAAGAGTTTCTCACCCGTAGTTAGATGAACTACAAACGCTCTGATTTCTCATTCCTTAATGAAGGTAGGTAAGTATAAGGATATCTATCCTTGGCGAACTCAATAACAACTAACTTCCATTTTCTCTCGCCCTCGTGTGATCGAGACTAACCCCTAGTTTGGTGAACTAGGAATACTCTGATTCCATCCTAGTTAGGATACGTAGGCACGAGATGCGATGTCTTGGCAAGCATACTTTGTATATAACCTAGGTCTTTACCTTAGCACATTTTCCTTAGCAAGCAAACTTTAGCATAACAAAAATACTAACAAGAGGTCCCTGTAGAGTACTATAGATACTTAGGATACTGACACCTTCCCTGGGTATAACCAACTCCCGAACCTTAAATCACTTAGCTTTGTTGTTACATAGCACACTTAGCTCGGTGGTGAATTTCAATGATTAGTGATTCAAGTTAACTAATAGCTTGATATCTGATTCTCATCGCAACAGGTTGCAACTGAAGCGACCCACTCCATCTAATTAAACCTTTTCCATCATACTTACATTCGGGCCTTATGGATACCAGGCCTTGTGCCAAATGATTTCATTAATGCACCTCAAAATCTCTTTTACCCGCCCCTTTTTTTTGTTTATAATTTTGTTAGGATTTATTTCAATTTCATTTTTATTGGTTTTAAATTTTGTTATTAATTCAGAAAAATTTCTCAACCAATATTTTGAAATTCTTTTTTATGTTTTAGTTTGAAATTAATTATATTTATTTAAATAGATTAGTCATTTTGTCTTATTGATTAAATAATAAAAAACCTAAAAAGTATTTTCTCAATTAATTTTGAAGATTAATATTTTTTTTCATTTTAATTTGTGTTTAAATTTTAAATATTTAGATTTTTAATCTTTGATTTCTATTATTATTAACTTTCTTGACTTCTAACTTTTGTAACTTGTAACTTAAACATCTTTTGTTTTGATCTCATGATTTTGATCCTTGTCTTGACTATCTCTTGCTCATATCTTGTGTTCACCATGCATCTTTTGTCATATTACTTCTCTTTGTCTAATATGTGATTGGTTGCTTTCATGCTTTAGTCATGCTTTCTCTTGCTAATTAATCTTGACATTTGAGCTTTGCTTTGCTTATTTATTTGCTTTCACATGTTCCCTTAGGATCTCCTAATTCAACTTAATTTTCGATTAAGATCAAAGTAAGATAGATTTCAGGTTCTCGGTCTTTTGCATGACAACATTAGGATAGACTTACCCTTTAACCTCAACTTTAAGACCATTATTGTATGACAACATTTAGGATTCAGTCTCCCATAGATTTTCCTTTCTTTTTGCGTCCAAAATCGTTTCTCAATTAAATTCCAAAGGAAAGGATTCCCTTTGCTGACTTTATGTCATGTTTAGGATAACTTAGCTTACCTTATTCCTCCTTCCCTTTCATCCTAGCCTTAGGATTAGAGTTGCCTAACTCTATGTGAGTGTCATTGCTATGGACAGTTACCTTCCCTTTTATCCTAGTCTTAGGATTAGAGTTTCCTAACTCTTTGTATGTGTCTTGCCATGGACACTTACCTCCCCTTTTAACCTAGCCTTAGGTTTGAGTTTCTTAACTCTATGTAAGTGTCATGGCTATGGACACTTACCTCCACCCTTGGAACCATGATCACTATCAAGAGTTCCTCACCCATAGTAAGGTGAACTACAAATGCTCTAATTCCATCTTTTTTAAGATACGTAGGCACGAGATGTGATGTCTTGGCGAGCATACTTAGAAATAAACCCCTAGGTATTTCCCTTAGCAAGCAAACAATAAGTATAACACAAATACAAATAAGAGGTTCCTATGAAGTGCTACAAATACTTAGGATGCTAACACCTTCCCGAGGTATAACCAACCCCCGAACCTTAAATCTCTTAGCATTGTAGTTACATTGTGCAATTAGGGTTTTATCGATATTTTCCCTTTCCTTTGGATAAATTAAAGTTCGGTGGTGAAATTCAAAGATTTGAGATTCCAGTTAATTCAATAGCTTGATATCCCATTTTCACCACAACAGCTCCCAAGCTCAAAAGGTTACTCACCTCTTTCCAGGAAACTTGCTCACGACGCCTTCTGTGTTTGTGCGACGGGCTCTTTACCTATCCTTCATGGTCCGACCCAGCTGTGTCTTTCGATCAGCTCCTCCGGCTCTCATAAAAGAATACTTGGTGTGGCTCGACAAGGTTCAATCCAAAAAGAAGTAGCACTGGGAGACTATAGACATCTACAACATGGTCAACTTGTATAGAACCGGCCCTAAGTCCAACCCCTGCATGTTGTTGGCTTTACTTTTCTTCTGGGAAGTTTTGACGAACACTTTCTAGCTGCCTTGCGGCATATTGACGCCAAATCTCTTCGAAGGTTCTTCTATTACTAGTCCGAGCCCCGTAGGTGCCGTTTTCTGTCTGACATTGCAGACTTATAATCGGTTCACCATTCGACGCCCTGCTTACAAGAATTTCATTTCCGACAACTACAATGTTGTCATCCAAGATGTCTCTGACTAGGAACATATCAATTTATTGGCGTTCTGGCTTTCCTATTATATATTTTGATCTAGTTCTTTACAGGTGGCAAAGAAATTCGTCCTTTTGGCTATCTAACTCTATGAAGGACATAAGCTTTCTCTCAGCAAATTACTTCTGGTCAATCTTTACCAATCCTTTAGTAAAGCCTCCAACAAACTCAAGCACTTTCTTGAGAACACCAAAAGTAAGTCCTTTCCACTCTCTGGCCCTTTATGGCTCTTGCAATTGTGGCTAAATGCCACCTTTGAACCAAGGCTTGGAGTCTCCCTCTCTCAAGAACTAGTTTGTGCGACCAAAGGCAGGGTCATCGAAGGCATTAGGCTGACCTTACTTACTTTTGGCGAGACTCCTGCCTCATATATCCTTAGAAAATATATCAATCTTTTTCTAGAGACCAAAGTTTTCGACGCGACTATGGCTCCTTTCGTGGTCCGTTTTGTTGGTCTAGCTTGGTTAAAGAAAAATATTCCCGACACCTCCCCTTCGACCGTAGCTATGTCGAACACGTTTTGGGCCTCATTTCTAACCCCTACAATCCTGTCAACCAGAATTGAAGTTGGCTTTGTTGGCTATGGCTTTTCCGATTATCAACCAAATTTGGTGGCCAGACAGTTTGGCCATAGACAATTCCAACCTTCTTCCCTTTATGTTTTGGAAAGTGACATTTGTTGGTCGGAACGTAAGTTTAAACGTTAGAAATTCAAAGACTGCATCCAAGTCTTAGAACCCCTCGTCTTCGAATTCTAACCATCATTCAACGTGACTGTCGACTTATACAACTGGTGGCGAGATTATTTGGCTGAACACTTCTCCGAGGAGAAATTCTTAACTAGAGTATGTGATGCTCTTGACGATCTACCCAAGGAACAAGGTATGTTTCTCCTACCACCTCTTAAAAATATTTTATTTTTCTTTTACTGACTCTTCGACCATCAGATGTGACTGAGCCTCTAGCTGACGAAAATGTCGAAGGGCCTTCAGAAGTGAGGGTTGTAAAGCGGTCGGAAAAACCCAGGAAGAAGGTTATTTCTTCACTTTCTTCCTTAGAAATTATATCTTCTTCTAAGGAATTTCCTTACAGATTTTCCTTTTCCAGGTTCGACCAAGAGATCTTGAATCTCCCACTCCTTAACATACGAAGAAAAAGGAGAAGACCTCCACTGTTACCAAGAACATTGTTGCCCTAAAAACTACTCATGTATCGATGACTACTATTGACCCTTGTCAGGTATCATGGCCGGATTTCACTCTTGTTATTTTTATTTTGAACCCTTCACTCATCTGACCCTTTCTTCAAGGTACTCCACAACTCGTTCCAGTTCAAATCCATGAAGAAAACTCATGGGAGTCTGAGCAGCGTTTGATCTTTTCAAAGTCAATGTCAAAGTCTTCCTCGAAGACTGGTTCCAATCAGCCACAAAAGGAATCTCCCACCGAATCTTCAAAAATGACTCCCAAGAAAAAGGAAAAGAAAAAGGAAAAAGAATTTATCCAGACTCTGACACCCCCAGTTGCTGACGATACAATTCCACTTCATTACAATCCTGACAATGAAGTTGATTCCCCCAAGGTATGTGTAGTCCTTCTTGTAATTCTTCTATTGTTTATCTCTGTTATTTCTAATATTTTTTTCTCTTTCTTTAGGAAAATTTGGGAATAGACGTTGACCAAGAAAAGGCCTAAGACCAAGAAGCGGCTCCTGTAGGTATCGTTCGATCTGCATCTGGTTCTCTTTCGCCTATACACTGGTCAAATTTTCTTGAGAAATAGACTCCACCCCATGTCGAAGTTTCTCCCATCCAAGAGGAAATCCAACCAAGTTGACCTAAGCCAATTCAGGTTGATATGCATGACTCTGAGTCACATTCTTCTCTCAGCCAAACCGAGATCTTATCCCTCAAGAGAAAAGGCCCATCTGAGGCTCTCAAGAGGATTCATAAATTGAGAAGGTTGTTGTCGCTACTGCGAAAAAAGAGGCCGACAATGACTAACAGATTCACCACCTATCGTTATTTATCCCAAAGAAGGGGAAAGGAAACAATCGAAAAAACCTGACGAAAACGGGAAAAGACGAGGTCATCGCAACCAAGTCCTAGGTTCGGGAGTCGGTTACCCAAGGGGAAGGTATGAGCACCCCTCACGTCCGTCGTACTCGACGGGATCCACGCATGTGTTGTCTAGCTAAAAGGGTGTGTAAACTATCTACGCTAAAGGCTTATGGACAAAAGAAAAAGAAAAAAGACTGACTCAGAAGAGCATCACTGCTCTGTGCCTACGTACTCCCTCGTGCAATGGGAAAGTCAGAGTCAACGTAGTTTACCTAACTACGACCAAAGAAGGGGGGGGAAGGTTGCTCGCCAAGACATCGCATCTTGTTCCTACGTACTTTCGTCTGGTACGAAAGATCAAAGAAAATGTAGTTCGGGCTTACGAGAACACAGGTTGTTCAAAAGTTTTACCCGAGTAGGGTTAACAGACAGTTCTAGCAGTTGGTGTATGCAGCTCGACCTTTGGAGACTTAGGCGTTGCCGTTTGCGATAGGACTGAATGTTAACAACACTCTTGTGTATGAAAAAAGTTTTCCTGATTAAGACCCCAAGGGGTGAAAAAGAGTTTGAATTGTGTTTGTGTTTTTTAAGGAAGAAGTGTTTTGAATTAGAGTGTTCATAATGTATGTTGTAACAAAGTCTAAAACCTAGGATCGAATGTGTCACATATCGTCCTAAGGACGTATACTAAACACTCTAGGAAATTGAGAGGTAACCACTCAATCACCATTTCCCAAGTACAAGGCTCATGGCACAACACTCATTATATTTATTAAGTGAATTGAAGTTGTTTGAAGATGAGAAGAGAAAGAGGACAAACTAAGGGGGACTAGACCAAACCCTAAAAGTTGTCATGCAATATGCACCTAAAGTTGATTTTGAAAGGGGAGTACCTAATGTTATCATGCATGGTTAGAACCCTAACGTCTATCATAACCTCTCTTGAACAAGAGAGGTTAGAAATCCTAAGGGAAGGAAGACAAAAAGAAGAAGAAGCAATAAGAAGAAACAATGCATATGAAGAATGCAAACACAAATGCAACAAGGAAGACAAAGATGAAATGCAAGTGAGGGGAGGAAATATGTGTGGGGCTGGAACCTCCACAAGCTCATCTTAACCTCAAGTCATGGTATGCATAGATTCAAGAGAAAAGGAGAATAAGATGCATCACAAACAAGTAACAAAAACAATGAGAAAAAGTCCTCATGGATTCATTACTTTAGGTAGGCTTCAAGTTCCTCCTAAGGAGGGACCAAGCAACCTTAAGTAGTATTCCAAAGTAATAGGCCAGAATGGGGATGAGGATAAGAGATATCAAAAGCTAAATTAAAACATCATAAGCAAATGCAAACAACAATATCAAAGAATGCAAGCAAACACCACTTATGGAAACACAATGTGCAAACATGAAAGTATGAGATCAAATGAACAACTTATGCATAAGTTAAAGACCTATGAATTGACATGCAACACCTATAACAAGCCCCTAACATGAAACAATCAAGATAAGGTTCATCAACAATGGACAACCAAGCTTTTGGAAGCAAAAAAAACAAGTACACCAGCAAAAATGCATAAACATGAAGCAACTTGCAAAATACATGAAAAATATGAAAATGCATCTAAAAATGCCAAATAAAATCTCAAAGGACCCCCAAGGTATTAGGAACCAGGGGTCAAAAGGGGAGATTGAAAATCAAAAGGGAAGTGCCTCAACAGAAGGCCAACACCAAGAGTGTCCACAACTAAGGCAAAAATGGAGAGGAAACAAAAAGCAATTCAAACAACATGGTAACAACACTTAAAAATAATGAAAAAAATATCCAAAGATAAATAAACATGTTATTACAATGCTCAAAAAAATTAGAATTTTAATCCATGCCATGAGCAAGAAATAAAATCAACAAGACAACACATATTTTTCACATCCTTAAATGACTATTTAAATGGAAAATATGAAAATAAATGGAAAATGCATCAAAAAAAGAAATTAAAAATGCACAAAATTAAAAGACATGCCAAAGTATGTTCATGATTGTTTTTAGAATTTTTAGACATTTTTTATTATTTTTCACGAATTATAAAAGAACAAACAAATAAGAGAAATAAAATAAAACAAATAGAGAAAATAAAATGCAGGGAAAAAAATCACAGCCAACGGATCAGCATACTGGTCAAACGATCCAAGGCACCAGAGTGTGCCACCTCAATTAATGAATTGAGGTTTTGTTATGGTGTACAGGAACAGAAACGGACCACCGTAGGTCTTGTTCTCACACGCATGATCAAAAAACACCAAACGGACGAACAGAATCTCGCCACGTCATCATCTTCAAGCTTGGACCAAACCAGTTCGCCGGAAAATTACGCTGGTCGTCCCTTTCCTTGCTCCGGCCGCCGCGAGCTCCCTCCCCTACCGTAGCTTTGTCAAATCTCAACCGTTTTCCACAAATTCTAGATGAAAACTCATCTACTCGTCGCGAGGATCATGAATCCAACCTCTATTTCCATTCATTCTCAACAACAACTCCAGAAATCAAACAACAAGCAAAACGTGCAAAAATAAAAGTTCACCAAAACTCAAATTAATTGGTCTAAACCTCATCTACATGTTGCAAGGAGTAAGAATCCACAAAAATTACAGCAAAACACCACGAAAATTCCTCAAAACGAATCAACAAAGTTTTGAGCTCATAAAATCAAACACCATAAACTTAAACAAAAATGATACAGAAATGATCCATACAACTCAAGGGTTCAAATGCAACAAAAATGGTGAAAAAACATGGCATATTAAGAGTGTAAGGTTGAAAATTAGTTTACCTAGTGCAGAGCCTCCACTGGGCCTTGAAACTGTGATGAAGCTTAACGAAAAATGCCCAGAATCACTTCATGAACTCCAATTGAGGTGTTTGAAGGCTTGATTTGGTCTGAAAGTGGTTGAATCTGAGAATTCGTTTTTGAGTTTTTCACCACTTTTTCAAAATGTGTTATGGCTATTCATGCATGAAAATGACCTAGCTCTGCTCCAATTTTCATCTAAAATACTTATATGATGGGTTTGTGATCAAATGGGGCTTTAATTCAAGCTAAACAGCCCATTTCAAAATTTCACATTTCACCACTTTTTCAAAATGCCATGCACGTTTTTATCACTACACCAGCTGGTTTTTCAATCCAAATCCACTACAAATCAATTGTATTAATCAAAGGAATGAGATTGGAGGCTTAAATTTGATCCTATGGTTGATTTCTATTTTGTTACTTCAAGAGGAAAAAACCATGAAAATGGCCTATTTTGAGACCTCAAATTTCCAATGTGAAGATGGAAATGTCTTTGAATTATTATTTGTAATCAAAAAATGCACAAACATGCCTTGAAAAAGTTTAAAATCCATTAATTCTCAAATTCTCAATTTAAGCCTCCTTTATGAAAAATTCAAACCCCAAATTCTCAATCTAAGCCCCCACCATGACAAGAGATGATTTGGTAGTGCAAATGGCCCCATTTGAAGCAAGTTTCACGTTGAAAATATTTCCATTTGAAGTGTGCAAGTTGGTGAAATGGACCTATAATTTTATGACCCGTAATCTTACTTTCCCAAAATACCTCTGACTTGTAAACCTCATAACTTGAGTTCTACAAACTAGATGAAAGACTTCTAATACATTTGGAAATCTAAGATCAAGACCTACAACTTTCATGTTGGACAAAAGTTGAGGAGAAACATCCTTCTAGGTCAAAACTGGATTGGAAATTGGTTGACCTTTGTTGACCAAAATCACATTCCTCAGATGACCTGTAACTTGTCTGTATCATAACTTGAGTTCTATAAATCCAATAGAGGACTTCTAGTACTCAAATTAAAGCTAAGAACATGCTCTACAAGTTCCATGTGATCCAAAAATTGAGATGAGACTTGTATCTTGAGGTAGGTGCTCTTGAAGTCAGGCACTAAATAGGGGATTTTACCCTGAGAACCCTAATTTAGCAACTCCTCACACACTTAACCCTTGATGAATTGAACTTGAAATGATGTATCATATATCTTAACACAACATCCCATTACCATAGAGACTTTGAATTGAGTTTCTATCTTCTTCAATTGCACAGTTGACTGAGGATTTACCAGATGAAAACCCTAACTGCAATACTTTCAACTGTGGGTTGTTCCACTTCACACAACAACTTGAATAAGCCCCACCATGACCCTCAAGGCCCTCAATAAGCTTTCTTTAAGTATCATACCCATAATCATGGTTTCACAAACCTCTGATGCTCTTCATTTGGCCTCCCAGTTAAGGGCTATCCCACACACATCCATCTGTTCTTTAACAAGACACTAACCACTTCAAGATGTCCTGATGACCACTCAAGCTTGAGTAACAACCCTTGCTTAGGTTCAACCCTCTGAGAAGATTCCTCTTGAGGTGCACAAACTCTTGATCCCCTGTTCAATGCAACATGCTATGCAATGCGAATGCTAGAAAGAAATGAAATGCAATGAAACATAAACCAAGTTAAGAAAAGGTTGAGCAAATTTTGGGGTGCAACAATTGTTGATGGACTCTAAAGCATACCAAGCTTCCGAATCACCATTGGCTGATATTGGCGATGATGCTATCAACCTTATAGTTCAGCAGCTGAAAGATAATCTCTTTAACGACGACCTCCTTGGTGCAATCGAAGAAGACGTTAATCTTGGAACGGACATCAGGAAACTGCTAGCTGAACTCAACAAATAGCGCGCGTCAGATATCTTGCTCAGATTCTTATTTGAGTTTAAATCCTTCTTCGAACAGGTTTGTAATGACATTGATCTTAAATTTTCAAACACCCCCGAACTTCAAAGGGTGAAGGGTGCCATCACAGCAGCTTAGGATGCTAGTGAGGTGTCTGACAAAAGGTCGATTGACTCAAGACTCAGCTCCAAGAAGATAATTCCAAGACAACTTTGACCAATGAACATATTTCCCAATGTTGTGCAAAGATTCTTGAACTGACTCATGAGATGGCTTGGATAGGGAGAAAATTGGATTGGCCTCAGGGAAGTCACTTTGACAAAGGAGATGATGAATGTTGAAGCTATCAAAGGAGTCGAACATGTCGAACACGTTCTCAACCTAGGACTTGAGCTGACTCCTTTAGAAGACCTCGACAAACATCTTCGTGTCAGGCTTGACCTCTCTAGGACCAAGCTAGAAGAATTCAAGTCGCAGTTTCCCACTTGACCTACATTTCTGTTAATCTTTTCATTTTGTAGTGGATGTGACCACTTTATATAATGACTTCGTCATCTTTGGAAAATTTTACTATTTGTAATGACTTTTCCATTTTGGCATTTCTCAAATACCATGGTGGCAGTTTTGTTTTATTAGTACATTACTTTTTGTTTATTCGAATCTCTTGTAGCACATGCTTATACCATTTTAGGTACTTCCCATTTACTCTAAGAATTCGTTTATCCATATACAGTTCTTCGATTTCATAAGCATTGTTTGAAAACACTTGAAGAATTTGAAACGGTATTTTCCAATTTGGGGACCACTTGCCTAAGGTTCGATCCTTTTGAACCATAGGAAAAATCGCTTTTCAAGTGTAATTCCCGCTTGAGAATTGTTTGGACTTAAAAATTTTATTGTAGGCTTTAGAAATTTGCTCTTTTTGTCATATCAATGTATTTAATGTTGAAATCGTTTCTTCGTCCAAATCAATCATTTCGTCTAATATCATACTCCAATATTGGTCTAATAGAATTTCATGTTAACGTATGATTAGGACTGACTGTAAATAAATTTCTACAAGCAACACAGATTCATGGTCGTAGGCCAATCAAAATGGTGTTGTTGTAGTTGCCTCCTTTGGAGACGTTCGACAAGCCCATAGGACTTGATCTAACATTTGATGCCAATTCTTCGGCTTCTTCTCGACGTGTTTCTTGATCAAACTAATAATGCTCTTGTTAGCAGCTTCGACCTGTCCATTTGCCTGAGCATAATAGGGTGTTGAAGTTAATAACTTAGTTCCCATTTCTGACACAAATTCCTGCATCTTTCGACCAATAAACACTGACCCTTGATCAGACGTGATAGTTTCGGGAACTCCAAATCGGTAGATGATATTCCTCTTAATAAATTCAATTACGGCCTCTTGATCAGCTTTCACTAAAGGGACTACTTCGGTCCACTTCATAAAGTAATCAATACTAACAAGGATATATTTATGAGTTTTAGAGGATGTAGGTCGAATTTCACCAATTAGGTCTAAAACCCATCCTTTGAACGATCAAGGTTTCACTATTGCATGCAACTCACCTGTAGGTAGATGTTGTATTCCTAAGTGAACGTGGCATTCTCAACACCCCTTTACAAAATGAATAGAATCGTAAATCACGGTAAGCCAATAAACATTCGGGCGACATAAAAGCCATATCATCTTGTGCCCCACCTGGTGCGTACCACAAGCTCCACTATGAGTGTTCAACACCGCCAAATATGCCTCTTTTTCACCAAGGCATTTGAGCAAGACTCCTTCAGCAGTCTTCTTGAATAACTCATTACCGCTGATTATATAAACTCAATGCTCTGTACCTGATCTTTCGATCTGTTGACCTGACTAGGTTCTTCAAGTAATCAAATATGGGTTTCCTCCAGCCATTGCTAAGTAAGTCTTTGATAGTGCAGATCTCAAAGTTTTCTGCATCCACCGATCCCAACTTCGTCAATGCTAGATCTGATGGAGAGAGCCTTCTTGCTTGTACTCTTCCTCTCACTTCGATCAAGTTCTCCAACTTATCTTTTGGCACCTTATACCCAGAAGCAATCTGCCCCAATTCATTTTCTTCGTGGTTTTCAAGCCTAGGAATATGCTGAATATCCACGAAGTCAAAACATTTTATCAACCGGTTTACTATCACGAAATAGATGATCAAGTTTTCCTTGATACATCTGTATTATTTTGTGATTTTTTTCACGACTGTCGCTTTCGCGAAAATAAGGTGCCGGCAAAACAGAAGAGTCGCCACCTTTCGTTATTTATCCCTCAGAACGGGAAAGGAAACGATCGGAGAAACCTGACGAAAAGGTATAAGACAAGGTCATCGCAACCATTGTCTGGGTTCGGGAGTCGGTTACGCAAGGGGAAGGTATTAGCACCCCTCACGTCCATCGTACTCGATGGGATCCACGCTTGTTGTGTTTATCTGACAGGTTGGTTTTATCTATCTACCTATCAAGGCTGGTTCACAAATAAAAGAAAATGACTCGGCAAAGCGTCGCACTTTATGCCTACGTATTCTCATCAGAGAATGAGAAATTAGAGTCAACGTAGTTCGCCTAACTACGGGTTACGGGAAAGGGGGCTCGCCAATACGTCAATATTGTGCCTACGTACTCTCAACAGGTATGAGAGATCAGAGCTTACGTAGTTCGGGATAATACGGATTACAGGGATTCAGATTCATCTGTTTTATCGAGTAGGGTTAACAAACAGTTCCAACAGTTTGGTGTACGCAGCTCGACCCTTGGAGGCTTAAGCGTTACCGTTTGCGGTATAACTGGGAGTTAACGACACTCTTTTCTTCAGAAAAGCTTCCTTTGAAATATGGGCCCACGGGGAAAAAAGGTTTGAAGTTTGTTTTCTGTTTTTTTACGAAAGAAGTGTTTTTTATGGTGTTTGCAATTTCAATCGCACTAAAGACTATGACCTGAGAGTGAATGCGTCGCATGTCACCCAAAGGGTACCATACTAAACATCCAGACTGTTGAAAAGAAACTCTCCAACAATCCTTTCTCAGATAGCTTAAGGCTCGTAACATACGAAAGAAATCCTTCATGATTATTGTATCTTAATTTGTTTTGAGATGAGAAGAGAACAGGCTCAACTAACGGGAGACTATCAAGTCCTACTGTTGTCATGCCAAGGATTCATCCTATGATTGAGGTTTGAAACACGAAAGTCCTAGAAGTTATCATGCATAGGTTTCAACCTAATGTTCTAATCATCACTTCCTTATCAAAGGAAATGAGAGTCCTAGGGGATCATGTCAATGATAAACAGAAACAGATAAAGCATCAACTTAAACAGTAAACAGTAAACGACTGTAAAATGCATGTAATGCAAGTGAGGGAGGAAATGTGTGTGGGGCATCAGCCTCCACAAGCTCGTCTCGACCTCAAGCCAGATATGAATAACTGCAATCATACAGAGGAAGTAACATGCTATCAAGAAAAATACAAACCACATAGGCAAGGGAGCTGGGCTCTACCGAATACCCGCAAGCAAAGCCATACAGTAAAAATACAAGCAGAGGGAGCAACTCAACCTCTAGTGCAATCATGCTCCTAGCTCAAAGTCAGTCTAGATATGAACTTATTATAATGCATCAAGCAAATCAAACAAGGCACATCAACACAGAAAAGAAAACAGACAAAAAAGAAAGCAGATCAACAACTCCCTCTTTCAATTTCAGGCTTTAGCTCTTCTGACAGCAACTCAGTCTTCAGACTTCACTCCTAACTGCAAGTGTCAACTTGATTCCTTCAGGCTCTCAATGCATCAATGTGAGTGTCAACTTATCCTTTATTCCTCAAGCCTCAGCTCTTCACTCAATCTCCAATGGACCTTCTTCACAAGTATCAACTTGGTCTTCCTGCTTCAGCTCTCTTTGGTTCACCAATATCAACTGGGTCCTCTTCATCTATAAGCTTCAGCTTCTCAGAATGATCTTCAATCACATGGAAGTGTCAACTTCATTCTTCAATCTCTTCAGGCAAGGAACTCCATCCTCTAACAAGGAAGAAAGATGCATCTATCAAGAGCAAAGTTTGGATGATTGGTAGCAGAGTGAAGACCAAGGGTCACCACTAAGCATCCTGTCATCAAAGAAAGGGACCCTCAAATGTTCTACCAATTTGCAAAGATCCACACATCCTACCAAAGGAGGGATGAGGCCTTTACAAAGGGACCTTTAATCATAGGGAAGAATGTAATTGATCAACATATTCCATGTTTATGAAGGAAGAGAACTATCTAGAAGCTCTGCCTACAAAACCCTGATCTTAACCTAATCAAAACTACACCACAAGAAGGGAAGATCTTCAAATCCAAGCCTCTTCAAGAAATCCAATGCATCTTCAACTTGTCTTCATCATTATCCAAGAGCAAGAGAAACAAAACCCTAATCTAAGGGAACTAAAGAAGTTAGTCTAGTTGAGTTAGTGCCTTAGAATGATCTAAAACTAGCACCTAGACTAAAATCAATCAAAAATAGTAAACTATCTTATAAATTTATACAAAAATTCCTAAGGGATCCTAATTCAATTAAGAATGCCTCATACGAAAACCAGGGACTAATCATCTATTAAGTCCTAATATTAAGTCCTAAATCCAAAGGTATCAACCATAAACCCTAAAAAATGGAGCTTCTAAAGGATTCAACCTAAACTACCACCTATTCTCATCATAAAAATGTGAGAAACATCTTTAGGGATCATGCATATCTATGCTAATCACATACAAAAAATCAGGGTCAAAATCATCATCACGTGATCACACAAAATTCCACAAAATCAAGTATCAAACATAACTATTTTAATATCAATTAAAATATGAAAATTCCCCTAAAATCATAAAATGCATGAAATAAAAATATTTTTTCTCTAAAAAATACTAGACTCAATCATGAATATAATGCAAAAAGAATGGGGTTAATTGGATCATTTTTCAATTTTATATGATTTTATCAAAAACCATGAATAAAATGAAAAAATAAAGAAAATCAACATAAAATGACAAAGCGCGCGGTGCAACTAGCATTGAAAATCAGTTCCTATCATGGATTGGGCTCGCTGGGGGTGTGGATAGTGGTTTCAGACTTAAGCCCAATGCCACCTAGTAAGTGAAACGCATCGTTTCACTTACCCAGACTCTCTCACGAATTCAAATTAATCCTGGTCGTGGGATGCATGGTTTAGTCAAAGTCTTTATGTTGATCCAATGGTGTTAACATCATCACCTTCACTTGAACAATTCTGGAGGGAAGAACCTCCATTGAAACAGAGCTCTCATGCTCGTCTTCATCACATTCGCATCTCACAAAATCTCCTTCAACATTCAAGATCTAAAGCACTAAATCACTCTAAATTGAACGCTGAATCTAACCCTAGCCTCAGAATTTATTGAATCAACCTCTAACCTAAAACATGATCAAGAATCAAAATTATGCTCAGACCTCAATCATCACCATTCTTCAAATTTTTTGGTCTAAAATGTTCACCACATTACCCTGATCAGCTCTTGCTATAATACTCACAGTATCTCTCAATATCCAACATGTTCTTGATCCAAACAGAAGTTGTGTCATCTCATCGATCATCACCAAATCCTCTCTAAGTTTCCAGAAACGAAATCCTAACCGCATACTATCAATCTAACCTAACAAATTGAGGTAATTCTTCTTAAATTAAGGTGAGGGATGAAAGTTACCAACCTGTGAATTCTTGAGTAACAGATGTAGCAATTCTCCAAATAAAGCTCTCAAACCTTCCAAAATTATTCAGTGTACCAAGTTCTTGCTTCTGTATGCAAGAGAATTGATGGAAAATGCCTGGAACTCCAAACCCTATGGTGACTTGCAGGTGCTGAAACTCAAATGCAAGAACACGATCCTTCAAGGCCTTGGCTATGGAATTGATCTAGAATCATTCAGTATCCTCAATAGAAGTTGTTGAGATCAAAAGAAAGATCAAAAATGGTGTAGAATGCAGAAACTGATTTCAATTTGCAATGAACAATGTGAAATTGCAAACTCTCTTCTCTCCCTCAATTCTCACCAACCCCTCATCTGAACCTCTTCTACTCAATATATAGATGATGTATGGATGATCTAGAACCCTCTAGATCCTTCTAATGAGAGTTCCAATCTCTCATGTCATGTGAATTTCAACCATATGCCATGGTATGCATAGTTCTGTTTGCAGCTTGAAATCAATCCCATTCTCCTCCAATTTCTCCCCTAGTGACATTTTGAAAGTGTTTAGCTTGCAAGGGCCTTGGTTATGCCTTGATTCTAGGTTTTGCAAATGTTACTTATGATGTAAGTAACTACTTTTCAAAGCAAGTCCACCAATTGAATCTCAACTCAAAAATGTGGCTAAACCAATGTTCTTAAAATGTTTTCTAGAGTCAAAATGATATATTACATGCCTTGGTTTGGATGCGTAGGTCAAAAATATCAATTTCCAACTTTGGTTTTTTTAACTTATACCCTTATTGTAGATCATTTTTGCAACTTTGAGCTACAAGCATTTCCAACATCTCATGACCTCTTTACTAGCCTTAAAACATCATTTTGAACAAGTTTGATGTTGAACATTTTTCCATTTGAAGCTTGGAATCAAGAGTTATGGCCTTGTGATTGAAATGACCTATAATGTCCAAATGACTAAAATACCCTTGACTTGTCAAAGCCATAACTTGAGTTCTACAAATCCTATCAAGGACTTCTAGTACTCTCTAGAAAGCTAAGTAGATAAGGAACAACATTCATGTTTACCAAGAATTCATAGGAATCATCCTTCTAGGGAAAAAGTTTGATGCAAGTTGGGTAACTTTCAAGCCCCCAAATTCACATACCTCAGATGACCTGTAACTTGTCAAAGTCACAACTTGAGTTCTACAAATCGTATCAAGGACTTCTAGTACTCAAATTAAAGCTAAGAGCATTCTCTACAACAATTATGTTGGGGGGAAAGATGAGATGACAATCACATCTTAAGCTAAAATGCCTTGAAGGTAGGGGTCAAACAAGGGGATTTTACACTGTCAAGCCTTAGAAACCCTAGCTTGAAACTTCTCAAACTCTTCAATCATGATGAGTTGACCTTGGAATCATCCTTATCACATCTCAATGTATCAATCCATGATCACATGGCCTTTGAATTAGGTCTCAACCTTGTTCAAATCATCAGTTGACCTAGAGTTGACCCAGTCAAACCCTAATTACACCACTCATGGCTGAGTCTTCTTAATCTTGCACAATGACCTGTCTAGGCTTCAAAGTGATACTTAACACTTCTCATGAGCTCTATCAAGACCTCCAGTCCATCTTCATGGCCTCAGAATCATCTGATGGTCTTCCCCATAACTCTCAAGTTAGGAGACCCACATACTTGGTTTCAACCACTCTCTCTGAGGATCCTTTAGCTTATCTGACAAGGATATCAACCCTTGAACATCTGAATAACCTTCTTAGCTAGATCCAAAGTCTTGTATAGCTCTCAATTGGTGATCATAACTCTTGATCTCCTGCATACATATCAATGGAATGCAAATGATAATGCTAATGTGAATGAAATGAAACACAAGCTAGGTAACGAAATGTTGGGCAAATTTTGGGGTGCAACAACTGCCCCTATTCAAACGGCTTGGACCTGACTGGGTGAGAAGCGAACGGATCTCAAACAATCAAGGTGCGAGACGGTTGAATACCAACAAACTCGGAAATTTGCCAACTGCACAAGTACACGGTACTCTGATGGGAACAAATATTCGGAAACTGAAATATTAGCTGCACGACAACTAGCTGGGGAATTGGTCACACGGTAACCGGTGATACATGGTCGATCACGCCGTCAGGCATCAGGATTCCTCGGGACTTATCAGATCGACAATCGAGTTAATCATGCCATCGGGCATCCAAAGAAATTTTTGGGCGTCAGCCGGACTTCATCACTAAGTCGGGAATAGAATTCTCAGTCAATCATGAACCACTTTGGGGATATCCAAACTTCTACCATCAGGCACTCCGCATCAGTTGGGAGAACTGCTTCGTTAATACGGTTGGACTTCAAGCATCAAGTCTTCGAGGGACGTTTCAACTTCACTGTTCGGGAACCTGCTGGGGGATGACGCATCTCCGCTGGGGATTCTGGAGAACTATCAAGTAACTCTGCTTCGGGGATCCAGAAATCATTCTGGGTGAATCAACTCTGCTGAGGACTTCAAGAATCATCTTGGACAAATAACTCCGTCGGGGACTTCAAGAATCATCCTGGACTAATAACTCTGCTGGAGATTTCAGGAATCATCCTGAGCAAACACTCTGTCGGGGACTCTAAGCATCAACTAGAGCAACCCACTCTGGCGACTGCACAGGGGATTTTAAGAATCATCTTAAACGAACGCCTTTGCTGGAGAATTCAAGAATCATCTTGGGAAAACGACTTTTGCTGGGGGATTCAAGAATCATCTTGAGCAAGCGACTCTGCGGAGGAACACCTGCAAAACAAGAACGGTAACGACCTAGCTCATGTTTCATATGCTTTAACAATGGCGCAATACTCCACACGGTGGAAATGCTACGCGTTTAGGGTAAATGCTATGCAACCATGCAAAATTCTATGACCCCATCAGCAAAATAAATGCTGAAGGGAGAATCCTCCTGTCAAGGAGAAAGAAGCCCTCTGGTGGAGGAAGGAATCATCCTGCCGAGGAGAAGAAGTCACACCAATCTCAATTGGATTCCACCTGGGGAAATGATCTTCAGTCGACTGCTGCAGGGGAACGAAGCTTTACGAGGACCTGGGCTTGCTGAGGAAAGCGATGTCAATCGCAGAAATAAACTGCGCGGCCTTCGCGGCAAAACTTTCCTGGAGATGACGACTTCGGCGGGGAAATACAGCATCAGCTATTCAACACTCTACTAGGGAAAACCAATCATGGCCCAAACGGATCCCAAGGACTCGGCTCTCTTGGGGATCTGCAAACTCGGCCGGGGAAGAAGGAATCCTCCGGCTTGCCGGGAAGAATACAACTCTGCGGGGAATCTCAATTCTCCTGGAGACTTCAGTCTGGAACCTCCGAGTACTGCATACTTCAGTATATGACTCAGCTGGGGAGATGACGATCCTTCAGGATACATCTGATTGGGGAGAGAATCTTCTCGGCTTGGGGAGACACATATCAATGCTTACGATCTCATATTCGAGCTCCGCGGGGAAACGCTGCTGAACTTGCTGGAGAGGAAGGAATCATCTTGCTTGAGGACGCATACGGTGTACCGCCTGGTATATGCTACAACTGCAACAACACAAAAAAACAGACAAGATACCCTCCTCAAAGGGACTTATCAAGGTTATCATCTTGTGACAATGTTCAAGTAATTCATTGTTTCAACAATCAGTGGCCTAGGCTAGTAAGTTTATGTATGTGCATTTTGTCAAAAACATCGGCGTTCTTTTTCGCAAACAAAACAGATAGATGCTATACATGCAAACAGAATTGCTGAATAGTATACGTTTTATTGATAACGAACCCCTGAATGGGTAAAAATGTTTTACAACAGATGCAAGCTCCTGGAATGTGGAAGCTGCGCAAAAAGATAAAACATAAATATACATCAGTATACACATGTCGGCAATGAGGCGTAGACGAACACCATGAGTTGATCCCTCTATGACCCACTCGACTTCGATACTTCTCCGACGCTTCAGCTTCAGAAGAGATTGATTCAGATAAACGGCCCTCAGGTCCTCCAAACCACTAAACAATGAAAGTCCACACGCGGAACGCAGTCATTTGCTTTTTCAAATCCCTAACTTTTGCCTGAATCGCCCTTTCGGGTTTTCGATTCACCGGGATACCCTTTTTTGCCAAAGTCGCCCATCTGGGTTTTCGACTTTGCGGGTGTACATTCTTTTCTTTTATATCCCTAATTTTTGCCTGAACCTTTTTCCTTTTTCATGGTTCGTCGGGATGCCCCATTTTTGCCTGGATATTCTTTTTCTTTCCAGCGGGTCATTCTTTAAGCAAAGTATTTTTTAACTGCGTCCGTGTTCACCGGGGATGCAAAATCTTCACCATCCATCGTGGATAACAACAAAGCTCCTCCCGAAAAAACCTTGCTAACGACGTACGGACCTTCGTAATTAGGAGTCCACTTGCCCCGGTGATCGGAGTGTGGAGGAAGAATCTTCTTCAGGACGAGATCACCCGTCTGAAAGCTTCTAGGACGCACCTTCTTATCATAAGCTTTCTTCATTCGGCTTTGGTACAGACGACCATATACAATCGATGCTAATCTCTTCTCGTCCATCAGGCTGAGTTGGTTTAGTCGGTTCTTAATCCATTCTGCCTCATCGAGTTTCACATCAACCAAAACTCGTAAAGAAGGGATCTCCACTTCCAACGGTAGGACAACTTCCATACCGTACACTAAGGAGAAAGGATTTGCCCCGGTTGACATACGTACCATCGTATGATAACCGTGCAGTGCAAATGGCAACATCTCGTGCCAATCTTTGTAGGTCACGACCATCTTCTGAACAATGTTCTTATTGGCCGCTTCAATGGCGCCATTCATCTTCGGCCAGTAAGGAGATGAGTTGTGGTGTTCAATCTTGAAACTCTGGCACAGCTCCTTCATCATCTTGTTATTCAGATTCGAACCATTATCAGTAATGATTCGCTCGGGAATTCCGTAACGACAGATGATGTCCCTCTTTATGAATCTAGCCACCGCCTGCTTGGTCACCAAATGTGCCCTGCTCTCAGGATCCTTCTAGTCATAGCATGCCCGCCGGCGTGCGTACCAAATGTGCCTTCATGGACTTCTTCCATGAGCATACTCGCTTCTTTCTCATCTACACATCTGAGTAGCACGAGATTGTGGTTTCTTTTATACAACACTCCATCAGGATTGAGATAAAAATTTCCAGATAGCCTCCTCAAAGTCTTCTTATCCTGGGTTGACGCTCCCGCAGGATACTCCTTAGTCATAAGGAAGGTCTGGATATCATGGAACCATGGTTTTCCATCGGAGGCTTCTTCGATCGCAAAGACGAATGCAGGTCTATCAAGACTAGAAATGACAATTCTTGGAGCTTCATTCCAAAAATTGACTTTATACATCGAAGCCAACGTGGCTAAGGCATTAGCCATCTGATTTTCTGCTCTGGGCACGTGATGGAGTTCCACTCGATCAAAGAACGGAAGTAGCCTTTTGGCATAGTTCATGTACGGCACCAAATTCGATTGACGAGTCTCCCACTCCCCTTTAATCTGGTTAATCACAAGCGCCGACTCACCATATACATCTAGGTTCTTGATTCTCAAATCAATCGCTTCTTCTAGACCCATGATGCATGCTTCATACTCCGCTTCGTTATTGGTGACCGGAAACGTCAGTCTCGCAGTGAATGGGATGTGGGATCCGTGGGGAGTCGTGATGATTGCCCCAATGCCACTTCCATAAGAATTAACTGCCCCGTCAAATATCAATTTCCACTGGGATTTCCTATTTGGCCCCTCGTCGAGCAACAGTTCATCACAATCTTTCACCTTGAGAAACATGATATCCTCATCAGGGAATTCAAATTTCATCGGCTGATAATCTTCGATTGGCTTTTCGGTAAGGTATTCAGACAATACGCTACCCTTGATGGCCTTCTGGGAAACGTACTGAATGTCATATTCTGTCAACACCATTTGCCATCTGGCAATCCTGCCTGAAAGCGCTTGCTTCTCGAAGACGTACTTGATTGGATCCATCTTCGAAATTAGCATGGTTGTGTGATTGAGCATGTACTGTCGTAAACATTTGGCAGCCCAGGCTAGTGCACAACACGTCTTCTCCAGCATGGAGTAACGAGATTCACAATCTGTGAACTTTTTACTCAAATAGTAAATGGCATGCTCCTTTCTGCCTGTCTCGTCGTACTGACCGAGAACACACCCCATACTATTCTCAAGAACTGTCAAGTACATGATTAAGGGTCTTCCGGCCACTAGGGGTATCAAGATCGGAGGTTCTTGTAGATACTGTTTTATCTTGTCGAATGCCTTCTGGCAATCCTCGTTCCAGATAACCACCTGATCTTTCTTTAGCAGTTTGAACATCGGTTCACACGTGGCCATGAGCTGAGAAATAAACCTTGCAATGTAGTTTATTCTGCCCAGGAAACCACGAACTTCTTTTTCGGTTTTTGGCGCTGGCATTTCCTGTATTGCTTTTATTTTCGCAGGATCAACCTCGATGCCTCTTTCACTCACGATAAACCCTAGTAGTTTTCCGGACCGTACTCCGAAAGTACACTTGTTAGGATTCAGCCTCAACCTGAACTTCCTAAGCCTCTCAAAGAGCTTCATCAAATTGACCAGATGTCCTTCCTCCGTTTGGGACTTCACAATCATGTCATCAACATAGACTTCAATCTCATGATGAATCATATCATGAAACAAAGTAACCATTGCTCGTTGGTAAGTGGCCCCTGCGTTCTTCAGACCGAAAGGCATTACCTTGTAGCAAAATGTTCCTCAGGGTGTGATAAACGTAGTTTTCTCCATGTCCTCCATTGCCATCTTGATCTGATTGTAACCGGAGAAGCCATCCATGAACGAAAATACGGAGAACTGAGCTGTATTGTCGACCAACACATCAATATGAGGGAGCGGGAAATCATCTTTAGGGCTCGCCCTATTCAAATCCCGATAATCAACGCGCATTCGTACCTTACCGCCCTTCTTCGGTACAGGCACTATGTTGGCGACCCACGGAGGGTAAGTGGTAACCGCTAAGAAACCAGCATCAAGCTGCTTTTGCACTTCTTCTTTGATCTTAACGGCCATATCTGGTCGTGTCCTCCTAAGCTTCTGCTTAATGGGAAGACAATCTTCTCGCAGCGGCAAGTGATGGACCACGATATCAGTGTCAAGTCCGGGCATATCCTCGTATGACCAAGCAAAGACGTCACTGTACTCTCTCAGCATCTCGACCAATCTCTGCTTGACATCATTCTGCAATGCAGCCCCTATCCTGACATTCCTGATTAGTTCTTCAGAACCCAAATTCACAATCTCAATCTCTTCCTCGTGAGGCAGAATAAATTTCTCTTCTTGTTTCAACAAGCGGGCTAACAATTAGGGAAGGTCTTCGTCTTCATCAATCTCTTCTTCGGCTTGATAGATCGGGCAATCGAAGTCGAAGTGAGTCGTAGAAGGTCCAGAGTCGATGTCATCTGCTATGTGGATCCTGCAATAACAAGGGTTAAGCTTAAGACAAGAATATGCAGGTTAGCACAAACCCCATTGCCATTTTATTATTTTTCAAAACAAATATAAAACAGGAATAACAGAGATCACAATATTTGAATACGAAGAAAAACGCCTTTTGATTTATTGATAAAATGCATGTACATAATCAAACGAGGCCCTGACAATAAAACCACTATGCCCCGGGTAGGACATAGGGTTGTACAATGATTGGAAAAAGTAAATCATTACTCTTTGCTTGTCATCTGGATGATATCCTTGACAGACCAGTTGGTGAGGCTCTCGCCCGGCTTGCTTGGCTGGATCCAAGAGTCTAAGTCACAGTCGCTATCTCCGCTGTCTTCAGACACTGCATTGATGCTTTCAAATATCACCCTGCCGCTAGTGAACTAGATCGGCCCTTTACCTCGCGACGCACTGCTAGAAGAGGAGGCTTCAGCTCCAGGAGAGTATCCTAACCCAAACTTGTCTTGCTTGTTAGGTATCTCCAAAATTCGCCCCCAACCTGGGGTAGATCCGGCTTGAACAACGGCCCGAGCTTCATTGAAGGAAGAGAGAGTCATCTCTGGCTTTTCAGTGACTACAGGAGCTACGTCCTTGACTTTAACAGCTTCGAATGCTTGGCATAGGGTTTCGTGGATTTCCCCGTCCATCTCAACGTATTTGAAGGACGACAAATGGCTCATCATTATGTCTTCCTCGCCACAAACAGTCACGATGCTACCTCTGACAGCATACTTGAGCTTCTGGTGCAACGTGGAGGTCACGGCACCAGCAGAATGGATCCATGGTCGGCCTAAGAGACAGCTGTAGGCAGGCATGATGTCTATAATGTAGAAGCCTGCGTCGAATGTTTCTGGCCCAACTTGGATTGGCAACGTCACCTCCCCGAAAACATGGCGTTTGGTCCCATCGAATGCTTTCACCACCAGGTCACTGGGTATGCAAATCAATCCACGAGTATCTAACTTCGTTAATGCCTTCTTCGGAAGAACATTGAGCGACGAACCTGTGTCCACCAACACATGAGACATAATTGTTCCCCTACACTCTATCGAGATGTGCAGGGCGCTGTTGTGGTTTCTTCCCTTCGGCGTCAGCTCTAGGTCAGTGAACCCTAACCCATTTCCAGCATTCACGTGGGCTACGACCTCTTCCAGCTGGTTTACCGAAATTTCCTGCGGCACGTACGCGGCATTCAACACCTTCAGCAACGCGTTGCGGTGTGCCTCAGAACACAGCAACAGGTTCAGGATGGAAATCTTCGAGGGTGTTTGATGAAGATGATCCACGATCTTGTAGTCACTCTTTTTAATCTACCTCATAAATTCTTCGGCGTCTTTAACAAGTAAGTCTTTTTCTACCCCACGAAGGATCTCATCGACGACTTTACTTTTCCCTTTATCAGTTGCATCAGCTCTGTCCGCCTTATCCGCCATGACCTCAGGTGGTGCAAACACTCTTCTGCTGCGAGTGATTCCGCCAATGCCCACTAGGTTATCGACAGATTTCCCAGATGGTTCCAATTCCAACTTCTGTCCGTTGCAGTAGACGTCTGCCCCATAATGCCACGGGACAACATTGGTCCTTTCGAAAGGTATCAGACCAGCTTTGGTGATGGTAATCGTGGGCGGTCTGGGTGCAGAGATAGTTATCGTCCGGCGAGGGATGGTGAGGGTGGCAACCTCATCATCTTGCTTCAGCATTACCTATCCTGATCCGACTTCGGCCCTTCGGCTAAACTGTAGGATTCCTTCGGTCATCAGACTTCGAATCCCTTCTATCAACTGTTCACATCCATCAGGACTTGTCGCACAGCCCATGCACAGTTCTCCACAACCTGGGAAGAAACCCCTTTTCATCAGCTTAGCTTTAACGAAGCTAAGCGGCGTCTTCAAATCTCTGACATTAGTCAACAAATCCAAACTCTCGTCTTCAATAATGGCGTTTACTCCACCTCCCCTATGATTCGGCATAGGGTTCTTCATGACGTTTGGCACATTATCGGAGAATTTGATGATCTTGGCGTCCATCATGTCCTGCACCTTATGCTTGAAGGCTTTGCAATTCTCTATTGTGTGACTTGGTGCCCCTGAGTGAAACTCACAAGTTGCATTCGCGTCATAACCTGGCGGAGGTGCCCCTGTCAAGGGAGCCAGGGTTCTCTTCTGGATCAACTGTAGCTGGAGCAACGTCTGTAACAGCTGAGCATAAGACATGGGCGGTGTCTCGAGGTGACGGCTCGACAGAGGTGCCCTGTTCTGATACTTTCTGTACCCTTGTTGATTCGGCTGCTGCTGCTGCTGTGGCTGTGGGACTGCCGGGATAGTTATGTTGGCCACCTGTTGGTGATGGCCTTTACCCTTCCTTTGAGCGTTGGACACGACGCTCGTTTCTCCTTCCCTCCTCTTGCCACCATAAGGTTTCTTTCCTCCTTCAGCTGAGGACATATCACCTTGAATTTTCCCCAGTTTGATCCCATTTTCAATGTGCTAACCCGTGATAATGAGATCTGAGAAGGTTCCGGACATGCCACTGACCAATTTCTCATAGTAAACCCCTGGGAGGGTGGCTACGAACATCTGCACAAGCTCACGTTCAACCATCGGCGGCTGAACCCTAGCTGCCAACTCACGCCATCGCTGGGCGTATTCCTTGAACCCTTCGTTGTTCCTTTGCGACAGATTCTGCAGTTGAACTCGGTTTGGAGCCAAGTCACTGTTATATTGGTAGTGGTGCACAAATGCTTCAGCAAGGTCCTTCCACATACGCACACTAGCAGGTTCCAGACTCATGTACCATTCGAGGGAGGGCCCGGACAGGTTGTCCTGAAAGAAGTGCATCAGCAACTTCTCGTCCTCCGAATGAGCCGACATTTTCCGGTAATATGATCTCAAATGGACGCGAGGGCAAGTGGTGCCCTTGTACTTTTCAAAGTCAGGTACCTTGAACTTGGGAGGCACCTTGAAATCAGCAATCAATCCCAACTTGGACATATCAACACCCATAGTATTCTGATTCTCAATATTCCTCATCTTATCCTCGAGGGCCTTGAACCTTAGCCGTGCTTCAGCAGTCAGCTCCCCTTCAGCACCTCTCTGTGAGAACACATCGTCTTGGCGGTCTTCTAACCACGGCTGAGGCCCGAACAAATTTCCAACACCTGCATTGCCGTTGCCCAGCCCAATATTGACGTTAGCTTCAAAATTCCCATTACCGACGCCCGTCGTATTACCATTGAGTCCCATATTAGCTATCACATTGTCGTTGGCACTGCCATTCCCCCTGGTCACGGGGACGCCATTCTGAGGAGTTTCAACGGGTTGAGGGATAGGCACGGTCCCACCATGGAGTACACCATTGCTATCAACCCTGGAGATCAGTGGTTGGACCAAGGTTCTAAGTTGATCCTGGCCGTTGGCGACCGCTTGCATGAGCTCCATGAAGCGATCCATTCTTTCTCGGAGTTCTTGAACATCAGTCTGCACTTGCTCCATAACTCTGGCATGATTTGCTCTGGTCGGATAGCGGTGGATAGGTCTCTGATCAATCCTGGAACAACCTGAAACAACCTTGAAACACAAAAAGGTTAGGAAAAACGACAAAGTGCTCGTTATGCAAATGCTTCATGCAAATGCAAACGTGTGTCTGTGCGTTAGGGAGATTTCCCCCGATCCTAGTGCCTGAGTGTCAGTGCTGATAATAAGAAGTCTGAGTCCAGTCATGGAAATAACATCTCATATATATGAAGAAAGCCCATCAAGGCAGTACACAACGTTACTGAGTACAAGATGAATCAATAGCATGACCTCGACCAACAAGCCTGGTGATGATCAGCATACAACAATGATCAAAACAAAAGGAATACAAATAGTCAAGCACGGCCACGGGCGCGAAACTCTTCTAACAACCCCTTCGTTTCTGGATGATCAGGCCGAGTGAGTAACCCTTCAACGAGTAACTCCCTTAGCATAATGGTGTACTGAAGACCTTCAACCGAATCTTCCCATGCTCCTTCGCCGAAACAATCTTCTAGCTTCCGCTTCTTGAATTCAAATGTCAGTTTGCGCTCCTTCAGGGTAGCAAGAGCTTTGTTGAGCTGGCCTTCAGCGGCATATCTGCGAGCGGTTTCTTCATCAAACCTCTTCTCACTAGCCTTCACCTGGGCTTTCAGCTTGGAGATCTGTTGCATCAGCTTATCCTCCCGCTCTTTCCTATTGGCTAGGGAGGCCTTCCAATGTTGGTTAAACTTGGATATCCTCCGATATGCTTCGTCCAAGTGCTGCTTCTTCGTGGCCAGTACATCATTGGCAGCTTTGAAGTCTCGACCCAAGCGCTCACGCTCAGCTATCTGCTTAGTCAAATATGTCCCTAGCTGGTTCACCAACTCTGTTTGCCTCTTGAAGGAATGAACAGCCTCGTTCCTCTCACTTCTGAGTTGAGCCAATTCTTTCTCCAGTTCTTCGTTGGCCTTCTTCAGCTCATTTCTCTCAGCTAACACCTGATTATGCTGCTGAATGGGCACGGTGGTAGGCTCTTCAATCACTGGAGGGCTTTCTGGCTGGACAGGTGGAAACGACATCCCTATAGCATCTGCTCTGGCTCTGATCCAAGTCACATATGGAGTGTAGACCTGACTATTACTCTTTCCCAGCAATGGTTTTCCCCTCTTATTGATACCATTCCAAGCGCGCTGAAGCTTAGACAACATATCCCCCTCTAGAAGACCAGTGAGGTACAGAGATTCCTGCACCTCTTCATCCTTCGGCGGAGCTCTCAAGGCATAAGCAAACTGTCGGACCAGCAGAGATGGATTATAATTGATACAGCCCTTCCTTCCTATCAAAGGCACATTCGGAAACCCGCTGCAGCTGAAGATAATCTCAGTACCTAGCCTATCTCTATCAAACCAGGTAATATCCTCTGCAGATAGACTCATCAAACACTCAGGCCACTCAGCTGTGGCTGCAGACGAAGCAAAGGGACCCCTCTTGGGTAGGTGGCTATCAAGCCATCTATAGAGCAGGGGCACACAGCACGAGATATTCTTACCCCTTCTGTTCTCATTTTTGTAGTGGATGGAATGGTAGACATCTCCTATCAAGGTAGGGACTGGATTCCCTGATGCAAAGATGTGAAATGCGTCGAAGTCTACGAAGTCAGGCATATTGGGGAACAGAATGATGCCATATATGCACAGAGCGAGAATGGCGTTGAACACGACCCAACATCCGTCTTTGGCGCACTACTGAGCCTTTCCCACTAAGAACTGCAAGGAGAACCCGGGAACCTTGTTCCAACTAGACAAGACCAACTCGGAGGCATCTAGGTGAAGTGACGGAGCTAGACTAGCCAGATTAGGCTCAGTATCCATATGAACAAAGGGCGTCTGACTCTTGATAGGCACACCTAACAAATCAACATACTCCTTCAGTGTGGGTGCAAGGATAAAGTCCTGGAAAGTAAAGCATCTCAAGGGAGGATCGTAGAACTACAGCAGAGCGTGAAACCCATTCAACTCAAACACAGAGGGTTTACGAACCAAATTGAGCAGTTTGCCATAGGACTTTCTGAACTCATCTCTTACAGAATCACCTGCTAAAGCAATCAAACCAGTCAGCTGAACAACATCAGGAGTGGGGAGCTTGTAAGCCACAGTCTTCCTCAGAGAACCCATAACAATACAATAGGAGGCAAGAAATCCTGAATCGGGGGGAAACGGTACCTGCAACACAGACACACGTTAATGAAATGCAAATGAGTATGCAAAACAATGTAAAATGCAATCATGCAGCAGGAGATCAAGGCAACTGTGCTGTGGAGATTCTGTATCAACAAAACCATAATCCTGCTCTATCAAGAACAACCACCATATCTGATAAGAAGACAACCCCGGTATCAGACCATAAATCTGCTCTGTCAAGAACAAACACACATCCACACATCTGCCCTGTCAAGAACAACCATCTGATAACAAGGACCTCTGATACAGGACCAACAATCTGCTCTGTCAAGAACAAACACACATCTCTGAAGATAAGGTCCTCTGATACAGGACCATAACTCTGCTCTATAAAGAACAAACATACATCTGCTGATGAGATCCTCTGATCCCAATCATAAACCTGCTCTGTCAAGAACACACATACATCTGATGATGAGAACCTCTGGTACCAACAAAACTGATTCACTATCAAGAAAACCAGGAAGTCTGAAGGTTAAGGTTACCTGCAACAAACCCAACCCTGCTCACAGGCATGGACCTATACTGACACAAGTTCGGCATCCTATGCGGTCATCAGCGTCACAGACATTCAAGACGGGTGATACGATACCCAGAAGGTGTGGCATCACTAGCTCATGAAGCGGCCTCACTCAGCTGAATCCCAAATGATCGGTCCCCAGAGTCGACAATCCTCCAAACCAACAACCCCCTCAACCCAAAGGGTTGAAAAAGAAGTCAACCGGGAGAACCTCGTCTGAGCGTGGATTTCATGAGACACTAGTGCCTGCAAAGTAAGCACGCGCCCACTAATTTCCACAGCTAATGCTAAGTACACTCAAGCCTGGGTCTGCCTTCTCACTCATCAGAATGCCCCTCCCACAACATCACAGATAATCATATCATACTGAAAGTAAAGTGCGGGAAATAAAATGCGATAAATAAACACAACCCAACAAGTAATCATACAAACGCTAGGATTGACTCTCGCAGGGGACGTTGGATCCCTAAACTGACTCGCATACGGGACGCTGGATCCCAGGAAACTATCAAGTCCCCAGCAGAGTCGCCAGCTGTCGCTTCCGCGAAAATAAGGTGCCGGCAAAACAGAAGAGTCGCCACCTTTCGTTATTTATCCCTCAGAACGGGAAAGGAAACGATCGGAGAAACCTGACGTAAAGGTATAAGACAAGGTCATCGCAACCATTGTCTGGGTTCGGGAGTCGGTTACGCAAGGGGAAGGTATTAGCACCCCTCACGTCCATCGTACTCGATGGGATCCACGCTTGTTGTGTTTATCTGACGGGTTGGTTTTATCTATCTACCTATCAAGGCTGGTTCACAAATAAAAGAAAATGACTCGGCAAAGCGTCGCGCTTTATGCCTACGTATTCTCATCAGAGAATGAGAAATCAGAGTCAACGTAGTTCGCCTAACTACGGGTTACGGGAAAGGGGGCTCGCCAATACGTCAGTATTGTGCCTACGTACTCTCAACAGGTATGAGAGATCAAAGCTTACGTAGTTCGGGATAATACGGATTACGGGGATTCAGATTCATCTGTTTTATCGAGTAGGGTTAACAAACAGTTCCAACAGTTTGGTGTACGCAGCTTGACCTTTGGAGGCTTAAGCGTTACCGTTTGCGGTAGAACTGGGAGTTAACGACACTCTTTTCTTCAGAAAAGCTTCCTTTGAAATATGGGCCCACGGGGAAAAAGGTTTGAAGTTTGTTTTCAGTCTTTTTACGAAAGAAGTGTTTTTTATGGTGTTTGCAATTTCAATCGCACTAAAGACTATGACCTGAGAGTGAATGCGTCGCATGTCACCCAAAGGGTACCATACTAAACATCCAGACTGTTGAAAAGAAACTCTCCAACAATCCTTTCTCAGATAGCTTAAGGCTCGTAACGTACGAAAGAAATCCTTCATGATTACTGTATCTTAATTTGTTTTGAGATGAGAAGAGAACAGGCTCAACTAATGGGAGACTATCAAGTCCTACTGTTGTCATGCCAAGGATTCATCCTATGATTGAGGTTTGAAACAGGGAACTCCTAGAAGTTATCATGCATAGGTTTCAACCTAAAGTTCTAATCATCACTTCCTTATCAAAGGAAATGAGAGTCCTAGGGGATCATGTCAATGATAAACAGAAACAGATAAAGCATCAGCTTAAACACTAAACAGTAAACAACTGTAAAATGCATGCAATGCAAGTGAGGGAGGAAATGTGTGTGGGGCATCAGCCTCCACAAGCTCGTCTCGACCTCAAGCCAGATATGAATAACTGTAATCATACAGAGGAAGTAACATGCTATCAAGCAAAATACAAACCACATAGGCAAGGGAGCTGGGCTCTACCGAATACCCGCAAGCAAAGCCATACAGTAAAAATACAAGCAGAGGGAGCAACTCAACCTCTAGTGCAATCATGCTCCTAGGTCAAAGTCAGTCTAGATATGAACTTATTCTAATGCATCAAGCAAATCAACACAGAAAAGAAAACAGACAAAAAAGAAAGCAGATCAACAACTCCCTCTTTCAATTTCAGGCTTCAGCTCTTCTGACAACAACTCAGTCTTCAGACTTCACTCCTAACTACAAGTGTCAACTTGATTCCTTCAGGCTCTCAATGCATCAATGTGAGTGTCAACTTATCCTTTATTCCTCAAGCCTCAGCTCTTCACTCAATCTCCAATGGACCTTCTTCACAAGTATCAACTTGGTCTTCCTGCTTCAGCTCTCTTTGGTTCACCAACATCAACTGGGTCCTCTTCATCTATAAGCTTCAGCTTCTCAGAATGATCTTCAATCACATGGAAGTGTCAACTTCATTCTTCAATCTCTTCAGGCAAGGAACTCCATCCTCTAACAAGGAAGAAAGATGCATCTATCAAGAGCAAAGTTTGGATGATTGGTAGCAGAGTGAAGACCAAGGGTCACCACTAAGCATCCTGTCATCAAAGAAAGGGACCCTCAAAGGTTCTACAATTTTGCAAAGAGCCACACATCCTACCAAAGGAGGGATGAGGCCTTTACAAAGGGACCTTTCATCATAGGGAAGAATGGAATTGATCAACATATTCCATGTTTATGAAGGAAGAGAACTATCTAGAAGCTCTGCCTACAAAACCCTGATCTTAACCTAATCAAAACTACACCACAAGAAGGGAAGATCTTCAAATCTAAGCCTCTTCAAGCAATCCAATGCATATTCAACTTGTCTTCATCATTATCCAAGAGCAAGAGAAACAAAACCCTAATCTAAGGGAACTAAAGAAGTTAGTCTAGTTGAGTTGGTGCCTTAGAATCATCTAAAACTAGCACCTAGACTAAAATCAATCAAAAATAGTAAACTATCTTATAAATTTCTACAAAAATTCCTAAGGGATCCTAATTCAATTAAGAATGCCTCATACAAAAACCAGGGACTAAATCATCTATTAAGTCCTAATATTAAGTCCTAAATCCAAAGGTATCAACCATAAACCCTAAAAATGGAGCTTCTAAAGGTTTCAACCTAAACTATCACCTATGCTCATCACAAAAATGTGATAAAAATCTATGGGGATCATGCATATCTATGCTAATCACATACAAAAAATCAGGGTCAAAATCATCATCACATGATCACACAAAATTCCACAAAATTAAGTATCAAACATAACTATTTTAATATCAATTAAAATATGAAAATTCCCCTAAAATCAGAAAATGCATGAAATGAAAATACTTTTTATCTAAAAAATAATAGACTCAATCATGAATATAATGGAAAAAGAATGGGGTTAATTGGATCATTTTTGAATTTTATATGATTTTATCAAAAACCATGAATAAAATGAAAAAATAAAGAAAATCAACATAAAATGATAAAGCGCGCGGTGCAACTAGCAATGAAAATCAGTTCCTATCATGGATTGGGCTCGCTGGGGGGTGTGGATAGTGGTTTCAGACTTAAGCCCAATGCCACCTAGTAAGTGAAACGCATCGTTTCACTTACCCAGACTCTCTCACGAATTCAAATTAATCCTGGTCGTGGGATGCATGGTTTAGTCAAAATCTTCATGTTGATCCAATGGTGTTAACATCATCACCTTCATTTGAAAAATTCTGGAGGGAAGAACCTCCATTGAAACAGAGCTCTCATGCTCGTCTTCATCACATTCGCATCTCACGAAATCTCCATCAACATTCAAGATCTACAGCACTAAACCACTCTAAATTGAACGATGAATCTAACCCTAGCCTCAGAATTTATTGAATCAACCTCTAACCTAAAACACGATCAAGAATCAAAATTATGCTCAGACCTCAATCATCACCATTCTTCAAATTGTTTGGTCTAAAATGTTCACCACATTACCCTGATCAGTTCTTGCTATAATACTCACATTATCTCTCAATATCCAGCATGTTCTTGATCCAAACAGAAATTGTGTCATCTCATCGATCATCACCAAATCCTCTCTAAGTTTCCAGAAACGATCTCCTAACCGCATACTATCAATCTAACCTAACAAATTGAGGTAATTCTTCTTAAATTAAGGTGAGGGATGAAAGTTACCAACCTGTGAATTCTTGAGTAACAGATGTAGCAATTCTCCAATTCAAGCTCTCAAACCTTCCAAAATCATTCAGTGTACCAAGTTCTTGCTTCTGTATGCAAGAGAATTGATGGAAAATGCATGGAACTCCAAACCCGATGGTGACTTGCAGGTGCTGAAACTCAAATGCAAGAACACGATCCTTCAAGGCTTTGGCTATGGAATTGATCTGGAATCATTCAGTATCATCAATAGAAGTTGTTGAGATCAAAAGAAAGATAAAAAATGGTGTAGAATGCAGAAACTGATTTCAATTTGCAATGAACAATGTGAAATTGCAAACTCTCTTCTCTCCCTCAATTCTCACCAACCCCTCATCTGAACCTCTTCTACTCAATATATAGATGATGTGTGGATGATCTAGAACCCTCTAGATCCTTCTAATGAGAGTTTCAATCTCTCATGTCATGAGAATTTCAACCATATGCCATGGTATGCATTGTTCTGTTTGCAGCTTGAAATCAATCCCATTCTCCTCCAATTTCTCCCCTAGTGACATTTTGAAAGTGTTTAGCTTGCAAGGGCCTTGGTTATGCCTTGATTCTAGGTTTTGCAAATGTTACTTATGATGTAAGTAACTACTTTTCAAAGCAAGTCCACCAATTGAATCTCAACTCAAAAATGTGGCTAAACCAATGTTCTTAAAATGTTTCCTAGAGTCAAAATGATATATTACATGCCTTGGTTTGGATGCGTAGGTCAAAAATATCAATTTCCAACTTTGGTTTATTTAACTTATACCCTTATTTTAGGTCATTTTTGCAACTTTGAGCTACAAGCATTTCCAACATCTCATGACCTCTTTACTAGACTTAAAACATCATTTTGAACAAGTTTGATGTTGAACATTTTTCCATTTGAAGCTTGGAAACAGGAGTTATGGCCTTGTGATTGAAATGACCTATAATGTCCAAATGACCAAAATACCCTTGACTTGTCAAAGCCATAACTTGAGTTCTAAAAATCCTATCAAGGAATTCTAGTACTCTATAGAAAACTAATAAGATAAGGAACAACATTCGTGTTGACCAAGAATTCATAGGAATCATCCTTCTAGGGCAAAAGTTTAATGCAAGTTGGGTAACTTTCAAGCCCCCAAATTCACATACCTCAGATGACCTGTAACTTGTCAAAGTCACAACTTGAGCTCTACAAATCCTATCAAGGACTTCTAGTACTCAAATTAAAGCTAAGATCATTCTCTACAACAATTATGTTGGGGGGAAAGATGAGATGACAATCACATCTTAAGCTAAAATGCCTTGAAGGTAGGGGTCAAACAAGGGGATTTTACACTGTCAAGCCTTAGAAACCCTAGCTTGAAACTTCTCAAACTCTTCAATCATGATGAGTTGACCTTGGAATAATCCTTATCACATCTCAATGTATCAATCCATGATCACATGGCCTTTGAATTAGGTCTCAACCTTGTTCAAATCATCAGTTGACCTAGAGTTGACCCAGTCAAACCCTAATTACACCACTCATGGCTGAGTCTTCTTAATCTTGCACAATGACCTGTCTAGGCTTCAAAGTGATCCTTAACACTTCTCATGAGCTCTCTCAATACCTCCAGTCCATCTTCATGGCCTCAGAATCATCTGATGTTCTTCCCCATAACTCTTAAGTTAGGAGACCCACATACTTGGTTTCAACCACTCTCTCTGAGGATCCTTTAGCTTCTCTGACAAGGATATCAACCCTTGAACATCTGAATAACCTTCTTAGCTAGATCCAAAGTCTTGTATAGCTCTGAATTGGTGATCATACCTCTTGGTCTCCTGCATACATATCAATGGAATGCAAATGATAATCCTAATGTGAATGAAATGAAACACAAGCTAGGTAACGAAATGTTGGGCAAATTTTGGGGTGCAACAACGACTAGCTCAGAGTCTCTTCTGATCTCGACCTATTTTACCCTGAAATCTAATAAGAATTCAAGGCCAATTATTAAGGCTTCGTATTTAGCCTTGTTATTAGAGCAGACGCCTTCGATCTTGAATTTGAACCTCGTTGGCATTTTGTTTGGTGAAAAAATTAATACCCTAACACCAGATCCATTTTTACGGCTAGAGCCGTTGAAGTATAACTTCTAAGGCTCTGTCTCCAAATAATTTAAAGATGTTTCGACCACTGCGTGGTCTACGATGAAGTCTACGACTACTTGCCCCTTCATGGCCTTTAAAGACACCTATGTAAGGGAATATTCAGTTAAAGCTAATGCCCATTTTCCAATTCGACTATACAAAATCAGTTTAGACAACATATGTTTAGTAATATCAAAATAATAAGATACATAAACATCAACTGGTTTTATATATCGCTTTAACTTCATACAAGAGAAGTACAATCATAAGTACATCTTTTCTACTAGATTATACATAGTTTATGCGTCATTCAAGGCTCGACTGAGGTAATATATGGCTCTTTCGACACCATTACCATCCTCTTGGGCTAACATACTCCCTATAGTCAAGTCTGAGGTAGAAATGTACAACATCATTCATTTATTGCTAACAGTCGGAGACAGGATATGAGGATTTTCTAGATATCCCTTTATGTCTTCAAACACCTTTTAATGCCCAGGTCTCCACACAAACTCTTCCTTTATCGGGCGGGCAGTGGTGAATACGTCCGAACTTTGCCACTGAGGTTTGATATGGACCTCCTTAGAAAGTTGATCTTTCCCAAAAGAGATTGTAACTCCTTCTTTATTGACGGCGGCTTCATCTCTTTGATGGCCTTGTGTTCTGATTTATCTTGACCCCTTTCTTGTCGACCACAAAGACAAGGAAGTCCCATGCCTGCACACAAAAAGCACATTTAAGGGTTTCATTTTAAGACCATATTTTCTCATTCTTTCAAGCGACTGTCTAAGATGGTCGAGATGACCATAGCCCGGGATAAATTTAATGACGATATCATCAATGTATATCTGCATGAACGTTTCAATATAATCATGAAAGATAGAGTTTATCACCCTTTAGTAATTTGCCCTAGCATTCTTCAAACCAAATGGCATTACTACCCTCTCGTAGGTTCCTAAAGCTCAAGGGCATCGAAACTCCGCTTTTGGCTCATCCTCATCTGCAATAAAAAATTGGTTATATTCAAAACAAAAGTCCAACATACTAAGGTATTCAAAACCCGCTGATAAGTCAACCAACATCTCAGCGACATGCATTGGGTATTCGTCCTTCTGGGTCGCAGCATTTAGATCCTTAAAATCTATGCAGACCCTCAAAATTTTGTTTTTCTTTATAACATGAATGATATTAGCAAGCCATTCGACATACCTGGCGGTTCTTATGAACCTGTTTCATAGGAGTCTTTCGATTTCCTCAATTTTGGACATTATCTCTGGAGAAAATCACCTCGAAGTCTGCTTGACTGGCTTCTTGCCTGCCTTTATTAGTAGCTTCAGCTCCACCAGTTCCCTAATTAAACTTGACATTTCATTATAATCCCAAGCAAAATAGTCTTCGAACTCTTTAAGTAATTCTATTACCTTTTCCCTTAGGCTTGGATCGATGTCGGTGCTTATATAGGTTGGCTTTTTGGTCAATCCATCTCCTAAGTCTATTTCTTCTAGCGGATCCTGTGGCTGCATCTTGGTGATGAATATTGTTGGGTCCTTCTCGAAACCTAAAGGCTCTTTATCATAGATACAATCAAGCCTCTGGTTTTTCAGACCATCCCTTTCTGATCCAGATGGTTGTAGTTCTTCAAAGGATTGCGGTTTAACATTGATTCTATCGCCTACGTCAAACACTTCTATCTCATTGGCTTCAGCAAGCATGTGTGGTACCTCAGCTTCCAAAGCCGCTTTTAGCCTGCTCTCGGCCACATAGGTTGATTCGAGCTAACTCTTCTAACTCAGTCATCAATGTAACACCCCCTTCTAAAACCCTCAAGTAATCAAATAAATCATTTAAGCACATATTAAAATTTCATCAGAGTAAAATTAAAACAAGGTATAAAAGAGGTACGTCACATCATACACGAAATTGAAACATACAACACCAGCTCTATAGAATACATGCAACAGTGGGGTAGTCTCCAACCTAGGAACTTAGTCCTTACACCCACATCTCAATATTTAGAATTAAAAGCGGAAAATCTAAACATTGAATCACTTTAAACATGTAATCATATAAATACATATCATCCAGTTTGACACACCACATCATTCATGTTTACATAAACATTTGTCAGCAGATACATATACAAATGTATCACAAAAGAATGCTATACAATCCTAGCTACCCGGTGCTACATATCAGAGCTAACCGACCAAAAGAATGAAGTTACACTTCACAAAAGACCTCCAGCAATCCTAATCTGCAATGCCTCATAGAGCATTATAAAATAGCATAAGGGAGAGAAATATTATTATAATAATCAATGCATATACTTATATATATATATATATATATATATATATATATATATATATATATATATATATATATATATATATATATATATATATATATATATATATATATATATATATATATATATATATATATACACACACACACACAAAAGCATAGAATATACATATTCCACATTCTCAACACAGTTCATCATAACTCATCATAATTATATATCACCATATATATGTATAAACAAATATGGAATAATCACCAAGCATATTCATCATGCACACATCCATAATTCTCATCATTCCACATAAACATACACATATGCATACATTCACACAACATTATATTCATGCCATGTGACTCAATTCAACTCAATGCAACTCATGCCATGTGGTACCAACACTTGTTATTATTTTTCGATTTTTACATTTAAACCGGGTTCGTCCCCTAGACCAATAACAAACAAAAGTTCGTCCCCTAAGCTTTCAAACCCACCCTTCTAGGTTTGGAACAAGTCACTAGTCTCCACGAAACTAGGAAGCATTGCCTCTTGACAACAAATGATGCGTATGCAATCAACAACAAATGCACTTAAGACCATTCTCGCATCTTAATCCCATGCATTATCAAATAATTCATCACACAAGAATTATATCATGATTGCACATACAACACATTCATCAAAGTACTCATACTTTCAACATGATCACTACATTCATCAAGTAGTACACAAGAATCAAATAGATTCAATCACAAATACATATTCATAGATTCTTCACATACAATCAATCAAACAAATGCACTTAAGACCGCTCTCGCATCTTAATCCCATGCATTCTCAAATACAATCGCATACAATTAATATGCATTCATAACATCGTGCCAAACGGCAACGAACTCTATCACAATCATTCATACACCTTTAAATCAATTTAAACAATGAATATATTTGCCAAAAGGCCATAATTCACAATTGATTCCACAATCTAGGATTCACGGCATACGGCTACCCACAACATAACATATCACATCATACAACTATGCATTCAGAAAGATCGATCACAATCGAGCCGAAAAAAATCAACATTGGATGGAACAGCAAGAAAATCAAACATTGTCACGCTCGCTGGACCACTCGCCTAGCGAGGTCCTAGCGAACACTCGCTACTGGTTCGCCTAGCGAACAAGCTCGCGAAGGCAAACAGAAGATACTGGAAGGGTTCGCTACAGCCTCGCCTAGCGAACAACTAGCCACAATGCTCGCTACTAGCGAAGAGGGTTATTTCTATTCAGCCCAAGTCTGGGACCATTCGCTACTTGCTCGCTACAGCTCGCTTAGCGAACACTCGCTATCCTGCTCGCCTAGCGAACGTCTGCGTACTCCAAAACCCCAACTATCCAAAACTCTCCGAAACTTCCAAAATTACCCGATTTCCACCAAACCAGTTCCAATAGTCTTAGTCGAATATTTCTTGACTAATCTACACCCTTAATTCCAAATTTTAACCGTTAGAACATCGATTTCTACCGATTAAATCATTTCTTCCCTAAAATGGAAAATGTAGAATCCAAACCAATCATACATAATCATATACATTAGTAAGATAACAATATTTCACACCCTTACCTTGATTAAATCGATTCCTAAGAGTTGATCTTGAAGAATCCAAGCTTTCCTCTCTTTTCTCTTCTTCCTCTTTCTTTCTCTACTCTTTCCCTTATGTTTCTATTCTTCCCTTTTCTTTCCATTCTTCCTTATATGTCTTTCTATTTCCTTCCATCATATTTCTTCTCTCAAAATATCTACCAATAATTCCAATAATTAAAATCATCCAAATAAATCAATTAATTAATTTGAATAATTAATTAATTAAAATTGGGATGTTACAACCCTCCCCCACTTTAGGAATTTTTGTCCTCGAAAATGTTACTTGATTCAAACAACTCTAGATACGACTCCCTCATCTGACTCTCAAGTTCCCAAGTCATATTTCCACGAGTCGGTCCTCCCCAAGCGACCTTCACCAAAGCAATCTCTTTACCTCGAAGTTGCTTCAGCTCCCGATTCTCTATCCGCATAGGTGATGTCTCCACAGTCAGGTTATATCTCACCTGCACATCATCTACTTGGACTACATGAGACGGATCTTCAATGTATTTCCTCAACTGAGATACATGGAACACGTCATGGAGATTAGCAAGCGGCGACGGTAAAGCAACCCGATAGGCTACCTCTTCTATCTTCTGCAAAATCTGATAAGGACCAATAAAATGCGGCGTCAACTTACGCGACTTCAACGCTCTACCAACACCAGTCATTGGAGTAACTCGAAGAAACACGTGATCTCCCTCTTGAAACTCAAGTGCTTTCCTCCTCTTATCATGATAACTCTTTTGACAACTCTGAGAAATCTTCATCTTCTCTTGAATCATCTTAATCTTATCGGTAGTCTGCTGGACTATCTCGGGTCCAACCACAACACTCTCTCCCGACTCACACCAACACAATGGTGTCCTACACCATCTACCGTATAATGCCTCAAACGGTGCCATACCAATACTCGAATGAAAACTGTTTGTGTAAGTAAATTCAATCAAAGGTAAGTAGCTATCCAAAGGTTCTCCCTTCTCCAACACGCAAGCTCTCAAAAGATCCTCAAGTGACTGAATCGTCCTCTCAGTCTGACCATTGGTCTGTGGATGATAAGCTGAACTCAAACGCAACTTCGTACCCAAAGCACTTTGCAAACTCTCCCAAAATCTCGAAGTAAACCACAGATCTCTATCTGACACAATGCTAGACGGAATACCATGCAAACTGATAATCCTATCAATGTACATCTTTTCCAATCTCTTCAACGGGTAATCCATTCGCATAGGAATAAAGTGAGCAGATTTGGTCAATCTATCCACAATAACTCAAATAACTTCCAAGTTACTCGGCGTTCTAGGTAAACTAGATACAAAATTCATAGATATGCTATCCCATTTCCACTCAGGAATAAACAACGGTTGCATCAAGCCTGACGGTTTCTAATGCTCAATCTTTGACTTCTGACAAGTCAAACAAGAATACACAAACTTGGCAATATCCTTCTTCATACGAGGCCACCAAAATACTTTCCTCAAATATTGATACATCTTAGTAGCACCCGGATGAATACTCAATCCACTACGATTCCATTCATCAAGAATACTCTTCTTCAGCTCGACGATATCAGGAACACAAACCCTATCACGACATCTCATGATACCATTTTCATCAATCCGAAAATCACCACCTTGACCTTGATTGATCAAAGTCAACCGATCAACTAAACTCAAATCAGATTTCTGTCCTTCTCGAATCTCGTCAAGAATACCACTAGTAAGCTTTAGCATACCAAGCTTAACTCCGTAAGAAGTCTTCTCACATACCAAGCTCAAATCGTGAAATTGCTCAATTAATTCCAACTCTTTCACCATTATCATCGACATATGCAACGATTTCCTACTTAATGCATCAGCTACCACATTTGCTTTACCCGGATGGTAATTCAAACCAAAATCATAATCCTTTAGAAGTTCCAACCATCTCCTCTGCCTTGCATTCAATTCTTTATGATCGAAGAGATACTTCAAACTCTTATGATCACTAAACACTTCAAATCTCGAACCAAACAAATAATGCCTCCAAAGCTTCAGCGCAAATACAACAGCAGCCAACTCTAAGTCATGCATCGGATAATTCCTCTCATGCACCTTGAGTTGCCTCGAAGCATAAGCTACAACTTGTTTATTTTACATCAACACACCTCCTAAACCCATCAAAGAAGCATCACAATACACGACAAACAGTTCTGCCGGATTCGGCAAAATCAAAACAGGATCCCTCGTCAATATTTTCTTAAGCTCTTGAAAAATTTCTTCACACTTTGCATTCCAAACAAAAGCTTGACCTTTCCTAGTCAACTGCGTCAACGGCAACAATAACTTGGCAAATCCTTCAATGAATTTCCGATAATAACCTGTCAAACCAAGAAAACTTCTAATCTCAAAAACTGATTTCGGAGCCTCCCAATGTGATACCGCTTCAACCTTCGACGGATCAATTGCAATACCTCTACTCGAAATCACGTGACCAAGGAAACTCACTTCCTTCAACCAAAATTCACACTTAGAAAGTTTAGCATACAATTGCTTCTCTTTCAACACAGATAACACAATCCTCAAATGCCCGGCATGTTCTTCTTCACTCTTCGAATAAATCAAAATATCATCAATGAACACAAGCACAAACTTGTCCAAATAAGGATGGAAAATCCTATTCATGTACTCCATAAATACACCCGGTGCATTAGTCACACCAAATGGCATCACATAATACTCATAATGTCCATACCTCGTTCTAAAAGCAGTCTTCTGAATATCCTTAGCCTTCACATGGATCTGATGATACCCATATCTCAGATCTATCTTACTAAACTCACTTGCACCAACCAACTGATCCATCAAATCATCAATCCTCGGAAGTGGATACTTATCCCTGGGTTACCAAGATCATAACTTGAGTTCTACAAATCCTCTTGAGGACTTCTAGTACTCAAATTAAAGCTAAGATCAAAATCTACAGTTCTTATGTTGGCCAAAAATCCATTTGAAAAATACTTGATGGGAAAAAGTTGCTTGTAAGTCAAGTGACTTTCATAGATAAATTTCAGTGTCCTCTAATGACCCATAACTTGCAAGAACCATAACGTGCATTCTACAAATCTCCTTGAATACTTCTAGTACTTAAATTAAAGCTATTGAGTAGCCCTACAAGTTTCATGTTGGCCAAGAATCCATTTGAAACTTGCATTTTGACTTATCTGGCTTGGAAGTTAGGCCTAAATTAGGGGATTTTACACTGAAACCCTAATTTGGCAACTCCTCCTACTCTTGATTCTCTTTGATTTATCCTTGGCACAACACCATACATGTATCAACATATCAATTCATGAATCGCACCACCCCCAATTAAGCCTTGATGCTCTTCAATCACTCAGTTGACCTAGGGTTGACCTAGGGTTAACCCAGATGAAACCCTAGTTGACTGCACTTCAACTGTGGCTCTTGTCCTTGGTATCATGACTTGTCTAAGCTTCAATATAGCTCTCTAGGCATTTCATAAGCTTTGTACACATTCCCATACCCTCAATTCATAGCTCATACCCCCATTGATGACCCTCAATATACCTCAGACTAGGAGAGAAGTCCACTGGTTGACCCTCAAACTTCTCAAAGCTTCAAACATTTCTTGATGACTTGGATTGTCTTAAGCTTGAATAAAAAACCCTTGATGTGCTTCTTCAGATAAGAATGGCACTTGATCCCTTGTTGGATGACTTACTATGCTATGCTATGCAAATGATTAGATTATGTACATGATGTGATTATGCAAATGATAATGCAATTGAAACATAAACCAAGTGAAATAGGTTGAGCAAATTTTAGGGTGCAACAGCTGCCCCTATTCAAACGGCTTGGACCCGACTTGGTGAAGATAGAACGACCTTCAAATAATCGAGGTACGAGACGGTTGAATACCAAGATCCCGGAAATTTGCCAACCGCAGAAATAAACTGCACAAACTGCTTGGAAAACAACATCTGCTGACTGGATTTGGTTGTTACGGCAACAAACTGATCAACCAGCGACTGTGCTAGGGATTATTTTCATCAGCCCGAAAAAGATTCCATCATTGCGGGGCTAGAACTTCGTCCACGTTCCGTCAACACAGAAAAATCCTGACGACTTCGCTGGGGAAACATTTCCGTCTAGGAACTCATTAGCCTATCCATACAGGCAAATCATCTGCCTAACTACAGGAAAATTCGTCCGCCTGCTTCATACGAGAAAATTATCTGAATACCGTTTCTCTGCCTACCTCTGCAGTAGCTCACTTCACTGGTCCCAACCCACAAACGAATCGAAGGAGGACTCTACTGGGGATAATAACACGAGGAAATCACAGCGATTTCCTTAGGGAAAATACTTCTGTCACATATCAGAACACAACTCACATACTCTGTCCATCATGGGAGAATTATCTATCTGGATATCGAGAAGTTCATCTGCCTGCTTCATACGGGAAAACACATCTGCCTGATACTTACAGGAAAGTTCTTCCACCCTATTCTTATGGGAAAAGATAACACATCTGCCTGATACATACAGGAAAGTTCTTCCGCCTGCTTCATACGAGAAAAGATAACACATATGCCTGATACTTATAGGAAATTTCTTCCGCCTGCTTCATACGGGAAAAGATAACACATATGCCTGATCAATACAGGAAAGTTCTTCCGCCTGCTTCATACGGGAAAAGATAACACATCTGCCTGATACTTACAGGAAAGTTCTTCCGCCTGCTTCATACGGGAAAAGATAACTCATCTGCCTAATACTTACAGGAAAGTTCTTCTGCCTGCTTCATACGGGAAAAGATAACTCATCTGCCTAATACATACAGGAAAGTTCTTCCGCCTGCTTCATACGGGAAAAGATAACACATCTGCCTGATACATACAGGAAAGTTCTTCTGCCTGCTTCATACGGGAAAAAATAACACATCTGCCTGATACATATAGGAAAGTTCTTCCGCCTGCTTTATACGGGAAAAGATAACACATCTGCCTGATACATACAAGAAAGTTCTTCCGCCTGCTTCATACGGGAAAAGATAACACATCTGCCTGATACATACAGGAAAGTTCTTCCGCCTGCTTCATACGGGAAAAGATAACACATCTGCCTGATACATACAGGAAAGTTATTCCGCCTGCTTCATACGGGAAAAGATAACACATCTGCCTGATACATATAGGAAAGTTCTTCCGCCTGCTTCATACGGGAAAAGATAACACATTTGCCTGATACATACAGGAAAGTTCTTCCGCCTGCTTCATACGGGAAAAGATAACACATCTGCCTGATACATACAGGAAAGTTCTTCCGCCTGCTTCATACGGGAAAAGATAACACATCTTCCTGATACATACAGGAAAGTTCTTCCGCCTGCTTCATACGGGAAAAGATAACACATCTGCCTGATACATACAGGAAAGTTCTTCCGCCTGCTTCATACGGGAAAAGATAACACATCTGCCTGATACATACAGGAAAGTTCTTCCGCCTGCTTCATACGGGAAAAGATAACACATCTTCCTGATACATACAGGAAAGTTCTTCTGCCTGCTTCATACGGGAAAAGATAACACATCTTCCTGATACATACAGGAAAGTTCTTCCGCCTGCTTCATACGGGAAAAGATAACACATCTGCCTGATACATACAGGAAAGTTCTTCCGCCTGCTTCATATGGGAAAAGATACACATCTGCCTGATACATACGGGAAAGTTCTTCCGCCTGGTTCTTACGGGAAAACATAACATGGGATATAGCTTCCTAGCCTGTTCGCGGTAGTAGCTAACTCCACTGGGGATGTTCTGAAAATAACTGCTCGACACCCGTCTCGACAACAAGTGACCTCTTCTGAAATTCTGATTCATGAAACCCTGAAATGCTGCCGCAACAGCAAACCTGAAGAAAACCTTCCGCTGGTCAGATAAGAGAAACCCCAGCCAGTAACTCTGTGGGGAATGATGACAAGCTTGCTTCAACACGGCTGTTGAGGACAAATACCACCCTGTTGGGGGATGAACGGATATCGCGAATTATTCTGGCAAAATAAATGCCAGAAATACCACCAACTCTGCCGGGGAGAAATTACACATCAATTTCCAATGGAGGAAATAACAACACCTGTTGGGAAGATTAACTCAGCTGGGGGAGAATCAACCCTTCTGGGGGACAACTGTCCGGGTACAGTTTACAAACTCGGAACTACCACTCCGCTGGGGATAATCATCCTGACGAAAGCATGACGATCTGCGGGGAGAAAGGAAACTGCCCTCGGTGGGGATAACCCTTCTGAACTTACTATCTTGGTTACGTGCCATGGAAACCCTCCCAGCTGGGGATTGAGCGCGCACATCTTCGACTCTCTAGGGAGTATAACCTCTACATGGGACACTGATTCTGTCTTGCTGGGGATACCCTGTGGACACTTCCATGGGGATACTCTTCTAGGGAAATAATCCCTTCCTTCGGTAAGGGATAATCATCGTCTCAACTTCTGGGGGTGAGGCGCGACCTGCATGGGGATTAGCGTCAAACAAAGTCAAGTCTTTCACCGCGAGTCTTCGGCTGGGGCCACAAGTTTTCTGATTGTCCGCTTCAAGGGCGAGAACCTCGCAAAACACAAACGAGACAAAACAAATATATACAACCAAATCTATTTGGGTTAGCGTCCGCGACATTACTTCAGTCAATTCGAAGTTTTAGCAATTATTGGCAAGGCCAGCAAAGTTACGCACATGCAAGTTTATCAAACATTGGCGTTTTCCACATTCAAAACAGTAAAGCACAAACATGAAATACTGAATAACATGTTTTACTAACAACAGGCCTCTGAATAGGCAAAGTTTTGTACATCGGATGCAACTCCTGAAAAGAGGAAGTTACGCACACACACATACATATACGCACAAAAATCATCAAATATAAAACAATATTTGTATACATGTCGGCAACGTGGTGTAGACAAACATCACGAGCTGATCCTCCTATGACTCGCCTGACTCTGGCGCTTTCCCGGTATTCAACTTTCGGAAGAGATTGTGTTGGATAAACGAACCCTCAGGTACTCCCAAACCACTAAGCAATGCTATATCAAATCCGGACCGCAGTTATTTGCTTTTTCAATCCCTAACTTTTGCGTGAACCGCCCTTTGCGGGTTTTCAATTCACCGGGATACCCTTTTTTGCCGAAGTCGCCCAATGCAGGTTTTCGACTTCGCGGGTGTACATCTTTTAAATTTTATCCCTAACTTTTGCCTGAACCTTTTATTCATTTTTTATGGTTCGCCAGGATGCCCCATTTTTGCCTGGACTCTCTTTTTACTGTCCAGCGGGTCACTTTCAAGCAAAGTATTTTTTAACAGCGTTCGAATTCACAGGAGACGTAAAGTATTCACCATCCATAGTGGATAGTAGCAAGGCTCCTCCAGAGAAGACTTTTCTGACAACGTAGGGACCTTCGTAATTAGGGGTCCACTTGCCCCTGTGATCTGTTTGTGGCGGGAGAATCCTCTTCAGCACAAGGTCGCCCGTCTGAAAGCTTCGAGGGTGTATCTTCTTATCGTATGTTTTCTTCATCTGGCTCTGGTACAACCGACCGTATGCTAGAGAAGCTAGCCTCTTCTCATCCATTAAACTGAGTTGATTCAGTCTATCCTTAACCCATTCTGCCTCGTCAAGTTGGACATCTCGTAAAACCCTCAGGGAAGAAATCTCAACCTCCAACGGTAACACTGCCTCTATTCCATATACCAATGAAAAAGGAGTTGCCCCGGTTGATGTGCGTACCGTCGTACGATAACCGTATAAAGCGAAAGGTAGCATCTCGTGCCAGTCCTTGTACGTTACAACCATCTTCTGAACAATCTTCTTTATGTTCTTATTGGCCGCTTCAACAGCACCATTCATCTTGGGTCGGTAAGGAGAAGAGTTGTGATGGTCAATCTTAAAATTCTGGCACAACTCTTTCATCATCTTGTTATTCAAATTCGAATCGTTGTCGGTGATAATCCGCTCAAGGATTCCATATCTGCAGATAATATCTCGTTTGATAAATCTGGCGACCACTTGCTTGGTGACATTGGCATATGATGTTGCTTCCACCCATTTGGTGAAGTAATCAATTGCCACCAAAATGAACCGGTGTCCATTGGATGTCGTAGGCTCGATCTTTCCAATCATATCAATTCCCCACATCGAGAATGGTCACGGTGATGACATCACATTCAGAGGACTCGGGGGTACATGGACCTTGTCCGCATAAATTTGGCATTTATGACACCTCTTTGCAAACTTGAAACAGTCTGTTTCCATAGTTAGCCAGTAATAACCTGCCCGCAACAGTTTTCTTGTCATAGCATGCCCACCAGCATGTGTACCAAATGTACCCTCATGGATCTCTTCCATGAGCAACTTTGCTTCTTTCTCGTCTACACAGCGTAGCAACACCAAGTCGTGGTTTCTTTTGTATAGGACATCGTCCGGGTTCAGATAGAAATTGCCAGCCAATCTCCTAAGAGTCTTCTGATCACGACTGGATGCCCCAGCCGGATACTCCTTGTTCTTTAGGAAATTCTGGATGTCAAAGTACCAGGGTTGACCATCAGGAGCCTCGTCAATGGCAAATATGAATGCAGGTCTATCAAGCCGAGAGATAACAATCCGGGGAGCCTCGTTCCAGAAGTTAACTTTATACATCGAAGACAATGTCGCCAAGGCGTCAGCCATTTGATTTTCTGCTCGCGGCACGTGATGCAATTCCACCTTGTCAAAGAAAGGCAACAATCTCCTTGCATAATTTATATACGGTATCAAATTGGGCTGACGTGTCTCCCATTCTCCTTTAATCTAATTCACCACTAGAGCTGAGTCTCCGTACACATCCAGATGTTTGATTCGCAAATCAATGGCCTCTTCAAGACCCATGATGCAAGCCTCATACTCAGCTTCATTATTAGTAACCGGAAAGGTCAATCGAGCAGTAAATGGGATATGCGACCCATGGGGAGTGGTAATGATTGCCCCTATTCCGCTACCATAAGAATTCACAGCTCCATCAAATATCAACTGCCATTTGGAACCCAACTCTGGTCCTTCGTCCGGCAACGGTTCTTCACAGTCTTTCATCTTCAGGTACATGATATCCTCGTCAGGAAAATCAAACCTCATCGATTGGTAGTCCTCCACAGGCTGCCCCGCAAGGTACTCCGACAAAACGCTACCTTTAATAGCCTTTTGCGAGACATACTGGATATCATATTCGGTTAACACCATCTGCCATCGGGCAATTCTTCCGGAGAGTGCTTGCTTCTCAAACACGTATTTGATTAGATCCATCTTTGAAATTAGCAGGGTTGTATGATTTAGCATGTATTGCCTCAAACGCTTGGCGGCCCAGGCTAGCGCACAACACATTTTTTCGAGCATTGAGTATCTGGACTCACAGTCTGTGAACTTCTTACTCAAATAATAGATTGCATGCTCTTTATGTCCTGTCTCGTCATGTTGACCGAGAACACAACCCATACTTTCCTCAAGAACCGTCAAATACATAATCAAAGGTCTCCCGGCCACTAGGGGTATCAAAACAGGATGTTCCTGCAAGTATTCTTTTATCTTGTCGAACGCCTTTTGACAATTTTCATTCCAGGTCACAACCTGGTCCTTTTTCAGCAACTTGAATAACGGCTCGCACGTCGCAGTTAAGTGAGATATGAACCGGGCAATATAGTTCAACCTCCCTAAAGATCCACGCACTTCTTTTTCTGTTTTAGGCGTCGGCATTTCTTGTATTGCTTTTATTTTTGCAGGATCAACCTCTATTCCTTTTTCGCTCACAATAAACCCCAGCAGTTTACCCGATCTCACCCCGAAGGTGCACTTGTTAGGGTTCTGTCTCAACCTGAACTTCCTAAGCCTCTTGAACAGTTTCAGCAGATTAACCACATGCTCCTCCTCCGTCTGGGATTTGGCAATCATATCATCAACATAAACCTCGATCTCTTTATGCATCATGTCATGAAAGATAGTCGTCATAGCACGTTGATATGTTGCCCCAGCATTCTTCAATCCGAAGGGCATCACTTTATAGCAAAATGTTCCCCAGGGAGTAATAAAGGTAGTCTTCTCCATGTCTTCTGGAGCCATTTTGATCTGATTATAGCCTGAGAAGCCATCCATGAAGGAGAATACGGAGAACTGAGCAGTGTTATCAACCAGCACATCAATGTGAGGAAGTGGAAAATCATCTTTCGGGCTCGCCCTATTCAAATCACGGTAGTCTACACACATTCGCACTTTACCGTCTTTCTTTGGCACTGGCACAATATTAGCGACCCATGAGGGATATTTTGTAACAGCTAGGAAACCAGCATCCCACTGTTTTTGAACTTCCTCCTTGATCTTCACAACCATGTCCGGTCTAGTTCTTCGGAGTTTCTGCTTAATAGGCGGACATTCCTCTCGCAATGGCAGACGGTGAACAACCATATCCGTATCCAACTCAGGCATATCCTCGTACGACCAAGCGAATATATCACTGTACTCCTTAAGCATCTCAACCAACCTTTGCTTGATGTCACTCTACAGCGCAGCCCCTATACGGAGGTTTCTCACGACCTCTTCCGACCCCAAATTGATAATCTTAATGACTTCCTCATGAGGCAGAATGATTCTTTCTTCTTGTTTCAATAACCAGGTCAACTCTTCTGGCACGTTGCCATCTTCAACAATCTCTTCCTCAGCCTGAAATATCGGGTGCTCGAAGTCGAAGTGAGTCATAGGCGGTTCATAGATGTCATCTGAAATAGTAATCCTGCAAAGGAAATGGTTAAATGCTTCAAAACGCATACAAAGCAAATAACCACATTGCCATTTTATTGTAAAAGATAAAAACAGGAAAAACAGGGATCACAATATTTGTATATGAAAAACGCCTTTATTTCATGATTAAACAAGGTACTGTACATAACCAAATGGCCCTAAGCGGAATCACTATGCCCCGGGTAGGACATAGGATTATTCAACAATTAAGAAAACAAATCATTATTGTTTAGCTGTCATAGGAACAGTTTCCCGGATAGACCAATTGCAGAGACTTCGTCCTGGCACGCTTGGCTTGATCCATGCGTCCATATCACAGTCGCTATCTCCTTCTTCAGAATCGGAAACAGCATTGATAGTCTCGAAGCTCACCCCGCTTGGTGTGATGATTATAGGCACTCTTAACCTGGGCGCTCCTAAAGAGGATGCTGATGACGAAGGATGATATACAAGCCCGAACCTGTCATTCTTCACGGGAATCTCCAACACCTGACCCCAACCCCCGGTTTGGCCTGCCTGAGCCTCTTTGTAAGATGACACCGCCACGTCTGATACTTTACTTGGCACCGGAGCTTTGTCCTTAATGCGTAATCCCTCGAAGGCTTGACACGGTGTTTCGTGTATTTCGCCGTCGACCTCAACATACTTGAACGAAGACAAATGGCTAACCAGAATATCTTCCTCTCCACAAACAATGACGATACTACCCCTCCCCCCCCCCCCCCCATATACTTCAGCTTTTGGTGCAACGTGGATGTGACTGCCCCGACAGCATGGATCCATGGACGCCCCAGAAGACAACTATACGCTGGCTGGATGTCCATTATATAGAATTCAGTTTCAAATATTTCAGGCCCCACCTGCAACGGTAATGTTATTGATCCGAAAATCGACCTCCTCGTTCCATCGAATGCTCTCACCACTAAGTCACTGGGTGTGCAGATAATTCCCCAGATATCCAACTTCATCATGGCTTTCTTCAGTAGGACATTCAAAGAAGATCCAGTGTCTACTAAAACATGGGACATGACCGTGCCTCGGCATTCTACTGACACATGCAATGCCATGTTGTGCTCTCGCCCTCTTGGAGTTAAATCAAAGTCTGTGAAGCCCAAACTGTGGCTCGTATTGATATGTGCCATCACCCCTTCTAACTGATTAACAGAAACTTCTTGAGGAACGAACGACGTGTCTAGAATCTTCAGCAAAGCATTCCGATGGGCCTCGGAACATAACAGCAATGATAAGATGGAAATTTTTGACGGCGTTTGCTGGAGGTGCTCAACGATTTTGTAATCACTTTTACGAATGAGCCTCATAAATTCCTCCACATCCTTAAGTGACGTTTCCTTTTCATTCGACTGAGAAGGACCACCCTCAGCTACCTTGGATTTGCCCTTGGCTAACCTTTCCGCCTCTACCTCGGGTGACGTGAAGATTCTTCCACTTCTGGTCATACCCCCTGTTCCGACAACATTATCTACAACCCCAGCTGATTTTCTATTGACTTCAATTTTCTTACCATCGCAATATACCTCCAACCCGTAAGTCCACGACACTGCTTTAGTACTCTCAAAAGGAACCGGTCTTGCTTTAGTAATTGTGATCGTCGGCCGCCTGGCGGGCGCCGTTATCATTATTGTTTTCCTCGGAATCGTCACCGTTGCAACATCGTTCAGCTTATCACACAACGCCTCTACAGGCTTTTCAACCGCGGTTCTATCAAATTGCAGAGTACCTTCATCCATCCTAGCTTGAATACCCTGCTTCAACTCACTACAACCCTCTGGTTGTATCCAACAATCCAAGCAAAATTCATCACACCCTGGGAATACACCCCCTTTTAGCAATCTGCTTTTAATCTCACCCAACGGTGTCTTCAGCTCACTGACATCCGTCACTAGATTCAGATTCTCCTCTGTCAAAATGGCGTTTTCCCCATGATTGGGCATAGGCTGCTGTACTATATTTGGACCCACTTGTCCAAAGTTAATAGCTTTGCTGTCCAACAAATCCTGAACTTTGTGTTTAAATGCCTGACAAGCTTCTATATCATGCCCGGGTGCCCCGGAATGGAATTCGCAATGCTTGTTGGCATCATATCCGTAAGGAAGTACTGCCCCTGTAGGCGGTGCCAAAGTCCTCTTTTCAACCAAGTTCAACCCTAGCAGGGTCTGGAGGAGTTCTGCATACGTGGAAGGAGGTGCGTCGAACACTCTTTTCGCTCGCGCGTTCTGTACCCTTCTCTGGCCGGTATTCTGTCCTTGTTGTTGTTGTGGTTGTTGTTGTTATTGCTGAGGCTGCCCTTGTTGAGGAAAAGGGATAGTGACACTAGCTATCTGTTGCGGCTGAACATACTGATTTCTTCCTCTGCCCCTACCCCTGCCACCAAACACGGCACTAGTATCACCCTGTCGTCTACCACCAAATGCTTTTCTGGCACTTCCTATTGAAGTAGACTCACCTGTTTGGAACCTTCCAACTTTAATCCCGTTCTCAATCATCTCCCCCATAAGAATCAAATCTGAGAAACTGCTCAATGACACACTAAACAATTTTTCGTAGAACACCCCTGTAAATGTCCCAATGAACATATCATTCATCTCCCTTTCAATTAAAGGAGGATGCACCCTCGCTGCCATATCGCGCCACCTTTGCGCATACTCTTTAAAGCTTTCACCATTCTTCTGTGACAAACCCTGCAATTGGACTCGGTTTGGCGCCAGATCGCTGTTGTATTTGTAATGTGTCACGAAAGCATCAGCCAATTGCTTCCATGTTTTGATCTGCGTGGGCTCCAGCCCCATATACCATTCAAGTGAAGGTCCTGATAAGCTATCCTGAAAGAAATGCATGAGCATACTTTCATCGTCTGAATACGCGGACATCCTTCTGTAGTAAGAGCGGACATGGACTTTAGGGCAGGTGTCCCCCTTGTACTTGTCAAAAGTGGGAGCCTTGAATTTCAACGGCACCCTCAGCCCTGGTACCAAACCCATTGTAGTCATATCCAAACCGGTGGAGTTCTGATTCACTACCCCCTTCATCTGTTCTTCAAGCATTTTGATCCTTTGCACAGGATCAACAGGGCCTTCAAATCCCACACCTCTTCCAGAAAAGGCGTCCTCCTGGCAGTCTTCGCCCCAATTCACATTTCCATTTCCGTATCCATCGTAACCAGTGTTGTGACCAAACCCTTGTTGATTGATCATGGGGCCTCGTCCCCCGTTACCGAAACCCTGGTTGACCCTAACGGGTCCAAACCCAGTTTTAACAGGAATCACCCCATCACCATTCATATTACCAAATCCACCATACCCCTGGGTAGCGTTACCAAATTCGTCATAACCGAAACCTTGAGTGTTGAAGCCGAATTTCCTGTCCTGATTGACGTAATCAAATCCTTGATCGTTGTAGCCGAAACCATTATTGCCAAAACCATTGCCGCCATCGTTGTTACCACCGCCTTGGTTGGCGTCCCCGAATCCAACATTGTTAACAACAGTCTCATTTTCATTCCCTGCGTTACCGTTGCCAGCGCCAGCGTCATTGTTTACAACCACAACAGGTGGGGTCACTACAAGCGGAACCACAGGCGTAGGGGGCCCATCCTCCGGAATAGTTTCAACGTGCGCATAATTGTGGTCATTGTTGCTATTCCCATTAGCCCGCGTTAGCAGCGGCTGTACCAAAGTCTGGAGGCTCTCCTGGCCCTTAGCGATGTTCTCCATGGCTTGTATGAACAGATTCAACTTCTCGCGGATTTCCTGCATCTCCACTTGGACTTGATCCATGATTCTCTTTCAGTTGTTTCGGGTTGAGTAGCGGCGAACTCTTTGTTCGTCAATCCTGAAAAAAAACCTAAAGATGCAGGAAATAAGATACAGATTCAAGAATACCGGTCATGCAATATGAATGCAGATGCAATTGTGTAAATATGCTACAGGTTATATCCCCCCCCCCCCCCCGATTCTAGTTTTGGAAAGAAGGCCATCATGACAATGGAGTCCCTATTAAGCAAGCAGGGAATCAGAAAATCTTCATATATAAGCACATGCCAAGAGGATGAGTACAAGAGTACAACTGAAGGGACCTCGGCCAACAAGCCTGGCGATGGTCAAAATACAAGTACAAATCAACAACAATGTAAAGATAAATCAGGCCAAATGGCGTGCTCTGACGTCTTCCAATATCCTCAACGTCTCTGAGTGCCCTAGTCGGGAGATCAGCTCCTGTATCAATAAGGCATGCTGCTCAGTAGTGGATCTCAGCTTTTTTGTGTCGTCCTGGCAAGTTCCTTTGCCAGAACTCTCGTCGAGTCTGCATCTCTTGGAGCCGGCCTTCACTTCATAACCTCCCAGCTTCTCGTCAAGGCCACTTACCTTAAGCTCAACAGCTCTCTTAAGTGATGTCTCTTCGGCAATCTTTGCGTCTTGGGCTCTAATCTGTGCCTCTAGCGTGGCAATCTGCATCTTCAGTTCGTCTTCCCGGTCCTTCCGCTTGGTAAGTGTGGTACTCCACAAAGCTTCCCACTTGCTGAGACGAGAATAAGCTTTGCTTAAAAGTTCCTTTTTTGAAGTAAGCACCTTGCTAACACCGTTCAAGGCTATTCCCACTTTTTCTTTCTTGTTGGTCTCCTCTGTCAGCTCCGATCCCAACCTGTTAATCAATTCAGTCTGTTCTTTCACAGTGAAGGTGGCTTCATTCTTCTCACGATGTAACTGGAAGATCTCCTTCTCTAACTCATCATTGGCTTTCTTCAATTCTTCGTTTTTAGCCAACAATTTGTTATACTTCTCACTTTCTGCCGACGTAGGTATCTCAATCATGGGAAGATACAGGGGTTCCACAGCAGGATAAGGCATCAAGGAAGTACTAGCTCTCTCGCGGATCCAAACCAAATAAGGATCATAAGCCTTGTTATTGCTCTTACCAAGCAAAGCTTTCCCTCTCCTATGGATGTTAGCCCATGCATATCTCAATCTGATCAAAACAATCGTGTCTAATAAGCCCGTGAGATACAGAGATTCCTGTATCTCCTTCTTAATAGGAGCATCCTTCAAAGCATAACCGAACTATCTTACCAGCAATGAAGGATTATAATTGATACAGCCCTTCCGTCCAATCAAGGGGACATTCGGAAAGCCACTGCAACTATATGTAATATCAGTGCCAAGCATGCTCCGATCAAACCAAATAATGTTCTCAGCAGACAGTCCCATCAACCGGGAAGACCAATCCAAAGTATCAATAGCATCAACAAAAGGCCCTGTCTTCGGAAGATGCCCCTGGAACCACCTGTACAAGAGAGGAAGACAGCAGGAAACATTCTTGACACGACGTTTCTCATTCTTGTAGTGAATGGAATGATAAACATCTCCCAAGAGAGTAGGAACTGGATTCTTCGAGGCAAGAATCGAGAAGGCATCTGAGTCGATAAAATCTGGCACATTAGGAAACAAGACAATCCCATAGATGCAGACAGCTAGAATGGCACTGAAAGCAACCCAACATCCACTCTTTGCGCACTGTGTAGCCTTCTCAACCAGGACAGACAAGTGAAAACCATAAGCTCCGTTTAGCTTGACCAAACCTCCGGGGAACTCAGAAGCGTCTAAACTGACAATCTCAGCGAGTGTAGCTAACTCAGGCTCCGCATCAACATGTACGAAGGGCATCTGGTCTAACACAGGAACTCCCAACATAGCAGAATACTCCTCCAAAGTGGGTGCCAGAATATAGTCGGGAAATAAGAAACATCTCAGTTGCGGCTCATAAAACCGCATCAAAGTATACACCCCAGTCGTCTCAAATGCTGATGGTCTGTATAACAAACTAAGTAATCTCCCATAAGATACTCTGAACTCAGCCCTCACTCTCTCATCTGCTAGGGCAACCAATCCCAGCAAAGAACTGATATCTGGTGAATGCAACCGGTAAGCTACTGTCCTCTTCAGGGACTCCATGTATGGCTAGAAGATACACTATAATCAGAGGGGAATGATCACACCTGCAACATAAATACATGTTAATAAAATGTAGTCATGAAAAATGCACATGCATATGCAAACAAGGGACCAAGTGCAATGCTGGTGAACTGTGCTGCTCTGTACTGAAGCCTGAGAACCATCAAATCTTCATCTCAACCCAACCACTCCAATGAACCCTGTAACCACATCTCACTGAAAGAGATAAACCAGGTATTCTGAGGTCAAAGGTTTCATGCAAACAGCCCTACCTACCCCTCACAGGTATGTACTTAACTCACAGACGAGGTACGACATCCTATGCGGGTTCAACGTCACAGACTTTCAAGAGCGATGATACGATACCTAGAAGGTGTGGCATCATCCTCCCTTGAAGCGACCTCACTTAGTTGAATCCCAATTGATAGGTCCCCAGAGTCGACAATCCTCGGGTCAGACAACTTGTCGAGCCCTAAGGGCCAGGCAAGAAGCATCAAAGAGAATCTCGTCCGAGCGTAAATTTCGCGGCTACCTGGTGCGAGCTAAGCAAGCAGGCTAACCACTACTCTCTACTTCTAAGTCTATGTGTAACCTCAAGCCCAAGTCCGGCTTATCTCTCAACAGATCACCCCTTCCCACAACAGCAATAACAATATAAAGCTGATAATAAAATGCGGAAAGTAAAGACAGAAAAGTAAATCTATACAACACCTATAACGGGAAAACAAGCGCTAGGATTGACTCGCATAAGGGATATTCTAGTCGCCAGCAGAGTCGCCAGTTGTCGCTACTGCGAAAATCGGCGCCGCCTGAACAGAAGAGTCTCCACCGTGCTTTATTTATCCCAACGGAGGGAAAGGAAACGCTCGAAGTAAACCTACCGCAAAGACGGGAAAGGAATGGTCATCCAACCAAATCCTGGATTCGGGAGTCAGTTACGCAAGGGGAAGGTATTAGCACCCCTCACGTCCGTCGTACTCGATGGGATCCATGCTTGTTTTCTAGTACGGATTGTTATTCTATCTATGCTAAAGGTGTGGGGTTAAAAGAAAAAAATGACCCGGCAAAGTATCGCACTTTATGCCTACGTATTCCCGTCTGAAACGAGAAATCAGAGTCAACGTAGTTCGCCTACCTACGAGAAAGGAGGGGAAAGTTGCTCGCTAGGATACAGCATCCTATGCCTACGTACTTTCATACAGCATGAAAGATCAGAGCAAACGTAGTTCGGGCCACGGAAGACACAGATTTTTCTGTTTATCTTTTATCCTTCTGAAAAAGGTTTTCTTCTGATTAAGAGTCCAAGCGGACAAAAATGACACTTTGATGTTTGTTTTCAGTCTTTTACGCAAGAACTGTTTTCGATGATGTTTGCAATCTCTGACGCACTAGAGACTATGATTTGAGGGTGATTATGTCGTATGTCACCCTAGGGGTAACACACTAAGCAATCAGATTACTGAAGAGTGACCCTCCAACAACCTTTCTCAAATAGCTTAAGGCTCGTAGCGTACGATATCGATTATCCTTATTACTGTGTTTTGAATTGTTTTGAGATAGAAGAGAAAGAACTCTAAAAACCTAGGGTTTGAAATGGGAATCAAAGCTACCCTAATGTTGTCATGCATAGATTAACACCTAATGTCTGTCATATTTCTCTCTTGCACAGAGAGAGACAGAGATCCTAGAAGATAAACGGAAAAGAAACAGCATATATACAATAAGCAGTAAAATGCGTGAGATGCAGCAATATAAGCGTGGCAAGGGAGTCCCACTCAGCCTCGAACCTGGGAAAACAATAGGCAAAGTGAAACAACTTCACTTCAAACCTAAGGGGCAAGCTGAACAAGCCAACAAACAATACAACACCAAAGAAAACAACACCATCACCAGCTCGGACATCAACAATCCAGTTTCTACAGTTACAGCTCAAGGGTTGACAATAACACTTCAAGAAAGATCCCACCTTCACTCTCCAATGACCCCCAAGCTTTAGATAAGCTCCTGTCTTCAAAATCTCCAAGCTCTGGCAAGCACTGAACCCCCAACAAGTAAACAACTTCAAACAGCAGCAAAACCCTAATTTCAACAGATATCCTACTTTGATAGGCACAAGCTTCCCCTTCACCAATCCTTAATGAACTTCCTTCTCCAATAGGCTTATCATCTTCAAGGCAAGCACTCACAGGAGAGAATCAACTAATAAAGGAAGTTGAAATGTTAAGATACTTAATGATAACCCAAGGAAATCACTAAGATCTTAATCATAGTAAGTGAAAGGTATCCTCAAGGTTCTACCCTACCAAAGCATGCTTTACATCCCTCCTAAGGAGAGATGGAACTTCTTTGGGGGGACCTTGTGTCATAGGATAGATTAGAGGCACAAGAAGCTCTCTATGTTTGACAGAAGAAATCAGTCTACTCTAAAGTTCTCCCTATATCTCCTATCTCCTAAGTCTTCAAAAGCAACCTTCCAGGAAGAGGATCTTCATGCTCCAAGCTCCATCCTTTGTCTTCAATCATCCTCCAAGTCTCAATAAGCCCCAACAAGCAAAGCCCAAGCCCAACACCCAATTGAAATGCCCAAAACCCAACAAACAAAGCAACATCCCAAGTGGGAAACACACCAATATCAACCAATTTGCAAAAATCACATAAAATGGAAATACTCATCATAAAATCCTAGATTAATTTCTAAGGGAACCTAACTATATACCCTATATCCCATGTAAACCCCAAGACCTAAATCAAACCCTAAGTCTACAAACTATGCCCTAAACTACACCTAAGTGTTATAAAACCCTAATCCTAGCACCCTAAAGTTCATCATTCAAAACTAGCCTAAATTTCATCATAAAAATATGAGAAAAATCTCTAAGGGAGCAGTACCTCTAATCTAATCAATCCAACAAGAATAAACTCAAAAACATTCACCAATCTCTCATACTAAATTCAGAAAAATAAGGTATCAAACAAATGCAAAATAAAATCAATGAAATGGTAAAATATGCCAAAAATATAAAATGCAAGGAATTAATATTTTTATTATTTTATTAAATTCTAGAAACCCTAAGGAAAACAAGGAAAAAATCCTCATCCAAAAATGATCTTTTTTCAATTAGTTATGGATTTTTCAATTAACCTAAAATAATATGAAAAAATAAAAGAAAATAGAAGAAAATGAAAAGAAGGCGTGGCAAATAGCAATCAGAACCAGTTCACTTCATCAATTGGGCCCAGAGGGGGTGCGTATAGGAAGCGTGCGCCAGGCCCAATCCAGTTCAGAAAATGAAATGAAAAAAACAAAGGAAAATGGAAAAGACTTGGTGGGAATAGCAATGATTTTACACGTATTTCTCAATTGGGCTTGGGAAAGGGGTGTGATTAGCAACAAATGACTTAAGCCCACTACCCCTCATTAAGTGAAACGGGGAGTTTCATGCTCTCAGACTCCTTCCCAAAATTTCAATCAATCCTGGCCGTTAGATGATCATTTTAGTCAAAGTCTTCTCGCGATCCAAGGGCCATCCTATCGTCTTCTTCATTTGAATCTTGGAGGGAGAAAAGCCATGGCTGATCAGAGCTTCAAGTCTTCATCTTCTCCAAACGCAACTCCATTAATCTTTACCAAAACTTGACCCTAATAACCTCATCTGGCTCGTTTTTCCCCGAGGAACTCAACCATACTATCCATTTGGATTGAAACCCTCTCCTTCTCAAGACACGAAGACATGTTCAGAAATGGCTCAAACAAGAATCATCACCAAACTCAAAATTGAATAGCTTAACATCAACTACACCTCACACTGAGTAAAATCCACCATTAAACTAGGTTTAAACCTCCAAGAATCATCAGATACGAGCCTTAACAGAAAATGTGATCAACCTAATTTTGTCTCTAAATCATGCCAATTGTTACCAGAATCCACCTATCCATGTTCTACAATGATTACCACTATCTAAAACCTAAAGAAACTTCATGAATCAAGCCATAGGAAGAATTTTACATACCTGCAAATCTTGGATGAACAGAGTGGTAAAACCTCCAAATCAAGCTCCAAGATCTTCCAGACACGTTCTATGATCAATTACCAAGCTTCTGTATGCAACCAATTGGATTGAAACCTCTTGAATCCTTGAATCCGATTCTGACTTGCAAGAGATGAATCCAAAATGCTCTCTCACGATCTTGCACCAATCTTGCCTTGAATTGTATCTGGAATCACTCACCAACACCAAAGGAAGCTATTGAACACAAAAGAATGGATTGAAATGGATTGAATTGTTGTAACCGATTCTGTTTTGCAAATGGAAAACTCAAGATGCAATCTCTCAATTCTCCCTCAATCTCCACCAACCCAAGCTTTGAACCTCTTCTAATCCTTATATAGCACATGAATGAAAGCTCTAGAAACTTCTGGATTGATCCAATGAGAAGTTCCACATCTCTTGCATTTGAAAATGTCATGAGAAATTCACATATGGCAGCTGAGTTTCAAGCTGGTATTTGCACCTCATTCTGATCCAAATTCTCACCACATGACATATTGAATGTGTTAGGATTCATTAGAGCCTTGGTTATGCCTTGAAGAATGGTTTTGCATATGTGACTTATAATGTAAGTAACCACTTTACAAAGGAAGTCATTGAATTATCCCTCAACTCAAAATTGTGGCAATGTCATTGTTTTCAAAATATGTTTTCCAATCAATTTGGTATGTCATATGGCTAGGTTTAGACCCATAGCTCAAAAATCCCAATTTTCATCCTTGGTTCATTTAAAATTCACCCTTATTTTAGGTCATTTTGGCAATTTTGTGATACAAGCCTTTCCAATCACCCATGACCTCTTACCTAGCCCAAAAACATCATTCTAAGCACATATCATGTTGAACATGTTTTCATTTGAGGAGTGGAAGATAGAGATTTTGACCTATGTTGGAAAATGACCTATAATTATCAATACCCAAAATACCCCTGGGTTGCCAAGATCATAACTTGAGTTCTACAAATCCTCTTGAGGACTTATAGTACTAAAATTAAAGCTAAGATCAAGATATACAATTCTTATGTTGGCCAAGAATCCATTTGAAAACTCCTTGATGGGAAAACGTTGCTTGGAAGTCAAGTGACTTTCACAGATAAATTTCAGTGTCCTCTGATGACCCATAACTTGCAAGAACCATAACTTGAGTTCTACAAATCTCCTTGAAGACATATACTACTCAAATTAAATCTATTGAGAAGCCCTACAAGTTTCATGTTGTCCAAGAATCCATTTGAAACTTGCATTTTGACTTATCTGGCTTGGAAGTTAGGCCTAAATTAGGGGATTTTACACTGAAACCCTAATTTGGCAACTCCTCCTACTCTTGATTCTCTTTGATTTATCCTTGGAACAACACCATACATGTATCAACATATCAATTCATGAATCGCACCACCCCCAATTAAGCCTTGATGCTCTTCAATCACTCAGTTGACCTAGGGCTGGCCTAGGGTTGACCCAGATGAAACCCTAGTTGACTGCACTTCAACTGTGGCTCTTGTCCTTGGTATCATGACTTGTCTAAGCTTCAATATAGCTCTCTAGGCATTTCATAAGCTTTGTACACATTCCCATACCCTCAATTCATAGCTCATACCCCCATTGATGACCCTCAATATACCTCAGACTAGGAGAGAAGTCCACTGGTTGACCCTCAAACTTCTCAAAGCTTCAAACATTTCTTGATGACTTGGATTGTCTTAAGCTTGAATAAAAAACCCTTGATGTGCTTCTTCAGATAAGAATGGCACTTGATCCCTTGTTGGATGACTTGCTATGCTATGCTATGCAAATGATTAGATTATGTACATGATGTGATTATGCAAATGATAATGCAATTGAAACATAAACCAGGTGAAATAGGTTGAGAAAATTTTAGGGTGCAACACACTTACACTTAGTTCAGTTAGACATAGAAAGTCGCGATCAAGTTTTTGGCGCCGTTGCTGGGGACCCGTTTAGTCAATAGTGTAATCCTTTGTTACACAGTATAGACTAGGTTAACTATTATCTCTCCCTCTACTCGTTCGTCGGTTGTATGCCAAGTACTCGCTCACAAGGCAACGTCTTACAACCTACAATCGCCGAACTAGAGCGCTTCTTACACTTAAGAAGGCACATCCTTGAATATCAACGAAAACACAATATTCCTGATCTTCTAGCTCATACTCTTGTTGAAGAATCGAAGATGGATGAAGGACCTCAGAACAAACCGCTGAAGGACTACGCTACCCCATCTCAGCTGGAGCCTCGAAGTAGCATTGTTGCTCCCGCTATTAACCGGAACGATTTCGAGCTGAAACCGTCACTGCTGTCAGCTGTACAACAACATCAATTCTCAGGAAATGCAACTGAGGATCCGAATGAACACTTAACGAAGTTTGTGGAATACGCGGACACAGTGAAGAAAAATGGAGTAACTCCAGATGCAATAAGATTTCGTCTCTTTCCTTTCTCTCTTAGAGATAGAGCTTGGACTTGGTTACAATCCTTACCATCCAACTCCGTTACGACGTGGGAACAGTTGAAGAACGTTTTCTTAGCAAGATACTTTCCGCCAAGCAAAACTGCTATGCTTAGAGCTCAAATCAACGGATTTTGACAAAAAGATGTTGAATCTCTCTATGAAGCATGGGAAAGGTTTAAGGATATGATGAGAGCATGTCCTCACCACGGTTTAGAAGACTGGGTGACGATCCATACTTTCTACAATGGGCTTCTATATAACACCAGATTAACGATAGACGCCGCTGCAGGCGGTGCACTTATGGATAAGCCATACGATGAAGCCTATCAACTTATCGCTTAGAACCACTGCCAATGGGGAGGTGAAAGAACTCCATCAGAGAAACCCGCAGCGAAAGGTGGGATGTACGAGATCAGCAGTCTAGAAAAGTTCAACGCTAAGGTGGATGCTCTAGCGCAGAAAATCGACAGTCTGATTGTAACACCACCTGCAACCGTAGCTGCTGTAACTCCAAATTGCGAGTTATGTGGAATCGCCACTCATAATGCGCCCGAGTGCCCATTATTAGTAGGAATTCCACCAGACCAAGTAAACTACGCTCAAGGTAACCCTTACGCGAATACTTACAACCCAGGATGGAGGAACCACCCAAACTTTTTCTACAAAAGCGATAATGCCTTGCAAGCACCGGCTACTCCGCCAGGATATCAGAAACCAGCCGCTGCTGCCCAGACTGCCCCTAGGAAATCAAATCTCGAAGTGATGATGGAAAAATTCATAGCTACTCAAGTTCAAACAAATAAAGAATTCCTGAATCAAAACATACACACTAACGAGCAAATTAAACAGCTGACCGGAAAAGTAGACGCTTTAGCCACCCATCATAAAATGCTTGAAACGCAGATATCACAAGTGGCTCAACAACAAGCCTCTGCAGCCGCACCAGTTGGGACATTTCCAGGTCAGCCGGAACCTAATCCGAAAGGTCATGCAAACGCTGTCATATTGAGAAGTGGAAAAGAATTGGAAGGCCCAACAGACCCTAGGAATGAAGATTTAGCCATGCATCAAAAATCTGATAAACCAACAGAAAAGGGGTCTGAAACCGAAAAGAAGGAAGGTGACGAGCAAGAGGCCGCCAAAGATGAAAACTCATATGTGCCTCCACCGCCATATAAACCACCAATTCCTTATCCTCAAAGATTCATAAATTCCAAAACTTCAGGATAATTTAAGAAATTCGTTGAACTTCTGAAACAACTGAATATCACTATTCCTTTCACAGAAGCGATAACTCAAATGCCGTCATACACTAAGTTTCTTAAAGAAATATTGTCTAACAAAAGGAAAATCGAGGATAACGAAATAGTTACACTTACTGCCGAATGTAGCGCAATCATTCAAAATAACATGCCTCCTAAGCTAAAAGACCCAGGTAGTTTCTCCATACCATGCGTCATAGGAAAGTTCATCATAGACAAAGCTTTATGCGATCTAGGAGTCAGTATAAGTGTTATGCCCCTATCTATATGCAAAAAGTTGAACATCGGAGAACTAAGACCAACTAAAATATCCGTACAATTGGCTGACCAATCAGTCAAATATCCCATTGGGGTGCTGGAAAACGTTCCAGTATGCATAGGTCAATTCTATATTCCAACCGACTTCATAATCATGGACATCAAAGAGGACTTTGTTACCTCAATTATCTTAGGAAGACCCTTCCTAGCAACAGCCGGAGCTATCATAGACGTAAAGAAAGGCAGACTAACATTCAAAATAGGAGAAGAAAAGATAGAGTTCATCCTTACTAAGTTCTTGAAGATACCAGCCATAGATGACACATGCTATATAGTAGATGTCATTGGCGAATGCATACGAGAACTGGAGAAGGAAGAAACTAAATATTCTGAAATCATGAAGATCCAAATCCATGCTATTCATGAAGATGACAACTGGTGTGCGCCATACAAAGATGATAGTCTGAGCGAGATCTTAGCACTAACTCCAAATCACATGCCAGGTCCGAAAAACCCAGTTTTAGAACTTAAAGAACTACCTAAAACCCTCATGTACGAATTCTTAGACACAGAATTCAAAAGACCAGTAATAGTCAATGCAAATTTAGGACAGTCAGAAACTGAGAAATTACTAGAAGTCCTAAGGAAATACCCAACTGTGTTAGGCTATAATATAAGCGATCTTAAAGGCATAAGTTCCTCCATCTGTATGCATCGAATCATGCTAGAGGAAGATTGCAAAACGTCAAGAGAACATCAGAGAAGGATAAATCTGATCCTAAGCACTGTAGTCAAAGACGAGGTGAAAAAGTTACTAGACGCAGGAATCATATACCCGATCTCCGACAGCCAATGGGTTAACCCAGTGCACGTAGTGCCAAAGAAAGGAGGCGTTACTGTAGTAAAGAATGCGAAAGGTGAATCGATAACCCAAAGAGTTGTGACTGGAAGCAGGATGTGTATCGATTATAGAAAACTGAATAAGGCGACTCGGAAAGATCACTTCCCTTTACCTTTTATAGACCAGATGTTGGAGAGACTAGCGAAACATTCGTACTTCTGCTATCTTGATGGTTATTTGGGATTCTTCCAAATTCCTATTCACCCTGATGACCAAGAAAAGACAACATTCACCTGTCCTTATGGAACTTTTGCTTATCGCCGATTGTCGTTCGGACTATGCAATGCTCCAGCAACCTTCCAAAGATGCATGATGGAAATCTTTGCGGATTTCATAGACGACATCATGGAAGTGTTCATGGATGACTTCTCTGTATGCGGACAAAGCTTTGAAGGCTGCCTGTTAAACTAAGAAATGGTACTCGAAAGATGCGCTAAAGTGAACTTTGTTCTCAATTGAGAGAAATGCCATTTCATGGTCCGACAAGGCTTAGTTTTAGGACACGTCATATCTGAAAAAGGGATTGAGGTTGAAAAAGCTAAAATAAAGATCATAAAGGATCTTCAACCTATGAAAACCGTACGAGAAATACGAAGCTTTTTAGGGCACGCTGGATTCTACCGAAGATTCATAAAGGATTTCTCGAAAATCACAAAACCTCTGACAGGTTTGTTGATGAAAGACGCAGAATTCATTTTCGACAAAGAATGCTTAGAAGCATTCAAAACTCTAAAGACAACACTCATTACCGCACCAATCATGCAACCCCCAGATTGGCGACTATCTTTCAAAATCATGTGCGATGCGAGTGATTATGCTATAGGCGCAGTTCTAGGACAAAGGAAAGACAAGAAGCTTCACGCCATCTACTACGCCAATAGAACTTTAGACCCTGCCCAAATGAACTACGCTACAACAGAGAAGGAAATTCTAGCAGTTGTGTTTGCACTTGACAAATTCTGTTCCTACCTTGTAGGAGCAAAAATAATCATATACACATATCACGCTGCCATTAGGTACCTAATAAGCAAAAAGGATGCCAAACCAAGATTATTGAGATGGATCCTTTATTACAATAGTTTGACTTAGAAATTAAAGATAAGAAAGGAACCGAGAACGTAGTTGCAGATCACTTATCCCGAATAGAAGGCATTAAACAAGAATCAGTGCTTATCAATGACGATTTTCCCTACGAGTGTCTGATAGCCAAATTGGAAAGCGATATGCCCAACTTAACCTCGGAAGAACCAGAACTTGAAAAAGCCGTGGAAGATGTATATGCCCAAGCCATTTTGCCTTGGTATGCCGACATCGTTAATTACTTAGCCGCAGACGTGCTTCCACCGGATCTAACTTATCAGCAAAAGAAGAAATTCTTCCACGACTTAAAGCATTATTATTGGGATGAACCTCTACTCTTCAAACAAGGCGCCGACAACATATATTGTCGCTGTGTCCCAGAGGAAGAAATAGAAGACATCATTTCCCAATTCCATTCAGCACCTTATGGTGGTCATGCTAGTACTTCAAAGACGTGCGCTAAAATTCTACAATCTGGCCTATTTTGGCCCAGCCTCTAGAAGGATGTCCATATCGCTGTACTCAAATGCGACCGGTGCCAACGCACTGGCAACATCTCACGACGCGATGAAATGCCTCAGAAAGGAATTTTAGAAGTAGAAATCTTTGACGTATGGGGAATAGACTTCATGGGACCTTTCCCATCTTCTTTTGGAAACAATTATATACTCGTCGTTGTCGACTATGTATCTAAATGGATAGAGGTCATTGCCGCTCCAACAAATGACGCGTGAGTAGTCGTCAAACTCTTTAGAAACACAATCTTTCCTAGATTCGGTGTGCCCAGACTCATCATCAGTGACGGCGGTTCACACTTCATATCGTGAATCTTTGACAAACTTCTCTCTAAATATGGAGTCAAACACCGCGTAGCTACACCGTATCATCCGCAAACTAGCGGACAAGTGGAGGTTTCGAACAGAGAAATAAAACAAATATTAGAAAAGACTGTCGCAACCTCTAGGAAAGATTGGTCATCGAAACTGAACGAAGCTTTATGGGCCTATATGACCGCTTTTAAGACACCAATAGGTACCACACCATTTAAATTGGTTTACGGAAAATCATGTCACCTGCCAGTGGAATTAGAGCATAAAGCCTTTTGGGCTATTAAGACGCTGAAATTCAACTACACTGAGGCAGGGGAGAAACGAATCTTGAATCTTCACGAATTAGAAGAACTCAGATTGGACGCATACGAGAATGTCCGCATCTACAAAGAAAGAACCAAGAAATGGCATGATAAACGTTCAGTCTGAAAACAATTCAGTGTGGGAGACGTCGTGCTCCTATTCAACTCAAGATTGAAACTTTTCCCAGGAAAATTAAAATCAAGATGGTCTGGACCTTTTGAAGTAACCAAAATCCTTAAAAGTGGAGCTGTCGAAATTAGCGATAAAACTAACGCGCCGTTTATAGTAAACGGACAGCGTTTAAAGCATTATAATCAAAACGAAGACAGCCACCACGTGAGCAGTGTGCAATTGCTCGAGCTTCCCGCTCAAACCCCCAAATAGCTTGTCACCAAGCTATCGTCAGACTTTTGACGTTACAAATAGTGCTGATTGGGAGGCAACCCAAATTTTCCCCGTTTTTTTCCTTTTTGATTTATTGAAACTATGTTTTCATTTTAATTTATAGCTTTACATAAAATTCTATTTTCTTATTTTCTACTATTTCCTTTACTTTATTTTTCTTATTTTTACCACCTTTTGCTTCTTAAAAATCTAATCTGAGTAAATGTGATTTCAACTTTTCCAGGATTTTAAAGTCGTCCTACCTTTCTCCCATTTTTATCTGACTAACTTCCGAGTATGGTTGACATCGGCGTTACGACCGTTGTATTTAGAGGACTAGCTCACAAGGCCAGATTTGAGGCACTGACTCAGAGAGGCATCGCTTCGACTCTGTACTATGATAGATCCACCATGGATAAGCTAGGAATCCACGATAGCATTCAGTACCTGTTTAACCAATTAGGCTGGGAGCAAACTACTCTAAAGACCCGATTTGCTACCTATCGCGAACTCACGTTCGAATTCCTTAGCTCCTTAAGCTACTTACCCGAATATGGCTATGGATCCACCAAATAACTGATAACCTTTATAATGTTTGGAATGTACCACACCCACAATCGTACGTCGCTAACTAATATCCTAGGATTCCCTAGCGGACCTTATGTATTTACCAACACCGAAGAGGATATTGATATCGAGTTAGAACAATTCTGGGTACCATCACAGGTAACTATCACCCTGAACCTAATGACATGCACAATAACGAGATACATAATCCAACACTCCGTTACTTTCATAGGATTTTAGCCTATACCCTCTTTAGGAAGGAGGAAAACATCACTACAGTTTCTAAGGAAGAGTTGTTCATCCTTTTTTGTGCTTCACAAGGTCGCCCTGTCAATGCTGTACCTTTTATGATGAGGTCATTCACACGCCTTAATCAGGAACCACATTCACCCATCTTAACAGGAGACCTAGTCACCATGATTGCCCACGAAATCAGCCTTAGGTACCACCTGAATGGAGCCATTCGTTTTGGCACCATCAGATCAATGGACATTCAATTTTGCTTCAACAGACGTATCTTAGGTAACTTAGGACCAGGAGCCTACGAATACCTTATCGTTGATCGACCTGTCAACCTTTTCACATTGCCTAACCATGAGCTGACGAGTATCCACAACAGAAACAATTGGCTTTATGAATTGGACGAGCCTATGGGACCTCCATCACCTCAATCCACACCCCAGGCCTACATGTACGACAACGATCACATATCAGAAGCACAGGACTATATGTATTACAAAGATTATGTGTCCGAAGTGGAGACAGATCCTGAGACCCCTCCTAATTACCATAACTTTCCTGATCCCACTCCTGAACAAGGCACAGACAAGTTGGACAATGTCCTGCAAACTATGGACGATTTCAAGCTGGAATTAACCACTGTATAAGATGAACTAACACAACATCACATGGATGTCATTACTTTTATGGACGTAGTTAGCGACCAGTTTGATGACATTATTCAGCAGATCAACAAATTGAAGCAACAAAAGGATTGATGTTTTAGTTTCTTTTTTTCAGTTTACTGCATTTCGTGTTACTTCCCGTTTTTTAATTTTCGCATTTGTTTTTTACTATTGTACTACATTAAACAAGTATTTCAATTAATGTTATTTCATTTTCGTTTCAGTATTACTTTAATCTTGGTTGTTCCATTAATTTCCATTTTTATCTGATCTCTTATACTGCGATATCACAAAAATCGCCATTTAAAACTTTGAAAAACGCCCATATGCAAAATTCTACAATTCTGTAGAATTTGCTGATGTGACGGTCGTCGCGCATCCCTGACGGTTGTCACATGTATTATGACCGTAACAATCCCTAACGGTCGTCACGCGTACAAAACCCCACTTCTGTCAAAAACAGGGGTTACGAACCTTTCCCCTTCCACTCTCTTAACTTCCCATTTTCTCACATTCAAATCCCACTACCACGTTCCAAATCTCCCATTACTCAGCCACTCCTTCAAACTTCCATTTAACCCCTATAAATCAACCTTCCCATTTCTCTGTTCTCCATTCACAGAACCCTCACTACCTTCCCTCTCTGAACCTCTCACGAAAATGGCAAGGCAAAATCGTGAAATCCCCAATCTGAGCAACATCCTCTTCAGAGAAGGCGAGTCCGGAGAAAGGCAAATGACCAATTACATGGCTTTCCATCAACGGTCGCTTCAACCGACCCGTTATGCTCACATTGAGTCTTTAACAGAACTTGGAATTCTGGATGGTGTCACCTGGATGCTGCAGAGGGCCGGCATTTGGCATCTCTGCACAAACCCTCAACCTACCTACGAGTCACTCACATTGGAGTTCCTCAGTTCCTTTGCATACGTGACTTCACCCGACGATACAAATCAGCTTACCGGCGCCGCTTGCTTCCGCATGTTCAGCACTGAATACCAAATCAACTAGAATCGAATCGCCGACATGCTGCAGTTTCCTCATGGCGACGACGCTCATCGCCGCCCCTCCGATCAGTTCTACCATGAAGCCTTCACTCTTTGGAACCAACTGATCGGAACCACTGCTGACAGTTGGGAGACTCTGAATGCCACCCACATCCACAATCCAACCATCATATACTTTCATCGGGTGTTGAGCAACACTATCTTTGCTCGTGATAGTAACCAAAAAGTCAATTCGAATGAGCTATTCTTTCTCCGTTGCGTGTTTGCTTCAGAACCCATTGACTCCGCACCGTTCCTCTTGGCTCACATTCAAGCCAACTGCAACCGTGGCTCAAAACCGTTCTATTTTGGTGGCATAATCACTTCCATCGCCTTAGGCCTCGGCCTTGGTAACCACCTCCAGAACCTTCGCCAGATGCCTCCTGTTTTTCTCGACACTGACCGTTGTCGCGCTTCTCACCTCATCCGATCCCGAGTAGATGGAAAATATCATCTGGTAGTGCGAGGCCGCACTATCCAAAGCATTATCATGCCATCTCGTACCCGGATGCATCCTCAGGACAGAACCAACTGGCTCTTTGTTCCAACTGCCCCTGCTGCTACTGCTGCCCCAACTCAAGAAACTGCCCAAGAGCCTATTGATGAAGTTCAAGAAGAGTTGGACAGAGCTGACCAAGCTGAGGCATCACAACCACCTCCTCCCAAAGGTCCCTCCTCACGCCGCCGCCGCCGTCCTGAACCAAATTTCACAAACGCGGATCTCCTCCGCTCCATCGAACAACAGAATCAGATGATGATTATGATGCAACAGCACAACCGACGGGCCGAAGAGTTCGAAGCTTGGCAGAGAGCACAAATTGCTCAAATGAGGACCTCCATGCAGCAGCTCCAAGACGGCCAGGCCGACCTGATCGACGACATGGCCAATCTCAAAGTGCGAGTCGACGACCTCCGAGATTACATTTACCACACCAGAGCTCTGAACCTCGACGCACGCATCGAAAGAGCCAGAGGTAGAGGCAGAGGCCGAGACTAGTAGTACCTTTTATTTCTTGTATTTTGTTTTTCTTTCCATTGTACTTTCCCTTCCGCATTCTTTCAAGTCAGTGAGGACACTGATTGAGATAGTGTGGGGGCAGAGCGTTATATCCCTATTTCCCTGTTATTTCCATTTCCGCTTGTACTTTCATTCAGAAATTTCAATTTAAAGTATTTTAATTTTGGCAAATAAAGCTCATTTATATATATATATATATATATATATATATATATATATATATATATATATATATATATATATATATATATATATATATATATATATATATATATATATATATATATATATATATATATATATATATATATATATATATATATATATATATATATATATATATATATATATATACATATATATATATATATATATATATATATACATATATATATATATATATATATATATATATATATATATATATATATATATATATATATATATATATATATCTTTCCGTTACGTGAACTCTCCGCGCTTTATTCGACATATACAAAAAAAACTTTTATCCTCCTCAAAGCATTACGTGGCACGCCAAAAGTTTAACCAAGTTTGGAATTCCCGAGAAGAAAATTCTAACAAAACCATTACCGCCCTGACACCTTAGACCTCCAGTTTATGCAAGTCAGTTTCACTACTTACTTGTACCAAAGTCTCAAGTTTCAACTCAAACGGAGCCCCCAGTAGTTTATACGAGCAGTCAGCACCATCCTAAACACTTCTAAGTAAGAAACCGATGCAAATAAGTGTGTGATCTCTAGTATGAAATGAAAAATCATGAAAAATTAAAGCCATATAGCCTGAATATAGAGACATGTTCCTTCTAAGTTAGGTGCTCCTCACCCGAGCATTTAGCCCAACGATACAAAACTCTTCAAAATCAATAGCAGAATAAGCATATGTGCAAAGAAAAATTGAATTAGCAAAGAGATCATAGTCACTAACAGGTTTACTTGCCATGAACGTGTATGGACAACGGGCTTAATGTGATTGCGCCAGAACGAAACCGAGTATAATTTGTTGCGAGAAACTTGACGCCGAGCTGCAGTAGCATGATCGGGACTGGCTTGCATAAAAGAGAGGCCTTCGAAGGCTTACAGTTCAGTGTCATCGCCGTATACATTTTGTTTCCATTGCACTCCCGGTCTCCTAACTTGACATATGAGAAGTCTTTTCGAAAGAAGAGCATGTCGCGTGCTTGCTAAGTTTTTAAAATTTTCCTACCTTTACTTGAGGACAAGCAAAGATTCAAGTTTAGGGGAGTTTAATAACGCGAAATCGTATATATAAAGACATACATTTTAATTAATCTATGACTGGTTTCACTCTAATTTCGGGTTTTTCCACGTTATTTGTCTAGTATTTTGCAGGTATTCAAAGTTCATGTTCAAATCGAGCAAGATGAAGAAAATAAGCAATTACAGATGAAAACCAGATGAAAAAAAGATCAAAAACAGCAAATACGGATTTTGCTGATATGGCGGTCGTCACATGACCATTACGACCGTCATACGTGTTACGACCGTCACAACCCATGATGACCGTCATGCAGACAAAAAATGCAGAAAACGTGCACGTGCTGTAAGTGCCTTCCAAGACCAAAAAGAGTGGACCACTATCTCCTACTTTCTCTGACATCAATCCCATTTCCTGAATCAACTAACCGTTGGAAATTCCATCTATAAAAGGAGTAAGCTGAGACCAGAAAAGGGGAGCTGCATTCAAGACACGAAGTGCTGCCAAATTATTTTCAGAGCGAATTTGAGTTTCAGATTTCTTTATTGTTCCCTTTTCTTTTCCTTGCAATTCTGTCTGTACTTTTCAATTCTATTCTGTACGAGCAATTGGTACCAAGACTATAATCCTGCCGACATTGTGGAGGATTTCCCAAGGGCCAATCGAATTATTTACAGGTTCTTTGTTATAATTATTAATTGAATTCTATTTCCCATTATGATGCATGCTTGTAATTTCTGCCATTACTTACGTGTTATTAGTTTATATTCCATGTCTGGCTAAATTAAAGTAATCGGTATGTAATAGGTAGTCAGATGGGATTCGATAATAACCGGTGTATTCTTTCCTTTTCAAACTTATTTCTGGCTTTAGTTTTTTAAATTGATTTTCTAAATAAACGTTCGTCGTGACAGTGAGAACTTATTTAAAAGAAGTTTTACCACGACAGTGGGAAATTAATTAAGGTACGAACCAACAAGCGACAGCTGCGCCGTAGACCCGATAGTAGAAACTAAGCATCCGTTTTAAAAACAGCGACAACGCTTTAAAAAGGGATTAGAACTTAATGGTTTTCAAAAAGTAATTTTAACCCCGAACGGGATAGCGACAACATACGTTCCGCCTTAGAGTTGCGACTAGCGTCAACAACCATCGTGAGACAAAGGTCTTTAAACCTTCATTTTCTTCTTAAATTATTTTTGAAAACACCTAATACGCCGGTAACTTGTCGAATCCTTGAAGAACCAGCATATTGCATACCGATTCACGTATTTATACCTTAAGTAACGTTTTTAGTTCCCCTTTAATTTACACACTTATTTTGCTTTTATTTCCCTAAAACCATACCAACCTAGCTAAACACAGTAACACCCGAAAATACTAGCTTGATTACGAGTCCCTGTGGGATCGATATCTTTTATTACTATGCGATAGACTGTGCACTTGCAGTTAGTTCAGTTAGACATAGAAAGTCGCGATCAGTCTGGGACCATTCGCTACTTGCTCGCTACAGCTCACTTAGCGAACACTCGCTATCCTGCTCGCCTAGAGAACGTCTGTGTACTCCAAAACCCCAACCTTCCAAAACTCTCAGAAACTTCCAAAATCACCCGATTTCCACCAAACCAGTTCCAATAATCTTAGTCGAACATTTCTCGACTAATCTACACCCTTAATTCCAAATTTTAACCGTTAGAACATCTATTTCTACCGATTAAATCATTTCAGCCCTAAAATGGAAAATATAGAAAAACACCCAACAATCCAAACCAATCATACATAATCATATACATTGGTAAGATAACAATATTTCACACCCTTACCTTGATTAAATCGATTCCTAAGAGTTGATCTTGAAGAATCCAAGCTTTCCTCTCTTTTCTCTTCTTCCTTTTTCTTTCTCTACTCTTTCCCTTATGTTTCTATTCTTCCCTTTTCTTTCCATTCTTCCTTATATGTCTTTCTATTTCCTTCCATCATATTTCTTCTCTCAAAATATCTACCAATAATTCCAATAATTAAAATCATCCAAATAAATCAATTAATTAATATGAATAATTAATTAATTAAAATTGGGTTGTTACAATCAACACTGAATTCGTGTCCCTAGCCTGTTGGCCGGACTCAATTTGCATACCAAACTTTCTCCGCCATGACCTCTCGTCCCCAAGTAAACTCGTGGGTGGGGTGAAGGTTCAAGGAGAAAAATTCCTTCTCTAGAGGCTCATAGCCAGTTTTAGCTGGTATGCATGGCGCTATTTTCGCCAATTTTTTCTGAAATTCCTTCTGTCTACAAGGTTAAATTTAGCCATGTGGTATCCTTGATCTGCTTTGATGTTTTCAACAATCCCATTTTTTTTGCCAGATAGCTATCCTCTGGTGTAGGGACGAAGAGACTGCCCCTATGCCATGTATCCATTCTCTTCCCAGCAGTAAGTTGTAGCTAGCCCTTGCGACTATCACCATGAGTGCGGTAGGCCGAGTAATAGACCCAACTTCCACATTCACCTGAATAACCCCATGGTTTTTCCAGTCTTTCCTTCATAATTTGAAAGGACCATATTGTGGGGCCTAAGGTTGGTGTCGTACATACGTAACTTAGCCAACATGAAATGTGGCATTAGGTTCACAGCAACTCCACCATCGACTAGTATCTTATTAACGGTAGTATCTTCGACTTTAGCTCTTATAAACAAGGGCTTCAGGTGGCTCTTCATCCCTTCGTGGAGTCGCTCAAAGAAAGCATTTTGCTCTTCCACGCACCCGTTGTTCATAACAAAGTAGCAGACTGGCTAGTGTTTTTCCAGTTCTTCTTCCTCATAGTCTTCCTGTTGCGGTGGAAATAGGATCACAAACTATTAATGAGTTTGAATCGCAATTCAATTCACAACCGCTCTTTGATTTATCCGAAGGAAAAGGTCAAAAGAGGGAAAACCTATTTTGCATCGTAAACACAATGCGGGGAAAGATCTAGGGTTCGGGGGTTGGTTAAATTTAGGGAAGGTATTAGCACCCTAAACTTCTGTAGTACTCTACAGGAACCTTTTGTTCAAATGTTTACTATTTTGCTTTATTTATTTGCTTAAGATATATGTACAAAGGGATTAAAAGTGAGAAAAGAGACCTAAGGGGTTAATTCTAAGTTTACTCGGCAAGACATCGCATCTTGTGCCTACGTATCCTTACGGGAGTGGAATCAGAGTAATCGTAGTTCCCCTCAATAGGGAGGTTAGAAACTTCTTGACTGTGGTCAAGGTCTCAAGGGGAATAAACGCATCTTAAGGACACGCTTACGTGGAGTGTAGAAACTCCAAATCTCTACGTTGAAATGTTAAGTTGTAATTAGGGTTAAATTAGGTTAGGGATTCCACGGCGGGAAACCCTAAAATGAGCGCGGCGGCTCTTTGACCTAATGCTAGGGGTAAAATTGTAATCTTGCCTGCGGCGAGGCATTTGTGAAAATTAGGGTTTGATCCATTAAAGGGGTAAGGCTATTGACTCGGCGGCCAAAAGGCTGGACCTAATCCTTCGGAAGGATAAAACTGTAAAAAATGTGAAAATATGACAAATCATTATATGGAGGAATAATTAAGGTACAGAAATAAGAAAAGTAATAAAGGCAGAGGGTATAAAGAAACAAAGAAACATTTCTGAAAACATGAAGAATATGAAAATATGTAATAACACTTAGAATGAAGTGAGGGAGGAAAATAGTGTGGGGCTGTGGCCACCACAAGCACATCTCAACCTCAAGCATGCAAATGAAATGCAGGAATAAAGAAAATAAAAGGCACACAAAATGACACGGCAAAGGAGTTCCTTACGAAAAGGTTTTAATTTTTTAATATTTTAATTATGTAAAAAAATGTTTTAATTTTTTTAATATTTTAATTATATATATAAAAAAAGGTTTTAATTTTAAAATGGAATTACTTAGTTAAAAAAATTTAAGTTTAAATTATAAAAAAAATGTTAAGTTTAAATTATATATAAAAAAAAATGTTTTTGGGAACAAAAAGGTTTTTTTTAGAAAAAAATGTTTACGGGAACAAAAAAAGGCTTTTTTGGAAAAAAATGTTTACGGGAACAAAAAAAAGGTTTTTTTGGGAAAAAATGTTTACGGGAACAAAAAAAGGCTTTTTTTTGGGAAAAAATGTTTACGGGAACAAAAAAAGGTTTTTTTTGGGAAAAAATGTTTTAGTTTTAATAAAAAAGGTTTTGATTTTGAAAAAGGTTTTGATAAAAAAAAATAACAATAGAATTGCAAATGCAAACAGACAATTAATGGACATGCAAACAATCCTATACGACACAATCATGGTTCATACAGATCAAAATCTACGGATCTAAACAACAATGAAGGTTAACATGGCAAGGATGCAAATAAATATGAAAAATGCAAAGGATTTAGTAATTTAACGGACCTAAACACATTAACATGGCAAAATATGCACATAAACATGAAAAGGCAAAAGGTTTAGTAATTTAACCTATGAAGCGGAGGTTTGCTTCGGTAAATGTGAAAAAGGTTTGAATAAGGGAACACTGGAGAGCTCCAATCCTTCTTAAGAGTTGTGGGAACGACCGCCTTTCTTCTCTGGGGATCTCCTTTGTTTCTCCCTCTCTCTCCTCTTTTCTGAAGAAAACCTTCTGACCCCTCTTAGGTTTTTTTCATTCTCCTCCCCTTTTCCAACAAGGCAACACATGTATATATAGGGAACAAATTAGGGTTAACACCAAATTGTCAATAATGTCTATAAAGCCCATTTTAAAGCCCAAACTAAATAATTAGTTAAGAAAAAATAAAATTTAAATAATTTAAAATAATTAAAATAAACTTAAAATAAAAACTAATAATCCTATTGATTCCTAAAATAAAAAATATTATAAAAGGAACAAAATTTTTCAATATTTTTTTATTTTATGATTTTTTGGATATTTTTATGAATAATTTAGAAAAAAGTGAAAAAAATAATATTTTAAAAAATGATTTAATTAAAATACGAAAATAATAATTAAATAATAATAAAAAACTATTTTTGTTATTTTTTTAATGAAAGATAGAAAAATTTAGAGTAAAAATAATAAAGAACAAAAAAAGTGACAAAGGTGAGATTTAATTTTTAAAATAGTTAGAAAAAAAAGATTTAAAGTTAGAAAACAAGATTTAGCTTTAAAAATAGTTAGAAAAAAAAAAAAGATTTAATTTTAAAAAAGATAGAAAAAGATTTAACTTTAAAGAGGAGTTAGAAAAAGATTTAAAAAAAGTTAGAAAAAAGATTTAATTTTAAAAAGAAGTTAGATTTTTATTTTTAAAAAAATATTAGAATTTGATTAAAAAATGTGTTAGAAATTAATTTAAAAAAAGGTTATAAAAAATTTACTCTTGAAGAAAAGAAAAAAAAAAGTTAAATTTTAATCTAAATCCTAAAAGTTAGTAAGAAGAGCTTTAAATAAATAAACTAAATAGAAAAAAAAAAAGTTAATAAAAAATATTAGTAAAGTTATAAAAAAAATTTAATTAAATTATTATTAGTTAAAAAAACAAGATCTAAAAAAAAAGGTTAATTTATTAGGTTAATAAGAATTTAAAATAAAAATAAAAAAGAAAGGGTAAAATTTGGGGTATTACAGTTGCCCCTATTTAAATAGCTACACCAGATGATTTGAGTGACGGAGACTCAAGGAATCATGGTGGAGGGATTTAAATATAGATAACCGAAAATTTTGCCCTTATATGCGGCGATATGCAATGCTATGGACAAAGCGAGAACAGATTAATGCAGATGATGCCGTGAATACGATGTGATGCGTATGCTGGAATGATGAATGCGAAAATGCTGACGAATACGACGACACAGATGCTACGAGAAGAACACACTGGGGAAAACGACGCGCTGAGACACAGTACAACACTGGGGAATTCTAAAAACGATGGTCAACTGGTGCGAACACGACCAATTGTTATTTTGGGAATGAGATTCTCAAATGGAGATGACACCTGTGAGACGGCCTCCACTGGGGAATCTAAAAATAAAACTGGATCACGTACGATTGCAAGATCGATTATAGAATGCTGGAGCATTGAGCAAGGAATAACATCCAAGCTTCTGTAAACTACCCCTCGTGACAGGATCAAACGGACTTTTCGGAACTCCGTAGCAAATATACAGGGTAAAGACCGACTGTATGCCAAAATAAATGGACTTTGATGGGAATTGCCCTGATAAGCTTCTCGAGGGAGAACTGTCACTTATCGTTGGAAGGGACTTATGTGCAAAAAATGGATAAGCACTCAAATAAAGAGGCTGCTGCTTATCTGATAAATAAATCTTCTCGCATTTAAGGTCGGCGCCTGGAATACGATTCGGATTCTTCTCTTACTGAAGGATAAATAAACTTCTTCATGCTTCAAGATCGTGCTCTCTTGAACATAAAAAGGGTAAACTGAACTTCCTCATACTTCAGAATCGTGCTCTCCTGAATATGATTCCGCTCTTTCGTGTAAATGAAATTCTTCATACTTCAGAATCGTGCTCTCCTGAATATGAAAAGGGTGAACTGAACTTCCTCATACTTCAGAATCGTGCTCTCCTGAATATGATTCGGCTCTTTCATACTTCAGAATCGTGCTCTCCTGAATATGAAACTGGATGACTGAATTTCTTCATATTTCAGAATCGTGCTCTCCTGAATATGATTCCGCTCTTTCGTGTAAATGAAATTCTTCATACTTCAGAATCGTGCTCTCCTGAATATGAAAAGGGTGAACTGAACTTCCTCATACTTCAGAATCGTGCTCTCCTGAATATGATTCGGCTCTTTCATACTTCAGAATCGTGCTCTCCTGAATATGAAACTGGATGACTGAATTTCTTCATATTTCAGAATCGTGCTCTCCTGAATATGATTCCGCTCTTTCGTGTAAATGAAATTCTTCATACTTCAGAATCGTGCTCTCCTGAATATGAAAAGGGTGAACTGAACTTCCTCATACTTCAGAATCGTGCTCTCCTGAATATGATTCGGCTCTTTCATACTTCAGAATCGTGCTCTCCTGAATATGAAACTGGATGACTGAATTTCTTCATATTTCAGAATCGTGCTCTCCTGAATATGAAACTGAATATACTCATACTTCAGAATCGTGCTCTCCTGAATATGAAACTGGATGACTGAATATACTCATATTTCAGAATCGTGCTCTCCTGAATATGATTTGGTTGTAAATGAATTTTTCCATACTTCAGAATCGTGCTTTCCTGAATATGAAACTGGGTAATCGAACTTTCTCATAACTCAGAATCGTGCTCTCCTGAATATGATTCGGTTCCTGAAATTTCTTCATTCTTCAGAATCGTGCTCTCCTGAAAAACGGCCAACTGAACTTCCTCATAACTCAGAATCGTGCTCTCCTGAATATGATTCCGTTCCTTCTTTTACTAAAGGATAAATGAACTTCTTCATAACTCAGAATCGTGCTCTCCTGAATATGATTTCGCTCAAACCTTCCCGTAACTCAAGATCGTGCTCTCCTGAATACGATTTGGTTCAAAACTCAAGACGGCAGGTAAATGGAAGCCCAACTGCTCCATGGAGATGGCCATTTGCTGCGAGTCATAACGAGGATATGATCGACTTCTTAGGTGAGAAATGTCGTGTGTTGATGCTGTAAGATGTAAAGTGTAAAGGGTTGTAACATGTAGGATTGTAAAGTGTTTTACTGATAGATTTTCCAGGCGTGAACTGGCATGTATCTGTAGTTGATTGCGGTTGAAAGATAGTGCAAAATAAATGCACGTCCGGGTACAGTGATAAACTTCTCGGGCGAGAACAGTCGAACATCTGTCATGGTATGGTGAAAATCTTTAGATGGTGCAAAATAAATGCACGTCTGGTTGGGCTTGACGACCGACAAGACTGAGATTCAATCTAGGATCGAGCTAGAAAGAAGACTGGTAATCAAGACTCCATCGAGGGAAACGATCTTGAAGGGTAAATATCTTATCCTGGTAAGGAAAGATAGCTGAAGTAACCGTCATCCACGAGGATCGAGCTCCGTGGGGAAACTGGAAACAAGTAAGTATTTTATGCTTAGGGCTGACAATCTATTTGGAGAGAATGGACGAACCCAGTTACTCGGCGGTAACAACCAAATGATGGTGAAACACAATGAACCTGTGAATGCTACTGCATATGTTAATGCATATGTTAATGTGAATGTATGTTAATGTCTATGTATGTTAATGTTTATGTATGCAAGATGTTATGAAATGAGTATGTAATGAGTATGTAATGAATATGTAATGAATATGAAATGAAATAGGCATGTGATGCTTATGCCCCTGCGTATGCTGACGAAACAGACTAGAGACGGGACGAGAGATGAAATAAACATCTCGACGGAAATACCCTGCGTTCTCTGCAACCAATACGTCAATCATGGGTAAGAAAGATCAATGGTAGAACCAAGTCTGGTTTTAAAGTTTGGAATTCTCTGGGGAGAAGGTAATCTGCTTGGGTGCATAGTACCACGTCTTCGCATGGGGAGAAGAAAACCTGAGGGACACTTTCGAGTTACCCAAGAAAAAAAATTGTCAGCTTATAGTCTCTCTGGGGACTGTGATGAGGCAATAGTTTAGGAGTCTGTTGCAACACTGAGGCTTACTGGGGTATGAAGGCCGCTGTGAGTAAAATCCATCGGGTGCATGAAAAAATTGTGAAATCCCATGGTTTTGATCTTGCAGGACCTTATAGTAGCCGCCATTTGTTTCTTCAAAAACATGGTGCCCCAGGATACTTGCGTTGCGAGGTAGGGTCATCTCAAGAGGATTTTATAGAGAACACCGAGTCCGGTTGCCCCATTGTTCTCAAACTCTTTGAGAGATTTGTCAGGTCTCGACGTAACTGGCACAAATTAATCGTGTTACGACGAAATGTTTGGGAAATAGCTCTTAAGAATGTCAGACTCGCGTTGGTAAGCGAATTGGGAAACTGCCTGCCCCTGTTCAGCAGGATCTTCAAGTTCCACGGGTTATGTTCATATGTAAATCTCTAAGATATCAAGCAAAGTTGTCATGCCTGAAATGCCTATCCTGAGCTTGTCAATGTACACATATATTTGTCTTGAATTTTTGTTTTGAAAAAAAGATATCGCAACAACTTGTGACCGAAATCACTAGTCAGGATATAAGTTTTAATTATAATGCCATCATGAATTTTTTTCTGAGCCTAGCTCGTAGGAGTCAGGAAACGTGATCTTGTCAAGTATGCTTTCAACCGAAGTCCTACTTCAATTAGGTCTTTTAAAGGTTGTATCGTGGCTCAGTTCACGGTTTAAGAAACAAAAGGATAAAGGCTCAAAGTTATATTTGTACCCACCCATTCTTCGTGATGTTCTCCAATCCTAATTCAGTTAACCGGATACGAACGCTCATATCTCAAGCGGATTTGCTATGGTCGAGAACTTATCAAGGCTTTGGACATGGCAGTCGCTCACCTATTACACGATCTTGTTCTTTACTAGGTACTATTTATTGTACCCTCTTGTTTTGCTTTTATTCCCTAACTTTTGCCTGGACAACGTCTTTTGATCTGACTTTGGAGTCCAACGGGATGCCCCAGTTTTGCCTAAGTCTCCTTCATAGGTTTTTGACTTAGCGGGCTCTTATTTTTTTGAATATTCTTTTATGCACAAGTCGTGTAAATCTTTTGAAAGGCTCGTGACTGCCCCACTCCTTAGGTAACCGAGGGATAGTCATTGTATTGGACTTCTTAAGATGCTAAGGATAAATTCTCGAAGGTTGGCTCTTCCTTTTTAAGAGTCTAAGCGCTCGATCGGTTTAACTGAAACCTACCTTGCCCCAGGTTAGGATGAAGGTTCTTTAAAAGAAAGAAAAACTCCTACTTCAAGGCTCAAAGGGTTGACTAGGGGTTAACATCCTTATATCTCCAGTGTTTGGGATTTGAAACAATGCCTTACATCATCAGCGGGTTTCAATCGAAAGCATACGACAAGAAATCTGACGTTTTAGGTTCGTCATCCTCCTCCCAATTCTCCATCTGAACAAGAGATCGGGTAAAGTTGGCATTATAATTTATGAAAAATATATTTTGAATGAGTGAAACGAATGGATTTATTCAAGACAAACATATGCGTTGCATTAATTAATCAAAGATAAACAAGTTCGTGCATGCTAAATATGATTAATCGAAGAGAAATACATATAAATAAACAAATGAACTGTCGGAAAAATCCTTCTAAATGTTTATGAAATCTTGCATTCAAGAGTAACAGTTTCCTTTGGCGGAGCCTCAATGGAAAGGACGTCTGGTTCATGATCACTGTGAGTCGTCATGGCTTACCCCAGTTATGCTGGTCACATCTTCAACAGTTTTCAGTCGTTGCTTCAAAATAAATTTCCCAGATCCTTTGTTGATCCCGGTCATATCACCTTGAGGGTTACTGAAATGAAGCGGGCTAGGCCTTTGAATAATGACTGGATTCGGCTGATAGGCGTAGCATGCTTTGCAGAATTTGCACTTGACGAGTGAGGAACCCCGAAAGGAGTCTCGATCTTCAGCTGAGCATCGCCAAAAGACAACTTCTTCGTTTCTAGCAAATTTCTGACAACTTTCTTAAGAGCATAGCAATTCTCTAGATCATGGCCGGGCGCACCCTCATGAAATAAACAATGAGCGGTAGCGTTGTAACTTGCAGGTAATGGATTAGGTGGAGGATTAGGAGGCGGACCCAAAGCCCGAGTAGTGATGAGACCTTGCTTGACCAAAGAGGGACACAACTCGGTAAAAGTCATCGGGATCGGCGGACAAGGTTTATACGTTCTTCTGTTTGGCATATTCTGGCGAGGAGCCGGACTCTTTGGCTGTTGAGGAGCAGGAGTATTGGGTGCCTGTAGGTAGTTGACAGGAGGCGGCTAAACAGGAGGTTGTTGCATAGGTTGATACATGGGAACCTGTTGATTGAAAGAAGGTGTAATAGCTGCCACATAGGGTTGTTGAGCATATTGGACCGGGTACCCTTGAGGTTGAGCATAACCTTGCAGATGCCGATAAAAGCGTTCCCTTGGTTTACCAGAGGATTTAGCATTAGTCTCACTCTCCTTCTTTTTCTGGGAGCTATACGGAGGTTTCTTCGGCTGATCCTTAGAAGCGCCATGATTATTTGTCATTTTACCACTCTTCATACCCAATTCAATCTTGACACCCACAGCAACGATGTCGGAGAAATTTGAAGTCACACTACCCACCATTCTCTCGTAAAATTCTGGACGGACTGTGTCGACAAACCAATCAGCTAACTCTTTCTCGGTCAAAGGAGGTTCTACCTGCGAAGCAGTCTCTCTCCACCTTTGAGCATACTCTTTGAATGACTCAGAATTCTTTTGTGACATACTCAGCAATTGTCTTCTGTCAGGAGCCAGATCCATATTGTACTTGTAGTGTTTGATGAAAGCGTCAGATAAATCTTGAAAGCTCTTAACGCGGGATTGGTCCAAAGTTAAATACCACTTGGAAGAAGCACCCTTCAAACTGTCTTGGAAGCAATGAATCATCAGTTTATCATTCTCAACATGGGCAGCCATTTTGCGATAATACATGATCAAATGACTCTTAGGACAGGTGGCACCTTCATAACGATCAAAGTTCGGAGTTTTGAACTTCGGGGGAATAACCAAACCTGAGACCAAACAAACATCCCTTGCAGCGGTCCCAAAAATTTGATCACCCTCTACCTTTTTCAATCTCTGGACGATAGTGTTTACTTCCTCACGAAGCTTATCATGTTTCTCATAACCCTCAACATTCTCATCAAGATTATCAAAAACTGTCTCATTGGAGTACGGTTGCGCACGAGTGTGTACAACAGGTGGTGCAAAGATAGGAGCCCCCCTAGAAACTTCAGAAAACAAAGGCACGGCTTGCTGAACAGGTTGATTAATCGGGACAGTGGCTTGAGGAGGCACAAAACCGGGAGCAAGACCATAAGGTGGGTCCCTTGTTACGGTCACACTTGGTGGAGGGTCCACAGTAACGCCGGTAATCTCAGAAACAACAGTGGGCTGGGTATCCATCTTAGCATTCATGACATGTAACAATTCCATCATTCGCCCCATACCCCCTCGAAGGTCTTCAAGTTCATTGCTAAGGCGATCAATCTCTTTTGCCTGATCCTCCATTCTTTTCCGAGTTTGAGCTCTGGTGTTGTATTGGTGCCGAGAACTCAGGGTGACGAAACTGGAAGGTGAGAGAACCGAGTGTGAGAAATCGGGAGACACATGCAATGCAAGAGTATGATGCTAAAATGTGAATGTAAATGAAGATTTCATGGAATTCAAAACATTTACTAATGCCGTGGGGTACCAAGGAAATCTTTTCCTTGTTTTTTCATTTTATATTTTTTTTTATTTATGGTATCCCGCGATATCCATAAATGATGTTTGAGCTCCATGAAATACAATGCAATGAGATGCTTTATGGATGCAATGCATGAAAACACACAAAGTCCTAGGTTAAAAGCTTGCATGAGGTTCAAAGGAAAATACCCTCCCCTGAAGTTAGATGGTTCATCCTGTCCTACAAAAGTAACCAGGTTCTAAGGGATCTCAATATCATTGATCCTTCACCAGGGTGGTTGTTCAGAAGGCAACTTACTTGCCAACCAAAACCCTCCAAGTTTAAGATCTCAATGAGCGTAGTATCGAGTGTCAACCAACTTCAGTCTGCACCAAAGCCGGTTACCTCACTACTTTCTAAAGGCCAAGATGAGTTAACTAGGGTTCTAAAAGTCAGTTAGTGCATTGACAACATATGGCAGCCTCAATATTATCCTCAACTTGACTTAAGGAATATAAGCACCAACCAAGAAGTCGCACTAACCATGGCCACCAGATCAACCGTATCGATATACGTCGTACAGTTTCCTTGGTCTATTGCCATTTACCTAAGGTACACTAGATCCGGGTTAGGACCTATCTCACAGCACAAGGAACAGTCCCACAATCAAAGCGCAAATATATACATGCAAATGAATAATAACACAGATAGTAATAAATATGAACAGGTTAGGGATAACCCTCAAAAGTTAGTCCCCAGTGAAGTCGCCATTTTCTGTTGCGGTGGAAATAGGATCACAAACTATTAATGAGTTTGAATCGCAATTCAATTCACAACCGCTCTTTGATTTATCCGAAGGAAAAGGTCAAAAGAGGGAAAACCTATTTTGCATCGTAAACACAATGCGGGGAAAGATCTAGGGTTCGGGGGTTGGTTAAATTTAGGGAAGGTATTAGCACCCTAAACTTCTGTAGTACTCTACAGGAACCTTTTGTTCAAATGTTTACTATTTTGCTTTATTTATTTGCTTAAGATATATGTACAAAGGGATTAAAAGTGAGAAAAGAGACCTAAGGGGTTAATTCTAAGTTTACTCGGCAAGACATCGCATCTTGTGCCTACGTATCCTTACGGGAGTGGAATCAGAGTAATCGTAGTTCCCCTCAATAGGGAGGTTAGAAACTTCTTGACTGTGGTCAAGGTCTCAAGGGGAATAAACGCATCTTAAGGACACGCTTACGTGGAGTGTAGAAACTCCAAATCTCTACGTTGAAATGTTAAGTTGTAATTAGGGTTAAATTAGGTTAGGGATTCCACGGCGGGAAACCCTAAAATGAGCGCGGCGGCTCTTTGACCTAATGCTAGGGGTAAAATTGTAATCTTGCATGCGGCGAGGCATTTGTGAAAATTAGGGTTTGATCCATTAAAGGGGTAAGGCTATTGACTCGGCGGCCAAAAGGCTGGACCTAATCCTTCGGAAGGATAAAACTGTAAAAAATGTGAAAATATGACAAATCATTATATGGAGGAATAATTAAGGTACAGAAATAAGAAAAGTAATAAAGGCAGAGGGTATAAAGAAACAAAGAAACATTTCTGAAAACATGAAGAATATGAAAATATGTAATAACACTTAGAATGAAGTGAGGGAGGAAAATAGTGTGGGGCTGTGGCCACCACAAGCACATCTCAACCTCAAGCATGCAAATGAAATGCAGGAATAAAGAAAATAAAAGGCACACAAAATGACACGGCAAAGGAGTTCCTTACGAAAAGGTTTTAATTTTTTAATATTTTAATTATGTAAAAAAATGTTTTAATTTTTTTAATATTTTAATTATATATATAAAAAAAGGTTTTAATTTTAAAATGGAATTACTTAGTTAAAAAAATTTAAGTTTAAATTATAAAAAAAATGTTAAGTTTAAATTATATATAAAAAAAAAATGTTTTTGGGAACAAAAAGGTTTTTTTTAGAAAAAAATGTTTACGGGAACAAAAAAAGGCTTTTTTGGAAAAAAATGTTTACGGGAACAAAAAAAAGGTTTTTTTGGGAAAAAATGTTACGGGAACAAAAAAAGGCTTTTTTTTGGGAAAAAATGTTTACGGGAACAAAAAAAGGTTTTTTTTGGGAAAAAATGTTTTAGTTTTAATAAAAAAGGTTTTGATTTTGAAAAAGGTTTTGATAAAAAAAAATAACAATAGAATTGCAAATGCAAACAGACAATTAATGGACATGCAAACAATCCTATACAACACAATCATGGTTCATACAGATCAAAATCTACGGATCTAAACAACAATGAAGGTTAACATGGCAAGGATGCAAATAAATATGAAAAATGCAAAGGATTTAGTAATTTAACGGACCTAAACACATTAACATGGCAAAATATGCACATAAACATGAAAAGGCAAAAGGTTTAGTAATTTAACCTACGAAGCGGAGGTTTGCTTCGGTAAATGTGAAAAAGGTTTGAATAAGGGAACACTGGAGAGCTCCAATCCTTCTTAAGAGTTGTGGGAACGACCGTCTTTCTTCTCTGGGGATCTCCTTTGTTTCTCCCTCTCTCTCCTCTTTTCTGAAGAAAACCTTCTGACCCCTCTTAGGTTTTTTTCATTCTCCTCCCCTTTTCCAACAAGGCAACACATGTATATATAGGGAACAAATTAGGGTTAACACCAAATTGTCAATAATGTCCCTAAAGCCCATTTTAAAGCCCAAACTAAATAATTAGTTAAGAAAAAATAAAATTTAAATAATTTAAAATAATTAAAATAAACTTAAAATAAAAACTAATAATCCTATTGATTCCTAAAATAAAAAATATTATAAAAGGAACAAAATTTTTCAATATTTTTTTATTTTATGATTTTTTGGATATTTTTATGAATAATTTAGAAAAAAGTGAAAAAAATAATATTTTAAAAAATGATTTAATTAAAATACGAAAATAATAATTAAATAATAATAAAAAACTATTTTTGTTATTTTTTTAATGAAAGATAGAAAAATTTAGAGTAAAAATAATAAAGAACAAAAAAAGTGACAAAGGTGAGATTTAATTTTTAAAATAGTTAGAAAAAAAAGATTTAAAGTTAGAAAACAAGATTTAGCTTTAAAAATAGTTAGAAAAAAAAAAGATTTAATTTTAAAAAAGATAGAAAAAGATTTAACTTTAAAGAGGAGTTAGAAAAAGATTTAAAAAAAGTTAGAAAAAAGATTTAATTTTAAAAAGAAGTTAGATTTTTATTTTTAAAAAAATATTAGAATTTGATTAAAAAATGTGTTAGAAATTAATTTAAAAAAAGGTTATAAAAAATTTACTCTTGAAGAAAAGAAAAAAAAAAGTTAAATTTTAATCTAAATCCTAAAAGTTAGTAAGAAGAGCTTTAAATAAATAAACTAAATAGAAAAAAAAAAAGTTAATAAAAAATATTAGTAAAGTTATAAAAAAAATTTAATTAAATTATTATTAGTTAAAAAAACAAGATCTAAAAAAAAAGGTTAATTTATTAGGTTAATAAGAATTTAAAATAAAAATAAAAAAGAAAGGGTAAAATTTGGGGTATTACACTTCCTCTTTAGCGACCACAGTCACGTGCTCGTACTCATAAGGAAATACAGAGACCACATTACATAGGACATCAAAGTCTTCTTCTGACTCAGAATCGAAATTATTTGTTACCAGCTCGTCTTCTTTGGATTGCTCGTCCTTGCTGATCTTTCTGGTGGGAAACAATTTCCTTTCAAATGGTTTCTTTGTCTGACCGTCCTCAGGATTTTGTTGTGGCTTGGTATTACTCGACCCATCAACATCCCTTTCTGCCTTCTTTTTCCTTTGATACCAATGCCATTGGGTCCTAGTCATGGGATCCTTATAGTTTTCTCTAGGCCCATAGGAATGTCTTTCAGACATCTGGAACGTCCTAGTGATCGTGTGCGAGAGTGCATGAGATTGAGGTGTGGTAAAATAACTATGAGAGAAGTGAGGAAACCGGTTGTTAGACGATAAGTTAGAAGAATGGTGAATCTTAGAAATAACCAGCCTTCAAACAACAATGGAACAGGAACAAGGACAATTTCTATGACAGTAACTGAACGAATTTCTTCAACTACTAGTACCACGGTGATGCTGTCGACATCAACGACTCTGCCTGAAGGAACAATTATTACACCAATACTCCAAAGTCACCCAGTGACTCTCAGGCCCTCCAAGCGACAGACTTTAGGCCTTTCTCCACAAATTTCATGATGCTCATGCTAGGGCGTGAACAACCGTTTGGGATGTCGACAACGTTTATGGAAAACTTGTAGAATAACCCTTTGATGTTTGGGCATAATACCACATGTTTTCGCCCATTATAGGGGCCGACTCAATCATTCATGGCCGAAATGTGCCACCCCACATGGGAACATGTTTTGGTTCTCAAGCTTTGTCAGCCTTGACAATAGGTTTTGTCATGGTAATGAGACAACGAATGGACGAGAGTAACCATGACATGCTAAATACTCTAACACACCAGATGGATACAATATTTGACCCGTTGGTTCAAAATACAAATCAGAGTTACGAACAATTAGAGAATTAGATGACACGAATAACTGATTTTTTCGGCGCTTCCCCAGTTCAGTTTTGACAAGGTACACAGTCTCAGGTTGATAGATAAACTCAACATGAGGGAGTAGTCTTAGAGAAGACTGTGAACCGGGGAAAACAAGTGATTCCTTAACATGTCAAGCAAGAAGTACCCAGCGAAGACGGTAATCCACCCGTCGTGATGGTTAATCGACACTAGGATGCCGACCGGTTTGTCCATCAGATTTGACAGAGAAATTTCTTAAGAGAAGATACCCTGACAACCATTGTCGAAAGGATAATGACGCAAAATGGAGTTAAAATGGGTCTGGAAATGCCAAATTATACACCCCTTTGTAAGAATATGTGTTTTAGACAAAATTGCCAAGGGGATGCAAAGTCCCCAAGTTTACAAAATTTGTTGGCGACACCAACGAGTCAATTGTCGAACACATAGCTCGTTACCAGACTGAAGCAGGTGACATTGCGAATAATAAGAATTTGAGAATGAGATATTTTCCTAGTTCTCTAACGAAGAATATGTTCACATGGTTCACTACCTTATCTCCTCATTCGATCCATACCTGGATTCACTTAGAGAGATTGTTCCATGAACAATTTTATATGGGGCAATTCAATATTAGTCTGAAGAAGTTGTCGAGTTTCAAATTTAAGGGGAAGAAACCCATTGATTAGGACGTTTTAAGATAAAATTGCTTGAATGTATTAAATTGGTGGAACACATACGTATGAGGAAAATGTACGTATATGTTCCATGACTAGTCATATGATTCTTACCCTTATATGTTGGAGTTCATAAAAACAGGATGTTTTAAGATAAAATTGCAAGAGTGTATTAAATTGATGGAACGCATACGTACATTTTCCTCATTCGTTTCTCACGGTGCAGATACTTCGAGTGTAGCAAAAATGTGTACAATTTGCGAAACCTTTACAAAATAAACCTAAGTTCCTATATATACAAGTCTAAAATAATTGTACAAGACTAAAAGCTATCCCCGTGATGACACGTCTTCAGATCATGTAGCCGTTTTTTTCCCTTGACGTGCCCACGTTCTGAGTAACCGTCGATGCATATGCAATAGTTCTCGCCTAGCTCCTTCTTTTGAATCTTTCAACTGCTCCGTTGGCGCAAAGAACTAATAATCCTCGTCAAAACCTCTGTTGTTGAATATATTAAAGTAACATGTTTTGACGTGTTACCCACCATAGCAGTGAACACTACACTTAGCCAATATGACCTGATATTCTATTTCACTAAGTGCTACCGTAGCATGGTGCTTAATTCACTAAGTCCCTATGCTTTTCATTAGGCTTTTCAACAACACCACTTTCGACCAACATGACTATATGTGGTCGTCAACCTCAAGTCATATTAATCACGTTGACTCTATTTTTACCTTCCACGTGACACATTTATGGCTAACCTCATGAATACTTGTCATTCATAGTTTAGTCGACAAATTCAATGTAACAATAGTACAACAACAAAAAATAGAAAAAATTGTAGCAGTTAAAAGAAGTGCTATTTTAGCGGTTTTAACCGCCATAAATTTTAAAAGCTACCGCTACGTAAATAATGGCGGTCTCATAATAACCGCCTTAAAAATTGCTACAATTTACATAGAAATTAATACGGTGATTTTTATATGCATTTAATGACAATTTAAAACTCCTAAATTTTCATTATTTTTTTAAAAAATAATAACAAATTGTAGCAGTTTAAACCGCCATAGTTTTCATAAATGTTCAAAAATATATATAGTTTTGAAGCCTTTTTAGTCCTTTTGATCCTATAAATAAAAAAAAGATAAACCAAGGAGCTAAAGAAATAAGCTGTATTTTTAGAGTAGAGTTTTTCATAGTAATTATTGTAAAAATAACACTAAATTTTTTCTCCCTAACCTTTTATATATATATATATATATATATATATATATATATATATATATATATATATATATATATATATATATATATATATATATATATATATATATATATATATATATATATATATATATATATATATATATATATATATATTGTAATACCCCAAATTTTACCCTTATATTTAGTCAGTCATTTCGCATATCATCTCATCTGTGCATTTGCTAACCACTAAGAAGTCATGGAGGTGTTTGTTTTGCAGGATTGGTTCCAGGGGTATTTTGGTCATTTTACGTGGATTCTGCTAATTCCTTGAAGACGGGCTGTTATTAAGTTTTGAGGCATTTGATACACTATTTTTGAGGCATTTATTTATCACCGGGTTTGATTATATCAAGGCGCCAATTCGATGTGGCCGGTATTGAAATTTGACGAGCACAACTGGATTTAAGACCTATTTTATCGCTCATGGCTTATGTCCGGCACACTTCCGTTTCTGTTAATAAGGCACAGTTTAACTGGGTATTATTGGATTGTTTGCTCTTAGCATGTGGTCAGTGGAGTTCAATTACGGGCAATGTTATTGTTGATACTGAATATGTTGTGATTACGGCGCGCATCCGTGTTTGGTTATAAAGTTGCTGGTTAGCATTTAAAGTTGGAATGCAAGTGAATTTAATCTGGTGATGAGATTAAGATTACAAATGAGACAAGTGCACGAACAAGAATGTCATTCGGGAATGTTTATGGTTTATGACTAGGTTAAGGAATTTAAATATTTGTGGATTTATTCACAAACGTTTATAATTTTTAACTAGAAATAAATATAAATAAATTTAAAACGGAGCGATCATGGATATTTAAAAGAAGTTCTGGCATTTTATTTCATAAAAGATATCATTATACAAAAAGGAGGAAATTGTTTTCACATTGCTGTTACAAATGTTACATTCACTCTAAAAAGGGTCCTAAGTCCTAAATCCTAAAGACTTCTAAGTGTCCTTCGCGGTGTCCCTTGAGCTTCTCCACTAATCCCCAATTCACCTGCACATCAAAACAGAACAAACAGAATAGAAAAAATGTTAGAAATTGTTTTTGACACTCTCAGAACAGTGTCATCATCGAGTGCCGGGAGTGGCACAACCGAAGCTGCGTCCTACCCCCGTTACCGATCCGCGCCGTTGGCGTCCGATCAGGTAACACCTGTTCTTATCATTACGGGACATCCGAGAGATAGAAGTGATAAAAGAAGCGGGACTGATTCACTTTTGCCGCAATCGGATTTCCAAACTGATACGAGAGTAAGGCAACATAGTCAATCTGGATTCAGACCCGGATGCCGGCAGGTCTAAATCACTCTGTGCTCTAAGTTTTTTCCAACACCTGAAATTCCACAACTGCATCAGTATAAATTGATGACCGAACTCAAAAGCAAAACAAATCATAAACTGCACCCAAAGCTGAACAAACATCAAACTCAGAAAGGAAAAGAGGGACCAATAAGTCAGGAGTGGCAAGTTCATGCGCAAGAGCAAGAAGAAAACATCCTACAAATCTGTCACGGGGAATGTAAATCACAAAGTTCAGAAAATATCCAACAGGTCCCAAAGAAAAGCATGACAATATTAATTCAAGAACAGGTTCGGCAGAAAAAACCAGAAGTATGGTGCAGTTCAGTAATATGTCAAGAATCAAGTTCAGGATACAAACCACACCGAATCAAACCACAAAGCAGAACCCGCGTATCAGAAAGTGAAACAAGTTCACAAAACTATGTCAGTTCATAAGCCAGAAACCGTGACTATCAAAAGCAACTGTCGAAGGCTCAGAACGTTGTCATCATCGCCGTATACCCCTTCTCGGCATCGTTTGACTCGACCTAAGCCTTAGTACCAGCCCTCTCTGAAAGAAGAAGAGGAAAAGCTAACTGCATCAGGAAAAGAATTCATGTCAGCAAAACAAACCAATATCCAGATCATATTAGGAAAAGAGATCAAAGAATCCATATTAGCTGGAAATCAAATCTTATCAGAAAACGAAAACAATCAGCATCTGGAAAGCAAACCAAATCCATGACATAATCAATATCAGATATCACAAATCATAATCAATTCAACCTGAAGGTGCAAGGCAAACCATATCAGAAAAATAACAGAAAGAGATTTTGATATTGATATCAATTCCAAATCAGAGTAAAAACATTTCGAAGCAAATCCAGTTACGAATCCAATCAAATCCTAAAGAAGAAACAAGGTTCAATCAGTATCAGATGAATCCAATCAGTATCTGAAAATCAATAACTAAATTAAATCAGATAAAATCAAATCAGAGTAAAAGCGAAGCACGAATCAGATATGATATCCAAGGCCCAAAAGAGAGAATCAGAGTATATAAAAAGGGGAAATACCACCTGTGAGAAAGGGGGGAGGATAGCGAAAACCCTAGAGGAAAACGGACAAAAGTCACATGCAAAACCCTAAGCGCCGTCATCAGACAACAAAGCTGTAACACGAAAAAACCCCAACAACGATCGAAGACGGCCGCGAATCACCGAACGGAGACGACCACAAACTCATACGAAAAACAACCGTCATCCTCGTTCAGAGCATCACCAAACGTCAATATCATCCGCGAATCATAGACGAGAAGATCGCCTTCGCCGTCGGCGGGCAATCAACTCTAAGCCTCAGCTCTATACATCATCGGCTATGAATCACCGAGGATCAAACGTATACCCTCACGTTAACTCATCTCTTTTTTTCATTTTTCATGTTTTGTAGAAGAAGACGCAGAGCATACGAGAGAGGGAGGAAGGGAAGAAGAACAGCGGCGCCGCGAAAGGATTTGAGGGTTTCGAAACCCTAACTTCTGTTTTGACATATTACTAACAAACCGGGTTGGGTCCGGGGTGATGACCGGCCCAACCCCTTTATCTTTTATTTTTTTATTTTGTTTTTTTAAAAAATTGTTTTTTTCTGTTTTTTTATGTTGTTTTTTAAACATTTTACTTTTATAATTTAAAAAACTGTTTCAAAAAACCTTTTTGTGTAAATATTAAAAATAAATAAAAACTTTAAATTTTTTTTGTAAGAAAATTAAAAACCTCTTTTCATATAATAAAAATAAAACTTTTTTAAAATATTTTTAAAATTAAACTTTTTTTTAAGATAAAAATTAAACCTTCTTTTTAAAATTTAAATCTCTTTCTTAAACTAATATTAATTTCTCTTTAAAATTTACACTAAAATCTTTTTTTGCATTTTTGTATTCCCCTGTAGTATTATTTGTTTTCATCTAACCTTTCAATAACGATTTTTTTCAGTTTCTCTCTGCAGATTAAATTCCAATTCATTATTATATATGTATCTGTTTCCCGGTTGTAATTTTGTGAGACAATTGTCGCATTATCTTTTTTTCCAGTACTTTATATTTCATAACTGTGCATTTATTCACCTACAATCACATTTTACACTTATCAATTATTCTGTCACACTACACACATCCGAAGGTTAGGTCTAGCTTTTGGTCGCCGCGCCAATAGTCCTCAACTTCAACCCTTACACCCTTTCAACCCTAATTTTCACAAATGCCTCGCCGCAGGCAAGATTACAATTTTACCCCTAGCATTAGGTCAAAGAGCCGCCGCGCTCATTTTAGGGTTTCCCGCCGCGGAATCCCTAACCTAACCTAATTTAACCCTAATTCAACTTAACATTTCAACGTAGAAATTTGGAGTTTCTACACTCCACGTAAGCGTGTCCTTAAGATACGTTTATTCCCCTTGAGACCTTGACCACAGTCAAGAAGTCTCTAACCTCCCTTTTGAGGGGAACTACGATTACTCTGATTCCACTCCCGTAAGGATACGTAGGCACAAGATGCGACGTCTTGCCGAGTAAACTTAGAACTAACCCCTTAGGTCTCTTTTCTCTCTTTTAATCCCTTTGTACATATACCTTAAGAATAATAAAGCAAGTAGTAAATATTTGAACAAAAGGTTCCTGTAGAGTACTACAGAAGTTTAGGGTGCTAATACCTTCCATAATCTTAACCAACCCCCGAACCCTAGATCTTTCCCCGCATTGTGTTTACGATGCAAAAATAGGTTTTCCCTCTTTTGACATTTTCCTTCGGATAAATCAAAGAGCGGTTGTGAATTAAGAATTGTGATTCAAACTAATTAATAGTTTGATATCCTATTTCCACCGCAACATATATATATATATATATATATATATATATATATATATATATATATATATATATATATATATATATATATATATATATATATATATATATATATATATATATATATATATATATATATATATATATATATATATATATATATATATATATATATATATATATATATATATATATATATATATATATATATATATATATATATATATATATATATATATATATAAAACAACACTAAATTATTGTAAAAACAACACTAAATTTCTTCACCCTAACCTTTTATTTTTATATATATATATATATATATATATATATATATATATATATATATATATATATATATATATATATATATATATATATATATATATATATATATATATATATATATATATATATATATATATATATATATATATATATATATATATATATATATATATATATATATATATATATATATATATATATATATATATATATATATATATATATATATATATATATATATATATATATATATATATATATAGATCTGGTAGCCACATTGCAGGAAAACAACATTGTAATAATAATATTAGCATAAGAATTTTTTTTTTTAATAATAACATATTATATTCCATAAATTAAACAAGATTAGAGTAGAGTTTTGTATAATAATAATTATACCTTAAGAGTTCTTTGATCTTTTTGCAATGTCTTTGGCCATTTAATTACCGTAACAGTAATTTTTCTCCATTAGTAACAATATGAGAATTCAGTATCTGATTGACATGTGTTGTTGAAGATCCATTTATAGAAAAATTTTACAAATCCCAAGAAACGATATCTGAAAAGGCACAACTAAAATCCATAAAGAAATACAAAAAGTTGTAGGACATAAAAAATTTAATATCTAGTTTTTTCCATGATTAAGACAGAGACTAAGACTCTATGCATCAACAACTACTTACACAATTTCTATAACAAAAACAAATAGCTTAAACAATAGTTTGACAATGTTCTACCTCTATTCAAATCTATACAAAAAATACATTGTCACATCGCACAACAGTAATTATAAGGATATTAAGTCATTATTAGGGTATTGTGTAATTATTAGAACAATTATTGATTGTGATGCTGAGATTATCTTTCATCAATATCATGATATCATTTACTGTATATGGAATGCTACTATCTATTGATATGATGACCTGATTTGTTCTAAATTAACGGTTGAGATTATTTATCGTGTGAAACTGTGTCATGACATAATTCTAATAAAGATGAAGTATGTTAATATCAAACTTAAAATATGTAGTGTGTTCAACATAATGCAATCAATTCAACATAACGCAAATGTACCGCCAGCATTATCAATTCATCATAATGCAATCAACAATCAAGGTAAATATAGTTAGAGCAGAAACAATAGGGACAACGGAAAAAAGTGAGAATGAAAATAGATTAATATAGTTAGAGCAGAAACAAGTAGGGTTAAAAAAGAAAATGAATATTACGTCACTTCCAATAAATGACAGAATTTTAAGTAAATTGTGGCGGTTTTTATAACCGACTTAACTAAACCACTACAATTTACACCATTTTTTTTTGTAAAGCATATATATTATTGAATTTGGATCTCCGAAGCGTAAGACATGCATTGTTTTTTGGGAGTCTAAAATCAACAGGAGGTTTCACCTAGTTGAAATATATACATGTCATAATCTAGATGTTCTTTTTAACAACATATGATTCTTATTTATACAAATTTAGATTATTTTAGACATCACAACTCTCGGTGCAATTTAAATCGTACAAAACTTTCTGCAAAATCTCAATCGTTGAAATTACACTACTAGACTTTTTGTAATAAAATGTTATATCTTATATATTTTAGTGATTCTCTGATGTAATTCAAGTTGTTTGCGATTCACATCCCTGTCAACTTGAAGAAGGCAGTCAAAATTAGTCAGTATAGTTAATTAAAAATTAGTTAGTTTGAAGGAGGCAGTCGAAATTAATTAGTTTGAAGGAACAATTGAGTTTATAAATAAAAATATAATGTACACTTTTTTATTATTTTTTTCAACCTATTCTATATACTCTATATATTTTGTATGAGTATGAATTTTGACCATTTTATTCCATGATTTTCAATGGTCCATTTACTACAAAAATTTGAGTTCAAGGGTTGCTCGATCGCGCTTCCAGTCGACCCAACATCTAAAGCGAAAATTTGTATAAAAAAAAACAATTTCAAAATTATTAGTTCATTTTTCTTAATTGAAAGAATCTTAGGATGTAAAGTGAATTTCATAAAATTTATCGGAATATTTTGTTTAAGATAAGATATCATAAAAATAAACATTATTCCTTTCATCCATTACTAGTAATCAATACATCCAGAAGTGCATAATATTTTTACAATTATAACAAGATGTGATGAGTTGCATAAATATATATTATGGGTGTTGTAAAGCTCCAATGCAGTAGAGCGTAAAATCTAAAATGAACTCTAACAGATGATTATTGAATATATTTATAACGAATAAAATCAAATATAACTATCATAACAAATAATAGACATAAGTTTAATATCTCCCCATTATCTTTATCTAAACCAAATTTAGGAATTGAGTTCTCATTATAAAGTATATTCTCCATCTCTGTATAATCAAGAAGAAGGACAGTACTAGTATCTTCTTCCATGACCCAAAATTCAATGTCGATTATACGCTCGATTTTTGTTGAAGGCCCTAACCAATGAGAAGTGAATTATTAAGAAGTAATATTAAAATTATATAAATAAGCAAATCTAGAATACACGTAAGAATTTAAAATCACATACTTATTTTTTAAACACAAGTTATAATGCACAAATTCAAGATCATTCAACCTTTGATACTCTAATCTGTGACTCTTTTTTCAATCTTTGATACTCTAATCTATTCCTCTTTATTGTGTATATTCTTTCAAATATCCTTCTCATTGTGAATATACAAGAAGTAGCTTTCTCACTAATAAAATACAGATCACAATAATAAAAAAATAAAAAAAGTGAACCTGGAATATAGTGTGATGACGACAATCGAGATGTAAAAGCTTGTGTGCTTCAGCGGCAATGAAAATTTTTACCCTTGCTAAAAGAGAGAAGTTAGAAAATAGGGTTTTTACTTTCTTCATTATGTTTTAAAAAAATGAAAAAAAATTAAATGGACCATTTGTGTTTGACCGACCGGTTTCATAAAATCGGTTTGGTTCGACGGTTCAAGTGGTTTTGAACACGTTTTTTCATTTTATTTCTGATTTCTTAGTATTTTTTGACCATTAGTGAGTTTTTAAACCTAATCAGCCTAATTTCAACTATCATTTATGGTTTAACTAATTGAATTAGCCGATCCCATCCAATATTTAAACTCTTAAAAAAATACTTCACTATATATATAATAAATCAGGGTAATAACTCTTTTTCTTTTAGAAGCTAATCATAGAAAATGAGCAAGTCCTTGATCAAAATGTAAAAGGAATAAAGTCTTACAAAAGAACAAGATAATAACTCTTTTTCTTTTAGAAGCTAGCCATTAAAAATGAACAAGTCCTTAATCGAAATATAAAAGATGTTATTTCTTTTTAACTGTGTTTTGTGTACTATTTGCGGATATTGATGGAGGTGATAAATTTTAATATTTTTATGTAATAATGTCTTTCTACCTATAATACCCTTAATTATTTATTAATTTATTTGACATTTTCTCTTTTTTTAATAAATCTCTAAAAGTAATTTTGATAAAATGATAATTAATGTTATCTTAAACTTTGAAAACAACACTTAAAAGGAAACAAAAATTTTACACAAAAACAACAATTAAAAATGAACGGAGGGAATATTAGAAAAACAACTCTCAACTTTATTGAATTAAACATTGGATCTTGTACATAATGAATGTAAATAGTGGTTAAATTTTACAGGTTTTTTTTCCTATTTCTTTGTGTTTAGATGGGTTTGCGAGGGAGATAGTTTGATAGATTTGGTTGAGTGAAATTTTTCTTAGGAATTTAGATAATGGCATCCATTTTTTTATCCATGAGGAATCTTTAGTCACATACTTCTTTAGATTCTCGAAATGTTCAACTTAGTGAAGTGAGAGATAGGTTGGTCTGAAGGCATAATAGAGAAGCTATATTTTTTATGGCATATGTTTACCATCTTTGATTAACCTTTGTGCTTTCTATTAATTCATGGGACGAGAAAGAGTTCTTAACCCTTCCTCTGATCTAGGACATTTGGGCCTCCTCCAAAGTGAAGAATTTTTCTTGGCAAGTTCTGTAGTTTCAAACTAGTTTAAAAAGAAAATCTTAGTTGATCTGGAGGCAAGTTTCTTACATCTTATGCGAAGATCGGTTGGAGTCATCTTTCCATTTTTTTTTGTTACTTGTAGTCTTGCTTTCCATGTTTGGTATATGATTTTTAGTTAGTTGGGCTTCCAGTTAGTTTATCCTAGGGATCCTAGTTATCTTTTTGAGCTATTTCGTTCTCTGGGTGATAGGGTTAAGTTTACAGGGATATTCTATGATCTGACACACAGTGGTTTAACCATTTGGTCTTTGAGTAGTGATAAGTTTTTCTTTGGTGTTTTAGTAAATGTGAAAGAGGTGGAGGATAAAAGTATCTTTTTGGCTTAGATTTGATTTCTTTCAGGTTACTAGTGAACTCTTGTTCTCAGATTGAATTTAAAACTTTATTATAAGCTTAAACTAATAGTGGTTCTAGAGTTCGATCCTTCTCTTGAGGTGTATGATGGTTCTGATTTTTTGTCTAGTATTCTTTATTCTGGTGATAGTGAAGCAATAGTTTTGAGATCTAGTCTGATTTACTTTTGGTAGAGCTGTGGTGGTGATTAGTTTTGAAGGTTTCTATGTTTTAGTGGCACCTAGGTGTTTTGTTTGATTGTTATTTTCCTTTATGATATTTTCTCTTTTGTTGTTTAGAGTGTTCTTTGATACTTCTTATACCTTATATTTGACATTTTTCAAAAGAAAAAGAAAATATGTCAAATGAGATATAATTATTGAAATTTTACCTAAACGTAATTTAATAATTTTAGAGTTGAGTCGGTCATGCACACTCCTATATCTTATTTTTATTGTAAAAAGACCTACTTGTTTTAGGACCTATTTGTTTTACCTTTAAAAAAATCGATTTTTTTTTTTATATTTTTAAAAATAGATTTTTTAATTTTTGGAAAAAAATTATATTTCAAAAATGATTTTCATAAAAAACTATTTGAAATAACTTCAAAATATGTGATTTTTTAAAATTTTAATTTCAAAATTTCTTTTCTATTAAATGATGAAATATATAAAATAACATTTTAAGAATATTTGAATCTTCTATGAAAAATTACTTTATAAATGTTTTTTTTATAAAATTTTGTTATATTATAAAAATCATTTTTATAAAAAGAAAAAAACAAATGGGGCCGTAATGACCTTTTTAGGTGTTTAAATGTACTTCAAATTATAATCAGCTTAAATTGATAATAATTTAAATTTCCTCTTTTGTTTTTCTGTTGACAAAATAATAAACATTTTAAATATATATTTTAAATTTTATTTTAATTGAAATTATGCGCTAGGGGATGGTTGATGTTGCGCCGAAATACCCTAACTTATTTTCATTCTTTATTTAAGTTAGAAAGCATACACGTAGAATCCCTATAATAAACAACAAAATTTATTAAGGGTAACATAAATTAAGATAAAAACTAAAAGAACAAAAAGTGAGCCTATGAGTGTCTATATAAGCTCCAAGAAAATCAGCCATGTTTTGCATGTATATAAATTATGCTTATTTTGTTCTTGTCAATCGCATATAAATAGTAGTAAATCACCTTGTGAAAATGAAAAGAAAGTGAAGGCAGAGTGGTAAGTGGGAGAGGAAATAGGAAAGGGAGGGTAGTGGGGTAGGGTACCCTACAGCGGCGCACATGGGATAGGGTTTGACTTAACTCCAGCACACTCACATGGCTTCTTTTGTGGGGCCCTTACTTCAAGTTAGCCCATGAATCTCACCACATGGTGCTGTTAGCTTGTTACCCAGTCGGCCACTTTGCTACCGTCAAGATGAGAGAGTGTGAACTAAGAGAGAGAGAGAGAGATAAAACTATGGTAACTTTAGTTCCTCAAAATCACCCAACTCACTCAAACTGGATCCATTTTTTTAATCCATATTGCATGCTTTTATTTATTTGAATGAAATATTATATTGATATTTTAGATTATTTAATAAAAATATAATTAAAAATAATGTAGTATTACACAATTTTTTGTCTTATGGATAACAAATGGTAATTTTGGCTAACAAAAAATTTCAACAAATGTTGTTGTAACGTGTATTATTTACAATTTGGAGTATGTTATGCACTAAAAACTTGATAAAATTATCATAATCTAAAAATAAAAATTGTTGTAATATAACTCAAGATGTGTAGCACAAGTTTAAATTTAAATAGGATTTAGAGTTTGTTGATTAATATATAAGTTAGTTGTGTATAAATAAATATATTTTTTAATTCAGTATGTATTATTATAATTTAATAATATAATTCTTATTTTTTTATTTTTTATTTATTAAAAGTGTCTCACGTATTAATAAATTGATATCTAGAGTTCATGTTAGTTTCTTGATCGTGTTTTTAACAATCACATTTGAAGATCATATTTTCGGGATCGTGGGTTGTTAATGGAGTTTGCTGCAAAGATGAATGATAACAACGACATTCTAAATTCTCTTCCAATTCTTGACGCCAAGAATTGGATCCGATGGAGAAAACATATGCAATCTCTGTTTGACTTTCATGAAACCCTAGAAGTGGTTACTAATGATGTCCCTAAGCTTACTGAAAGCGCAATTGATGCTCAAAGAGTTGCGGACAAGGAGACGAAAAAGAAAAGATTGCATGCTATGTCTCGAAGGTGCAGAAGCTTATTCATCTCATGAAAGGTTATGGTGAAACTCTAACTGATAAGATGATAGTTTAGAAGGTAATGCGTACATTCACCTCTCACTTTGATCACATTATCGTTGCTATTCAAGAATCCAACAATCTTGCAACATTGAAATCGGAAGATTTGGTTGGTTCTTTCGAGGCACATGAGATGATGATTGTCAAAAGGAAAGGTGTTCAAGATTCAATAGAAGCTCTACAGGCTCATACATGGAAAAAACACGGTGGTTCCAATAAGTTCAAGGGCAAAGGAGACAAGACTCGGAGCAAGAAGTTTTGGTCGAACCCTCAAAATTATAAGGTCGGTGATAGAGCTTCTGAATCCTCAAAAAGAGGAGAAGGAAACTCCTACCAGAAAGACAAAGAACAGAAAAAAGGTGTGCAGTGTTATAACTATGAAAAATGGGGTCACTTGGCCAAGAATTATTGGTATAAGAGAGGCAAGAACGAAGGAGCTAACCTTACACACCAATATTCAGATGATTATGAAGACAAGGTAGTTATGACTGCAGTAGCAGATGAGCATGTCGGCACCAAGATCTTGTTTCTCGACACAAGTTGTTCGAAGCACACGACTGGTCGAAAAGTGTGGTTTGCAGATTTTGACGAGTCAAAGAAGAGCAAGGTCAAACTTGCTAATAATAGCTTATTGTAAGCATAAGGTATTGGCGACATAATTATTCAATGGAGCAAAAGCTATGATCAAAGATGTATTTTATGCACCTAGAATAAAGTGAAATCTGCTAAGTGTTGGACAACTAGTCGGAAAAAGGTTTATCAATGGTTATAAAAGATGGAGCCTTCGAACTATTTGACACTCAGAATAACATGGTCTGAAAATCTCCTCTATCGAAGAATAGGAAATGTAAGACCATAATCAATTCGATTGAGGTACAATGTCTAAAAACAATTGTCGACCACAAGAATAGTTGGTTATGACATTTAAGATTTGGCCATCTAAATTTTAGGTCACTTAATCAATTGATTACTCAAGATATGGTAACTAGTATACCAAGTCTTGAGATGTCCGACAAACTTTGTGAAGGTTGCTTAGTATGGAAGCAATCCAGAAAGTCTTTTATTTCGATTATGCCAATGAGATCCTCTTGCATACTAGAAGTAGTATATTTAGATGTATGTCGCCCGTTTGAGGATCATACCATTGGTAGAAACAAATAGTTTGTCTCATTTGTCGATGAGCATAGTTGAAAGATTTGGATCTATCTTATCAAGCTAAAGGACAACGTATTTGCAATATTTAAGAGATTCAAAATACTTGTCAAAAACCAAAATAAAAAGAAGATTAAGGTTTTGCAAATAGATGAAGGTGGCGAATATACATCAGAGATGTTTGAAGAATTATGATCAGAACATAGTATTGATCACAAGGTAACTTCTCCTTACACGCCTCAACATAATGGAATAGAAGAAAGAAGAAACAGGACCATATTGAACATGACGAGATACATGATGAAGTAGAAGAATTTTCCAAAATCTTTATAGGGTGAAGTTGTTTCCACTGTTGTTTATATTCTGAACAGGTGTTGATCAATACATCTTCTTACACATTCTTCGACTGTTATACTTAGGCATTTCTACAGCTTATTTGAGTATTTTTATTATTTTAATGTGTTTTCATATTTAATTTTGTTTTTTTACCTTTATTCTATTTTCGCAGCTTATTTTTAGCATTAATAGTTATTTGATATCTGTCCACTGTTCGAATCATAAGTGGAGCTTCGAGAACTGGATTGGCGCGTTCTAATAGGCTTTGGAAATTTAAGACATAGAGCTACAACTTTTATGTTTTAGGAAGAAGCTAATTCAGAGTGTAGCAGGCTAGAATAATTTGTTGAAGTCAGGACCCGAAATCTGCCGTTAGAAATATTTAGTTTTGGGTCGGATTTTTTATGTTTTTCGACCCAATTGAGTTAGAACCGGATTGTGTGATGCTTCCCTATACCTAGTAGCAGTCGTGCTATTATTCATAACCTTCTTTTCACAATTTTACTTTGCTTTTTACAATTGTAATGGAGAACTAATTCCCACAGGCAAATCATGTTGTCTACGGTTCCATCGCTTTGAGGTTGTTATAATACCAATTTAAACTCAATTCCTTTCAATCCTTTTCTATGAAGTCATTTGATTAATTTGATTGCAATTGTTTGCTTAATTCGATTGTTGTTCATAAGATAGAATTGATTAAATTTGATTGTATGCATGTTCTTAAATTTAATTGTGTGTTATCATTTACTTAATTCGTTAACTCGTCGTATTCTTAATCGTTTGCTTAATTCGGTAAACAGGAACATAATTCATTTGATTTTGATAAGCGCTTGTCTGATTAATATCATAATCGAGTAGGACCGAAGCCGCTTAGGGATTGGTGTTATAGTCACCGATGATAAGTCAAAATCTGAATAAGTAGGATTAGTTGTTTCAGCTTATTTTTATAATCACTTATTTTAATCACTTATATGCACAATTTTTCTTTTAATTGAAACTCAAACTCCCCATAAACCTTTTCTTTAGTTGGTTGAAATAATACAAGAATCCTTGCGATACAACATCCGAGTGTCGCTTTCCTTTTCTACTTATTTAAAAATGCGTGTTTTTTATCCGTGCGCGACAGCAGATCAGGTGCCCTGCCAAGAAGCTGAAGAACAAGGTTCCTGAAGAAGTATGGAGTGGAAAACACCCATCAATGAGTCATTTAAAGGTGTTTGGCTCTATTTGTTACAAGCATGTTCCTGGTGCAAGAAGAAGGAAGATTGATGACAAGAGTGAACCTATGATTTGTGCAGGATATCACAAAATTGGAGCATACAAGTTATTCAATCCAATCAATGAGAAGATCATGTTGAGTTGAGATATTATTAGTGATGAAAATTATGCTTGGGATTGGAATTTTTGTGATCTAATTAACAAGCCATTTATGAGTTATGGTGTCGACGAAGAAATCAATGAAGTCTAAGTCAAAGCAATTGTCGATATTACAGTTAAAGCAGTTGATGACATTCTCGACATAGTCGAAGTCGAAGAGGGTATGGCTAGCACAAGATATAGATCTCAAAGAAATAGTGTTCGTCCAACAAGGGTTCAACGAAATGACTAGGGATGATGAAGTCACACCAAATGGAGAATTAGTTCAAATTTCTAAGCAAGGTATAATGCTACATCAAAGAAAGTATGTCAAAAAAAAAATACTCAAGAGATTTAGGATGGAAGACTCGAATCTTGCATCCTCACCTATCGAACCAAATTTGAAGTTAGAGAAGCATGGAGAGGAAGACAAATTCGATGTCACTTTATTCAAACAAGTTGTCGGATCCCTGAGATATATGTACAGTAGTTGACCTGATATAGGTTTCTCAATCAGATTAGTGAGCAGATACATGAGTGAACCAAGGGTGTCACACATGAAGGCTACAAGAATAATCCTGAGATACTTAAAAGGATCGATAAACTATGAAATTCTATTTCGACGTGACTCTAAAATAAAAAAAAGCTATGGTTACTTGTTACTCATATGCTAATTGGTGTTGAGATAAGGAAGATCGAAGAAGCACAACTAGTTATATCTTTTAAGTATTTGGTTCCCAAATCTCACGGTGCTCAAGAAAGCAACCTGTGGTGGCATTATCATCGTGGGAGGCTGAATATATAGTAGGATCCTATGTTGTATGTCATGTAATCTGGATTAGATATGTACTAGAAGATATTGAGGTCGAAGTGAAGAAACCTCTGGTGTTGCACATCGACAACAAGTTAGCCATAAATCTTGCGCGAAATTCATTTCTCATGGAAGGAGTAAGCATATCAAATCTAGATTTCATTTCTTAAGGTAGAAGGTAAATCAAGGTGAACTTGAAGTAAGGCATTGCTCAAGTGAATTACATTTAGCCGACATTTTCACCAAAGATTGAAGATCGACAGATTTCTAAATTTGAGAAAGAAATTAGGAATATTTCATATCGACTATGATTAGCGTATGTATGACAACTTGGGTTATAGGGAGTATGTTGTGATATAATCCAAGTCGTATTTCTCAAGCCTAAAGTTAGTTAGGATTTAGGGTTTATTACTTAGTTTACAAGTTAATTGAATATAAATAGACATATTTTGTAATTCACTTTGTATAATCATAATTCAATAATACAATCCTTATTTCCCCTCTCTCTCTCTCTCTCTCTCTCTCTCTCTCTCTCTCTCTCTCTCTCTCTCTCTCTCTCTCTCTCTCTCTCTCTCTCTCTCTCTCTCTCTCTCTCTCTCTCTCCTAAAATTGTCTCGCGCACTAACAAGAATAACATATGAAAGAGTCAATAGTGATAGTTAGAGTGATATAATAGGAATTTTTAAAACATGAAAATAATATATTTGTAAGGGAGTAGTCAGAAAATATGTTTGATTAAAAAATGGAAGTAGATAATAGCTACATTGTTAAATTTAAGTGTTACTTTTCACATACATATTAAAGTGATGTAGAAATATAAATAAGAAAATAAAATATATGTAATTGTTACCCAGACAATATTATGAAATACTTCTCTAAAGATAACATTGGTTGTTTGACTTAAAATGTTTTTTTCTTGTCATAAAATGAAATTTTCAAGTCAACTTTGCTCTTAACTCTTGAAATTGCCACATAGTTATTTTTGACTAAAAACATCTCTAGATAAGTATAAATCAGTATAGTCTAATGTTTGACATTGAAAATTTGTTATTGCCATAGAAAATGAGATAATAACAGGAAATTGACTGATGAGCTTGAATGGCCAAGGATAGTGAAAAGGAGACAAAGACATTCTATGCATGTAAACATGGTTTCCAATAATTTTTACCTAAAATTTGTATTTGTTTCAATCACATGATTAACAAGTCTAGTAATATTCAATCTAGTATCATTACAGAGTCTTTCAGATTGATCTAAATTCCTTAATAACATAATAGTTGTGTCAATCTTCAATTTGATCAAGTGGTTTGGCAAACCTGAAGTTTTCTGACAAAAATTCTAGTTTCGTTTACTCAAAATCATCATTATCATTTGCTTATGATCTATCAATAGAATCACTACTAAAAAAAATTTCTTTCTCTCACTTTCATAAGAAAAGTTTCATATTAATATGGAAAAAATATACTCTGGATCCTTTAAGTTATTTTATTGTAACAAGGTAGTCTTTTATGTTTTTTTTCTGCTATATGTTGGTCCTTTATGTTAACTAACGTGTTCACTATTGACCTTTTCACAAACTCCATTTCAAAAAAGCTTATGTGGCACTAACAATGCTGATATGTCATTTAAGGAGATGATGAAGAACATGTTGAAGATGCTAGTCTATGTCATAATGTTGTTAGTTTTGATTTTTGTAGTGTTGATGTGTATTTTGGTTTAGAAGTGGTGATCATTGTTAATTTTGATGTTAGTGTCGTAAGACATGACTTTTGGTACCTTCATGTAACACTTGTTACAATTCTATACCAGTTTTGTTATTGTAAGATTGTAATTTATGCAACAAATAAAACTTGAAAGACCTAGTTGTTACAATTTAAAAACAAATGGGACCTGTTTGTAGTGAAAAAAAACATAAAGGACTACCTTGTTAAAAAAAATAACTTAAAGGACCCAGGGTATATTTTTGCCTATTAATATATGTAGCACCCCAAAATTTTCCTCATCTTTTCTTGATCTACTGGCTTGTGTTTCTCTGCATTGTGTATTTCTGCATGTCATAACATTGGTTCTCGGGACATGGGATCAAGGTGTTTCTATAGCTCTGGATTCTTTTATTGCAAGAGTTTAAACAACGAGCGTCAGAGGCGTCGACATTTATTTTTTTTTGCAATCGAATGCCCGATTTTGTTTTATTCAGTAGATTATTTTTAAAACAGGAGACAGGTCACAGGTTATCTCAGGCATTTTCATAGTTATAATATCAAAAGGCAAGTTTTAGAGGCTTAACAGGGCTCATAACAGGTGAAAACAGACGAATGTGCAAGTTTCCCTCCAAATGGCGCATTCTTCAAAATTATTGAGAGGTTAACCGATTAACCAATTTGCACTAGCAAATGGCTAATCGATTAACCAAAGAAAAATTTGCACAGATACATGCATTTTCAATGCTGCCACATTTGGGGTCTTTTGTGATCACTTGTGAATTGGATTTTACACCAGAAGAAGAATCTAGAATCACTCTAAATTTTGATTAACTTTCAAAACCAATTCAGTTTCCCTCCAATTTTCCATTCCTAATCCCATTCTAATTTTCAAAACCTCGCTCCAAACTATAATTCTACTCCTAACCAAGAGCTTATTTAAGTGAATTTGCTCCAAATCTCACCACACAATTAACCACAGTTCCACATTTCCATATTTCACACTCATTCTTGAGCATTTGCTCTCAACTTTTTTACACTCCAAAACTCCATTAGAGCTCTTTTCTTGAGTTCATTGATTCTTTATTGGAATCTTTGAATTCTAGAGTTAAACCTTCATCAATTCATCTCCATCATCTTCAATTCATCATTTGATTTTCGTTTGGATTTGGATATGATTTTGGAAGCAAGATTTGAAGTGATTTTTGGATTAATTTTGGCTTAATCTTGCTCATTCTTCACTTCTCTTACAAGAAAGCTCTTGGACCTTGAAAATTTCTTGGGTTTCTAGCTTGGATCTTTCAATTTGCAGTAGATCAACACTTGCCAAAGCAAATCTCAGCTTTGAAGGTTGGTTAATTCTAGATCTAATTTTGTTTTAAGCTTATTTGAATAATCACAATGTAGTTCTTCAATTTTTGATTGATTTTGATCTTTGTGATTTGTGATCTCAATGCTTGATTAAGTTTGATCACTGATTTTTGCACATTGAATTAAGTGCTGAAAGTGTTATTAAATTTTTGCTTTTCTGCTTCTAGTGCAGTGTTAATCGATTTACCAGTTGCAGTATAAAACCGGTTAATCGATTAACCAGAGTAATTTTTGACATTTTCAAGTGGTTAATCGATTAGCCAGTTTGCACTGGCAAATGGTTAATCTATTAACACTGGACCAGAATGTGATTTTTGGTTGTTTTCAAGCATATTTTCATTTCTTTCCACCTCTAACCTTCATGGACTGATATGATGCATTTGCATGGACTATTTTTAACTTGTCTCATCATGTTTGATTGCTTGATTTGGATTTTTCGACGTGTGACTTTTGGTTTCCATTTGAATACTTAACATGTTCATGTTACTTGATTGATGTGATGATCATATGCTTTGCTTGCTTGTATCATGTTAATGATTAATCGTTGATGATTATCTTGTAGGACTTATGATACATGTTTGCGTTTACTTTCGATATCGTTTGTCGCATGATCGTTTAATTGCTTGAATTGATTTGAAAAGCATGTTGATCTTGTTGATTCTTGATGATGCTGTTTGGTTGAACATATGTGTTTGATTGTTGATGCATATCCATTCTTTCTTGATATTTTTTCATGATTGATGCTTGCTCATGTTGATTGCATTGAAACATGCTTGCTGCCCTGCTTTCTACAGCTGTGTTATTCTGAATTTACATGTTGTCTTTGCTATGCTTGCTTGCTGCCTGCTTTTTACACCTACTTTTGTGCTAAATTAGTAGTTGTTAAATACTGTTGAGCTGTCTTGCTAGATTTTATTACTGTTTTGTGCAGGAAGCGTTGTTGTAGCTGTTGTTTTTGCCTTGTTTTCTTACTTTTTGCATGCTCCCTTAGGATTCCTAGTCCAACTTTATTCCTGATTAAGCTTGGAATAGGATAGACATTAGGAGTGTAATCCATGCATGATAACAGGTAGGCTAGTCCCTTTTAACCTCAACCTTAGGTCCATATTTTGCATGCTAACATTAGGATAAAACTTCCTTTCGCATCCCGACCTTAGGGCCACTTTGCAGGACAATGTTAGGACCAAGTTTCTGTTAGACGTTTTGTACATTTTTCTCTCTTCTCATCTTAAAACAATTCTAACACACTTAATAAAGTTGATGAACATTGTATGCCACGATCCTTAAGCATATGGGAAATAACGAGGGAGGGGTCTCTTGTTGCTTGTCTAGAGTGTTTTGTGTGCGTCTTGTCTGGGGGCGATATGTGATGCATTCGTTCCTATATCATAGTCTTTAGTGCAACGTGAACCACAAAGCAAACTAATTCATTTCTGTCATACCCCAAATTTGTCCTACTTGTGTATAATTTTCATTTTGTATATCCACCATTTATTATTCAGAAGATCCAAAAAATGTATAAGTTGTTTCTGCTTGCATAAGTTCAGGTTCTTTTGAGGATATCAGGGAAGTGATGAGAAAGGCTTGAGTTGGATTGACTCAAGTGATTAGGTTTCAATAGTTAGACTAGTTTTTTCCAAGATCAAGATTAGGATATGTTCATTTTCAATCAGAGTGGTGTGTAGTGCAATTCATTTTTCAAGAGGTAACTCTGATTTTCAAGGAATGTTCTTAATTCTGGTCAAGATATGCAAGACTGAATTCCAAGTTTGTCCAGTATTGATTGAAGATCAGTTAGGTTTGACCTAATTCCGGTCAGACATGTTCTGTTTCATAATAAAGGTCAAAGTGCAGGTGTGATTGTGGATTTAGTTAGGGCTTATGGACCAATTCAAGACAGTTGTGTATGGATCAAGACATCAGTGCTTCATGATTAAGAATTATCAGAATTCAGTTCATCCTTAAAATCAGAGTTTTGGTGTACTGATAGGCATATCTCAAGTTGTAATCCTCTAATTTCCTAGGTGTTTTCCCTATTCCTCTGGTTCACGGTGAGGAATTTTGTATTATGATTCAGGCGGCGAAATTCAGAGTCAAGACTTAAGATTCATTTCAAAGGTTTATTATTATCTAAAGTTAAGTCCTCAGGCACAAAGTTCAAGGAAAAAACAGGAGGTGAAAATATTGGGGTTAATTTAAAACGGGAGCTCCATTTCTCTTTTATTATTTTTCAAGGCCATTATCATTGAGCCCATTTACAAACATGGTTAATGAAGGAGAAAGCCTAATTCACAAGAGATGCTACAAGTTTATTACATTACAAAATGCCAAAACAAGTTTCATTCTCCAAGCCAAAAATAAATAAAAAGGGTTATAAAAGAATTCATTCACCAACAAAAAGCCCTTGTTTCAAGCTAGTTTTTAAGCCATAGTTCAAATTAGTCAAACATTGTGTCAAGTTGGTTTTAAGTCTTGGAATTCAAGTTATCTCAAGCCATATCCAATTAATTTTAAGTTGATTTCAAAATAAATTCTAACTCAACTTTGATCTACTTTGTTACAAGTAATTTCCGAGTTTGCTTGGAGCTGAGCATTGATGAACTTTCTTCCAAGTTACAATTATAATTCAAGGCTACAATTGATGAAAAGTTTACATTGGATCCTACTTTCATACAACAGTATACAACATTGCAAAGTCACCAATTTTGTTCAAACGAGATTCATACAGCACCTGCGATTGTGCATCATATAGCACCTGCGAACGTGCATCTTCAGCCACAGGGTTCTCAAAAGTACTATGACCTGCCCCACACATCAATTTAAACCAATTTCACAACAAATTTTCAGTAGCTGCCTTTGTAAAGAAAGTCGACACGCAATCAAGAATTGCCTTCACGAGAAAAGCTATTCTCACACGTTTTTATGTGATCTCGTGCATAGCTCATAATCTGCAAGACGTTCCAAAAACACAGACAATTACAAAGAACGGTAAAATGGTAATGGGATTGAAAATCACATAACCCATGTCAAATAAAGTTGCCACAAATTTCACAAAAGAAAAAAAAATACACAAACGACAAGGCCGAAGCTGTAGTTCACAGACCACAAAAGAAGCGTACCAGAAAACTAGCATACCCTTGCAAAGCTCCACAAACAAATCAACATAGCCAATATACTTCGACACCTCTAACAAGTTTCTACACAACCTTCTTCATGCATCATACGAAGCAACATACATTTCACCTCACCATAAATGTGCACCTGCAACCAGTACACACCAGCCGATCACAGAGTAATGAGGACGGTACGAACAAAATGAAAAGAAAAGGCCAAAACTCCTCAGCAGCAACAACCTTCCTTCGATACCGCGCACACCAAAGACATCATCTACCTCTAAACAACCCCTCACTCCAAGTAGGCCACAGCCCTTGCAAACACACATGACCCCACAAATTGAAGCAGACAAACGACACAAATTTTGAAAATGCAAATAACAACCACGTCACGACGGATCTTCGCAAAATGGAAAAATTAAAGATAAATACCTCATAAAAGCTTCTCATCTCCTTTAACCCCAATCTACTTCAGTCTCTAATTCCACCCAAAACCGCAACAATACCCAAAACCAGAGTATTATTTCCAACCAAGTTACAAACCCACAAAACCAAATTGGAACCTAGAATATATCAAAATCAAACAGAAACCAGAAGAGAGATGGAAAGAATGAAACTGAAATAGGAGAAGAATATTGAAAGAGATTCAAAATGTGAACGAACTTGAAACCCAAATCAGACGAAGACTCAAAGCCGAAAACAAGGGTGAATTGAAGTTGCGCAGAGGAGAAGGTCGAGCTATGATTTGTTTTTTTCCAAATCGACACGATTTTCTTTTTCTCGTTTCTCCTTTTTATTTAGACCCTGTTTATGCTTAAGAGTGAGGTTGGTTTCATTATTAATGTTTGTTTCAAAGTATAGCATTGCTTTTGGTTAGTTTTGTTTTTTTTTGGGCCGAGTTCTTCTTTTTTTTGCTGAAAGGCATGATGGGTTTTAATCTAACCCATATGATTATTTTAGATTCCTTTTTATTGTTCTCCATCGTGTTTTATTATGAAAGAGGATAATGGGCTTAGTTCTAGCCCATTTGATTTCTAAAGCATTTCTTTTCCAAATTTGCCAAACCCCATTTTCTTTTGTTTTAAGTTTTATGTAATTCTATCTATAATTTTATTAATCTTTTATTGAGGATCTTGTTAATAGTCTTGATATTTCCTTTTAATAGTTTTTTTTAATCATTTCATTGATAATCTCTAATAGTTTTTATTAAATTCTTTGTTAGATTTTGTTATATTTTGTTATTATCTTTTCATTTTCCTTTCTATTCATTTTTCTGTCTCATTTTTTTGTGGTCAATGACGAGACCTCTAAGAGTCACCGTTGGTCAAACTATTGATAAATGGTGAGTAATCCGAGACCACCTTCTTTTTCTCTTTTCACTTTCTTCTTTGTCTCTATTTTATTTTATTTTTCGAATCGATGAAGTCTTTAGATTCACGAACGTTAGTTTTCAGGGTTGTTAACCTTCATTATTTCAAATCTGTAGAAAATGATCATTTGGATCATTTTTCTATACTTTGGGATCGTGAGAGGTTACCCTCAATTAATTAACATAAGGTTTATGATTAAGAAGAGATCCCACCTTTTTTTGTCTGTGCGACATGATTAAATCGAAGAATGATCCTCAATATAATTTTTCTATCTTGTTCTTTTAGCACGGATATCGATTTACGTGGCCTCCTATAGTCCTAATTTCGTCATAAATCGAGCTACAATGGTTTAGAGTTACATTTCAACTCATTTCATTCAATCCATCATTAGCCATTGATTTTAATTTATGTTCAATATATTCTTGCTTTACTTTTATGTTTATATTACTATTTATATACCCTTGCTCATACTACTGTTTATATTATTGTTGATATTATCTTTCTTATCATCTTGTTCATTATATCATTCATCTTATTATCATTGTTCATATTCATCTTAACATATTATTCATATCTCGTTCATCTAACTCTTTTCTTGTTTATCTCATTCAAAAATACCAAAAATACAATAAAACTATTGAAACCCTAATAATGATTAATTGGAGGACTGTTGGTCACTATTTTGGGTATTGGGGTTTGGACCTTGTACATAAACCTTAGTTTGGTTATTTTGTCCGAGCTCTTTTTCATTGTTTAGTTTAGGACACCTCGCACACACACGACTTCCTCTTGGGTTACCTGAAAATGACCCCATTTATTTCTCGCAATCTCATGTATTTTATATGTATCCCTCTCCCATTACAGTGTAATAACTTAGTTTCTTTTCGTGTTTGCTCGCCCACTTGTTAAGAAAGATAAAATGAATTAGGCTAGAACACGTTTTCAAAATAAATAACAAATGAGGCTTGACCCAATGTCAAGTCATTTTCAAACTCATTTCAACTTGGATCACCTTAGAATTTATCCTTTCTCTTTTCACATCTCTTCCATCAAACCATACTAACCTTGTATGTATTCCACCTTTGTAAGTCGATTGCTTCGCGCATCGCCATCAACCTACCTTAACCTATTCACCACTTTCTCTTTTCAAAACTTTTCTATATTTCTTTTTGTCTCCTTGAGTCTAAAAACCTTGGTCTCGTACCAAGTGTATTTTTCAAACTCTTTTTCCTAATAAACTTTGATGGTTGTGGAGTGGTTAGGCGAAGACCTTCTCCTATCTCGGGTGTTTGACATTACCTTTAGGGTTCACTGTCATAAAGTACTTACCATTCAAAATCAAAATATCTTTAATAAAAGAATGAAGTTCTCTTTGTATTGAACTAAAGAGAGAGGATTGAGTGAAGACTTCTTCCTCTCCGAGTATTAGGATGCTCACTTTAGAGTGTGTGGTCTCGATACTCGTCTTTCAATACGAAGAAGTGACTATTTTCGCCACACTATTTTCACAATAAATCTTTTGAGATAAAGAATTGGGTACTACTTGCAAGGGGTTACTATCTGAGGATTTATTCCACCCTTAAAAATAACTTTCACAAATCAAACGTGATATCTTTCCTCGATGGCGAAAACTATCTCTTTTTAAAAAGGATCTGTTACGTCCGTTCTACCGCAAACAGGTAACACCTAAGACTCTACAAGAGAGTTGTAATACACCTAACTGCTAGAATGCACACACTAACATCGTCCATAAAAATACCAGTAAACCGTAGGCCGAACTACGAATGCTCTGATTCTTCACTTATTTTAAGTAAAGATACGTAGGCACAAGGGCCCTAATCCTTGTCGAGCACTCTTCCCGTCTTTTATCCGTAGTTCTCTGAACTACGTTGACTCTGACTTTCTCATACCTATTGAGAATACATAGCCATAGGACTGCGAGGTCCTACTGAGTCTTTTCCCCCTTTTATCTCTTCTTTTACCTGTTTCCTACCCATCTCTCTCCCTTAGAACACTCTCGAAAAGCAATATCCTTTAGCAGATACCTTCACGCATAGACAAGCAAATGGTTCCCATCGACTAGCGACATCTTGGCGACTTCACTGGGGACACCTAGCAAGCTAAACCTAGTTTGTTTGTCGCATGTGCGATTTATTTGCTTTTATTATTATGTTGTGTTCCTCTTATCTGTTGGGTTTATTTGGGGATGGTTTGTGAGGATAAAGGCTTTCTACCCGAGATTTTCTAGTACACACTAAGCTAGGAGGTGGTTGCTTTCTGATTTGCAAGACTTAGGACTCGTTGAGTTGGTTTGACTTCCACCGCTCAGATGAGGCCCCTTTGGGATGATTATGTCTTACGAGTAGTCGTAATGGCGTCTTTATTTCCGACCTAGGAGTTTGTGATTCTGAGGACCTTTTTAGAACCCTATTCCAAAGGTTACTAAAACATAACTCTGTGCTCATCCTTTGAAGGGATTACCGTCTTACGAACCGTCGTTATGATGGAAAACGTTTGAGGGTTAGTGCATGGGACCTTGTTTGAAAACTCTTGGAATTTCCTGTTATAAACCAATAGATTTCCCACCCGAGGTGAGGGATATCTTGTTTTGTTGTCTTGCATGATCGGTGACCTTGATCCCTGCTATTGATATGTTCTCATGTGTATTCATAAAGCATAGCATTGTATAACATTCTTACATATCAAGGGACTTAATAGACTGTGATTATCTCAGGTATTGCTGAACAATGACTGATCAAAGAAAAAGAAGCATCAACTCCTTGAAGTTTAGGGAACCAAAATTGGGAGTTATCCAAGATCTTTTGATCGACATATCGAAAGCTGTCAAAACCAACTTACAAGGAAAGCATGGGAAATGACTTAATCTCCTATATTCTAGAGTGGACACTTGGGCTTTGTTTTCTATGGCTCAATTTTATGATGCTCTGCTTAGATGTTTTACCTTCCAAAATTATCAATTGGCCCATACTCTTGAAGAATATTCCCACCTGCTGAATATCAAGATTAAGGACCAACCCATTTACATCGGTTTGGAAGAAGAACCAAAGTCTCCTGCCATTGCTCTCGCCCTCTGTATGACCAAGGAAGAGGTAGATACTGGTTTAACCAACAAGGGAGGTACTCAGGGATTCCCTTTGAAGTTTTTGCTTGACAAGGCTGTCCATTACAAGACTAATGAGGATTGGGAAAGATTTGGTGTCACTGTTGCTTTGACGATCTGTGGGATTGTTCTCTTTCCAAATATAGATAATTTCATAGATATCACTGCCATCACTCTCTTCATTCAGCAGAACCCTATTTCTACCCCCTTGATGATACTTACCACTCTATTCATTGGAGGAGTGATAAGAAGGCTGGGATGGTCCAGTGCTTTTCTCATTTGTTGCTCAAGTGGTATGTGTCGCTACTGCGAAAATCGGCGCCGGCTGACAGAAGAGTCGCCACCGTGCGTTATTTATCCCACGGGAGGGAAAGGAAACGCTCAGAGTAAACCTCGCACACCACGGGAAAGGTATGGTCATCTCAACCAAAACCTGGGTTCGGGAGTCGGTTACGCAAGGGGAAGGTATTAGCACCCCTCACGTCCGTCGTACTCGACGGGATCCACGCTTGTTTTCGGGTATGGATTGTTATTCTATCTAAACTATAGGTCAAGGGTTAAAAAGAAAATAAAATGAAAGTAAAATGACTCGGCAAAGTATCGCACTTTATGCCTACGTATTCTCGTCTGGAACGAGAAATCAGAGTCAACGTAGTTCGCCTACCTACGGGAAAGGAGGGGAAGGTTGCTCGCTAGGATATCGCATCCTATGCCTACGTACTTCCACACAGCATGGAAGATCAGAGCAAACGTAGTTCGGGCCACGTACGACACAAGTCTGTCTTGGTTGGTTTTATTCCTTCTGAAAAAGGTTTTTCTGATTAACAGTCCAAGCAGACAAAAACGACGTCTTGATGAGTTTACATTCTTTTACGGAAGAAGTGTCTTTTATTGTGTTTGAAATCTTTATGTGTTTTTCTGTTTGTTTTGAGAAAGAAGAGACAGAACTCTAACCTACGGTTGCGAAGGGAAACAAACTAACCTAATGTTATCATGCATGGGTTAAGACCTAGTGTCTATCATGCTCCTCTCTTGCACAGAGAGAAACAGAGATCCTACGGGATAGGCAGAAACAGAAACAATACCAGATATAATAAAGCAGTAAAATGCATGGATGCAACAGTACAAGCGAGGCAAGGGAGTCCCACTCAACCTCGAACCTAGAAAACAATAGGCAAAAGTGAACAGGCTTCACTTTCAACCCAGCAGGGTAAACAGCAAACAATACAGTCCAGAAAACCAATCAATACATCAGCAATAAAATACAGCAATAAAACAAACAGCTTCAGCAGCTCTGAATCAACATCTGGCTTCAAGTAATCTCCAATCAGCTACAGGCTTCAACAAGCATCAATCTCCATCTTCATGACCTTCAGGCAAGGGCTTTGATCATCTATCTTCTATCTGCAATGGCTTTTCTTCAAGCTCAGACCTCCAGGATGAGGGATTAGTCACAAGAGTGAAGTGGGTGTTAAGCAATCAGTTGACTACCAAAGGTGGTGAACAGACTGCTTCTAACACAAAAGACATTTTCTCTCAAGAGTTCTATCTCTTAGACCCTATCACCAAGCCTTCCAAAGGAAGGGGGTGAGTGTCTTAGAGAGACTCTGAATCACAGAGAAGAATGGATGCAGACAAGGCAATCCATGTTTGAGAAACAAGCTTTCTAATCTAGAGCTCTACCTAGCTCCTAAACCCTAGCCTCCTCAGCATCTGCTAGCAAGAATCTTCTCTTCAACTCTGGAAGTTGATCTTCAATCTCTGGATCTTCAATGGCTCTCATCTCCTCAAGTCTTCAGCTCTCCCAGGGCCCCAGACAAACCCAATACCCAAGCAAGCAAGCAACAATCCCCAGAGGGCACACCACACCAGTCAAACAGATATACAGACAGTAGTAATAGCAGTAGGGGAATCCTGACTTTTCTAAGGAATCTAGTAACTACCCATAGCCCCTATAGTCCCATACCTAATCTATTCAAACCCTAAGTCCTAAGGGAAATGAAATCAAACTTCTTAAGTTGTCACCTAAAACCCTAGTTTTGTTCATGATGTTCAAACCTATTTTAATCACCTAAAATTAACTTCTAAAAATGGGAACTAAAATATTTCTACAAGTTGAATATCTCATCTAAACAATATAAAAAGAATGACCAAAAAATATTAAAGCATGTAAGAGAACAAAAATTATTAAAATGATGCATGAAATGAAGCTATTTAATATGACATTTATTTAGAAAATATGGAAAAAAAATGAAATGAAAATAAAAATGCAATTTTATTTCTCTATAATTTTCTAGACATTTTAATGAAAAAGATGTAAAAAGAATGAATTAAAATGCATTTTCTATGAATTTATTATGAATTTTTGAAGTGAATGAAAAATTAAAATGAATTAAAAACACAATTGGAATTAAATGAGAAGGAGGGGGTATGAATAGAAATTCGTCCCAGTTCATATCAGGATGGGCCACACAATGGGGGGTGCGCTTAGCGCTTTTACCAAGGCCCAGCTTTAATTCAGAATCAATGAAATAATAAAAAACGCTGGGGGGTGAAAATAGCACAAGGAAACACGTTAAAATTGCATTGGGCTTGAAATTGGGGGTGGGATTAACACATTACAACTCAGGCCCGCCCGTTTCAATTAATGAAACGGTGCGTTTTGGCCAGCTTCTTTCCCTCCACATTCTGAATTGAATATGAGCCCTTGGATCACGTTCCAAGTCAAAGGTCTACCATGAGATGAACGGACACGATTGTGTCTTCTTCCTTGGTTCAACTGAGATTAGGGTTTCTGCCATTAAACCCCATGCACGAGCAACATTCCACCCAACTGTTCTCCATCTCCAAGCCACGAATCAACATGCCATAAACATGAAAGTTGCTCAGGATCTCTTCCTCTACAATCCTAGGGCATTAGATTGATTTGAAACTCACCACAACAACAAACCCGATGACATCAAACTCTGGCCACCATGAAATTACACTGATATGCACCAACTCAATTCTCCCTCAAACTTGCATTAAGCTAACCTACAACTAATGGTGATTAATCTGATCAATCAAGCTAACATTCTAATGCCCTAACCTAATAGATTCAAGCCCTAACAGTTTATGGCACCTGCTAGCTACCATCACCAAACCTCTCCAAATTCATCCTACTTGTTCTCCTAACCACCTAGATTGCATCTAAACTAATAAAATCATGCCTAACTAACTGAATCAAGCAAATCGAATGAAAACATACCTGGTGCAAAAGCTTGAAAACAGCTATGGAAGAGTGAGGATCTGAGGCTTCCAAGGCTTGAATCTTGATCCACAAACTCAGGTATTGATTCTGTATGCAATGTTGTAATGATTCTTGGCTTGAATTATGCTGTCCACTTGAAACTCCAATTTTGATGCTCTTGAAAAAAGTGCTCGAAAATGGATGATAATCACCAAAACCTTGCTTCAATTCTGATCTAGGATGATGATGGAACAAGATTGAATTGATGTGGATGATGATTTTGTGAAGAATTTGTGAAATTGGAATGAAACTTCAAAGAGAAAGAATGAGAAAATTTTGTGGAATTTTTGATGCAAATGAAGCCAACCCTTGATCAATGCACATTTCATGAATATATAGACCCCAATGGTACATTCTAGATCCATCTTGCACATTCCCTTGCTTTCCAACTTTGATCCATTTTGATTATGTTTCTTCAATTACAAGTAACCAAAGATAACTTCTTTTTTTTCTTCTAAACTCAAAAAAGTGTTTGAACCATTGTTTTTAGAATTGTTTTTCCATTCAAAATCATATATTGGAAGTCTCCATTTGGACTTAGAAATCTCCCAAACCATTTTCCATCTTGAATTTATTCACTTTATAAGCCATTTTAGTTCCTATTTTGACCAATTATGCAACTTCATGCTATGAGCTTCTCCAATAACTTGTGACCTTCTTTCTAGACTTAAAATCCAATTTGGAGCAAGTTTGATGTTGTAAGTTTTTCCATTTGAGGCCTCCTTGTATGAGTTTTGGACATAGGATAAAATGACCTGTAATTCACAAATGCCCAAAATACCCTTTGCTTGCCAAGACCATAAGTTGAGTTCTCCACATCATATGAAGGCATACTATACCATTCTAGAAAGCTAAGACAATGAGGAACAATTCTTATGTTGACCAATAATTCATTTGAAATCTCCTTGAGGGGTAAAAATTGTTTGGAAGTCAAGTCACTTTCACAGACAAAAATTCAGACACCTCAGATGACCTGTAACTTGCAAGGACCATAACTTGAGTTCTATAAATCTCCTTGAGGTCTTCCACCACTCAAATTAAAGGTCTTGAGATCCTCTACAAGTTTCATGTTGGCCAAGAAGCCATTTGAAGCTAGCATTTTGACTTATCTTGCTTGGAAATTTGACCTAAACTAGGGGATTTTACAGAGAAACCCTAATTTAGTAACTCCTCTTCTCCTTGATTTCTCTTGAATTCTTCTTGGCATATCTCCATATCCTTCTTCATATGTTCAATGATGACCCCCACATCTCTCCAATAGACTTGAATGCCCTTTAAATCAGTCAATTGACCTAGGGTTGACCTAGGGTTGACCCAGATGAAACCCTAGTTGACTGTCTTCAACTGTAGCTCTTGTGCTCACATCAACAACTTGTTTTCTTCTCCAAATGACTTTATAAGCCTCTCATAATGCTTGGATACTCTCCATGCCTTCACTTCACAGCTCACAACCCTCTTGTTGATCCTCAGACACCCTCAGCTAGGAGATGGCCTCAAGGCTTGATCTGCTGAACTCTTTGCTTCCAAACTCTTTTCTGATGACTTGAATGAGATTGACTTGGGATAATAACCTCTTGATAGGCCTCTAGAGATGAGAATAATGATTGGTCCCTTGTTGAATGACTTGCTATGCTTATGCTATGCAGATGGTTAGTCTATGTACATGACTCTATATGCAAATGCTAATGATAATGAAACATAAACTAAGTGAATAAGGTTGGGCAAATTTTAGGGTGCAACAGCTGCCCCTATTCAAGCGACTTGGACCCGATTGGGTGAAGAGCCCGGAGCCTTCAGACATTCGCGGTACAAGACGGTTGAATACTAGTGAAACCAGAAATTTGCCAACCGCAAAAATAAATTGCGCTCCTGCTTGAGGAACGACATTCATCAGCTGAATCTGACTGTTACGGTAACCCACTGATCTCGCGCGACCGTGCTGGGGATTGTCTTCATCGTTCTGAAGAGGATTCTGTCATCACAGATTGCTTGCTTGTCCACGTTAGGACTCTGTCTGTCATCAACACGAAGAACTCTCAACTAAAACCTGCCCACGTTAGGACTCTACTTGCTGTTAACCTAGAAAAAACTCGGCAACTCCGCTGGGGCTAACTCGTCTGCACTTCCATAAACTGAATCATCCATGTTAGGAATAAAATACTTCCACGTTAGGAGTAACACTTGTCGACGTTAGGAATAACATCGTCCGAATCTGTCCACGTTAGGACTAAACCTTTCATCTTTCCACGTCAGGAAGCAATCTTCTTTCCACATAAGGAGAACTATGTCAACCTGTCCACGTAAGGACTCCAATACCACTTGACATGTCCGCGTCAGGACTCCAATCTTTTCCACGTAAGGAATAGATTTTTCTTTCCACGTAAGGAAACCGTTTTTTCTTCCACGTAAGGAATCAACTTTTCTCGAATCGGTCCACGTAAGGACCCCAATTTCTCCGCGTAAGGAATAAACTTCTTCTTCCACGTTAGGAATATCTTCTTTGATCTATCCGCGTCAGGACTAAACTCTTCCACGTCAGGAATAATCTCTTTCTTTCCACTTTAGGAATCAATCTTGATATGTCCGCGTGAGGACTCAATCTTTCCACGTAAGGAATAAACTCGTCTTTCCACGTAAGGAAACCATTTTTTCTTCCACGTAAGGAATGCTCTTGATCTGTCCACGTAAGGACCCTGATCTTTCCACGTAAGGAATGCCAACTTCTTTGCGATTTGTCCGCGTCAGGACTACATTTTTCCACGTCAGGAATGCTGTCCTTTCCACGTAAGGAAACTATCTTTTTCCACGTAAGGAATCATCTCTCTCTGATATGTCCGCGTATGGACTACATCTTTTCCGCGTAAGGAATCTCCATCTTTCCACGTTAGGAATAATAATTTCTTTGGTTTGTCCACATCAGGACACTGATCTCGTCTTGATTTGTCCACGTTAGGACTCAGGCGTCTTCGACCCGCTGAGGAAATAAGACTTGTCCACGTAAGGACGCGCACCCTCGACCCACTGGGGAAATAACTTGTCCATGTCAGGACACCAATACAAAGAGTAACCACTTTTGTCAACGTCATGACCTCCCATTCCACTAATTTCAAGGAACCGAATATGCCCACGATAGGACTAACACCTCACCAATCCGGAGAAATAAACTTGTCCACGTTAGGACGCCCACTTCTGAAAAAATCCCGTCAATATAGGAATAAATCGTCCACGTCAGGACTTAGTTCTTCAATCATCCTCACCCACAAACTGCTCAGCACTGACGCGACAGCGACTTTGAGATGAACTCTACTGGGGATGTCTGAAAACCAACTATCGGACGCCTGCTCTGATAACCGGCGGTAGCCTCTGAAATTCTGATATCTCTGGAAACAAACTCTGCTTGGGGATAAGGAGACACTTATCCTGGCAACTCTGGTGGGGAAAATAAGAGACATTTGCATAAATGACTCTGTTAGAGACAAGGGGGATTTCATCATGCTGACTCTGTGGGGGAATACCGCCGAAACTGACATTATCATTGAATATATCCTGCCGAGATCTGGACTGTTTGGTAATTTATTTGAGCAAGAGCTCTCTCCACATGAACTGCTAGAATACAGGAACTGCTTCAGCAAAATAAATGCTGGAAGGATAATGCCGACTCGCCGGGGATAGCCAGATGCTACAGAATTATTCCAGCAAAATAAATGCTGGAAGGGTGGAGTCATCCCCTGCGGGGAAATTGGGAACTCAATCCAAACACCTTGTTGAAGTAACCCCTTGCTGGGGAATATGACTTTGCCGGGGAATAGCAGATGTGCACAGTATGCTCGGACTTTCTGCTAGAGCGTGAACTGATATCACCCGTATCTCCGACAAAATAAACGACAGGACCCACCATCAACTCTGCTTTGGAGAGTCTTGATCTTCGAATTCCACTGGAAGGAATGAAAACACTTGCAAAGAGAATTCCGCTGAGGATGGGATGGCTCTCTTGGGGAAAATTAACTGGCTCCGCTGGGGGAGAATGCATGACCCTGCGGGGAAAAATGAACCTGTCTGAATACAGCCTTACGATCTTGGAATCGAATAACTCTGCTGAGGACGAATAACTTTTCTGGAGCACGTCCTTTGGATAAGCTACGGCTAGCTGGGAAACTCTATCCTTCTTCAGGAAGAACATGCATGCCCTGCGTGGAGATCAAATCTTTCGTTATCGCAATCTTCTGATCATCTTCCTCGTAGGGTTATGAAACCTGCAACAACACAAACAAGACGCGACAAGCCTATGCAATCAAATCAATTCAGGTTAGTGACGTTACACTCAGTTAATCCAAAGCTTTAACAATTGTTGGCAAGGGCCAGCGACGTTATACTCAGGCTAGTTTCATCAAACTTAGGCGTTTTATCATGCACAAAACAGTAAAGAACAGGCATCAAGTACTGAATAACACATTTTCATTGATCGGGCCCCTGAATGGGCGGAGTTTTTGTACACGGGATGTAACTCCTGAAAAGAGGAAGCTACGCAAAGCAAATACATAAGTATGCACAAGAAGCAAGAATATTTTGACAAATTAAATTTTGTACACATGTCGGCAACTGGATGCAGATGAACACCACGAACTGATCCTCCCATGACTCGTCCGACTCTAATACTTTCCCGGTATCCCCACTTCTGAAGAGATTGTATCCGATAACTGACTCCTCAAATATATTCTCCCGCATTGATGCTCATTGCAATATCAAATTCGGACCGCAGTCATTTGCTTTTCACATCCCTAACTTTTGCGTGAACCGCCCTTTACGGGTTTTCAGTTCACCGGGATACCCCTTTTTGCCGAAGCCGCCCAGTGTAGGTTTTCAACTTCGCGGGTGTACATTTTTTCAATTTTTATCCCTAACTTTTGCCCGAACCTTTCATTCTGTTTTTGGTTCGCCAGGATGCCCCATTTTTGCCTGGACTCTCTTTTTCTGTCCAGCGGGTCTATTTTAAGCAAAGTATTTTTTAACGGCGTCCGAATTCACAGGTGACGCAAAGTCTTCTCCGTCCATGGTGGACAACAACAACGCTCCTCCTGAAAAGACTTTACTGACAACGTATGGCCCTTCGTAGTTGGGGGTCCACTTGCCCCTGTGATCTGCTTGCGGCGGGAGAATCCTTTTCAGCACAAGGTCGCCCGTCTGAAAGCTTCGCGGAAGTATCTTCTTGTCGTACGCTTTCTTCATTCGTCTTTGATACAAACGACCGTATGCCAGAGAAGCTAGCCTCTTCTCATCCATCAAGCTTAGTTGGTTCAATCTATTCATTACCCATTCTGCCTCGTCCAGCTGAACGTCTCGCAATACCCTCAGAGAAGGGATCTCAACTTCCAATGGTAGTACCGCCTCCATTCCGTATACCAACGAGAACGGAGTTGCCCCGGTTGATGTGCGTACCGTCGTACGATAACCGTGCAAAGCGAAAGGTAGCATTTCATGCCAATCTTTATAAGTCACCACCATTTTCTGGACAATTTTCTTGATATTCTTATTGGCCGCTTCGACAGCGCCGTTCATCTTGGGTCGGTAAGGGGAGGAGTTGTGATGTTCGATCTTGAAATTCTGACAGAGCTCCTTCATCATTTTGTTGTTCAGATTAGAACCGTTATCCGTGATTATCCGCTCGGGAATCCCATATCGGAAAATGATATCTCTCTTGATGAATCTAGCCACCACTTGCTTCGTTACATTTGCGTAGGACGCCGCTTCCACCCACTTGGTGAAATAATCGATTGCTACTAGGATGAACCGATGCCCGTTAGAAGCCGTCGGCTCAATCTTTCCAATCATATCGATTCCCCACATAGAGAATGGCCATGGAGATGACATCACATTTAAAGGGCTCGGAGGCACATGTATTTTGTCAGCATAAATTTGGCACTTGTGGCACTTCCTCGCAAACTTGAAACAATCCGTTTCCATCGTCAGCCAAAAATAACCTGCCCGCAGCAGCTTTCTCGTCATAGCATGCCCACCAGCATGCGTACCAAAGGCACCTTCGTGAATTTCCTCCATGAGAAGCTTTGCCTCCTTCTCGTCTACACAACGCAACAACACCAAATCGTGGTTTCTTCTGTATAAGACGCCATCCGGGTTCAAATAGAAATTGCCCGCTAATCTCCTGAGAGTCTTCTGATCTTGACTGGATGCCCCAGCCGGATACTCTTTGTTCTTCAGGAAATTAAGGATATCAAAATACCACGGTTTGTCATCAGACGCTTCATCAATAGCAAATACATAAGCTGGCCTGTCCAACCGAGAGATAGTAATTTGGGGAGCTTCGTTCCAGAAGTTGACCTTGTACATGGAAGACAAGGTGGCAAGGGCGTCAGCCATTTGATTTTCCGCCCGCGGCACGTGATGCAATTCAACTTTGTCGAAGAAAGGCAACAATCTCCTTGCATAATTCATGTAATGTATCAAATTAGGCTGCCGTGTCTCCCATTCCCCTTTGATCTGATTCACCACCAGAGCTGAGTCTCCGTATACGTCTAGATGTTTGATTCGCAAATCAATGGCTTCTTCAAGCCCCATTATGCAAGCTTCGTATTCGGCCTCATTGTTGGTAACAGCAAAGGTCAATCGGGCAGTAAACGGGATGTGCGACCCGTGCGGCGTGGTGATAATTGCCCCTATTCCGCTACCGTAAGCATTCACAGCTCCATCAAATATCATCTTCCACTGGGACCCTGGCTCTGGTCCTTCGTCTGGTAACGGCTCTTCACAATCTTTCATCTTGAGATACATGATATCCTCGTCAGGAAAATCAAATCTCATTGATTGGTACTCTTCAATAGGCTGCTCCGCCAGATACTCAGACAGCACACTCCCCTTTATAGCCTTTTGCGAGACGTATTGAATATCGTATTCAGTCAAGACCATCTGCCACCGGGCAATTCTTCCTGACAACGCCTGCTTTTCGAATATATACTTGATTGGATCCATCTTCGAGATGAGCATGGTTGTATGATTCAGCATGTACTGCCTCAAACGCTTGGCGGCCCAGGCTAGCGCGCAACAAGTTTTCTCCAGCATTGAGTATCGAGATTCACAGTCTGTAAATTTCTTACTCAGGTAATAAATTGCATGCTCTTTTCTCCCTGTCTCGTCGTGTTGACCGAGAACACAACCCATGCTTCCCTCAAGAACCGTCAAATACATTATCAAGGGTCTACCTGCCACTGGGGGTATCAAAATAGGAGGTTCCTGCAGATACTTCTTTATTTTGTCGAACGCCTTTTGACAATTTTCGTTCCACGTTACAGCTTGATCTTTCTTCAACAGCTTGAATAATGGTTCACACGTGGCCGTTAGGTGAGATATGAACCGGGCAATGTAGTTCAATCTCCCTAAAAACCCGCGCACCTCTTTCTCTGTTTTAGGCGTCGGCATTTCTTGAATCGCTTTTATTTTAGCAGGATCGACCTCTATTCCTCTTTCGCTTACGATAAACCCCAGCAGTTTACCCGATCTCACCCCGAAGGTGCATTTATTAGGGTTCAGCCTCAGCCTGAACTTCCTAAGCCTTCTAAACAACTTCAACAGATTCACCAGATGCTCTTCCTCCGTCTGGGATTTGGCAATCATATCGTCAACATAAACTTCGATCTCTTTATGCATCATGTCATGAAAAAGAGTTGTCATCGCACGCTGATATGTTGCCCCAGCATTTTTCAAACCAAAGGGCATCACTTTATAGCAAAATGTTCCCCACGGCGTTATGAAAGTAGTCTTCTCCATATCCTCTGGCGCCATTTTAATTTGATTGTAGCCTGAAAAGCCATCCATGAAGGAGAATACGGAGTACTGAGCAGTATTATCAACTAACACGTCAATATGAGGAAGTGGAAAATCATCTTTTGGGCTTGCTTTATTCAAATCTCTATAATCCACGCACATTCGAACCTTGCCATCTTTCTTTGGCACTGGTACGATGTTGGCAACCCATGAAGGATACTTCGTCACAGCCAGGAAACCAGCGTCCCACTGTTTCTGAACCTCCTCTTTGATCTTCATTGCCATATCTGGTCGAGTTCTGCGAAGCTTTTGTTTGACCGGCGGGCAATTTTCTTTCAGTGGCAGGCGATGCACAACCATATCTGTATCGAGCCCTGGCATATCTTCGTATGACCAAGCGAATACATCATTATACTCTCGGAGCATTTCAACCAGTTTTCGCTTGATATCACTCTGCAGTGCGGCTCCAATATGAATATTCTTCTCAACCCCTTCCGACCCCAAATTGATAATTTCGATAACCTCGTCGTGAGGCAGAATGACTCTTTCCTCTTGCTTCACCAACCAAGACAGTTCTTCTGGAACGTCGCTATCTTCGACAACCTCTTCTTCGGCCTGAAATACCGGGTGCTCAAAGTCGGGACGAGTCATAGGTGGTTCAAGGATGTCATCTGAAAATGTTATCCTGCAAAAGGAATGGTTAAGTGCTTCAAAATGCGTATAAAGCGAATAACCACATTGCCATTTTATTGAAAAATACAAAACAGGAAAGACAGGGATTACAGTATTTGCACATGAAAAAACGCCATTTATTTAATGATCAACGCGCAATGTTTATAACAACACAGCCCTAAGCAAATCCTGATGCCCCGGGCAAGACATCAGATTATTCAACAATTAATAAAGCAAAGCATTACTGTTTGAAGGTCACAGGAACAAGCTCCTGAATAGACCAGTTGCACAGTCCTTGTCCTGGCGTGCTTGGCTGAATCCAGGCATCCATATCACAGTCGCTGTCCCCTTCATCAGACTCTGAAGCAGCATTGACAGTTTCGTGACATACTCCACTGGCAGAGATGGTGATTGACTTTCTGAAATGAGGGGCCTCCACAGAAGGAGTTGATGACGACGGTCGGTACCCCAGTCCAAACCGGTCCATCTTCACTGGAATGTCCAATACTTTACCCCAGCCCTTGGCTTCTCCTGCTTCCACTAGCGCTTGAGCTTCCTTATACGATGAGACAGCTATCTCTGGCACCTTGCTCGGCCCGGGACTCTTGTCCTTGATGCGCAAACCTTCGAATGCCTGGCATGGCGTCTCGTGGATCTCCCCGTCGACTTCCACATATTTAAACGAAGATAGATGGCTGACCAGGATGTCTTCTTCTCCGCACACGGTGACTACACTGTCTCCGACCATATACTTTAACTTCTGATGCAGGGTTGACGTGACAGCCCCTGCCCCATGAATCCACGGTCTTCCAAGCAAGCAGCTGTACGCAGGCTGTATATCCATGATATAAAACTCCGTTGCAAACACTTCCGGCCCCACTTGCAGAGGCAAAGTAATCGATCCGAAGACTGTTCTACGCGTGCCGTCAAACGCTCTGACTACCAAATCATTGGGTGTGCACAAGATCCCTCGAACATCCAGCTTCATCATTGCCTTCTTAGGCAGCACATTCAAAGACGATCCGGTGTCAACCAATACGTGCGACATTGTTGATCCCCTACACTCCACAGACACGTGTAATGCCATATTATGATCTCTACCCTTCGGAGTCAAGTCGAAATCAGTAAAGCCCAGACTGTGGCCTGCATTCACATGTGCCAATACTCCTTCTAACTGATTTACGGAGACATCCTGGGGTACAAAAGAAGTGTCCAGGACTTTCAGCAAAGCGTTCCTGTGAGCTTCCGAACATAACAGCAAAGACAGGATAGATATTTTGGATGGCGTTTGCTGCAGATGCTCCACAATTTTATAATCACTCTTCCGAATCAAGCGCATGAATTCTTCTACATCCTTAGATGCTGCTTCCTTTTCATTTGCTTGTACCGGAACATTCTCAACCGCTTTCCCTTTTCCTTTCGCTATCCTTTCGGCCTCCACTTCAGGAGATATAAAGATCCTGCCGCTCCTCGTCATGCCTCCTGAGCCAACAACATTATCCACAATCTCCACTGGCTGCTTGTTGACATCGATCTTAATCCCATCACAATACACCTCTAGCCCATATGACCATGGGAATGCTTTCGTGTTCTCATACGGGATTGGCCCGGCTTTAGTTATGATAAACGGTGGTCGCTGAGCTGGTGCTACAATAGTGATCGTCTTCCGAGGAATCGTTACCGTGGCCACATCACTCCGATTATCCACCACTGCCCTTGCAGGCTCATCAATTGCCGCTCGATCAAACTGCAATATACCTTCATCAATTAAGGCCTGAATGCCTTTCTTCAAATCCTCACACCCCCCTGCCAGGGCCCAACAATCTAAACAGTACTCATTACAACCCGGGTAAACACCTCCCTGCAACAGTCTGCTCTTTATTTCGTTCAGCGGCGTCTTCAAATCCTCAACATTCATAATAAGATTCAGACCTTCCTCAGTCAGCACGGCGTTCGCCCCATGATTAGGCATGGGTTTCTGGACTATATTCGGACCTGCCGTTCCGAAGTTGATAGACTTGTTGTCCAAAAGATCCTGCACAACGTGCTTAAAAGCATGACAACCTTCTATATCATGGCCCGGGGCCCCAGAATGAAACTCACAGTGCCTATTTGCGTCATATCCGAACGGGGGAGTTCCCGTTATTGGTGCCAGGGTTCTTTTCTCTACTAGATTCAATCCCAACAATGTCTGCAACAAATCAGCATAGGTGGAGGGCGGCCTCTCAAACACCCTTCTCGGCTTATTACCCTGGAATCTTCGCTGAGCTTGCTGTGCCCCCTGCTGAGGCTGCTGCTGTGGCATTGGCTGCTGCTGAATCGGTTGTTGTTGCTGGATTGGTTGTTGCTGATATGGGATAGTAACACTCGACACTTGCTGCGGCTGACGATATTGATTTCTTCCCCTGCCTCGGCCTCGGCCTCGGCCTCCAAATACCGCGCTAGCTTCGCCCTGACGGCGCCCACCATAAGCTTTCTTATTACTGCCAGATGCAGTTGATTCCTCGACTTGGAACTTTCCTTGCTTAATATTACGCTCAATCTTTTCACCCATCAGAATCAGGTCTGAAAAACTGGCCAGAGACGTATGAAACAGCATGTCATGAAACAGCCCTGTGAATGTGCCGACAAACATATCGTTCATTTCTTTATCTTCCACAGGAGGACGGACCCTGGCAGCCATATCGCGCCACCTTTGCGCGTACTCTTTAAAACTCTCCCCCTTCTTCTGCGAAAGCCCGGCCAACTGGACCCGATTAGGCGCCAGGTCGCTGTTATACTTGTAATGGGCTACGAATGCCTCCGCTAATTGCTTCCAAGTCTTGATATCAGTTGGCTCCAACCCCATGTACCACTCTAGGGAAGGACCCGATAGACTATCCTGAAAGAAATGCATTAGCATTCTTTCATCAGTGGAGTATGCAGACATCTTTCTGTAATAAGCTCGTACATGCACTTTCGGACATGTGTCTCCTTTGTACTTATCGAACGCAGGCGCTTTGAATTTAATGGGCACCCTCAAGCCAGGTACCAAACCCATTGTTGCCATGTCCAGACCCACGGCGCTTTGATTTAGGACTCCCTTCATCTGCTCTTCCAGCATTCTAATCTTTTGAGAATCATCCATCGGCCCTTCAAAACCTCCTCCAGAGAAGGCGTCTTCCTGCTGATCCTCTTGCCACATACCGTTTCCAGCCCCGTATCCATCGTATGCATTATTACGTCCAGCTCTGATCTGATTCATTCCCGGACCTCGGCCTCTGTTGCCGTACCCTTGAACACCCCCAGCAGGACCACCAGCCATAAATCCAGCACCGTTTCCGTTTCCAAAGCCTCCGTAACCCTGATTGACCATACCATAACCATCTTGCCCAAAGCCTTGAGCATTAAAGCCATACTTGCCAGCGTTGTCGAATCCCTGATCGTTGAATCCGAACCCAGTATTGACAAAGCCATTGCCTCCGAGATTATCTCCCAAATTGACATCACCCAGCCCAGCATTATGGACAGCAGTTTCATTCCCTACTCCGACGTTACCATTCACAGCAGCGGTAGCGTTGTTGACGTTAGCGGCAGGTATATTGACCACGGGCGGAGCCACTGGCGTAGGAGTGCCGTCTCCATGAGCAGTATCAACCCGGACAGACTGATGATCTTCGTTACCATGACCAGCGTTGCGAGCCAACAGAGGCTGGACCATGGCCTGCAAATTCTCTTGCCCTTTTGCTATAGCTTCCATGGTTTGCATGAAGAGGGCGAGCTTCTCGCGCACATCCTGCATCTCGTTCTGAATCTGGTCCATGATTTTCCGACAGTTGGAGCGTGTAGAATAGCGGTGCGGATGTTGATCTGGAATCCTGTTAAGTACCTGGTACAGAGCAAGAAATAAGACACCATTCAAAGATTACCTGTTATGCAACATGAATATGAATGCAATGCAATGTGCCTGTGCATTAGGGAAGTTCATTCCCCCAGTTCTAGTGCGAAGGTGCCGGTGTAGTGACAGTGCTGACAATAAGAATATCGGAGCTGAAGCATAGAAATCCTCATATATTGCAAGGAGAATCAATAAGCCCAAGGTACAATATCACTGAGAGTACAAAGAAGGCATGACCTCAACCAACAATCCTGGTGATGGTCAGCACTATGCAAATAAAGCATACAAATAACTACGTGAAATGATCAAATCCTCCCGAAAGTCTGATACTCTTCTATCAACTTCTTGGTCTCCGGATGGCTTGGTCGATCAAGCAGCCCTTCAACAAGCTGGTTTCTCCTCTTAAGGACACGGCGTACATCTTCAGCAGTTTCTTCCCAGGTTGCTTCTCCGAAGCAATCTTCTAACTTTCTCTTCTGAGACACTGCTTCCTCTCTGGATTTGATTGCCTTATTCAGTGCATGCTGGACACTATACCGGTTCATCACTTCTTCCTCACACTTCTTGATGCTAGACTTCAACTTCTCCTCGAGGTCGGAAATTTGCTGCTTCAGCTTATCTTCCCTCTTCTTGTTGTTGGTGAGTGTAGCATTCCAAGTCTTGTTGCAAGAGGAGATTTCTCGATGTGCCGCGTCAAGCGCTTTCTTTTTGGCTTCCAGCATGTCATGGGAGCTTCTGAACTCTTGCCCCAGACGTTCACGCTTTTTCTTCTCCTCAGTCAACTCAGCTCCTAACCTGTTTACCAGCTCGATCTGTTGCTGGAAAGCATATACGGCCTTGTTCTTCTCACTGCGTGCCTGGGCTAACTCTTGCTCTAACCCTTCGTTAATCTTCATCAAGGCTTCTTTTTCCTTCACAACCTGTTCATAGGCTTCCCTAGAAACAGTAGTTGGTTCTGCTACCGGAACGGGAACAAGAATTGGTGCATCTGGAAACGGCATCCTCAACTGACTAGCCCTCTCCTGAATCCAAACTCTATAAGGTGCGTAGGCCTGACAGTCATTCTTTCCTAACAACGGCTTCCCTTTGCGGTTAATACGCGTCCAGGCATGTTGCAACTTGGCTAATAACTCCCCCTTCACGTCTCCGGTGAAGTACAGAGATTCCTGTACTTCTTCCTCCTGAGGTGGATTCTTCAGCGCATATCCGAACTGGCGAATGAATAGAGAAGGGTTGTAATTGATACACCCTTTTCTTCCTATCAGCGGCACATTAGGGTACCCAGAACAACTGAAGATGAGCTCGGATCCCAGCAGATCTCTATCAAACCACTCCATATCTTCCGATGATAGCCTCATCAGGCGCTCTGGCCAACCAGCTGGGACTGTAGTCTCTGCAACAGATCTTCCCTTAGGAAGGTGACTCTCAAACCACATACTCAATAAGGGCACACACAGATGAACATTCTTCCCTCTGCCCTTCTCATTCTTGTAATGCAGTGAGTGATAGAGATCTCCGAGTAAAGTAGGTACAGGATTACCAGCGGCCAATAAGTAGAAAGCATCGAAGTCCACAAAATCCGGTATATTGGGGAACAGTACTATGCCATAAATGCATAAGGCCAACACAGCGTTGAAAGCAACCCAGCACCCACTCTTGGCATACTCTTGGGCTTTACCAACTAAGAACTGAAATGAGAAGCCTGGAACTCCACGGGAAACAGTAGTCACAAGTTCAGAAGCATCAACATGCAAGGCTTTTGCCAAATCCTCAGGTTTGGGTTTGGCGCCATAGTGAATGAATGGAACCTGGTTCTGCACGGGCAGCTCAACATACTCAGCGTATTCCTCCAGGGTTGGTCCCATAATAAAGTCAGAGAACGTAAAGCACCTCAAAGCAGGGTCGTAGAATTGCATCAAAGCATACAGCCCATCTAACTCTACCTCTGTAGGTTTGCACACCAATCTCAATAATCTACCATAGCTCATCCGGAAACTCCTACGAACACCCTCATCAGCAAGAGAGATCAACCCCAGTAAAGGAACAATATCAGACGTAGGCAATTTGTAAGCAACCGTTCTCCTTAAGCTAGTCATGATCAAAACTCAGAGGTCTGGGCACTAGAACTAGGGAAATGCAAATGCACCTGCAGCACAGACACACGTTAGTGAAATGCAAATGGTAATGGATATGCAAGCAATGCAATGCAAGTGACATTCAACAGGGACCGAAGCTGCAGCTGAATAGCCTAAACCCAATCAAGAAAGGTCTCAGATAGACCATCCAGAAGTCATCAAACCCTGGTCTCAGATAGACCTAAAATAAAACTCCAACACTGGTCTCTGTCAGACCTCAAATCATAACTCCAACTGGTCTCTGATAGACCTCAAATCATATCTCTAATTGGTCTCTGACAGACCCCATAACACATCTCCAAATGGTCTCTGACAGACCTCAGAACTCATCTCTAATTGGTCTCTGACAGACCTCAGAACACATCTCCAAATGGTCTCTGACAGACCTCATAACTCTCCATAAATAACCAGGATCTCTGATCAAGAAATAACCGGTATCTGCAGGTCTGGTTACCTGCATAACCCTGAATCCCCTCACAGGTGGGTGGCCCTATAACTGGCACAAGGTACGGCATCCTATGCGGTCGTTGGCGTCACAGACTTTCAGGGTTGATGATACGATTCCCAGAAGGAGTGGCATCATCAATCCCTGAAGAGGCCTCACTTAGCCAACTTCCAAATGATCGGTCCCCAGAGTCGACAATCCAACTAACCAGCAACCCACGCCAACCAAAGGAAGGGGCAGGAGGCCAACCAGAGGAACCTCGTCTGAGTGTAGATTTCATGGGACACCGAAGCAAGCAAAGCAAGCGGGCGCCCACTAATTTCTACTCTAATTCTAGGTGCACTCAAGCCCAGGTCCGGCTTATCTCTCAATATCAGAACATCCGTCACACCCCAAATACAGCAATAATAATCAATATACAAAGCTGAAAATACCAGGTTAGAAATATAAAATAACTCCATACAAAATCCTCGACGGGAAAACAAGCGCTAGGATTGACTCTCTCAAGGGACGTTGGATCCCAAATGCATAAGAACCATCGCAGTCCTTAGCAGCCAGGGGACGTTGGGTCCCCAGCAGAGTCGCCAGCTGTCGCTACTGCGAAAATCGGCGCCGGCTGACAGAAGAGTCGCCACCGTGCGTTATTTATCCCACGGGAGGGAAAGGAAACGCTCAGAGTAAACCTCGCACACCACGGGAAAGGTATGGTCATCGCAACCAAAACCTGGGTTCGGGAGTCGGTTACGCAAGGGGAAGGTATTAGCACCCCTCACGTCCGTCGTACTCGACGGGATCCACGCTTGTTTTCGGGTATGGATTGTTATTCTATCTAAACTATAGGTCAAGGGTTAAAAAGAAAATAAAATGAAAGTAAAATGACTCGGCAAAGTATCGCACTTTATGCCTACGTATTCTCGTCTGGAACGAGAAATCAGAGTCAACGTAGTTCGCCTACCTACGGGAAAGGAGGGGAAGGTTGCTCGCTAGGATATCGCATCCTATGCCTACGTACTTCCACACAGCATGGAAGATCAGAGCAAACGTAGTTCGGGCCACGTACGACACAAGTCTGTCTTGGTTGGTTTTATTCCTTCTGAAAAAGGTTTTTCTGATTAACAGTCCAAGCGGACAAAAACGACGTCTTGATGAGTTTACATTCTTTTACGGAAGAAGTGTCTTTTATTGTGTTTGAAATCTTTATGTGTTTTTCTGTTTGTTTTGAGAAAGAAGAGACAGAACTCTAACCTACGGTTGCGAAGGGAAACAAACTAACCTAATGTTATCATGCATGGGTTAAGACCTAGTGTCTATCATGCTCCTCTCTTGCACAGAGAGAAACAGAGATCCTACGGGATAGGCAGAAACAGAAACAATACCAGATATAATAAAGCAGTAAAATGCATGGATGCAACAGTACAAGCGAGGCAAGGGAGTCCCACTCAACCTCGAACCTAGAAAACAATAGGCAAAAGTGAACAGGCTTCACTTTCAACCCAGCAGGGTAAACAGCAAACAATACAGTCCAGAAAACCAATCAATACATCAGCAATAAAATACAGCAATAAAACAAACAGCTTCAGCAGCTCTGAATCAACATCTGGCTTCAAGTAATCTCCAATCAGCTACAGGCTTCAACAAGCATCAATCTCCATCTTCATGACCTTCAGGCAAGGGATTTGATCATCTATCTTCTATCTGCAATGGCTTTTCTTCAAGCTCAGACCTCCAGGATGAGGGATTAGTCACAAGAGTGAAGTGGGTGTTAAGCAATCAGTTGACTACCAAAGGTGGTGAACAGACTGCTTCTAACACAAAAGACATTTTCTCTCAAGAGTTCTATCTCTTAGACCCTATCACCAAGCCTTCCAAAGGAAGGGGGTGAGTGTCTTAGAGAGACTCTGAATCACAGAGAAGAATGGATGCAGACAAGGCAATCCATGTTTGAGAAACAAGCTTTCTAATCTAGAGCTCTACCTAGCTCCTAAACCCTAGCCTCCTCAGCATCTGCTAGCAAGAATCTTCTCTTCAACTCTGGAAGTTGATCTTCAATCTCTGGATCTTCAATGGCTCTCATCTCCTCAAGTCTTCAGCTCTCCCAGGGCCCCAGACAAACCCAATACCCAAGCAAGCAAGCAACAATCCCCAGAGGGCACACCACACCAGTCAAACAGATATACAGACAGTAGTAATAGCAGTAGGGGAATCCTGACTTTTCTAAGGAATCCAGTAACTACCCATAGCCCCTATAGTCCCATACCTAATCTATTCAAACCCTAAGTCCTAAGGGAAATGAAATCAAACTTCTTAAGTTGTCACCTAAAACCCTAGTTTTGTTCATGATGTTCAAACCTATTTTAATCACCTAAAATTAACTTCTAAAAATGGGAACTAAAATATTTCTACAAGTTGAATATCTCATCTAAACAATATAAAAAGAATGACCAAAAAATATTAAAGCATGTAAGAGAACAAAAATTATTAAAATGATGCATGAAATGAAGCTATTTAATATGACATTTATTTAGAAAATATGGAAAAAAAATGAAATGAAAATAAAAATGCAATTTTATTTCTCTATAATTTTCTAGACATTTTAATGAAAAAGATGTAAAAAGAATGAATTAAAATGCATTTTCTATGAATTTATTATGAATTTTTGAAGTGAATGAAAAATTAAAATGAATTAAAAACACAATTGGAATTAAATGAGAAGGAGGGGGTATGAATAGAAATTCGTCCCAGTTCATATCAGGATGGGCCACACAATGGGGGGTGCGCTTAGCGCTTTTACCAAGGCCCAGCTTTAATTCAGAATCAATGAAATAATAAAAAACGTTGGGGGGTGAAAATAGCACAAGGAAACACGTTAAAATTGCATTGGGCTTGAAATTGGGGGTGGGATTAACACATTACAACTCAGGCCCGCCCGTTTCAATTAATGAAACGGTGCGTTTTGGCCAGCTTCTTTCCCTCCACATTCTGAATTGAATATGAGCCCTTGGATCATGTTCCAAGTCAAAGGTCTACCATGAGATGAACGGACACGATTGTGTCTTCTTCCTTGGTTCAACTGAGATTAGGGTTTCTGCCATTAAACCCCATGCACGAGCAACATTCCACCCAACTGTTCTCCATCTCCAAGCCACGAATCAACATGCCATAAACATGAAAGTTGCTCAGGATCTCTTCCTCTACAATCCTAGGGCATTAGATTGATTTGAAACTCACCACAACAACAAACCCGATGACATCAAACTCTGGCCACCATGAAATTACACTGATATGCACCAACTCAATTCTCCCTCAAACTTGCATTAAGCTAACCTACAACTAATGGTGATTAATCTGATCAATCAAGCTAACATTCTAATGCCCTAACCTAATAGATTCAAGCCCTAACAGTTTATGGCACCTGCTAGCTACCATCACCAAACCTCTCCAAATTCATCCTACTTGTTCTCCTAACCACCTAGATTGCATCTAAACTAATAAAATCATGCCTAACTAACTGAATCAAGCAAATCGAATGAAAACATACCTGGTGCAAAAGCTTGAAAACAGCTATGGAAGAGTGAGGATCTGAGGCTTCCAAGGCTTGAATCTTGATCCACAAACTCAGGTATTGATTCTGTATGCAATGTTGTAATGATTCTTGGCTTGAATTATGCTGTCCACTTGAAACTCCAATTTTGATGCTCTTGAAAAAAGTGCTCGAAAATGGATGATAATCACCAAAACCTTGCTTCAATTCTGATCTAGGATGATGATGGAACAAGATTGAATTGATGTGGATGATGATTTTGTGAAGAATTTGTGAAATTGGAATGAAACTTCAAAGAGAAAGAATGAGAAAATTTTGTGGAATTTTTGATGCAAATGAAGCCAACCCTTGATCAATGCACATTTCATGAATATATAGACCCCAATGGTACATTCTAGATCCATCTTGCACATTCCCTTGCTTTCCAACTTTGATCCATTTTGATTATGTTTCTTCAATTACAAGTAACCAAAGATAACTTCTTTTTTTTCTTCTAAACTCAAAAAAGTGTTTGAACCATTGTTTTTAGAATTGTTTTTCCATTCAAAATCATATATTGGAAGTCTCCATTTGGACTTAGAAATCTCCCAAACCATTTTCCATCTTGAATTTATTCACTTTATAAGCCATTTTAGTTCCTATTTTGACCAATTATGCAACTTCATGCTATGAGCTTCTCCAATAACTTGTGACCTTCTTTCTAGACTTAAAATCCCATTTGGAGCAAGTTTGATGTTGTAAGTTTTTCCATTTGAGGCCTCCTTGTATGAGTTTTGGACATAGGATAAAATGACCTGTAATTCACAAATGCCCAAAATACCCTTTGCTTGCCAAGACCATAAGTTGAGTTCTCCACATCATATGAAAGCATACTATACCATTTTAGAAAGCTAAGACAATGAGGAACAATTCTTATGTTGACCAAGAATTCATTTGAAATTTCCTTGAGGGGTAAAAATTGTTTGGAAGTCAAGTCACTTTCACAGACAAAAATTCAGACACCTCAGATGACCTGTAACTTGCAAGGACCATAACTTGAGTTCTATAAATCTCCTTGAGGTCTTCCACCACTCAAATTAAAGGTCTTGAGATCCTCTACAAGTTTCATGTTGGCCAAGAAGCCATTTGAAGCTAGCATTTTGACTTATCTTGCTTGGAAATTTGACCTAAACTAGGGGATTTTACAGAGAAACCCTAATTTAGTAACTCCTCTTCTCCTTGATTTCTCTTGAATTCTTCTTGGCATATCTCCATATCCTTCTTCATATGTTCAATGATGACCCCCACATCTCTCCAATAGACTTGAATGCCCTTTAAATCAGTCAATTGACCTAGGGTTGACCTAGGGTTGACCCAGATGAAACCCTAGTTGACTGTCTTCAACTGTAGCTCTTGTGCTCACATCAACAACTTGTTTTCTTCTCCAAATGACTTTATAAGCCTCTCATAATGCTTGGATACTCTCCATGTCTTCACTTCACAGCTCACAACCCTCTTGTTGATCCTCAGACACCCTCAGCTAGGAGATGGCCTCAAGGCTTGATCTGCTGAACTCTTTGCTTCCAAACTCTTTTCTGATGACTTGAATGAGATTGACTTGGGATAATAACCTCTTGATAGGCCTCTAGAGATGAGAATAATGATTGGTCCCTTGTTGAATGACTTGCTATGCTTATGCTATGCAGATGGTTAGTCTATGTACATGACTCTATATGCAAATGCTAATGATAATGAAACATAAACTAAGTGAATAAGGTTGGGCAAATTTTAGGGTGCAACAGTATGCTTCCCATTTTCCAAAGGAAGGACCGTTTGTGGAGAACAAAGAGAAGCTGAAATGGTCTAGACGCATTATGTCTTTGGTAGCCGATGACATTGCTTGGTAATCCCATGAGTACTATGATGTGGAGGTTATTTTTAGTTGTGGAGAGTTTGGTAATGTGCCCCTGATTAGAAGAGCTAGCTGCATTAACTACAACCCAATTATGGCATTGTGCCAATTGGGATATGCTATGGAAGATGAGCCTGAGGCAGAGAAAATCCAAAGATTTTTCTGGCTCTCCAAAACAGAAGATCCTGGGTTTGTCGGGAAAATTTCTTGGGCATGGACCAAGATCCATACAAAGGAAAGAAAAGAGCTAAAAGCGAAAAACTGTGTGGCTAAAGAGCCATGCAACAGATGGTTGCTAGCTAGAGTGGCTGAAAAGTTGCTACCGTTTCCTCCAGAACCTCCCATGCAAGAGAAACCTCCTGTTCCCACTCATGTATCCATGGAAGAATATGAGAAGCTAAAGCTAATAGTGGAAAAGTTTACCAAAGAAAACCAAGATCTTCGAGATGAAATCCACCAAGCTGGTGCGGAAAATGGCCAATTCAAGAGAAAAATGGAGGTTGAGCAAGACCAAGTAGCTGAAAGCAGCGAGAAATTGAAGCTAGAGACAGATCTAAGAATCATGTATCAAAACGGTTTTGAAGGGGCTGATGCGTCAGTAAAAACCCTTCGACAACGCTTGAAGTAGGCCAAAGAATCTTGTGAAAGAGCATGGCATTTTTGTGAGCTAGCTTCTGCTGAAAAGAAGAGGACTAGAGAAAAACTTAAGGCTGACATTGATGGTCTCGAAGAACAAATGAGAGGTGCCTTAACTCTAGCTGAAGACGAACGTCAACTCAAATAAGAAGTGTTAAGAGCTTCATATGTCACTCCTAGCATGTGAAACAACAAATGCTTAGAGTTGGAGACTGCTCAAGAAACAACCACTTTGTGGAAGGATCGTTTTGACACTCTGGAAAGGGATAGTTTGTAATGGCTCAAGAAAGAAGCTCAACTCAACAAATTGTTGGACACTCATGTGGATTCCCTTCGGTATTATCAGCCGACTCTAGACATGTATCGTGCTAAGTATAATGATCTAGTAGAGCATTGCAACCTCATGATTCATGATATCCCATGGAGGTTGGAGAGTGTCATTCAAGACTTGGATGGGAACAATGCTCCTCCTTCAATACATCACTTCATCCAGCTCTATGATCAGATGGTTGACAGATTCATGTTTGAGTCGAAGAAGCTTGAATAGTGCCTCCAAAAGAAGACCTTTTAGTTATTCAGTTCTTTCTTTTGTTGCATAAACTTTTGTATTCAGCTTGTTGAGCAATGGTTAAATCATTTGTATTGGATCTTTCCTTGAATTAATGAAAAAGTCGCTTTTTGGACTCAATTATGCATTTTTACTGTTCATTCACAGTTCTATAGTACCAATGATAATTACAAGGTCTCGAGAGTCTCTTGAACATCATTCAAACATTTCATATACCTGCACATCATTTTGCATTCCCTGAAACCCGACCTCACAACCGCTTGCCCTTTATGCAGTAGAGCAAGCTGACTTTTTGACATCCATACAACACAAGGAGTAATCAAAGAATCATGGATCGGCTAGAACAGAATCAAGATGCTATGAGAGAGGAGATACAATTTAGAATATGGCAAGAAGCCAAGAAGAAATGAGACAAGCAGCAGAAAGAAATGCTAATAACCCACATACCCCTGCTGGCGCAGTTCCAAACATAGATGATGCGATCCTGATTCCTACTGGCATAGTTCTAACCCCCGCTAGTGCAATCTCTGTCCCTGCTAGCGCAGTTCATCCACCAGTTGGTGCAAATCATCCTCCTGGAAGTACGCTCCCACCTCCCGTTCATTACGATGACCGTGAGGATTTCTATAGTCCCCATAAGGATTCGATGGTGGATGCGTGTGGGCCACAAAACACTGATTTGGAAAAGAAATTCAATGCTCTGCAAGAAACAGTTAGAGCGATGCAGGGTCCGAATGTCCTAGGATTGGACGCTGTAGAAATATGCCTTGTACCTAGAGTCAAGATACCTCAAAAGTTCACTATTTCAACTTTCGAGAAGTACAAAGGTAATAGCTGTCCCAAGACACACATAAGGTCTTATTGCAGGAAGATGGTTGCTTACTCAGATGATGAGAAGCTCCTAATCCATTTCTTCCAAGACAGTCTGACTGAGGCTTCTTTGGAGTTGTATATGCAGCTCAAACGCTCCCATGTTAAAAGCTAGAAAGAGTTGGCAGATGCTTTTGTAAAGCACTATCAGTATAACACTGATATGGCTCTAAACCGTATGCAACTACAAAGTCTGACCCAGAAGCCAAACGAGTCTTTCAAAGACTTCGCATAAAGGTGGAGAGGATTATCTGCAAGGGTACAACCCCCATTGTTATAGAGAGAGAGCTGACCGATATCTTCATGGGGACTTTGCAATGTCCAATTCTTGAATGTCTAGCGTCTACCACTTCCACAGTATTCTCTGAACTTGTCATGGCTGGGGAAAGATTAGAGAGCTTGATGAAAGCTGGAAAGATTCAAAATGCTAGTGGATCCTCGAGCGGGACTAAAAAGCCGTATCAAGGATTCATTAAAAAGAAGGAAGGAGAAGCTAGTGCCGCTTCCACGGAAAGAGGAAAAAATCATCAGGGTTATCACCATATTGCTATCGTTACACCTCAACAATCACTTTCTATTCCCACTATCCAGCTTGTGGCTCAACAAAAAACCCGACAACAACAACCATACCAACCGCGACCAAAATAGTATCAAGGCCAACAAAGACAAAGAAGGCCAGAGAGAAGATTTGATCTGATCCCATCGACGTATGCCAGACTACTTCCATACCTGTTAAAAGGAGGGTTAGTGTAATTGAGGGAAATTAGGGACCCTCCAGTTGTCCTTCCCCCCGGTTATGATGTTAATGCACGTTGTGGATTTCATTCTGGCATCCCAGGCCATAGTATTGAAAACTGCAAGACCCTGAAGTATGTCGTCCAAGACCTTATCGATTCAAAAGCGATTAACTTCACCAGAACCACTCAAAATATCAAAACAAATCTGATGTCGTCTCATCATCACTCCACAAATATGATTGAGAGCTTTAGAGGGATCCGATTAATTTCGAACATTGATAAAATGAAGACACCCCTCTCCATTGTTAAAGAGCAGCTATTGTTGAAAAATATTTATCCTAGTTGTTCAGCTGATTGTCACATTTGTGCGAGTAGTTCTCAAGAATGCATTGAACTGAAGAAATGCATCTAATGTCTGATTGATCAGGGCATATTGGTGGCAGAACAAATTTTGAAGGCTGAAGAAGTTGCTACTCTTGATATTCCTTTAGAGGTGTTGAAAATACCATATGATGATGAAGGTGAATCATGGAACCCTTCCAATAATTTGGCTTGTATTCCGTTAACAATTCCTTGTAATGAAGAAGATGGGATAATATGTATGGACAGACTCATTTCCCTCTACAGATCCCTTATGATGAATCATATATGCTTCCTAGTAGTCGAGATGGAAAACCTCTAAGTATACCTTATGATCCAATTGAGATACCTATGTCTCCACCCTTGATGAACCAGCTCGTCATCTCAACTCCAGCTCTGTTTCCTTACGAGAGCACGAACGTTGTTCCTTGGTTATATGACGAGGCTGTTTTTCTCGACGGGTATAAGGTTAGGGAGGAGGATATTCTAGAGGAAAAGAAGACCATGGAAAACATTGTGGGAACTGGTGGCGTCACCAGAAGCGGCAGGATTTTTGCACCAACAACATTACCCATCAACAACAATGGTAATGCTAACAAAGGCACTGGGAGACAAGGCACCTTTGAACAGGGGTAGTCCTCCAAACAGAAGGTTGTCTCTAATGATGAAGCATATGAGTTTTTAAGGATCATAACAAAAAGTGATTACAAAATGATTAACCAGCTCAATCAAACTCCTTCAAAAACCTCCATGTTGTCATTGCTGATGTGTTCGAAGGCTCACTAGGAGGCCCTATTGAAATTCTTGAAGGCCGCTCATGTGCCTCAAGAAATATCGGTGGTACAGTTTGAAGAAGTGGTAGGGAACATAGCTTCAGGCCATATCCTGAGCTTCAATGATAGTGAATTACCCCCTGGGGGTAAGAATCACAACAAGGCCTTGTGCATCTATATGGAATGCGTAGATGTTGTGTTCTCTCGAGTTCTAGTCGATACTGGGTCTTCGCTGAACGTATTACCTAAAAGCTCGTTGTGTAAGTTTTCAATTGAAGGGCTTGTGATGTAGTCAAGTCAGACTATTATGAAGGCTTTTGACGGAGTCAGGCGAGCTGTAATTAGCGAGGTTGATCTCCCAATTAAGATTGGGCCACATACTTTTATTATTACTTTTTTGTAATGGACATATATCCTGACTACAGTTGCCTTCTTGACCGCCCGTGGATCCATTCAACTGGTGCTGTAACGTCAACTCTTCATCAAAGACTCAAGTTCATGATTAAGAACCAAATGGTTGTCATTGAAGGTGAAAAAGATATTCTCGTGAGCCATCTTGCTTCTTTTCGCTATGTCGAGGTAGGGGATGAAGTACATAAGACTCTGTTCCAATCCTTTGAAGTGATCAACGTTAAATTGATTCATGAGAAGCCTATGTCTTCAATTTTAACCTTGAAGGACGCCAAGACAGTTATAGAAGAAGGTCACCCGCAAGGATGGGGCAGAGTGTTAGAGCTGCCTGTTAATAAGAATAGAACTGGTCTTGGTTATAAGCAGAAAGTACAAGAGAAGAACGCCTCTGATATAGGTAAAGGACTTGCAACTCCATTAGTTTTTACTAGTGGAGGCCATCTCGACAATGGTCAAGTCACATTTCTGGAGACTGAAGATGGAAGACATGAGGAGCTGTGTATGGTGTATCTCAGAGCACCCAATCAAACATTGAACAACTAGAGTATCATTGAAATTCCCGAAGTTATTCTATTAGATGAGTAATTCCCTATTTTTCTGTTTTTCCTAAAAATCATATGCTCTGCCCAAGGCATATGGATCATGTTGTAGGGCCTTTTTGATTTTAAAAGCACATACTTATCATCAACTAATGACTTTTGCATCCAATTGCGCTCTTTTTCTTTCATTTTTACTTTTTGCACATAAAATATTTTTGAAAGACATGTTTTTGTTTTCTTCTTCTTCTTCTTCATTTTTCTTAAAATAAAAGCATGAAGTCATTCATCGTGCAAATCTTCCCCTATTCCTGTTGATAATGATACTGCTATGGTCCAATATGACTTTGACAACCCAATTTACTATGCTGACGAAGACTACGAGGAAGATTGTGATCTCCTAGAAAAGTTAGCTAGACTGTTAAAGTAAGAGTCAAAGGTCATTCAACCATATCAAGAAGAGATCGAAGTCATCAACATGGGAACTGAAGAGGATGCAAAGGAGATCAAGATATGTGTCACTTTGGAAGCAGAGGTGAAGACAAAGTTGGTCACGTTGCTGCGAGAGTATGTTGACGTGTTTGCTTGGTCCTACAAAGACATGCCTGGTCTAGATGAAGACATATTAGTGCACAAGTTACCCCTCAAAGAAGATTGCATGCCGGTAAAGCAAAAGTTAAGGAGAATGAAACCAGAGATGTCCTTCAAGATCAAAGAGGAAGTCCAGAAACAGCTAGGCGCTAGTTTCCTGGCAGTATCCAACTATCCGTAATGGGTAGAAAATATTGTCCCAGTACCGAAGAAAGATGGGAAATTACGAATGTGCGTTGATTATTGGGACCTCAACAGAGCAAGTCCAAAAGACAATTTTCTTCTGCCACATATTGATGTGCTAGTGGATAATACAGCCCAGTTCCCTGTCTTCTCATTCATGGATGGGTTTTCTGGCTATAATCAGATCAAAATGGCGCCAGAAGATATGGAAAAGACAAATTTCTTCACCCATGGGGAATTTTCTTCTACAAGGTCATGCCGTTTGGACTTAAGAATGCAGACGCAGCATATCAGCGGGCTATGGTCACTCTCTTTCATGATATGATACATAAAGAGATTGAATGCTATGTAGGCGATATGATCAAAAAATCCCAGATTGAGGAAGAACACCTCATTCATTTGGAAAAGCTTTTTGCAAGAATGAGAAAATTCAAACTGAGATTAAATCCCAACAAATGCACTTTTGGTGTAATATCTGGTAAACTTCTAGGTTTTATTGTAAGCCAAAAGAGGATTAAAGTCGACCCAGATAAAGTCAAAGCTATCCAAGACATACCGGCGCCTAAAACCGAAAAGGAACTTCGAGGTTTCCTTGGGATATTGAATTACATTGCAAGATTCATATCTCATCTGACGGCCACTTGTGAACCCATTTTCAAACTGCTCAGAAAAGATCAAGCTATTGTATGGAACGATAATTGTTAGAAATCCTTTGAGAAAATAAAAGACTATCTACAAGAACCATCAATCTTGATGCCTCAAGTACCGGGGCGACCTCTAATCATGTACTTAACTGTGTTAGAAGGATCCGTGGGATGTGTATTGGGTCAGCATGATGAAACTGGTAGAAAAGAACACGCAATCTACTACCTCAGCAAGAAATTTAATGACTGTAAAATGAGATACTCAATACTTGAGAAGACATGTTGTGCATTAGCTTGGGCAGCAAAGCGCTTAAGGCAATATATGCTCACCCATACAACTCTGCTGATTTCCAAGATGGATCCTGTCAAATACATATTCGAGAAGCCTGCTCTCACCGGACGAGTGGCTCGTTGGCAAATGGTACTGACAGAGTATCACATCCAGTATGTCACACAGAAGGCTATCAAAGGAAGTGTGCTCTCTGACTATCTTGCCCACCAACCTGTGGATGACTACCAATCTATGCGCTTCGATTTTCCTGATGAAGACGTCATGTTTGCCAGAGGCTATACAACACTAGGATCAAACGACGGACTCGAACCAGGATCGCGATGGACGCTCGTATTTGATGGTGCCGCAAATGCTAAAGGTTGTGGAATTGGGGCAATCATGACTTCCCAAACTGGATTTTATCTACCATTCACTGCCAGATTGTGCTTCAAGTGTACTAATAATATGGCCGAGTATGAAGCATGTATTCTAAGAATTGAAGCTGCTATTGATAATATGGTCATGATTCTAGAAGTCTATGGAGATTCTGCGCTTGTCATATGCCAAATTAAAGGGGAATACGAAACACTTGATGTCAAGTTGATTCCTTACAGAGATCATGTCTTGAAGCTAATCCCATACTTTGATGAGATCACTTTTCATCACATTCCAAGAGCAGAAAACCAATTGGCAGATGCTCTGGCAACGTTAGCATCCATGTTCCAAGTCAAGTGGAAGAATGAGGCACCTTCCATCCGTTTAGAATACCTTGACGAACCTGCTTATTTCCTGGCAATCGATGTTGTAGAGCTTAAAGTTGATGGTCATCATTGGTTCTACGATATCAAGCGGTACCTAGAAACACAGGAATATCCAGAAGGCATTACCATCACTAACAAGAAATATCTTAGGAAGCTCTCGTCAAAGTTCTTCCTCAGCGGTGATGTGTTATACAAAAGGAATTATGATTCGGTTCTGTAGAAGCACTTCAATCTCATGGTTTTGATGATGTCAACAAAGTCTTAAGCTCATTCCATGATTGCAAAAAGTCAAGCTGTCAAATTGATCAAGATACTTACACTATATACCCGTGGGGGTATATGTACTGTGAAGCTGCTTGCACTATATACCCGTCGGGGTATATACACTGAAGATAAAACCAGAAGCATATAATCTATGGAATGTTGTCAAGCAAATCAAGCATCATGTGCAAATAATCCTACAACTTTCAAGATTTGGACTCAAGCTTCGGTATATCAATATTCACTCCTTTAATTGATATACAAGTGTTCAAATAATTTATCATATCAACATTTTGCATATGCATATTTTAAAATCATTTAGAATTGGTATAACACTTTTAACTCAAGTATTTTTATGAGTTTTAACAGTGTTAACCGATTAACCATATGGGTTAATCGGTTAACGACCTTAAATTTTGAATTCTCAGGGCTAACGTTCAAGTGTTAACCGATTAACCTATATGGTTAACTGATTAACACTGAACGAATTTTGAAAAATTGTTTCTGTTAAAATTCAAATCTTATTTGAATGTTATACCTTTTCATTATTTGATTCATACTCATTTGTACCTTTTTGAAATGGTGTTTTGCTCATATAAATTCTGAATATTTCAAATTGAAAAACACCTCCAATCATTTTCAAAATAATCGTTAAATCAAATTCACTACTTTTCAAATATTTTCAAATTTTTCAAAAAAATGTTCATACTGTTCATATCATTTCATATCCAGAATTTTTGAACACTTGTATTGATATTGAAAAGTGAATACTGATCAAAAGGAGAAGATCAATCTTTGTATTGATATTATTATTATATCACTCTCAAATTACAAAGTTACAAGAATTATTTCTTTGTGACTTGTGATTCAGGATTGTTGAACACAAGGGTTAGTGCTTGCAAGAGGATTGTTCTTGCACACTAAATTGTTGAAATAGTTGTTAGATAGTAGGCCTCACCGGTTGATGGTGTGATAAGTTGTACATTCTAAAACTATAGTGAAAACTCTCTTTCATGTGGAAAGGGGAGTGGAGTACCTTCGGATTGTGAAGGGAACCACTATAAATCTCTGTGTTCATTTTTCATTATGCTTTTACTGCTTTCATCATCAAGATCATAACCAAGTAAAACTCAAGAATATCAAAAAACCGAAAAAAGCTTCTAAGGCCTAATTCACCCCCTCTTAGGCATACACTGAACTTTCAATTGGCATTAGAGTAGGTTAAGGTAACCTGTCCCTAACGATTCAGTATGGCTTCCGCTAGCACCAACCCGGTTTTCAAAGACGGCGGAAGTAGTAACAAACCATCATTATTCTCTGGAGAATATTTCGATTTTTGGAAAATCAGAATAAAGTCACATCTTGAAGCCCAAGGAGAAGGTATATGGGAAGCAATCGAAGAAGGACCACACAATCCAGTAAATGTGGTCAATGGCGTTGGAACCGCAAAGTTGAAAAGCACGTATGATGAAGACGATAAGAAAAAGATTCTTAATGAAAAGAAAGCAATCAACATACTCCAAAGCGCTCTTAGTATGGACGAGTTCTTCTGTGTATCACAATGTAGATCGGTAAAAGAGATTTGGGACACCTTGGAGGAAACGTATGAAGGAACCACAGAAGTAAAAAGATCAAGACTCAACACGTTAAGTCAAGAATATGAGATGTTCCGTATGCAACCCGGCGAATCTATTGTTGCTGTACAAAAAAGATCCGTTCATCTAACAAATCACTTGATTGCTCTCGGGAAGACCTTCACCAATGATGATCTCAACCTGAAATTCATAAGATCCTTAACAAGAGAATGGCAACCAAAAGTGACCACTATTTCGGAAAAGAAGATTCTCTCAATGATGACATCCGCATCCTTATTTGGCAAACTTCAAGAGCATGAATTGGAACTTGGAAGGCTCGAGAAGCACGAAAGTCAAAAAAAGAAGTCCAAAGGAATTGCCTTGAAGATTGACACAAAGGATGACAAAGACGACGAGACTTCTGAAGATGAAAATTCCATGATTCTTGTAAAGAAGCTTGGTAAGTTTCTTAATAATAATAAAAATTCCTCTTTTCCTAAAAAGCATAGACATTTCAGGAAAAATGATGCATCCACATCGAATCAAGAAGTCACATGTTACGAATGTGGGAAGCAAGGTCACATAAAGCCGGATTGTCCGAAACTTGCAAAGAAAGGAGGATTCAAAGGCAAGAAGGATTTCAAAAATAAAAAGGCTTATGTTGCTTGGGATGATAATGAGATAAGTTCATCATCGGAACCGAAAAGCGATAAATGTGCAAATGTGGCTCTTATGGCATCACATCACTCCGATGAAGAAATTGATGAGGTTAGTAACGATTTTTCTATTTATGATAATGATGCACAAGAAGTCATAGATGAACTTCTAAAAGAATGCAAGACTTTGTATAAAAGCATCTCATCCCAAAAGAAAAGAATTTCATTTTTAGAAGAAAAAAATACTGATTTTCTAAAAAAAACATTGAAAATGAAAAACAAAAATTGATGGATGAAAAACAAAGTCTTGTATGCAAAAATTGTGAATCCTTATCTTTTCAAATTGTTCAACTTAAAAGAGTTTTAGAAATATACGAAAAAGGTCAAATTGGCTTGGAGGAAATTCTTAGGCACCAAAGATATCCTAACGATAAAAGTGGACTAGGATATTCTAAGTTTTCCAAACCAAACACAAATGAAACCATTTTTGTGAAAGCAAGTGAACAAGTTGTTAAAGAAAAGGCAAACAATTCTAAAACTATGCATCAAAGTCATAAAAAGAAAAGAATTGTGAAGAAAAAGAATTATGTTCCTAGATATAGAAGTCATTTTCAACCTACTTGTTTTTATTATGGAATCAAAGGCCATACACCTAATGCTTGTTATGTACGCAACATTGGTGTTGCTAAAGGGCATTATGTGTGGGTTGAAAAGGGTACTAACTACCAAGGACCCAAAGCAATTTGGGTACTTAACAATACTTGATTTTGTGTTGTAGGTACGCTTGAAGACAACTTCTAATCAATGGTATCTTGATAGGGGTTGTTCTAAGCATATGACGGGAGATTTAAACAAATTTTCAAGTCTATCATTAAAGGCCAAAGGATACGTTACTTACGGTGATGATAATAAAGGAAAAATTCTTGGAGTTGGAACCGTTGGTCCACCTCCATGTACAATCATCGAAGACGTTCTTTATGTGGAAGGCCTTAAACACAACCTTCTTAGCATAAGTCAATTATGTGACAAAGGGTTCCGAATCAACTTCACAAAGGATGAATGTTTGATAGAACATGAAGTCACCCATGACATCTTGCTAAAAGGTAAAAGATTTAATAATATTTTTATGATCTCTTTTAATGACTCATCCTTGAAGGTAAAATGTCTATTGGCGAACAACAACGAGGCGTGACTATGGCATTAAAGATTTGCTCACATTCACATGGAGCATTTAAATAAGTTGATAAAGCATGATCTAGTTGTTGGTCTTCCGAAGATAAAGTTCATCAAGGATAAGTTATGCGACGCATGTCAAAAGGGGAAACAGACCGAGATAACTTTCAAATCTAAGTAAGTGGTTTCTACATCAAGACCACTTCTATTGTTGCATATGGATCTTTTTGGTCCATCGAGAACGAAAAGCTTCGGAGAAAAATGATGCCTTCAAAGCATTCAAGAAGTATGCGAAGCAAATTCAAAATGAGAAGTCACTCACCGTAGCCTCCATAAGAAGCGACCATGGTGGAGAATTCCAAAATTCAGATTTTCAAGATTTTTGCGAAGAGCATGGAATTTCTCACAACTTTTCCGCACCAAGGACTCCTCAACAGAATGGTGTCGTAGAACGGAAGAATAGGTCACTGGTGGAGCTTGCTAGAACAATGCTTAGCAACTCGAATCTTCCTAAATATTTCTGGGCAGAAGCAGTTAGCACGATGTGTTTCGTAAGCAACCGTGTCAATATTCGACCAATTCTCAAGAAGACTCCGTATGAGCTGTTCAAGGGTAGGAAACCAAACATAACATTTTTCCACATATTCAGATGCAAATGTTTTGTTCTCAACACCAATAAGGACAATCTCGGTAAGTTTGATGAGAAGTCCGACAAAGTAGGTTCTTCATAACAACAAGGACAGACTTCAAAGGATCAAGCAATATCACAAGAAGATGTCACTCAAATCATTGAAGAACATCAAGATCTTCCAAAGGAATAGAGAATGCATAGAGATCACCCGATAGATAAAGTTATTGGTGATATTACCCAAGGCGTTGCAACTCGACTTAATCTTAAGGATGCTTGTCTCAACATGGCTTTTGTGTCTCAAGTTGAACCAACCAAGATTGATGAAGCCTTAAGCGATGACCAATGGATTGTAGCGATGCAAGAAGAACTCAATCAATTCGAAAGGAGTCAAGTTTGGAGTCTTGTACCAAGACTGAACCACAAGCACATCATAGGAACAAGATGGGTGTTCAAGAACAAACTTGACGAGAATGGGATCATAGTTTGTAATAAAGCAAGATTGGTCGCGCAAGGCTATAACCAGGAGGAAGGAATTGATTTTGATGAAACGTTTGCTTCGGTAGCAAGGTTAGAAGCAATTAGATTATTACTTGCTTATGCTTGTTCTATGAATTTTCAGTTGTTCCAGATGGATGTCAAAAGCACTTTCCTGAATGGATACATCAATGAAGAAGTCTACGTCAAACAACCTCCAAGTTTTGAAGACTTCAAGAATCCCTCGCATGTTTACAAATTGAAAAAGGCACTCTACGGACTGTAACAAGCACCAAGAGCATGGTATGACCGCCTTAGTAATTTCTTATGTGAAAAGGGATTTACAAAAGGAAAGGTTGACAAGGCACTATTCATAAAGAAGATCAAGGGTAACACTTTATTGGTTCAAGTCTATGTCGACGACATCATCTTCGGATCAACAAACAAAGAGCTTTGCGAAGAATTTTTACTAATGATGCAAGGAGAATTCGACATGTCCATGATGGGAAAATTGAACTATTTTCTTGGACTACAAATCAAGCAAACAAAGGATGGAATCTTCCTCAACCAATCCAAGTACTGCAAGAAATTGTTGAAGAAATTCGATATGGATAGTTGCAAGGTGATGTCCACTCCTATGGGATCCGGAACGTACGTTGATCAAGATGAATCCGGTACTCCAATTGATATTACAAAATATCGAGGTATGATCGGTTCATTATTATATTTGATAGCAAGCCATCCTGACATTATGTTTAGCGTTTGTTTGTGTGCACGCTTTCAAGCAAGTCCGAAGGAATCACATCTCACCATCGTGAAGAGAATCATAAAGTATCTCAAAGGGACAACGAACATCGGATTACGGTATCCAAAAGGTAGTACTTGTTCTTTAATTGGTTATTCTGGCGCTGATTATGCAGGATGTAAGACCGATAGAAAAAGCACAAGTGGTACATGTCACATTCTTGGCAATGCACTAGTGTCATGGGCCTGCAAGAAGCAAGCGTGTGTGGCACTCAGTACAGCCAAAGCGGAATATATTGCAGCAGGAAGTTGCTGTGCACAAATTCTGTGGCTCAAGTAACAACTCCTCGATTACGGTGTAGATCTCGGTTGCATTCCTCTTCGATGTGATAATATAAGTGCCATCAATATTACAAAGAACCCGGTCATGCATTCAAGGACAAAGCATATAGATATCTGGCATCACTTCCTTCGAGATCACGTACTTAATGGAGATGTAGATGTTACTTTCGTCGATACACACAATCAACTCGCCACATCTTTACCAAACCATTGGCGAAAGAACCGTTCTTCAAAATTCGACGAGAACTTGGGATTCTCGATGAAGGTGATATCTGATCTTTTCTCTGGTTTATGTATGCATAATGTATATTTTTTCCAATGTTTGTGCATTCTATTTTTAGCATTTTTTTTCCAAAATTCGCGCGTGGTAACCGATTAACCTATAGGGTTAACCGATTAACACTGTTAATTTTTCAATTCTATCTTAAATTTTTAATGTGTTAACCGATTAACCTATATGGTTAACCGATTAACACTGTTAAAATTTTCAAAAAACCGAAATGAAAAATTAATTCAAAATTTGGAATATTAAGTGTGATAAACGTGTTGTTATGTGCTGTTGTTTTTATTGTTTTTTCTTTCAGATTATGTTTAAGTTTGTAAGTTTTTAATTTCTTGTGTAACCGTACAATATTTACTACATTTTATATGTGCTGCATTTTTATTTTGATCTATGATGATGTGCTTGATTATATGCTGTCTTGTATGCCGATATTGATTTTGTTTGGTTTTGAAAGCTCCTTCCTTTTTGCTAATGACAAAGGGGGAGAAGAGCTTGGCTGTCTAAAATCTCTTTGTGCAGAATTTTTTTGCCTCCGTTTATATAGGGGGAGTTGCTGAACATAGGGGGAGAAGCAAGCCAAGAATAGAACCAAACATCGTCAAGGATATCGCACAGACTCAGTTGTTTGTCATCATCAAAAAGGGGGAGAATGTAGAAGCACTTCAATATCAAGGTTTTGATGATGTTAACAAAGTCTTAAGCTCATTCCATGATTGCAAAAAGTCAAGCTGTCAAATTGATCAAGATACTTACACTATATACCCGTGGGGGTATATGTACTGTGAAGCTGCTTGCACTATATACCCGTCGGGGTATATACACTGAAGATAAAACCAGAAGCATATCATTTATGGAATGTTGTCAAGCAAATCAAGCGTCATGTGCAAATGATCCTACAACTTTCAAGATTTGGACTCAAGCTTCGGTATATCAATATTCACTCCTTTAATTGATATACAAGTGTTCAAATAATTTATCATATCAACATTTTGCATATGCATATTTTAAAATCATTTGGAATTGGTATAACACTTTTAACTCAAGTATTTTTCTGAGTTTTAACAGTGTTAACCGATTAACCATATGGGTTAATCGGTTAACAGCCTTAAATTTTGAATTCTCAGGGCTAACGTTCAAGTGTTAACTGATTAACCTATATGGTTAACCGATTAACACTGAACGAATTTTGAAAAATTATTTATGTTAAAATTCAAATCTTATTTGAATGTTATACCTTTTCATTATTTGATTCATACTCATTTGTACCTTTTTGAAATGGTGTTTTGCTCATATAAATTCTGAATATTTCAAATTGAAAAACACCTCCAATAATTTTCAAAATAATCATTAAATCAAATTCACCACTTTTCAAATATTTTCAAAAAAGTGTTCATACTGTTCATACCATTTCATATCCATAATTTTTGAACACTTGTATTGATATTGAAAAGTGAATTTTGATCAAAAGGAGAAGATCAATCTTTGTATTGATATTATTATTATATCACTCTCAAATTACAAAATTACAAGAATTATTTCTTTGTGACTTGTGATTCAGGATTGTTGAACACAAGGGTTAGTGCTTGCAAGAGGATTGTTCTTGCACACTAAGTTGTTGAAATAGTTGTTAGATAGTAGGCCTCACCGGTTGACGGTGTGATAGGTTGTACATTCTAAAACTATAGTGAAAACTCTCTTTCATGTGGAAAGGGGAGTGGAGTACCTTCAGATTGTGAAGGGAACCACTATAAATCTCTGTGTTCATTTTTCATTCTGCTTTTACTGCTTTCATCATCAAGATCATAACCAAGTAAAACTCAAGAATATCGAAAAATCCGAAAAAGTTTCTAAGGCCTAATTCACCCCCCTCTTAGGCATACTCTGAACTTTCAGGTTCTGCTCAGATGAGTGGATAGACACGAAGCAGAACGTATCATAAACGAAGTGCATTAAGGGTCTTTTGGGACACATGCCAGTGGCTACACTATGGTTAAGAAGACCTAAAGGGCAGGATACTACTGGATGACAATGGAAACAAATTGTTATCGTCATGTCTAGACATGTCACAAGTGCCAGATTTACGCAGACAAAGTTCATGCTTCACCACTTCCTTTGAATGTGTTGACTTTGCCTTGGCCTTTCGCCATGTGGGGCATAGACGTAATTGGACACATCGAGCCAACCGCCTCCAACAGACACCGTTTCATCTTAGTGACCATTGACTATTTCACCAAATGGGTGGAAGTCGTATCCTATGCCAACGTCACTAAACAGGTGGCGACTCGATTCATTAAGAAAGAAATCATCTGCCGATATGGGGTTCCAAATAAGATCATTACTGATAGTGGTTTGAACCTCAACAATAAAATTATGAAGGAGTTATGTGAAAGCTTCAAAATTGAGCCCCACAACCCAACGCCATATCGCCCAAAAATGAACGGTGCTGTGGAGGCGGCAAATAAAAACATCAAGAAGATCATCCAAAAGGTGGTAAAAACCTATAAAGACTGGCACACGATGTTGTCGTTTTCCCTACATGGCTACCGCACTTCAGTACGCACTTTCACTAAGGCAACCCTGTTTTCTCTCGTGTATGGCATGGAAGAAGTGTTGCCTATTGATGTAGAGATTCCTTCCTTGAGGATTCTAGCAGACGTCAAGTTGGACAAAGTTGAGCGGGTACAAGCAAGACTCAACCAACTTAATCTTATCAACGAGAAGCGCATGACGGCCATCTGTCATGGTCAACTATACCAAAAGCGGTTGAAGAGAGCCTTTGACAAGAAAGTTCGCCCATGACACATCGAAGCAAGAGATTTGGTCTTGAGGAAAATTCAACCAACTCACATTGACCCAAGGGGCAAATAGACACCGAACTATAAGGGTCCATATGTAGTGAAAAAGGATTTCTCCGGCGGAGCCTTGATTCTCTCGACCATGGACGGTGATGGTCTTCCATCCCCTGTGAATTCAGATGCAGTTAAAAAATATTATGCCTTAAAAATAGACTTGGTGAACCAAAAAGAAAATCCATGCAAAAATGGGCGTCCTGGTGGACCATGTAAAAAGAAAAGGTCTAGGGAAAAATTAGGGACTAAAATAAAAGAAATATCCCGATAGGCTGAAAACCCGAAAAGGGTGGCCTAAGCAAAAGTTAGGGATTCCAAAGGCTAAACTACATCCTGAAAAGACGTGTGAACTTTCCTCCATGATCATTGAACTCTAACTGGGAGAGATCAAGTCAACCGTTGCACTCAAAAGCAAGGCATAAAGGGTCTTTAGAGATATACAGATCATAGCAGAATTGAAACTCGACAAAAACCGATTTCAACATTGCCGCTATATTTTTATTTCTCTTTCAAAGAAATTACCTCTTTTAGGAATTGCCTCCATTTGTAATTTTCTCATTCATGGGTCTTCATCAATAAAGATTACTTTCACTAAAAAAAATCGCTTCCATTTTCTTATTATATGTTTACAAGATTTATTTTATTGGTGATAAGTATTGCAAATAATAACATTGTGGTGGAAAGAAATTGAGGGATTACTTATTCTCTTAAGGTGACTAAAGGATGACCACGACTCCGAGAAACATGCAGGAACACTGTTTGAAATCCCGGACTGACCTGGCCGAGACAAGAATCATCTAGCCCAGAGGAAATTGGCGCGAAATTAGGAGTCCCAACGTCTCTAAAACTTGATTGCATCATGAAGAAACAATGTCGGGAAGTCGAGCTTGTTCTCTATCCGGTTCAAAGCCCAATTGTATTTGGCACCTTTTTGTTATGAAGCCACTTCTAGCTGATACCTCTTTGTAAAAACCATCTCTGACTAGTACCTTTCACCTTGCATATCTCTGTTTCCCCAGCAAGCCCAACCACACTTGGCACAACTATTACTTCAGACCCTCTTATATTACCAGCATTCTGCATACATCTGGCATCATATGCGCATCCAAACCATAGCATACTTCCCCAACACTTGCATCTTCGTGCGTCAACATTTGCATTTGCATTTGCATTTGATATGGAGTATCATTTTATCATCAAGCATTCATACATGCGTAGATCAAAGTTTAAGATCAATATCGAGATTCCAAGATGATCTTCAGCCTAGTTAGGGGCATCTTCAACAAATCTTTGGGCGTTTCCCACGAGGTTGTTCAGCCTTTTGTTGATCAAGATAAAGCAACATTCGGCCCAGTCAGGGGAACCTTCTTCAAATCTGTGGTTGTCCCTCACAGAGTTATTCAACCTTTGGTTGATCAAGGCGATCTTCAGCCCAGTCAGGGATATTTCCTTCAAATCTATGGGCATTCTTCACAAACTTGTTCAACCTTTTGTTGGGAAAATTCAAGAGTTTCAAAGTGATGTTCAGCCCAGCCAGGGGCATCTCCTTTGAAGCCGTGAGCATTCCTCACGAAGTTGTTCAACCTTTTGTTGACCAAGATCAAGAGTTTTAAAGCAAAACTCAGCCCAGTCAGGGGCATCTTCTCCAAAGTTCATGGGCGTTCCTCGTGAAATTATTTCAATTTTTTATGGTCAAAGTTGTGACCTCCAAGCAAGTCTGTGGGCATTCCCCGTTGATTTATCTCAATCCAATCTTTCTCTTGGGCGTCCCCTAGTGAGTTGTCTCCAGCAAACTTGACCTTTTGTCAATTGCGTTACTATCATCCTTTCGGTGATAGCTGAACCTCGTCAGTTCAACCTAGCATGCATCCTTTTGGTGTTGTTTTCCTTCAAGATTGGGAAGTTATTATCATCCTTTTGGTGGTAGTAACTTATGTATTTTGCTCCGTCATCCTTTTGGTGCCAATTTGTGCGAGTGATCTCTATTATCCTTTTGATAATAGACCCTCTATCATCCTTTTGGTGTCAGGATTGTGTGTATGAGTTAACGATCATTCTTTTGGTGATATATCTGTCATCCTTTTGGTGTCAGATTACTTGATAACCACCTTTTCAAGCTATTCGGTAGCTACTCAAGGGTTGACGTTGATTTGTTATTCCACCTCCTAAACACTTTCTTTCTTTTCGAACAAATTTGAGGTCTTCTTTGTATCTAATTGTCTTCTACCTTGAATGAATGAACGTTGTTGCAGTTCATCTTACTCGGTCTAAGCCAATTAGATAGGGGCATCTGTCATACCCCAAATTTGTCCTACTTGTGTATAAATTTCACTCTGTATATCTGCCATTTATTATTCAGAAGATCCAAAAAATGTATAAGTTGTTTCCGCTTGCATAACTTCAAGTTTGTTTGAGGATATCAGGGCAGTGATGAGAAAGGCTTGAGTTGGATTGATTCAAGTGGTGTGGTTTATTGTAAGTGATTAGGGTTCAATAGTTAGACTAGTTTGTTCTAAGATCAAGATTAGAATATGTTCATTTTCAATGAAAGTGGTGTGCAGTGCAATTTATTTTTCAAGACGTAACTCAAATTTTCAAGGCACATTCTTAATTTTGGTCAAGATATGCAAGACTGAATTCCATGTTTGTCTAGTATTGGTTGAAGATCAGTTAGGTTTGACCTAATTCCGACTAGACATGTTCTGTTTCATAAACAAAGGTCAAAGTGCAGGTGTGATTATGGATTTAGTTAGGGCTTATGGACCAATTCAAGATAGTTGTGTATGGATCATGACATCAGTGCTCATGATTAAGAATTATCAGAATTCAGTTCATCCTTAAAATCAGGGTTTTGGTGTACTGATGTGCATATCTCAAGTTGTAATCCTTTAATTTTTCAGGTGTTGTCCCTATTCCTCTGGTTCACGGTGAGGAATTTTGTATTGTGATTCAAGCGGCGAAATTCGGAGTCAAGACTTAAGATTCATTTCAAAGGTTCATTAATATCTAAAGTTAAGTCCTCAGGCGCATAGTTCAAGGATAAAACGGAGGTGCAAATATTAGGGTTAATTCAAAATGGGAGGTCCATTACTCGTTTATTTATTTTTCAAGGCCATTATCATTGAGTCCATTTTCAAAAATGGTTAATGAAAGAGAAAGCCTAATTCACAAGAGATTCTACAAGCTTATTACATTACAAAATTCCAAAACAAGTTTCATTCTCCAAGCCAAAAATAAATAAAAAGGGTTATAAAAGAATTCATTCACCAACAAAAAGCCCTTGTTTCAAGCTAGTTTTTAAGCCATTGTTCAAATTAGTCAAACCTTGTACCAAGTTGGTTCTAAGTCTTGGAATTCAAGTTATCTCAAGCCATATCCAATTAATTTCAAGTTGACTTCAAAATCAATTCTAACTCAGCTTTGATCTACTTTGTTACATGTAATTTCCGAGTTTGCTTGGAGCTGAGCCTTGATGAACTTTCTTCCAAGTTATAATTATAATTCAAGGCTACAATTGACGATAATTTTACATTGGATCCTACTTTCATCAAACAGTATACAACATTGCAAAGTCACCAATTTTGTTCAAACGAGATTCATGCATCACCTGCGAATGTGCATCATATAACACCTGCGAATGTGCATCTTCAGCCACAGGGTTCTCAAAAGTACTACGACTTGCCCCACACATAAATTTTAACCAGTTTCAATACAAATTTTCAGTAGCTGCCTTTGCGAACAAAGCCGACATGTAATCAAGAATTGCCTTCACGAGAAAAGCTATTCTCACACGTTTTTATGCAATCTCGTGCATAACTCACAATCTGCAAGACGTTCCAAAAACACAGACAATTACAAAGAACGGTAAAATGGAAACGAGATTGAAAACCACATAACCCATGTCAAATAAAGTTGCCACAAATTTCACAAAAGAAAAAAAACACATAAACGACAAGGCCGAAGCCGTAGTTCACAGACCGCAAAAGAAGCGTACCAGAAAATTAGGATACCCTTGCAAAGCTCCACAAACAAATCAACACAACCAATATAATTCGACACCTCTAACAAGTTTCCACACAAACTTCTTTGTGCATCATACAGAGCAACATAAATTTCACCTCACCGCAAATGTACACCTCCAACCCGTACGCACCAGCCGGTCACAGAGTAATGAGGACGGTATAAACAAAATGAAAAGGAAAGGCTAAAACTCCTCAGCAGCAACAACCTTCCTTCGATACTGTGCACACCAAATACACCACCTACCTCTAAATAACCTCTCACTCCAAATATGTCACAGCCCCTGCAAACACACATGACCCCACAAATTGAAGTAGGCAAAACGACAAAAATTTTAAAAATGCGAATAACAACCACGTCACGCTGGATCTTCGCAAAATGGAAAAATTGAAGATAAATACCTCACAACAGCTTCTCATTCGGGGGGGGGGGGGGTTTCTTTCATGAGTCCCCCTTAAAATCCTTCTTCTTCATCTTCCCCTACAAAAAAAAACACAACCAAAAACCATAAACCTTCTTCAACCTTCACCTCCTTTAACCCCAATCTCCTTCAGCCTCTAATTCCACCCAAAATCACAACAATACCCAAAATGATAGAAGGATAAAATATAATTTAGAATTTATATTATTAGTTATTAGTATTGTTATTGGGCTATTGTTGTAATTGGGCTCTTAACTTATTATCCATTAGGAATATTATATATGTATTGTCTTTGACACACTTTAGAGTATGAAATGAAAAATCAAGTATTATCTTTATTATCCTTTAGTTTTATCTCTCTTAGTTTTATTTATCTTCTTCAAAGTGTAGAGTTTTCTGTTTTCATTAGTCTTTGTTAGGTTTCTAACCTAGCTTCCTATCAATTGGTGCTTTCATTCTTGAACTTCAATCCTTCCATGGCATATCCATATTATCATTCTTTCACCTCATACACTCCATACATTCCATATCAATAACACATAATTTCTACTGTACCTCAAGAATCATCTTCCACCTTCTATGAACATTCAAGTTACCATAGCTACCAATCTGAATCTCAAGATTTCTATTCACAACTAAAAACTCTAAAACAGTATTTGATTGAAACTCAGAAAATCGAAAATGAATATAGAGAAGAGTTGAAAGAATTGGTTCAAAATTTGAGTTATTCTCTCAAAACTTCGTCACAAGAGTTTTCTAATGCCCAAAGAAAATGCACAGAAAAGTTTCAACAATTTATTGTTGAAAAAAAACTAGAGCAACAGGAAGAAGAAGAAGAAGAAAAACTTCCTGATTCACTAAAACAGTCTCCGAAGTTAACTCCGACAGAGTCTCCGCCGTCATTTCCGGTGATACATCTGACAGCACATTCGAAGACATCTCAAAGGATATTTCTGGCGAAGTTTCCGACTCCAGCAACATCTTCGATGAAATTCCCGACATCTTCTTCGACAACAGCTCGGGAATCTTTTTCGGCTACTCCAACATCACTTCCAACGAATTTCCCGGTGATATTTCCGACAACTTCTCCAGTACCACTTTCAAAGTCTTCTCCGTTGAAAATTCTGGCCTCACTTCCGGCGACTATTTCAGCATCAATACAAGAACCATCAGATCTACAACCAGAACCACCAAACCTACCATCAAAACCTCCAGATACAGTGAAATCCCACGATGCAAGGAGAATCACTGATGCATTCCGTAAGTCTATCATTTGTTTTTCAAAACCAATTCAATTAGAGAGTCATCGTATCGGTCCATTAATTTCAATAGTTTCACCAAACTTTACCTACAGTGCCAATAAAAATCTTCCACCACCACCAAAGCCACCGGGCCGACGTTGTTATGTATTGGCCTGGAAGTTGTTCTCCAACGAGATGAAGCCTCTGACAATCACTTCAGTGTTACAAATTTTATGTTCACAACAAGTTTTCTTGCCCCAAAAACCTGCACATAAACTGTTTGTCAAATTGTCAGCCATAGCTAGGAAAACTCCCATCAATTTGGCGCAAGATGAAAGTTTTCCATATGTATATTTTACACCTAGCTATGGATTTGCACAATCTCCATACAGTCCTTATATTCCAGGTGCTATGATGGGAGTTGATGGGTCATTTGGAGGAGCACAACAGTATTACTCCATCCCTAATGACCAAAACCCTATTTCTGCGCCAACTTATTTTCCTGAGGTTCAATCAGAACATTTTCATGACAGTTCTGTTGATCCATTATTCGACAATAGTGCTTCTGTCAATAGACCTGATGGAAGAGGTACAAACCATAAGTTCAATTCAGCCTCTGCTGCTTTTACTATGAACTCTTCAAAACCATTATCAAGTCAGACAAGTTCCTTAGTCTGGGAACCTGAGGGGCCAAGAGCTGATGCTTTGGCAAAGAAGGAATTGACAAATGGAAGCGGCCCTAACAGTGGTTTTCCTAATTTTGCTTCATCACATTATCATCAGGCTAGAAGTGCAGATGTCTCATTCCAGCCTAAAGATACTTTTTCCAATGGAAATGTTTTGTCCCATCGTAATCAATTGAATGTAGCTGCCCCAATGAGTAATGGGTTTTCTAACTATGGATTGAATGCTTCTGGACAGTCATCAATTGCTAAATTTCGGCCAAAGGTTCATGCTGCTAAAGTTTCGGGTGATTTAAATAGGGGCAGTGATGTATTCTTGGGTGAGCTAAATCGGGGCCCTAGAACTAGTAGGCCGAAACATCATATGGCAGTCAAAGCCTATACAACCAAGGCAGGAGATGCCAACACTCAAGAGAACACTATTTATACTGATCAATATAACAGGGAGGACTTCCCTATTGACAATGAAATTGCGAAGTTTTTTGTTATAAAATCATACAGTGAGGATGACGTTCACAAAAGCATTAAATATAATGTGTGGTCATCAACTTCCTATGGAAACAAGAAACTGCAAAGTGCCTTTGAAGGCTCTAGGAGAAAAGCTATTGGAAAATCTGGAGGCTGTCCTATCTTTCTTTTCTTTTCAATTAATGCCAGTGGTCAATTTTGTGGAGTTGCTGAGATGGTTGGTCCTGTTGACTTTGATAAGGATGTGGACTTCTGGCAACAAGATAAATGGAGTGGGAGCTTTCCTGTAAAGTGGCAGATCATAAAAGATGTGCCAAATACCAATTTTAGGCACATTATACTAGAGAACAACGAGTTCAAGCCTGTAACTAATAGCAGAGACACACAAGAGATAATGTATAGGAAGGGTTTGGAAATTCTGAAGATATTCAAAAATTATACTTTGAAGACATCTTTGCTTGATGACTTTATGTACTATGAAAACCGACAGAAGGTCATGCAGGAGAAGAAAGCTAAATTTCTAAGCAAGAATTTTGGAAGTCCATCATCAATATCAGTGTTGGAGTCGCCTCGAAAGCTGGCTTATGCTTTTGAAATTCCTCCTGTCAGTGATGAGAAAAATTCAAAGATGGACGATCTTTATAGCTTAAAACATACTTCAATTTCAAGTGTTGGAGCTACTGTTAATAGTTCCGATGCAACCAGCAATGTATCTGCGGATGAAAAGGCCGAAACAGGTGAAGTTGATAGCCAAGATATTTCTTCTGTCCTGAAGATTGGTTCTGTCACTATTACCCCCAAACAGGTACCGATTGATGTTGTCACAGTAGGCTCAAGCAGCTTCACTACTGTTGCGGACAAAAAAAAAAGAGTGTGTTTTGGTATTATTTTAGAACCTTGAGGACAAGGTTCAAGTGAACCCGGCGGCAATGATAGAAGGATAAAATATAATTTAGAATTTATATTATTAGTTATTAGTATTGTTATTGGGCTATTGTTGTAATTGGGATCTTAACTTATTATCCATTAGGAATATTATATCTGTATTGTCTTTGACACACTTTAGAGTATGAAATGAAAAATCAAGTATTATCTTTATTATCCTTTAGTTTTATCTCTCTTAGTTTTATTTATCTTCTTCAAAGTGTAGAGTTTTCTGTTTTCATTAGTCTTTGTTAGGTTTCTAACCTAGCTTCCTATCACAAAATCTAAATATTATTCCCAACCAAGTTACAAACCCACAAAATCGAATCAAAACCCAGAACATATCAGAATCGAACAGAAACCAGAAGAGAGATGGAAAGAATGAAACGGAAATAGGAGAAGAATAATGAAAGAGATTCGAAACGTGAACAAACCCGAAACCCAAAATCAGACGAAGAATCAAAGCCGAAAACGAGGGTGAATTGAAGCTGCGCAGAGGAGAAGGTCGAGCTATGGTTTGTTTTGTTCAGATCGATGCGATTTTCGTTTTTTCGTTTCTCCTTTTGATTTAGTCCCTATTTATGCTTAAGAGTGAGGTTGTTTTCATTGTAAATGGTTGTTTCAAAGTATAGCATTGCTTTTGGTTAGGTTTTTTTTTTGGGTCGGGTTCTTTTTTTTGCTGAAAGGGATGATGGGTTTTAATCTAACCCATATGATTCTCATGATTTGTTTGGATTCCTCTTTATTTTTCTCCACCGTGTTTTATTATGAAAGAGGATAATGGGCTTAGTTCTAGCCCATTTGATTTCTAAAACATTTCTTTTCCAAATTTGCCAAACCCCCTTTTCTTTTATTTTAAGTTTTATGTAATTCTATGTATAAATTTGGTAATCTTTTATTGAGGATCTTGTTAATAGTCTTGATATTTCCTTTTAACATTTTTGTTAATCATTTGATTGATAATCTCTAATAGTTTTTGTTAAATTCTTTGTTAGATTTTTTTATATTTTTGATTATCTTTTCATTTTCCTTTCTATTTATTTTTCTGTCTCATTATTTTTTGGTCGATGACGAGACCTCAAAGAGTCGTTGTTGGTCAAACTACTAATAAAAAGTGACTAATCCGAGACCACCTTCTTTTTCTCTTTTCATTTTCTTCTTTATATCGATTGTATTTTATTTTTTGAATCGATGAAGTCTTTAGATTCACGAACGTTAGTTTTCAAGGTTGTTAACCTTCATTATTTCAAATCTGTAGAAAATGATCATTTGGATCATTTTTCTATACTTTGGGATCATGAGAGGTTACCCTCAATTAGTTAACATAAGGTTTGTGATTAAGATGAGATCCCACCTTTTTTTGTCCGTGCGACATGATTAAATCGGAGAATGATCCTCAATATCACTTCTCTATCTTGTTTTTTTAGCACATATATCGATTTACGTGGCCTCCTATAGTCTGACTTTCATCATAAGTCGAGCTACGATGGTTTAGCGTTACATTTCAACTCATTTCATTCAACCCATCATTAAAACTATTGAAACCCTAAAAATGATTAATTGAAGGACTATTGGTCACTATCTGGGGTATTAGGGTTTGGACCTTGTACATAAACCCTACTTTGGTTATTTTGTTCGAGCTCTTTTTCATTATTTAGTTTAGGAAACCTCACACACACACGACTTCCTCTTGGGCTACCTGACAATGACCCCATTTATTTCTTGCAATCCCATGTACTTTATATGTATCCCTCTCCCATTATAGTGTAATAACTTAGTTTCTTTCGTGCTTGCTCGCTCACTTGTTAAGAAAGATAAAATGAATTAGGCTAGAACACGTTTTCAAAATAAATAACAAATGAGGCTTGATCCAATCTCAAGTCATTTTCAAACTCGTTTGAACTTGGATCACCTTAGGATTTCTCCTTCTCTTTTCACATATCTTCCATCAAACCATACTAACCTTGTATGTATTCCACATTGATCTATTCACCATTTTCTCTTTTCAAAACTTGTCTATATTTCTTTTTGTCTCCTTGAGTCTAAAAACCTTGGTCTCGTCCCAAGTGCATTTTTCAAACTCTTTTTCCTAATAAACTTGGATGGTTGTGGAGTGGTTAGGAAAATGCATTCTCCTATCCCGAGTGCTTGATATTACCTTTAGGGTTCATTATCATAAAATACTTACCATTCAAAATCAAAACATCTTTAATAAAAGAATGAAGTTCTCTTTGTATTGAACTAAAAAGAGAGGATTGAGTGAAAACTTCTTCCTCTCTGAGTATTAGGATGCTCACTTTAGAATGTGTGGTCTCGATACTCGTCTTTCAATATGAAGACGTGACTATTTTCACAATAAATCTTTTGAGATAAAGAATTGGGTACTACCCGCAAGAGGTTACTATTCGAGGATTTATTCCACCCTTAAAAATAACTTTCACAAATCAAACGTGACATCTTGCCTCGATGGCAAAAAATATCTCTTTTCAAAAAGGATCTGTTACGGCCGTTCTACCGTAAACAGATAGCGCCTAACACTCCACAAGCGAGCTACAATACACCTAACTGTTAGAATGCGCACACTAACATCGTCCATAAAAATACCAGTAAACCGTATGCCGAACTACGGCTGCTCTGATTCTTCACTTCTTTTAAGTAAAGATACGTTGGAACAAGGGCCCCAATCCTTGTTGAGCACTCTTCCCGTCTTTTATCCATAGTTCTCCGAACTACGTTGACTATGACTTTCTCATACCTGTTGAGAATACATAGGCATAGGACCACGAGGTCCTACCGAGTCTTTTCCCCCTTTTATCTCCTCTTTTCCCTGTTTCCTACCTTTTTCTCTCCCCCTTAGAACACTCTCGGAAAGCAATATCCTTTATCAAATACCTTCACGCGTAGACAAGCAAATGGTTCCTATTGAGTAGCGACAACTTCACAAAAACTCACAAACAAAAGTCAAACCTTTTTATCCTTTAGGATTTGTGTTTCAAACTCATTTTCATAAAGAATACGTTAGTTTTTCGTTCTACCGCAAACAGGCATCGACCCTAACTGCTGGAATGGGAACTTAACGTCACTCATAAAAAACACTTAAATAATCTATGGTTTCGTTAGCCTAACTATGTTTGCTCAGATTTCTCATTCCAGATGAGGATATTGTAGCACCCCAAAGTTTTCCCATCTCTTTTCTCATATATTGGCTTATGTTTCAAAGCATTTTACATTGGAATTTGTACATAGCATTAGTCTTAGCCAGGGGATCAAGGTATCTTATCCAACACTCAAGAGAAGAGCTTCGTCTTCAAAGCTCAATCAAGGGTTCATGCTCAACTTTGTGGAAATCTCAAGTCAAAAGGTCTTCATCATCATCAAGACATGTCAATCAACCACTTGAATTAAGCTTTCAAGCTTTAATCTCCTCCTCCTATCTTGTGGATAACTGTAGTAGGGTTTTGGTTCAAAGGAGATTTGTGGCTAATTCCTTGGGCAAGACATGATTCTAAAGCTTAAAACACACCTTGAAGGAACTCTACATGGATTATGTGTCATCACAAACCATCATAAGAGCTTTGATCAGTGGAGAAGATGTTAGGGTTTCATCTGTTCAACAAAAAGTCAATTGTGGATATGAAGAGGTTCATGGCTTTACTTTTGACCATTTAAGTCACGAGAGGCCATCTTGAGTCATCACAAGTACTATGTTGAATCTTAATCAAGAATAATCAAAGAGTATTATAGAATCAAGAGGCTGTTAAATTAGGGTTTTAGAGGTTTCTAAATGTAAAATCCCCTCCTTTAACACCTAACTTCCATGACAACTTTCATCATGATACAAGTTCCATCTCATTTTCCCTCAAACACGAGATTTGTTTCTTATTATCCACGATTTACTTTGAGTATAAGAACTCCTCTATTGAATCTACACATCTCAATTTATGATGTCTTAAGGTTGGCTTTACAAGATGGAAAGGATTTAGAGGTACTCAAGGGCAACCCATTTCTAAGACAATTTTCACATGGATCCAAGATTTGTGAAACTTAGGGTTTTTAGTTTCCCTTTAGTGTTTTATTTTGTGTCTTCTCTTCTATCTCAAACAACTCTAAGACATTTAATAAATAATGATGAACATTGTGTGCCACGAGCCTTAAGTATGTGAGAAATGATGAGTGATGGGTTTCTCCTCAGTTGTCTAGAGTGTTTAGTTTATGCCCTTTGGGCGATATACGACACAGTCACTCCTATATCATAGTCTCTAGTGCAACGTGAATCTCAAACAAATTCAATTCACTTATTTAAAACTCTTAAGCCAAATTCGACCCTTTTTATCCTTCGGGGTTTGTTTCAAAATCATTTTTAGAAAAGAGTATGTTACTTTTCCGTTCTACCGCAAATAGGCATTGACCCTAACTGCTGGAATGGGAACTTAACATCACTCATAAAAAACACTTAACCAGCCAGCGGTCTAGTTTACCCGAACTACGTTTACTCTGATTTCTCATACCAGATGAGGATACGTAGGCACAAGACGATGATGTCTTGGCGAGCAACCTTCCCCTCATCACCCATAGTTTTCTGAACTACGTTGACTCTGAATTTCTCATTGCACGAGAGAATACATAGGCATAGGGCAGAGATGTCATATCGAGTCTCCTTTTTCTTTTCCCTCCCCTCTTTAGAAGTATCTTTTAGATAACACACCCTTTGATTAGACAATAAACGTCGATCCCGTTGAGTACAACAGGCGTGAGGGGTGTTAATACCTTCCCCTTACGTAACCGACTCCCGAACCCACGATTTAGTTGCGATGACCTTGTCTTTTCCCGTTTCTTTAGGTTTTCTTTGATCGTTTCCTTTCCCTCTCTTTGGGATAAATAATGTTCGATGGAGACTCTTCTGTTTGTTTCTGCCGGTCTTTTCACAGTTGTGGCAGATACGTAGGCACAAGACGACGATGTATTGGTGAGCAACCTTCCCCTCATCAATCGTATTTTTTCGAACTACGTTGACTCTGACTTTCTCATTGCACGAGGGAATACGTAGGCATAGGGCGACTATTTTTTATCGAGTCTCTTTCTTTTCTTTGTTTGCGTTTCTATATATCAGTAGCTTTTAGATAACTCACCCTTTAATTAGACAAAAAGCGTGGATCCCGTTTAGTGCAAAGAACCTGAGGGGTGCTCATACCTTCCCCTTGTGTAACCGACTCCAGAATCCAAGATTTGGTTGCGATGACCTTGTCTTTTCCTGTTCTTCAGGTTTTCTTTGATCCTTTCCTTTCCCTCTCTTTGGGATAAATAACGTTCAATGATGACTCTTTTGTTTTCTTTCGCTGGTTTTTTTGCATTTGCGATAGCTGATGACTCTGTTGGGGACTCTGGTTTCCTAGGTGAGTCAATCCTAGCACATGTCTGTTTCTATTCCTTGGGTGTTTACTTTTGTGCAGTTATTTGCTTTTATGTACTTTATTTGTTGTATATTGTTGCATTTGCATTTTACTGTTGCATATTATGTTGTTGTTGCTGTATTGTTGGGTGAGTTGTTCTATGAGAGATAAGCCCAATACCAAGGCTTGAGTATACACATAGGATTAGTGTGGAGAATAGTGGAAGCTTGTGTGGCGTTTGGCCATGCAATAGCTCGCACAAAATTCACGTCCAGATGAGGTTTTTCTTTGGAGATACTCTATCATGCGCGTCTGGTGCAGTTCAGGGAGTATTGACTTAGAAAAACTAATGACTCTGGAGACCGTTCATTGGAAGTTAGTTGAGACTTCCTTGATTGGCCATGATGCCAAACCAGAAATGGTGAACGTATCATCGTTTCTCAACCTGAGAGTCTGTGATATTGATAACCTTCATAGGATGTCGTACCATCCAAGACTAGAACCCACATGTGAGAAGGGATGGGTTTTGTAGGAAACTTTGACCTTCAACCAATCCGGTTTTTTGGTTTTCTTGTCAGAGCGGACCTTTGATCTTGGATATTATGGTTTTCTGTCACCTCAGTTTCCTAGTTTTCTGGGTTTTTCTTATCAGAGCGGAGTTCTGGTTATGTTCAGTCAACAACACAAAAATCTTGAGCATTGGATACCTTGATTTCGTGTTTGCATCTGCATAATCATTCTGTATTTTAACATTGCATGTTTATGTGTTTTACAGTTTCTTGTCTCTCCTTTGTTTCTGGTCCTGGTTTTCCACAGAGATGGAAGTACACAGAAAGAGGATCATTGTATACAAGTTTCCGACACCTGAGTTGGGACCTTTATTTGGTCTGATTTCTATGGCTGATCCCGGTGTCCTTGAAACCTTCAGAAGGGATTACAGGAGAATTTTAAATCTTGTCCATAGGATCACCAACTATAATCAAGGAGCCATTCACAGTCTATTACAATTTTATGATCCTCCATTACGATGTTTCGCCTTCCCAGATTATGTGTTGGTTCCGACTTTTGAGGAGTATGCTTTTATCTTGGGAGTTTCGGTCCAAGATGAAGTTCCATTCTTTCATTCAGAGGAAGAACCAGATCTTGATATGTTGGCAGCCGCTCTTTATTTGAGCGCATTTGAGTTGGTTGATCATGTTAGCAAAAATGAAGTTTCTGGCTTTACTTTATCTTTTGTGGTAGATAACGCCCAAAAGTATGCTGAAGAGGGTTGTTGGGTGGTCTTTAGTGCTATCTTGGCTTTGTGTATCTATGGCATTGTGCTATTTCCCAACATACTGGATTTCATTGATATGTATGCCTTTCGTATCTTCGTTTCCAAGAATCCTGTACCCACTCTCCTAAGAGATTTGTACCATTCAATACATTATAAGAACAAGAAGAGGAGAGGAAAGAGTGTTTCTTGTTGTACACCACTTTTCCACAAGTGGTTTATAGATCATCTCCCTTGTACCGAAGCTTTCGTTGACTCGAGGAATTCGTCTGAATGGTCTAAGAGACTCATGGGTTTGACGACCAAAAATATTATCTAGTTTAACTGAGATCTGCTTGGTAAAGAGATCATCTTTAGCTGTGGTAGCTTCCCCAATGTGCCTTTGATGGGGAAGGAAAGGTAACTATAACCCTTCTGTAGCTGTTAGACAATTTGGATATGCTTTAAGGGGACCCCCAAAGGGTGAAGAAGTGCATAAATATTTGTACTATACTGGCGTAGCTGACTCTAATATTCTAGCGAGAGTCGTTGATGCGTGGGGTAAAATCCACAAGAGGGGGAATCTTTCTTTAGGTAAGAGTGATTGTAAAGCCTTTCTCTATTGAGGAACCCTTGTATCCTTTGTTCATTGAGCAGCCTACAACGATTGATATCCCGTGACACAATAAAATTTGGGAAGAGAAGGAAGAGTTGTGCAAAAAGAATGAAGCGTTGAAAAATAAAATCAGTTAGTTGAAGCACGATAGAGGTGAAGCTGGTTACTTAGCTAAGATGAAGTCTGAATCTTTAACCAAGTTGGAGAAAGAGCTATCTGTTTGGACCAGAGCGCGAGAGAGGATTGGTTAGGATCTGAAGAGTACTGGTAGCTTTTTGAAACATAGGAAGGAGGACTTAGACAGAGCGTATCTGGAGATATCCAAATTCAATGAGCAATGGAATACTACGACAACTGCCAACAAGAACCGAGTAGACCAGCTTCACAGTCAGATTGATAAGCTGAAGGCGCAACTCAAGGTTAAAGAAAGAGAAATGATGGTAGAATCATCCCGTAGATACACAATTGAGCAGAAACTCTATGAGACTCTATCAGCTGTCGAAAAGCTCAAGATCCTGGTAGATTTGAAGAAACCTAGGCTTGAAGATGTCTTTGGGGATGATGCTTGGGAATATTATTGTCATTGTCTCAGAGATGTTATACACAGAAGGGACACCCTCATTAGGGAATTGGTTGCCAGACCAGATTATCCGGACACGAAGAAGATGCTCAAGGAAGCTCAGACCTTGAGAAAGGAGCATGGTTGTTGGGGAGGATCATTTTTTGATATGTCATAGTAGTTTCTCTTATGTTGTATCTTGATCATCACCAGATCTGTTGGATGGGATCATTACCTTTTTGTATTCAGATCTTTCTCATTTGCTGATATGTATTGACTCAGCTTTATTTCATCTATGAGAAGATTGTTATGGTATTCTTATCCATTTCTACTATTCATGTTTATTGAAACCGGAATCAAGGGGAGATCTCCTTGTAAATACATAGACATGTTTGCATCTTGCATCTTGCATTTTCATTTGCATCACAGGTGTCTGCAGTGGCCTTTTTGTTCTTATCTCTGATTGGTTTTCTCTTCAGTAACAAGATTGAGGAATTTAGTTTCCATATATACTTAATTCGAGGGAATTAACAAAGGATTATGGACCAGGTTTAGGCTGAATTGCAGGAGGTCAGAGCTCGCATGACCCAGTTTATGGACCTAATGTAAAATGTTGCCAACGGACAGGAATAATTAAGGACTCTGGTCCAACCTCTGATAGCACGGGTTAATGAAGAGGGTGTTTTGCATAGAGGATATGGTGTTATTCCTCCACCTGTTGGTGGTACTGTTCCATAAGGCGCTAGTATTCCTACATTGTCATACCTCCGGACGGAGGTGCTGTTAACGAAGCTGGTAATGTTGCTGGTGGAAGTGCATGTGTTATACACGGGGATGCTGGTTCTCACTGGAAAGATCACTCGAATGATGCCTTTTCTATGAGAGATGTGGAGGGTAGTTTTCCTTTTGAGGCTGATAAATGGTTTAAGCTGATTGAAGAAAAGATGAAGTTTTATGAGAACCAAAATTCTTTGGGTCTCGATATGTTAGATCTTGGTCTAGTTCTAGGGGTCAGAATTCCCCCGAAGTTCAAGGTGCCAGATTTTGACAAGTACAAAGGGACAACCTGTCCTAGAGTACATATTCAGGCATACTTCAGAAAGACATCTGCATACTTTGACGATGAGAAGTTGTTAATGCATTTTTCCAAGATAGTTTGTCAGGGCCGTCATTGGAATGGTATATGGGGCTTGAGAGAATCCATATCTGAAGCTATAGAAAATTGGAAGAGGCCTTTGTCCATCATTATCAGTACAATAGTGATATGGCACCAAACAGGGTGAAATTACAAAGTTTGTCATAGAAAAATAATGAGAGCTTTAAAGAATACGCCCATATGTGGCGGGAATTAGCAGCAAGGGTGCAGCTTCCCATGGTGGAGAGAGAATTGATTGACATGTTTATGACTATGTTGTCTGGCGTGTATTATGAGAAGCTGATAGGTTATATATCGGTGGGTTTTTCTGACTTGGTGATGGCAGGTGAGAGAGTGGAAAGTGGAATTAAGTTTGGAAAAATTCCAAATGGTAGGTGATCCTCTTCGGGAGGAATGAAGAAACCATATACAACAAACCCTAAGAAGAGGGGGGGATGCTAATGCTATTTCTCACAAGGGTAAGGGCAGAGCGCGATCCTAGTATAATCACCAAGTTGTTACTGTAGTTATCCCGGTTTCACCTTAGCTACAAGTTAATGCTCCACGATCTTACGTTGGCAGACAGAGAATGACCAACAGACAGTTTGAGACTCCACCGGTGTCGTACTCACAATTGTTACAACATATTCTTTAATTAAAGCTTATTCAGAAGAGAACTTTGGCGCCTCTCACTGGTGCACCTCCTACTGGTTATGACGCTAATGCAAGATGCAAGTTCCATTCAGGCGCCTCAGGCCATCACATTGATAATTGTAAAGCCTTCAAGCACAAAGTACAGGACTTGCTTGATTCAAAGGATATTAACTTTACCAAAGAGGGGCGTAATGTGAACCAAAACCCAATGCTAAATCATGGTGTGGAAAGGGAGAATGTTGTTATTGAGTGAGAAATATTGAATCTAATAATAGATGTTGAGGATTTGAAGACACCTTAAAGTTTCGTGAAGGACATGATGTTGAAAGGAAGAGTATTTCTGGGTTGTTCTACTGATTGTTCAGAATGTGAAGTGCAACCCGAGGGCTGTGATATATTGAAGAAGAGTATCTAGAGGATGATCGATGATGGTTGTTTACAATTTGGCAGAGTTGTAGGGGAAGATGTTGATGATGCAGCTAGTAATGATGGAAAAGATATCGCCACGATTTCAATTTCTTACCGAACCATAAATATTTCAGTGCCCGCTAGGCCAGTGCCGGTGATCATTACTGTTCCAGGAACTGTGCCATATAAGAGCACCAAAGCCATCCCATGGAACTATGGGGCAAAAGTGTTTTGTAACAGGCAGAAGCAAGAGTTGGCTAGTTCGTCATATGGAGGTTCTACAGTTGAGAACATAGTTGGTGCAGGTGGGATCACTCAAAGTGGAAGGGTCTTTTTCACACCAGAGGCTAATATTGACAAGATTGATAAGGGATAAGGAAAGGCAATGGTTGAGAATGATGTACATCAACATGCTGGTGCTGACAACTCATTTTCTAAGGATGCCGATGAGTTTATGAGGCTAATTCGTAAGAGTGACTACAAGATTGTGGATCACTTGAATCAGTCTCTTTCGAAGATTTCTATTATGTCTTTGTTGTTGTGTTCGGAGGCATACTGAAATTCCTTGTTGAACATCTTGAGTTCAGCTTATGTATCGCAGGAAATTTCTATTAACCAATTGGAAGGGGTAGTGGCGCACGTCAACATTGGCAACGTTTTAGGTTCCACCGACCTAGATTTAATTCCTGCTAGGAGAAATCACAACCATGCTTTGCATATTTCTATAGAGTGCAGAGGATCATTATTGTCTCATGTCCTGGTTGATACAGAATCGTCACTCAACGTGTTGCCAAAAAAAGCGTTAATGAAATTGGATACCCAGGGGTTGATTTGTACACCTAGTGATCTGGTGGTGAGAGCGTTTGATGGCTCGAAAAGGTTTGTGTTTAGAGATATTATGATGCCTATTCAGGTTAGACCTGAAGTTTTTGACGCAACGTTCTACATAATGGATATCCAGTCAATGCATAACTACCTGCTTGGCCGACCATGGATACATGTTGTGGGAGCAGTTACATCAACTTTGCATCAAAAGCTGAAATACATGATGGAGGGAAATGTTGTTACAGTGTGCGATGAAGAAGATATCATGGTTAGCCATTTGTCATCATTCAAGTACGTTGAGGTTGATGGGGAGATCCATGAAATGCTCTGTCAATCCTTCGAAGCAGTGCAAATTCAAGAGAAGCCTCCTGTAGAAGTCAAAGGCCCAGAGGTTTCAATGTTGTCTTTCAAAGAAGCCCGTGCTATTATTGAGTCTGGATCTTCTCAGAGGTGGGGTCAAGTTCTTAATGTTCCCGTAAAACAAGAAAAATTCGGCTTAGGGTACAAACCCTCCAATTCTTCTCAAGACCCTCCGAGATATAGGAGAACTGTTCAATTCACTAGTGGTGGACTTGTATTTGATAAGATTCATGCCATAGGGGATGATAAAGGTTATAGCGACTGTGATATGGATGCTTGGGTTCATCCATGTGCTCCTGGCCAGAAGCTGTGCAACTAGACTACTAAGGAAATCATTCATGTTACTACTGCAGAGTAATTTTCACTGTTTTGATTATGTCCAATCCTACATTCTGCCCAAGACGTAGTGACCCATCTATGGGGCCTTTTGTTATTTGCACATTATCATAAATAAAGGACGTTTTTCGCATACAAATATTGTTATCCCTGTTTTTCCTTTTTTGTTTTATGCATTTATAAACAAAAAAATGGCAATGTGTTTTGTTTGTTGCATTTCATAATAAACATAAACATCAATCATGCAGGTCTTTTCTACCAGATACCATCGATTCTGATTCAGCTATGGCTTCGTATGACTTTGTTAATCCCATTTATCAAGCTAAAGAAGACACTAATGAAGACTGTGAACTATCCGAAGAGTTAGCCAGACTTCTGAAGCAAGAGGAAAGGGTCATTGTGCCTCCCCAGGAGGATATTGAGGTCATCAATCTAGGTACCGAAGACGACAAGAAAGAAGTTAGAATTGCGGCTGCATTGAAAGACAATGTCAAGAGAAGATTGGTTGAAATGCTTTGTGAGTATAAGTATATCTTCGCTTGGTCTTACCAAGACATACCCGGGATAGATACAGATATAATGGTACACCGAATGCCTCTCTGAGAAGAATGTTCGCCAGTCAAGCATAAATTAAGAAGGATGGGGCCCGATATGGCAGTTAAGATCAAAGGCGAAGTTCAGAAGCAGTTGAACGCTGGTTTTCTTGCTGTCACCAATTATCCTCCGTGGGTCGCTAACATTGTTCTTATGCCTAAGAAAGATGGAAAGTTCAGGATGTGTGTAGATTAGATAGATCTGAATAGAGCAAGCCCTAAAGATAATTTTTTGCTTCCCTATATTGACGTGTTGGTTGATGACACCACTCAATATTCTGTGTTTTCTTTCATGGATGGCTTCTATGGGTATAACCAAATCAAGATGGCCTTAGAGGACATGGAGAAGACTACTTTAATTACACTGTGGGGGACTTTGTGCTACAAGGTGACGCCCTTTGGATTTAAAAATGCTGAGGTAACCTATTAGCAGGTGATGGTGACTCTCTTTCATGATATGATTCATCAAGAGATCGAGGTCTATGTTGATGATATGATTGCAAAGTCACAAACAGAGGAAGAACATCTGGTCAATCTTCTGAAGTTGTTTGAAAGGTTGAGGAAATTCAATTTGAGGGTGAATCCTAATAAGCGCACCTTCGGGGTGAGATCTAGAAAGCTATTGGGGTTCATTGTCAATGAAAGGGATATTGAGGTAGATCCTGCCAAAATAAAAGCTATACAAAAAATTCCTGAGCCGAGGACGGAGAAAGAGGTTCATGGTTTCCTAAGGAGATTGAACTACATTGCAAGATTCATATCTCATCTTACAGCCACTTGCAAACCAATATTCAAATTATTAAGAAAATATCAAGCAGTCAGATGGAACGAAAATTTCCAAAAGTCATTTAAAAAAATAAAAGAGTATTTGCAGGAACCTCTAATACTCATGCCTCCAGTAGCAGGAAGACCTCTGATCATGTATCTAATGGTTCTTGAGAATTCAATGGGATATGTGCTCAGTCAACAGAATGAGACAGGTGGAAAAGAGCATGCTATATACTACCTGAGTAAGAAATTCACTAATTGTGAGTCGAGATACTCAATGCTGGAAAAAACATGTTGTGCACTCGCTTGAGTGGCTAAGCGTTTGAGATAGTACATATTAAATCACATAGCCCTGTTGATTTCAAAGATGGTTCTGATCAAGTACGTGTTTGAAAAGCAAGCATTCTCCAGAAGGATTTTCTGTTGGCAAATGGTTTTAACAGAGTATGATATTCAGTATGTTTCCCAAAATGCCATTAAGGGAAGTGTTCTGTCGAAATATCTTGCTGAACAGCCAATTGAAGTTTATCAGCCGATGAAGTTTGAATTTCCAGATGAAGATATTATGTTTCTGAAGATTAAAGACTGTGATGAGCCTTTACATAAAGAGGGTCCTAAGATATGGTCTCAGTGGAAACTGGTTTTCAACGGTGTTGTTAACTCATATGGCAACAAAATTGGGGCAATCATTACAACTCCTCACGGTTCTCATATACCATTCACTGCTCGATTGACCTTCTCTTGTACCAATAATGAAGCAAAATATGAAGCGTGTATTATGGGTTTGGAAGAGGCCATTGATCTGAGGATTATGAATCTTGATGTATATGGCGATTCAACGCTAGTCGTTAATCAGATCAAAGGAGAATGGGAAACTCGTTAGATCAACTTGGTGCCATATAAGAATTATGAAAGGAGATTGCTACCTTTCTTTGACAGAGTCGAGTTTCATAATGTGACTAGGGCTGAGAGTTAGATGGCAGACGCCTTGGCAACGTTATTGTCAATGTACAAAGTGAATTTCTGGAATGAGGCTCCAACTATCACCATCATGCGTCTTGACAGACCTGCCTTCGTGTTTGCGATTGGAAAGGCATCATATGTAAAGCCTTGGTATTTTGACATCAATAATTTTCTCAAGAATCAGGAGTGCCCATCAGGGGCATCTAGCAAGGATAAGAAGACTTTGAGAAGGCTTGCAGGCAACTTCTACCTGAACAAGGATGATATGTTGTACAGGAGAAACTTCGAAATTGTCTTGTTGCGTTGTGTTGATGAACATGAAGCAAGTCTGTTGATGGAAGTATTCCACGAAGGTTCTTTCAATACTCATTCCGGTGGACATGCAATAACCAGAAAATTGTTGAGAGTTGGGTATTATTGGATGACTATGGAATCTGATTGTTTCAAATATGCCAGAAAGTGCCATAAATGCCAAATTTATGCTGATAAGGTGCATGTGCCACCGACCCCTCTGAACGTGTTGACATCTCCTTGGCCCTTTTCAATGTGGATGTTTGTACGCAATTTTCGTGCAAGCAACCTCTGACTTCCTAACGCATGTTTACTTGCGAGACCGGTCAAACGAGTCCCAAAACGCTGGGATTGGGGTGTTTGGGAAGAACGGTGGTATGGAGTCTATTTGAATCTATTTGCAATAGACTGGGAATTCGTTGTAAGTGAGACTAAAAACTTAGAAAAGTATGCAAAGGAATGAGAAATAACTTATCGAAAAAGATTGAAAATAAAACAACAAGGCAAAGACGCATTTGGAATTAATAACATAAACTTCTTATAAGAAGGGAAAAGGTGATGCAATCGTACATCTTTTAGGAATGAAAAAAACTCTTTTCTTGTAATGCTTTGGTACTCATAGTGTTTTCCATAAAATCTTACAAAAAGCGCCCTTATTATGAAAAACATGCATTGCTTTAAATAGAGAAAATAAATAATTGTCACGTTGAATTTGATGATGTCACATGTTCGTCCACTACTTCTATAACTTCCCATGTCTTTGGATTTCAAATCCATTTCCCTCTCAAACATGCGTTCTTTTGCATGGCCTTTAGTTGTCCCAGTCGGCTGGCGCTAATAGGGGTCGACCCTAAAATCTTCTGCCTATCGATGTCGACCTTCTTCCTCAATGGGCTATTGAGCTTATCGACCAATTGCTGCGTTGCCACTTCTCTGGTCAAAAATTCCGGTCAACAAGATGCCCTTTAAAAACCCATTTTCGATGGGATACCATGTCGACCAAGAAACTGAGCATTTTGACTCTTATGGAATTTCGACCATGTTTGGGTGTGATGCAACAAAATCATCATTGCTTTCTGTCAATTTTACCACGCGTCATTTCTAGTCTAAAATAATAATGGCGCCTTTCTGCGCCACATTTTTCGAGACACGGATAATCATGGTGGTCACATCCTAACATCATGGGTCTTTGAACCACCCCCACTAACTTTCAAAATTACAACCGTTTTGCCTTTTCACTTGCATGCAACATTGCCTATAAGTACTGCACTCTCGCCCTTTGTTTCTCTTTCCCCACTCTAATCCCACTTCTATTTTCTAAAAGAAGTCCCTCATCCTCAACCTTCTAAAGTTCTCTATTATGCTTCAATGGCTTTTTCTAATGTCTCCAAAATCCATACTACTGGAAATAAACCCATAACCTTTGTCCTTTCTGAGGCTGATTCCCTCAAACCTCTCCACAATCCTACGTCGGTTGACGAAAAGGTGGTGGCAACATGAAGGCGTCAGATGGTCATCTCCTTCACCGTCGCCGGAAAACTACATGCCTTCCATGGGCCATATTCTGGTAGTAAACCTAGCCACGAGGAGGTACAAGCATTTTTCCTTGTTTTCTGTGTACCATTCCCTTAGCCTTTCAGAAAGGAGGAACCCTTGATTTGAAGTTCATGGCCCCAAAAGCTCATATCGTTCGGTCGATTCCCACCCCAGGTAATAAGGATTATATCTCATGGATGAACAAAGTCCAAAACAAACGTCAAGAACAGTGGAAGAAAGCTGGCATCTTCGACGCCATCCAGTTGTCTCAAAATGCCCACAGGGTCAACCCATGTTTTCTGCTAGCTACAACACTTTTCTGGGAAGGTTCGACTAACACCTTCCAATTTCCTTGTGGCATGCTGACGCCAACTCTTTTCGACATGAAGGCCATTACAGGTCTCTCTCCTCTGGGTGAGACGTTTGACCAAACTTTGGAGAGGGATACTACTTTCGACTTCGACAGGGCTGGCTTCCAGACCTACATAAAGGATAACCACAATAAAGGTTCTTTTAAGGTATCAGACAAAGAGCACATTGCCTTCCTGATTCTTTGGCTGTCGTACTACCTCTTCTGCCCAGGCTCACTATAAATAGCCAAAAGCTATATTAACTTGGCTATTCAGATATACGAGGGTCGACAAGTCTCTCTAGGTAAATTGTTGTTGTCCTCTCTCTACCACTCTCTTGGCTTGTCGGCATCAAGGATAAAACTTCTTCATGATACTGTCAAATATCTGAACGTCTCGGGACCTATGTGGTTATTACAGCACTGGCTTAATGCCACTTTTGAGCATCAGATGGGATATCCTGTGTCTGCCACCATGCAACGTCTCAACATGGATCGTCCAGTCGAAGGCGTTCGACTTGCCTTGATGACAACACATGAAATCCCCAATAAAAATCTCTTTATAAAATACCTCACTATATTTGTTGAAGCAAACGTCTTTGTTCCTGGTATGACCCCTTTCATGCACCGACAATTTGGTCCGTCGTGGTTTAGAAACCCTTTCTCTGGTGTTTCTCCCCAGACTGCAGCCACGTTGAATTTAGTATGGCGGGCATTTTTTATTATGGTATCCTCAGTGGAAATCATTGACATAGATGTTCATCTTTTTTAGTTCTCCCCAGTAGAGTCGTTTGTTTAAATCTCTCTTTCCCTGTTGGAGTATCCTTGCCAAGTTGTGAGTCGATTTATTCTACTTCCTGTTTATCCTGGATGTTATCCTAACTTTTGGTTTGTAGTCCTGTTTATCATAGATGTTATTCCAACTTTTGGTTGGTAGTCCTTTGTTTGGTATATTTTATGGATGTTATCCCAAATTTTTGTTGGTAGTCCTTTGTTATTCCAACTTTTGGTTGTTATTGTTTCCCTGCAGAGTCGTCATCCCAACTTTTGGTTGGTAGTCTTCATTATGGTGAGTTCGCCTTTGTTCGGCATTCCAGCGATCCTAACTTTTGGTTAGTAGCCTTTTATTCTAACTTTTGGTTGGTATCTTTTAGGCCATATCCCAACTTTTGGTTGGTATCCCATTGAGTTATTCTAACTTTTGCTTAGTACCCCTCCTGTTGATGATCCCAACTTTTGGTTGGTAGTCTTCGTTTTTGTGTTAATGATCCCAACTTTTGGTTAGTAGTCTTCGCTTTTGTTGATGATCCCAACTTTTGGTTGATAGTCTTTGTTTTCGTGTTGATGATCCCAACTTTTGGTTGGTCGTCTTCGTTTTTGTGTTGATGATCCTAACTTTTGGTTGGTAGTCTTCGTTTCTATGTTGATGATCCCAACTTTTGGTTGATAGTCTTCCTTTGTGGGTTCAACTGTTGGGGTTGGTATCTTTCCCCGTAGATTTTGCCTTTGGTCAGCGTTCTGGTGATTCTAACTTTTGGTTAGTAACTTTGTTTTATAACTTTTGGCTGAATATTATCCCGTGCAAAGTCGTTATCTCAACTTTTGGTTGGTAGTCTTCGTTGGTGGATTCAGCTTTGTTTGATGCTCAAGTGATTCTAACTTTTGGTTAGTAGCTTGTGTTTATACCTTCGTTGTATTCAAACTTTTTGTTGGTATTCTTTGGGTCATTCCAACTTATGATTGGTAGCGTTTGCCTTTTATTCCAACTTTTGGTTGGTAATCTTGGTTTCATTCAACTCTTGGTTGGTATTATCTATTCCAACTTTTGGTTGGTATTCTTCCCCATCAGATCTCCTTCGGTCAGCGTTCTGGAAATTCCAACTTTTGGTTGGTAGCCTTTGTTTATTCTAACTTTTGGTTGGTACCTTGGTTGTTATCCCAACTTTTGGTTGGTATGTTTGGTTGTTATTTTATCCCCATGAGGGTTGCCTTTGGTCGGTGCTCCGATAATTCCAACTTTTGGTTGGTAGTTGTTATTTATCCCAACTTTTGGTTGTTACCTTTGGTTGATGTTTATTCCCTACAGAGTTGTCTTTTTAGGCTTCTCTTCTTACCTAGCTGAGTCGTTTTTATCTTCAGGTCGTAAGTCTGTTGATTTTACTTCCTATGTGTCTTTGGCTAGTAGCTTGATTTGATTTTGTCCCCAAAGGGTCACCTTTAGTCAGCGTCCCAACTTTAGTCAGCATTCCGTAATCCCAACTTCTAGTTGGTATCTGGTGGTTTCATTCCTACTTTTGGTTGGTGTTATTTGTTCATTTTGGAGTGTATCCTTTGCAAGTCGCATCCCAACTTTTGGTTGGTATCCACTATTTTTTCATCCTCGCAGTTTGCAAAGTTCCAGGTTCTCTTGGTATTCAATCTTCGTGCACCTTGAATGTTTGAAAGCCATTGTTATCATCCTTTTATGTTCAAGTCGATTGAATAGGGGCAATTGTAGCACCCCAAAATTTGCCTCATCTTTTCTTGATCTATTGGCTTGTGTTTCTATACATTTGTGCATTTATACATATCATGGCATTGGTTCTCGGGACATGGGATCAAGGTCTTTCTATGGCTCATGATTCTTTTATTGCAAGAGTTTAAACAACGAGCCTCAGAGGCGTCGACATTTATTTTGCCCGACAATCAAATGCCCGATTTTGATTTATTCAGCAAATTATTTTTAACACAGGAGACATGTCAAAGGTTATCTCAGGCATTTTCACAGTTATAATATCAAAAGACAAGTTTCAGAGGCTTAACAGAGCTCAAAACGGGTGAAAATAAGCGAATGTGCAAGTTTCCCTCCAAATGACGCATTTTTCAAAATTTGTGAGTGGTTAACTGATTAACCAATTTGCACTAGCAAATGGTTAATCGATTAACCAAAGGAAAATTTGCACAAATATGTGCATTTTTAATGCTGCCACTTTTGGGGTCTTTTGTGATCACTTGTGAATTGGATTTTACACCAGAAGAAGGATCTAGAATCACTCTAAATTTTGATTAACTTTCAAAATCAATTCAATTTCCCTCCAATTTTCCATTCCTAGACCCATTCCAATTTTAAAAACTTCACTTCAAACCATAATTCTACTCCTAACCAAGAGCTTATTTAAGTGAATTTGCTCCAAACCTCACTATACATTTCACCACAATTCCACATTTTCATATTTCACACTCATTCTTGAGAATTTGCTCTCAACTTTTTTACACTCCAAAACTCCATTAAAGATCTTTTCTTGAGTTCATTGATTCTTCATTGGAATCTTTGAATTCTAGAGCTAAACCTCCATCATTTATCTCCATCATCTTCAATTCATCATTTGATTTTTGTTTGGATTTGGATATGATTTTGGAAGCAAGATTTGAAGTGATTCTTAGATCAATTTTGGCTTAATCTTGCTCATTCTTCACTTCTCTTAGAAGAAAGCTCTTGGATATTGAAAATTTCTTGGGTTTCTAGCTTGGATCTATCAATTTGCAGTAGATCAACACTTACCAAAGTAAATCTCAGCTTTGAAGGTTGGTTAATTCTAGATCCAATTCTGTTTTGAGCTTATTTGAATAATCACAATGTAGATCTTCAAGTTTTGATTGATTTTGGTGATTTTGATCTTTGTGATTTGTGATCTCAATGCTTGATTAAGTTTCGTTGATGTTTGATCACTGATTTTTGGTGTTAAATTCGTGCATAATTGATTACATGGTCACTTGGATGATTGCATATTGAATTAATTGCTGAAAATGCTTTTGAATTGATGTTTTTCTGCTTCTGGTGCAGTGTTAATCGACTAACCAGTTGTAGTACAAAACTGGTTAATCGATTAACCAGTGTAATCTTTGACATTTTCAAGTGGTTAATCGATTAACCAGTTTGCACTGGAAAATAGTTAATCGATTAACACTGGACCAGAATGTGATTTTTAGTTGTTTTCAAGCATGTTTTGATTTCTTTCCACCTCTAACCTTCATGGATTGATATGATTCATTTGTGTGGACTGTTTTTGACTTGTTTAATCATGTTTGATTGTTTAATTTGGATTTTTCGACGCGTGACTTTTGGTTTCCTTTTGAATTATTAACATGTTCATGTTGCTTGATTGATGTGATGATCATATCCTTTGCTTGCTTGTATCATGTTAATGATTAATTGTTGATGATTATCTTGCTGGACTTGTGATGCATGTTTGTGTTTGCTTCCGATTCTGTTTGTCGCATGACCATTTTATTGCTTGAATTGATTTGAAAAACAGGTTGATCTTGTTGATTCTTGATGATGCAATTGGTTGAACATTTGTGTTTGATTGTTGATGCATGTCCATCCTTTCTTGATATTTGTTCATAATTTATGCTTGCTTATGTTGATTGCACTGAAACATGCTTGCTGCCCTGCTTTCTATAGTTGTGTTATTCTGAATTTACATGTTGTCTTTGTTATGCTTGTTTGCTACCTGCTTTTTACACCTACTTTTGTGCTGAATTAGTAGCTGTTAAATACTGTTGAGCTGCCTTGTTGGATTTTGTTGCTATTTTATGCAGGAATCGCTATTGTAGCTGCTGTTTTTGCCTTGTTTTCTTGCTTTTTTCCTTGCTTTTGCATGCTCCCTTAGGATTCCTAGTCCCACTTAAATTCCTATTAAGTTTGGAATATGATAGACATTAGGAGTGCAATCCATGCATGATAACAAGTAGGCTAGTCCCTTTTAACCTCAACCTTAGGTCCATTTTTTGCATGCTAACATTAGGATAGAATTTCCTTTCGCATCCCGACCTTAGGGCCACTTTGCATGACAACGTTAGAACCAAGTTCCCTTTAGACCTTTCGTACGTCTTTCTCTCTTTTCATCTTAAAACAATTCTAACACACTTTATAAAAACGATGAACGTTGTACGCCACGAGCCTTAAGCATATGGGAAATAATAAGAGAGGGGTCTTCTTTCACTTGTCTAGAGTGTTTAGCGTACGTCCTGTCTGGGGGCGATATGCGACGCCTTCGTTCTGATATCATAGTCTTTAGTGTAACGTGAATCAAAAAGCAAACTAATTCACTTCACTAAAATTCACAAACAAAAGTCAAACCATTTTATCCTTCAAGATTTGTGTTTCAAACTCACTTTTAGAAAGAGTACGTTACTTTTTTGTTCTACCGCAAACAGCCATCGACCCTAACTGCTGGAATGGGAACCTAACGTCGCTCATAAAAAACACTTAACCAACCTGTGGTTTCGTTAGCCGGACTATGTTTGCTCTGAAATCTCATACCAGATGATGATACGTAGGCACAAGACGATGATATCTTGGCGAGCAACCTTCCTCCCATCACTCGTAGTTTTCCAAACTACGTGGACTCCGACTTTTCCATTGCACGAGGGAATACGTAGGCATAGGGCAGCGATGTCCTATTGAGTCTCTTTCTTTTCTTTGTTTTTATTTCTGTATAGCAATAGCTTTTAGATAACTCACCCTTTGATTAAACAAAAAATACGAATCCCATTGAGTACAACAGACGCGAAAGGTGCTCATACCTTCCCCTTGCGTAACCGACTCCCAAACCTAAGATTTGGTTGCGATGACCTTGTCCTTTCTCGTTCTTCAGGTTTTCTTTGATCGTTTCCTTTCCCTCACTTTGGGATAAATAACATTCAATGGTGACTCTTTAATTTGTTTCCGCCAGTTTTTTCTTAGTTGCGACAATATAATATAGGCTTAATACTGTTTTTGGTCCCGTATCTTAACCTTGAGTTCATTTTGGTCCCTTAACTTTTAAAAGGTCCATATTGGTCTCTTAACTCTTCAAAATATTCCAAATTAGTCCTTTTTGTCTAATTAGCGACTGACTTTTAAATTTTTCCGTCGCTAATAGGACAAAAAAAGATTAATATGGAACGTTTTGAAGACTTAAGGGACCAATATGGACCGTTTTAAAATTAAGGGACCAAAATGAACCTCAACGTTAAGATACAGGACAAAAAAGATATTTTGCCTTTAATATAATGACACTACTAATCTTAAACATTTTACAAAATAAATGGTGAAAATGTAGTTAGTTATCTGGAAGAAGTTGTGTAATGTAACTATTTATATAATCCACAATTTTAATAGTTAATGACAAAATTGCTAAAGGAAATTAAAATTTGTGTAGTTTTTAAGGAGATTTGAGTAAGTACTTGAAACAATTTCCTCAATTGAGTCATTAAAATTTGTTATTAATAACCCATCAGGGATAGTTATATCAACATATCCATTATTTGTCTCTGACATTTTCTTATCACCTATCTTTAAGATTCATTTTGAGAAAATCAAGATTTTTTCTGAATTGGTGAACTTGAGCCACTTTATATTCACATGTTTTTTGTTATTGTAACAATTTTACAATAATCCTAAATATATGAAGTATTTATTACTCATGTAAAAGAGTCTACAACTCGGCTTCTGTCAGCACGGTTGAAGCAATGGCTGTTGCATGGGGCTTGAAATTGGCACGAGTTATAAAGCTTAATAAGATTATCGTCTTCTCGGATACTCTTTCGATGGTTGGTTGCATTAAAAATATAGATATTTCAGCTGTTCTTGAACCTTTAGTTGTGGACTGTAATATTTTAATGAGATAGTTTGAGGTTGTATCTGTAGTTTTTCGTAGGAGGGAATTAACTATCTTTTTCTATAGTCAAGAGGGAATCAGTTTAAGCTCGGAATTAGCTGACACAACTTGTACTCACTTAACAATTGGTGACACATGTTCTTTGATACTTAATCGGTGAGATGTTTGTTGATTTCTCAAATCTAGTTCTTTTGTGATTTATGATTTCTTAATGTTAGTTGATACATCAAAGTTGTATAATATATATATATATATATATATATATATATATATATATATATATATATATATATATATATATATATATATATATATATATATATATATATATATATATATATATATATATATATATATATATATATATATATAAAAGTGTAAATTTCTAGTGGTTACCACTATTCAATTTCTTCTTTTATGGTAAATTTTTCTTAGTTTGATGTTTTCTTGTTTTGTATTCTACTATTTAAATTTATGTATTTGTAACTTGAAATTTATTATTGCTGAGAAAGATTTTTCAACTTTAGTTTATAATAGGACCACATTCATACCTCATCTTTTCTGTATTTTAACAAATATGTATTCTCCATTTCATCACTCGTTCTAGCTTTAAGATTGTATTTGTTTACAAACTAAATAGTATATGGTTTGAAGAAGTGATCGGTGTGGCTGCAATGCATGTTAAATATAATTCATTGTGTAAACAAATTTGATTTGATATGATTAGATATCATATGCTTAGATTAGATTTGATATCATATGATTAATTTGTTATGATATGATTAGATATCATATGATTAGATTTGATTTCATATGATTAGATTTGATATCATATGATTAGATTTGATTTAGAATATTTTGGGCCTTTTATGTTTTGGGCTAGTGTAAACCTAAAACTATAAATAGGGTGTCTTGCTTTGTATTCTACATCACAACAAAACAGATTTCACAGTTGCAGTTAGCAAGTGAAAGTTCAATAAGAAATCCCACAGTTGTGGGTAACACATTCTCTCCAAATACTTCTTCTCTCACTCTTCTCTTTCTTGTTTGTTATTCTTCTCTTTTGTTGTTCTTGATAATTACTTGTTATTACTATCATTATCATATTGTGGGTTTGTTCATCAATCTTGAGATCAAGATTGAAGGGAATTCTTCATAGGGTGTAAGGTGAATTTCCAACATCTGGTATCTATAGCTCCGGTTGATAGATTCAAGGAAGAAAGATAGTGATGGCGATGAACTATTCGAACGACAACTTTCCGACGACCCTGCCAATTCTCAAGAAAGACAATTATGAGAATTGGTGCAAGCAGGTTAAAGTGATTTTCTGTTATCAAGATCGTTGGGATCTTGTGAAGGACGGAGTGACACCGCTTGTGGAGAATGCAACGGAGGCGGAAAAGGCTGCGCACAAAGAATTGAAGAAGAAGGATTATAAAACACTCTTTATAATTCATCAGTGTGTTGATCCTGATAACTTTGAAAAGGTTAGTGATGTTGATTTAGTAAAAGAAGCATGGGAGATTCTTGAAAAGTCGTTTGGAGGCGCAGAGAAGGTGAAAGAGGTGAGGTTACAAACTCACAAGAGAACCTATGAGTTGCTTCAGATGGAAGACAACGAAAGCATTACAGATTTCTTCACCAGAGTTGCAAGGTTGGTGAATCAAATCAAAGTATGTGGAGAAACGCTGACGACGAAAACAGTTGTCTCAAAGATTTTGAGATCGTTGGCTTCAAAATTCGACCACGTGGTAGTTGCCATAGAAGAGTCGAAAGATCTGTCAGTGTTGACGAAGGAATAGCTTCAAGGGACTCTTGAGTCTCATGAACAGAGGATGGCTGAGAGAGCTGCAGGTAAAGGAAGAGGTGGTGGTCGAAAGACAGATAAAAGCCACATTCAATGTTTCAATTGCCAGAAGTATGGTCATTATGTTAGTGATTGTCCAGAAAAGAAGAGAAATCAAGAGACTGATGCAAAGCTGGCGAAACATGAAGAAGAAGAAACGTTGCTAATGGTCACAACAAACGATGAAGAAAGATTCCAAGATCAGTGGTACTTGGACTCAGGATGCTCATCACACATGACTTGAAGGAAAGATTGGTTTGTCAACATGAAGCCCTCGTCGAAGAACACAGTGAAGTTTGCAAATGACAACACTCTAGCAGCTGAAGGTGTTGGTGATGTTCTGATTATGAGGAAAGATGGCAAAAGGTTAACAATTTCCAATGTGTTGTACATACCAGGCATGAAGAGTAACTTGCTCAGTATAAGGCAGCTTGTCGAAAAGAACTACAAGGTAGTTGTCAAAGACAAGATGATGAGAGTTCTCGACGCAGGTGGTAGATTAATCTTGAAGGCTCCAATGTCTCAGAATAGGACCTTCAAGATTGGACTCAATATGATGGAGCATAAGTCTATAGCAACTGCAGCCAGCAGAGATGAGTGGTTATGGCATTTTCGACTAGGTCATCTCAACTTTAATGACATCAGAGAACTGAAGAAAAGAAATATGGTTTCAGGATTACCAGAAATCGACATTCCAAGTGAAGTCTGTGAGGAGTGTGTTCAGTCGAAACAACACAAGAATAACTTCAGCAAGATGCAGGAAGGAAGTCAAAGGCAATACTTGAAGTCATATACTCTGATGTATGTGGTCCAATCCAGGTGGATTCGATTGGTGGCAATAGATACTTTGTCACGTTTATATATGATTACAGTCGAAAGTTGTGGACTTACCTCATCAAGAAGAAAAGTGATGTGATTGAGGTATTTTCCAGATTCAAGTCCTTGGTCGAAAGACAGAGTGGTCGAAAGCTAAAAATTCTGAGGACTGATGGTGGTGGAGAGTATGTGTCGAAAGAGTTCGATACACTATGTGTAAAAGAAGGGATTGTACACGAGGTGGTGCCACCCTACACTCCACAGCAAAATGGGATTGCAGAACGCAAGAACAGAACCAGCATGAATATGGTGAGAAGTATGTTGAATGGAAAGCATCTACCCAAAGAATTATGGGGAGAAGCAGTTTCGACATCAACATATATATTGAACAGATGTCCGACGAAGAAGCTTGAAGGAATCACACCAGAAGAATGTTGGTCTGGTGTCAAGCCTAGTCTCAGTCACTTAAAGGTGTTTGGATCTATAGCACATAGACATGTGCCAGATCAGTTGAGAAGGAAGCTTGATGATAAGTCGAATCAGATGATCTTGATAGGATATCATTCGACAGGAGGTTACAAGCTGTTCGACCCAGTGAATAAGCAAGTAGTGATCAGCAGGGACGTGATCATAGATGAGCTTAAAGAATGGGATTGGACCGAGAATGCCAAGAAGGATTCAGTGAGAATATCTTGTGAAGAACCAGCCATTGAAGTCGAAATATAAGTTCGACAGGAACCAGTTGTAGATGAAGCGGGTTCAAGTAGACCTCGCCGAACAAGACACATGCCTACAAGGTTGCAAGAATGTGTAATCACATCAGATGATGTAGTCGATGAAGAGGGTGAGCTGGTACATTATGCTTTCTACGCAGATGTCGAACCAGTCAATGCAGCTGAGGCATTGAAAGATTCGAAGTGGGTGAAAGCAATGATTGAAGAGTTAAAGTCCATCGAAGTCAATGATACCTGGTCACTTGTCGAATTGCCGCAAGGCAAGAAGGCAATTCATGTGAGGTGGGTTTACAAGGTGAAGGTAAATCCTAAAGGAGAAGTAACTCGACACAAAGCGAGACTTGTGGCGAAAGGATTTCTTCAGAAGGAAGGAATCGACTTCGATGAAGTATTCGCACTTGTTGCTAGAATCGAAACAATCAGGTTGGTTGTTGGTCTAGCAAATATGAACAACTGATACACATGTCAGATGGACGTGAAGTGGGCCATGATGAATGTAGACAGTTTAGACACAATGAATTAGGTCGTGTGTTAAATATAATTCATTGTGTAAATAGATTTGATTTGATATGATTAGATTAGATTTGATATCATATGATTAATTTGATATGATATGATTAGATATCATATGATTAGATTTGATTTCATATGATTATATTTGATATCATATGATTAGATTTGATTTAGAATATTTTGGGCCTTTTATGTTTTGGGCTAGTGTAAACCTAAAACTATAAATAGGGTGCCTTGCTTTGTATTCTACATCACAATAGAACAGATTTTACAGTTGCAGTTAGCAAGTGAAAGTTCAATAAAAAATCCCACAGTTGTGGGTAACACATTCTCTCCAAATACTTCTTCTCTCATTCTTCTCTTTCTTGTTTGTTATTCTTCTTCTCTTTTGTTGTTCTTGATAACTACTTGTTATTACCATCATTATCATATTGTGAGTTTGTTCATCAATCTTGAGATCAAGATTGAAGGGAATTCTTCATAGGATGTGAGGTGAATTTCCAACAATGCAAGCCTATAATCGATGATGTAGAAATATTTTTCATGTTGGATTTTGACAAAGTTGTGTAAGTTATAGTTCTTGCATATTACATACCTTCCTAGATGATTCACTGGAAAATTTTGTGTTAAGTGAGAATTTAGTAGATTTGCCTCCTAAAATAAAGATTATGTTGGAATATTATCTTACAAAATGAATAGAAAAATAATATTATGTACATAGATGAAGATATGTGTATATATAAGCTCTAACTTGGTAATATCTTATGTAGTACAATATCCTTATTAACTTTAATCAGCATAGAAGTATAATAATTTTAAACATTGTTGTTGGAATATTAGAAAATATTTTATAATCTCTTTGATATTATATTATAGTAGCTTTAGTAATTTAATACTATTAGTATTCTAAAGTTAAATATTTTTTATTTTGTACGTTTAGTATTAACGCTAAAATGTTGAGGGTAGATTTTTTGGTTTAAATATTCGCAATTTTCGACGGTTTAAACTGTCATATTTATTGGCGCAATCAGCAATCAAAACAAAAATCAAAATGAAATTTCATGATAGTTGGTAACCGTTGCAATATTGAGGTTACATCAGTTCCCTAATTGTCGTGAAAGATAACGACGGTTGGTGTGACAGTTTTAACAATCATCACAATACAACCTTGTGTTGCACGTTTATGGGTAACATGAAGATTGCGGCGGTTCTAACCGTTTTAACCTACCAAAACTAAACCATCACAATTTGCAAATTTTTTTGTAGCGGTAGTTTAACTCCGATGCCAACAATATGGTGGGGCTGGGGAAAGTGTTTTATAACAGAAATTGGTTGGGATGTATTCCCAATCTTCATCTGCTTCTTTCAATCAATGAAGTATTTTGATTTTGAAAAAAAAAAGAATACTAAAAAATTTGAGTATAGCCAATTCACTGACACAAGTTTTTGTTGTAATTAACCCAATATTTTGAGTAATTCTGAACAAATCTTGATAAACAAGATTCAATCAACCGACCGAAATCCCTTGTTCTTCACTCTTCAATTGAGCGAATCAATCACATCTTGATTGCAATAATGATTATGCACAACAATTGTTAATGGGAGAAGAAGAAAGAAAACTGAATAAGAAAGAAGATTAGTATTTGACAAAAATTGGGGAAGAAGAAAATGATTTCTGTAGAGTCTCTCTGCCCACAAACTATGGAAATCTTATTAATTTTGCAACTGCAATTGATTGCAATAGTATTCTCTATTCTTCTTATTCAAAATAAAGGTTGCTCCCTAAGGTAAAGCCCAAAATATACAAAAACCCAAAATTTCTATTTTGGTCTAAGTAGAAATCCTATGTCAAGCAACCTGCTTCGATACTTCAACATCTAACACAACTCTACACACACTACACTAGGATAATTTCGAAACATCCTTGTTTCTGTCGAGCTACATCTGCTTTAACACAAGGAATTACATTCTCAACACACCATAAAATCCATTGTGTCTAAGCTATCTATATTCATCATATACCTTAGCTTTTTGAAAACTTAGACATGCACTCCTTTCGTCATGATATCTGCAATCTAATTCTCAGTTCCGTAGTGTTCCATGTTCATTTTGTCTTCTGCTACCTGCTTTCGAAGATAATGAAACCTCATTTCGATGTGCTTGCTTTATCCGTGTGCTATCAGATTTTTTGTTAGATTGATAGTTGACATATTGTCGATCTTCATGGTAATTGTTGCATGACTCTTTGCTATAGTCTCTTCAACCAGATTCACCATCCACTTTGCTTAACATGTACAGAGAGAAGAATATATGTACTTTGCTTGCACGATAATAAAGCTGAAGGGTAGAAAAGTACATAGGAAAGGAGGTTGAATTGTGTTTTCCATTTTCTTAGTTTGCATCTGATCAGAGTTCAGAATCTAAATTGGTGTTCTTATTTTGGTTAATTCTTAGCAGTGGAATATTAATAGAAGCAAATAAATGATAACAGAAGACACAAAGATTTATATTGGTTCCTCCCCAAAATAAGAGTATTCCAATCCCCTTGCTTCATAAGAGATTTTCACTATAATCGAATCATGATTACAATCTATTATGCATTCTGCATAAGACTTTTACACTTGTTAAGACCCAAGGCCTAACACTTCTACTCAAGCTCCTCACTTGAGACTTCTTGCTCAGGTTCCACAAACCCAAGACTTCCTTGCTCAGGCTCTCAGCCCAAGACTTCTGCTCTAAGTCCCATGAAATGAGCCTCTTTACTTGCACCTCTCAGGTCAAGACTTACTGCTCCAATTCCATGTACTAGGAATTCCTGCTCAAGCCCCTCAGGCTCAAGATTTCTGCTCCAAGATCCATGAAACAAGCCTCTCTGCTTGCACCCCATCGACCAAGACTTACTACTCTAAGTTTCATGAACCGAACTAACCTGCTCAAGCCACACTGGCTCAAGACTTACCTGCTCAATCAATTTACTTGATTAAGACTTTTATTGCTCGAGCACATAGCAAGAGACTTACGTGGCTCAAGTATCTTGTCTTGAGACATTCTTGATTGTATCCCAATGATACAAGATTTCTACTCAATCAATCCACTTGAATAAGACTTTCACAACTCAAGCACATAGCAAGAGACTTACGTGGCTCAAGCATCTTGGCTTGAGATTTCCTTGCTTGTATCCTAATGACACAAGACTTTTATCTAAATTGACGAACAAGCTCAGTAGAATAGAGAATAAGGCGTACATGATACAAGTATTAGAGGTACGGGAAATCACTAAAAACAAATACCTAAAGCACTTAATATTTCTAAGATATTCAATGTGTAAGAAATCTTAAGGCTTTTACAATTACAACCTACATCAAAAAATCTGCATATACAATGAGTTGATAATTGCTGATCTTGTTACTCCTTCTTCTGGATGATCCTTATTAAAGATTTAGTTTGAGTCGTCATCCATATTTATAGCCTTTTCAAAAACTAGTAGTTGAAGAGGCAACTTGATCAAGAGTCTTTGTTGTTACTCCATAGTACAAAAGTCATTGAAGATAGATACAAGAAAAGATCTTAATCCAATGTGTAACATGTTTAACCTTTGATTCTTCAAGAGATTCTATATTATTAGAGCTTTTGAGAGTACATATACATAAAGCATCTCAGCCTTTCTTGAGCCTTATAACCTGTAGACTCTAGTTGACAATACAGCTTACTTTCTGCAGTACAGACAACTTCAGCGTTATCATCAACTCTGAATGGTACCAAAAGCCAATTTCCATTCACTAAGTGTAGAGACAATTATGTTACTTCTTTTGATGCTGAGACCTTCAGCTTCAGAGTCTTCGCCAAACATCACTTAGCAAGTGTTCTTAATATTCTTCCACCTAAAGCTAGTGATTCAGCAACTCTCAAAGTATGCTTAATATAGAACAAATTTTGACAATAATATTTACAAGTATTAGAACATGCACACATGTAACACACATCAAATAAATCATTATTCTTTCAAAACTTTATTATCATCTTCCCATTTTTGAACAAATCTTCCCTTTTTTGATGATGACAAACACAAGTATTTAAAGGACAATGTTGGATAGTTATTATTTTCTTTGCAATATCAGGGTATGAGGTTCGTAAGCTCCCCCTGAGTCTAATAGTCCAAAGCAGAGTTCTGTAGACATCATACTAGGTATTAATCTCAAGAAAAAGTAATTATGTTTTCTTAGTAACATCAGAGTCTGAGGTTTGTAAGCTCCCCCTGAGTCAAACAGATCTAGGGATGAGGTTTGTAAGCTCCCCCTGAGTCAATCAGATCTAGGGATGAGGTTTGTAAGCTCCCCACTATTTCCATATTTAAGAAAACTAAAAATAACATTTTAACTTACTTTGGCAATATCAGAATACGAGGTTTGTAAGCTCTTTCTGAGCCTGATAGGCTAAGGCCGAGGTTTGTAACCTCCTCCTTAGTTTTATGTATAAGAAAGTTAAAATGGGTCACCCATACAAGATAATCATAAGAACCGAAATATAAATAACAAAATTATAAATGACCAATATGTACAACTAAATAGGTACTCAATGGGTCAGTTTCTAATTAAATACTTGCCATTATTTCTCCCCCTTTTGTTAGATCAAAAATAAAATAAAAGAGAAGAAGAAAAGAACTACATTCATAAATGCATCACAAATCATCATTACAAGATCAATTCCCAAGGAATTGGAAAACGATCAAGTAACATAAGGTTATTAAGAATTGTATAGTGCATGCTTTAAATTTTTAGTGGTCGTTACTCTTCCAAGAATCAAGCAGGATTAAATCAGTCGTTTGAGTTGCTCAAAAGTCATTATAAAAGTAGTCTAAACCTAGTTCATTTTCATCAACATCCACCAGAGTCATGGAAGCATCAACTGAGAGTCATAAGACTTATGTAGTAACATAAACCTCTGGGAGCTCTACAAGACAAGATGTCCAGAACGTTCATAAATGAGATGTTTTCTGAATCCTCTACAACTGGGCTTGTGTCCTCTGCAAGACTCGCTTCTGAAGAAGCAACATTGGCATCTCTAACACAAGCTACAGGAGTAGGTTCATCAGAAGCTGTGATGAAGCCCAGAAGAAAGATAATAAAGATATCAAAGAAGTTGATGTAGATGAGCTAAACATAACAATTGTTATCATCTAAAGGCTCATGATGACTTAGATAGGGATCTATACTAAGCACTATCAGTTCCTTATGAATCAATGTTTTATAATATGTTGCTTCAACTAATGAAAAACCTTTTTGACCAAATTTTGTTTATTGCATGCAAATACTTTCAATAACTTCTTTTAGATTTACTAAACGACATTAAGGAAGTAAAAGTGACACCAGAGACAACAGTTAAACAAGTCAAGCATAATATTCATAGCTATCAAAGAATCTTTAATAGGTTAGAATGTTAGATAAAATTTCCAAGATATATCATTGAAGATATTGATATGACTTAATCAATATTAAAACAACAGATACTTGGAACAATGTATGTAACACGTCTATATAAGAACTCATAGTAGGCTTACTTCCATAATCATTTAATCTTCAAAACACCAAGATGTACAAACAAAAGCAAATATGGGTTCCAAAGAGATATTACAAAAAGACAACCATACTGAATGTGGCAGCTCAGGAAAGTGAAAGCAAAGCAGCAGCTGAAGGATCTACTAGCAAGTAGATGACTTCAGAAGCTCTCTCCTCTTTAGCATCCTTTGTGAAGACACATAGAAGAAGAAGATCTTCTTGGTCAAAATGCAAAAGTCAACTGAGAAAGGAGGCTTTGAAGTTTGCCAAGGAAGAATGGCAAGATTACTTAGATAATCTAGACATGTCAGATGATCCTAGGGAATACCTTAGGGCCAATCCAACAGACTAGAATGTCAAAATAATTTGTAATAACTTCCATCTTATTAAAGATAAAAGTTGCAAACATTAAGTTCTTACTCCCATTACTTTTGATTCTTTTGAACAACCATAAATAAATATAATAAAAAGTTAAATGAACAACGACATTAACAAACTTTGAATTAACAATAAATAATAAGATAACTTAATACAAAGGTTATAACAATTACAGGGCATAACTATGCAGAAATCTAACATTAGAATATTTCCCTTGTGAAAGAAAGAAAAAGTCTTCTTCAAATATTCAAACATAACTTGAAGAAGATCAATCTGCAAGTCTGAATTGAGAAGTAGAAGCAGGCCTTTTTCAATAGGGTCTACAAGGTCTAAATCCTTATCCTTAGGAAGTAAGTTTGAATTCAGAATCTGATTCCAAACAACAGCATCATAACGAAGATTTAAGACCACTGATGTATTAGATGGATCTATAAAGATACGCCAAGTAGGAAGATAGTGTTCCCAAATGGTCATATCTACTATGGCACCATTCAGCCTCAAAAAATTTAGCTTCCATCAAAACTCTCATAGAAGGGATTTCTACCTCTATCGGGAGCACTGCTTCCATACCATAAACAAGAGAGAAAAGGGTTGCCCCTGTTGAAGTGCGAACAGATGTACGATACCCATGCAGAGCAAAAGGGAGCATATCATGAAAATCCTTGTATGTGACAACCATCTTCTGAATGATCTTCTTAATGTTCTTATTAGCAGCTTCAACAGCCCCATTCATCTTAGGTCTGTAAGGAGAAGAATTATGATGCTCAATTTTAAACTCATCGCATAATTTCTTCATCATCTTGTTATTCAGATTCGACCCATTATCAGTGATAATCTTACTCAGAACACCATACCGACAAATGATTTGGTTCTTGATAAACCATACCACTACCTGCTTGGTCACATTGGTATATGATGTCGATTCAACCCATTTGGTAAAATAATCAATAGCCACCAATATGAAACGGTGTTCATTCGACGCTTTAGGTTTAATCATTCCAATCATATCAATTCCCCACATGGAAAAAGGCCATGGAGAAGAGATAACATTGAGAGGAGTTGGAGGCACATGAATCTTGTCAGCATAAATCTGGCATTTATGGCACTTTTTCACATATTTACAACAGTCAGATTCCATCGTCAACCAATAGTAACCTGCCCTTAACATCTTCTTAGCCATTGCAAGTCCATTGGCATGGGTACCAAAGGATCCTTCATGAATTTATTTTATCAACATGCCTGCTTCATGTTTATCCATGCATCTGATCAGTATCTGTAAGAACACAGATTGTTTCTTAGTTATATCTCTATGTTTTGATGATAACACTTATGAATTTTGTATTCAAGAATTATATACTCTAAATTTATTCTAGACTGTTTGCTACAGGTACTAAAGAAGATATTCTTAAAAGAGCAAATTTGAATCTGAACAATGATATTATGAAAGGCTTCAAAGGTTCAAGAGCATCTTAAATGAAGATCTGAACGCTGCTCCCAGAAGAATCTGAGTACTGTCTACTGAAGATTCTCAACAATGGGCCTTATGATTTTTCTTTTAGGACATGGGCTATGTACTTTAAAGTTTAGCAATTTTGGAGAACAATTCTTCATATCTCTTGTAATGAACATGAATTTCCATGAATATAATCCTCCATTAAATTGACTCGAAATACGCTCTTATACTTTTTGAGTTTTCGTTTTGCTTGCATAGTTGTTCTTGTAATAACATGAGCTTCTTTTTTTATTGGTGTCACAACAAGGCAATGCCACTCTTGAACTTCTAAAAGTAAATCTGAGACTGATGAAAGTATTAGAAGTAACATAACACCTAAACTTGAAAAATGAAATTGAAGTGAGACAAACATTAAATCTAAAATTCCTCTATCCTTGAATTCTCATTAAGAACAAAACTCGGAATGAATTAAAGCTTGTATCAAAAGTGATTCAAATCTTGAAATCGATATTGAAGAGCAATTGAGTCATCTAAAATTCTCGCTGAACTAATTGCCACTTGGATCTAAAATGAGCCACAATCTTTCAACACGAACCCCAACGGTTCGGATACAACCGCAAGATCACAGATTTGACCCATGAACCGCGTTTTCCCACAATCCCTGGTTGCAAATAAACCAATCCTTTAATGATCTCCAATCATGAAGCATTCTAAACTTAGTACCACCTGACCTTGAACAACAAGCAGCATATTTTGAATTTCTGGATAATTGTCAACGGATGAACGTACAAATGAAAATTATACACAGGTAGGACAAATTTGGGATATGATAGATGCCCCTATCTAATTGGCTTGATATTTGTAAGGTGAACTACTATGGAGTTCCTTCTTTCGAAGTACAAGACAATTAGATATAAAGAAAACCCTAAATTTTTCCGAAAAGAGAAAAAAAGATGCTCGGGGATTGGAATGCCGGATGAGGTAAGCCTCTGAACCAACTGTAAATAACTGGCAAAAAGGGGTCTACACACATGGCTACTGCTACCAAAAGGGTGACAGAGCAAAACACATTCGCAAAATCTGACATTAATGACTATGACAGACCCACCACCACAAGGATGACGGAGTGAAACACAAATAAACACATCACACAATCTATCATTAATGACCATGATAGACCCCCCACCAAAAGGATGACAGAGCGAACTCAAACAAACTATCGCACAATCTATCATTAATGACCATGATAGACCCCCCACCAAAAGGATGACGGAGCGAAACACAAAACACATCGCACAATCTATCATTAATGACCATGATAGACCCCCACCAAAAGGATGACGGAGCGAACTCAAATAAACACATCGCACAATCTATCATTAATGACCATGATAGACCCCCCCACCAAAAGGATGACGGAGCGAAACACACGCCAAACAATATCGCACAATCTATCATTAATGACCATGATAGACCCCCCCACCAAAAGGATGGCGGAGCGAAACACACGCCAAACAATATTGCACAATCTATCATTAATGATCATGATAGACCCCCCACCAAAAGGATGACGGAGCGAAACACAAAACACATCGCACAATCTATCATTAATGACCATGATAGACCCCCCACCAAAAGGATGACGGAGCGAAACACAAATAAACTATCGCATAATCCATCATTAATGACCATGATAGACCCCCCACCGAAAGGATGACGGAGCGAACTCAAATAAACACATTGCACAATCTATCATTAATGACCATGATAGACCCCCCACCAAAAGGATGACGGAGCGAAACACAGAACACATCGCACAATCTATCATTAATTACCATGATAGACCCCCCACCAAAAGGATGAAGGAGCGAAACACACACCAGTCATTACCACCAAAATGATGATAGGATAAACACAATCGCACAATCTGACATCGACGAAACGCCAGACCCACCACCAAAAGGATGACGGAGCGAAACACACACCAGTCACTACCACCAAAAGGATGATAGGACAGACACAAAACACATCGCACAATCTATCATTAATGACCATGATAGACCCCCCACCAAAAGGATGACAGAGTGAAACGCAGAACACATCGCACAATCTATCATTAATGACCATGATAGACCCCCCACCAAAAGGATGACGGAGCAAAACACAAAACACGTTGCACAATCCATCATTAATGACCATGATAGACCCCCCACCAAAAGGATGACGGACAAACTCAAACAAACTATCGCACAATCTATCATTAACGACCATGATAGACCCCCCACCAAAAGGATGACGGAGCGAAACACAAAACACATCGCACAATCTATCATTAATGACCATGATAGACCCCCACCAAAAGGATGACGGAGCGAACTCAAATAAACACATCGCACAATCTATCATTAATGACCATGATAGACCCCCCACCAAAAGGATGACGGAGCGAAACACACACCAAACAATATCGCACAATCTATCATTAATGACCATGATAGACCCCCTCACCAAAAGGATGGCAGAGCGAAACACACACCAAACAATATCACACAATCTATCATTAATTACTATGATAGACCCCCCACCAAAAGGATGACAGAGCGAAACACAAAACACATCGCACAATCTATCATTAATGACCATGATAGATCCCCCACCAAAAGGATGACAGAGCGAAACACAAATGAACTATCGCACAATCCATCATTAATGACCATGATAGATCCCCCACCGAAAGGATGACGGAGCGAACTCAAATAAACACATCGCACAATCTATCATTAATGACCATGATAGACCCCCCACCAAAAGGATGACGGAGCGAAACACAGAACACATTGCACAATCTATCATTAATGACCATGATAGACCCCCCACCAAAAGGATGACGGAGCGAAACACACACCAGTCATTACCACCAAAAGGATGATAGGACAAACACAATCGCACAATCTGACATCGACGAAACGCCAGACCCACCACCAAAAGGATGACGGAGCGAAACACACACCAGTCCATACCACCAAAAGGATGATAGGACAAACACAAAACACATCGCACAATCTATCATTAATGACCATGATAGAACCCCCACCAAAAGGATGACGGAGCGAAACACAGAACACATCGCACAATCTATCATTAATGACCATGATAGACCCCCCACCAAAAGGATGACGGAGCGAAACACAAAACACATCGCACAATCCATCATTAATGACCATGATAGATCCCCCACCAAAAGGATGACGGAGCGAAACACAAACAAACACATCACACAATCTATCATTAACGACCATGATAGACCCCCCACCAAAAGGATGACGGAGCGAAACACAGAACACATCGCACAATCTATCATTAATGACCATGATAGACCCCCCACCAAAAGGATGACAGAGCGAAACTCACACCAACAGGTCGCTATCACCAAAAGGATGATAGGACAACACAGATTTGAAGTTTACCAACACCAAAAGAATGCAGGCTAGGTTGAACCGACGAGGTTCGACTATCACCAAAAGGATGATAGTAAGGCAATTGACAACGGTCACGCTTGTTGAATACAACTCATTGGGGAACACCCAAAAGGAAGATTGAATTGAAATGAGTCAACGGGGTACGCCCACCGTCTTGTTTGGAGATCATAGTTTTGTTGAAATAATTTCATGGTTACGCCCATGAATTCTGAAGAGGATGCCCCTGATTGGGCTGAGTTTGTCTTGATGTCTTGTCTTGCTCAACAAAAGGCTGCTCACGGCTTTGCGGAAGATGCCTCTGCTCGGGCTAAATCTTGCACTGAACTTCTTCGATTTTCCCAACAAAAGGTTGAATAACTTCGTGGGGAACGCCCACGGTCTTGAATGGTATGCCCCTGACTGGGATGAATGTTGATTTGCATATTTGATCAACCACGAGGTTGAAATTCGTCATGGGAGACGCCCATGGTCTTGAAAAAGATGCCCTTGACTGGGCTGAATCTTTCTTTGAATAACTTCAAATTTTGTGGGAGAAACCCATAATTGCAGAAGATTGCCCCTGACTGGGCTGATGATTGTTTTGAAGCCTGAAATTCGTGGGAGAAATCCACAACCTCTGTGGGAGATTCCCCTGATTGGGCTGCCGATGGTCTTGGAAATCTTCGGGATTGATCCTGTACCTTGACTTGCATATGTGAATGCTTGATGATATGATATTCCATATGAGTGGAAGTGTAAATGCAAATGCTGACGCGCGGAGATGCAAGAATTGGGGAAGTATGATATGGTTGGGTATGTATATGATGCAGGATACTTATGATAGTGAATGCCATGCGTATGATGCACATGACTGTAGACAGGTGATTGGAAATGCAAGGAGCCGTCAGCGTGGTAGACTCTGGTAGCTGCCAATGTGAATTGGACTTTGGGGAATGGGAGGGATTGACTTCCTCGACACGCAGTTTGCTGAAGATGTCATGATTGGAGCAGAAGATGTCCTTGATGTCCCCAGTCTGGGATATTTGGGTGATTGTGAATTTGCTTCAGAGAGAGTTGCAACTCTGCTTGATGGTTAGAACGACCTGGTCTTGCCCCAGTTTGAACATGGCAATGGTCTGCCCCAAATTAACCAGTTCTGGCATATGGAAGTTGAACTCGGATGACTTGCCCCTGCTCGATCCGTTGAATGATTTTCCCCAGCCTGTGGGTTCTGAGGTAGTCTTGCTTCGTGTCAGCCACTGGAAGTCAAGTTCTTCCTTGATTGTCCTTTGTTGAGCTGTCCTTGAATACCTAGCACTGATTTGCAATTAAAATTGTACATTCACAAATGGTAATAATTAATGCAAAGTTCGATGCAAGTTTGAAACAATATCGTTTATTTGAGAGTGTTGTGGTAGTGAGACGAATGGACACCTAGCCCAAACGTTGTGCTAACTTTGATTGGTGTAAAAGATATTGCAAGGATAATGACACCAATGCTGATGATTAACAATCATGTGAGGAGTCAGGTTACGCAACCTTGCGATAGTATGCTTTCAGAATAAACCTCGCCTCAATCAGGTCTTTCGAGGGCTATAACGTGGTCTGGTTCACGGTTATGAAACAAAGGATATTAGGCTCAAAGTATAATTTGTACCCACCCCTTCTTCTTAATGATCTCCAGTCCTACGCTCAGTTAACTCTACACTTATCTTGACGATGTAAACTTTATGATTCAAGGTTTGCTCGTCGTGGCAGTCATCTTATTTTGTTTTTTTGATGGATGTCAGTGCCCCTTTTGATTTGGGTGGCCACTGAATATTATTTTGTTTTTGTTGAGGATTTCGGGGTCCTCTTTTGCTTTTGTTTTGATCCCTAACTTTTGCATGGATCGACTTCGCTTGTCAGATCCATCGGGATTGCCTTGATTTTGCCTAAGTCCCCTCTAAGGTGTCTGACTTAGCATGCTTTTGATGTTTTTTTTTGGATTTTGTTGGAAGGTTGTGACCGCCATAGCATGGGTTTTTGATAAACCACCGTCTCTGGGATTTCGCTTTGTTGATTCGGGATTGGATTAACTGAACACTACCCTACCCCAGGTTAAATGTAAAAGGTTTGAGAATCCGAAGAAGACTGCTACTTCTAAGCTCAAAGTGGTTGACTAGGGATTAACTCCTTATATCTCCGGTGTTTAGGGGGTTTGAAGTAATGCCTGTATATCATTGACGAGATTCGGTCTGAAAGCATACAGTTTGCAATTATGGGTATCTCGTTTTCATCATCCTCCCTCAAATCAAGCTAAACAACAGTGAATAGAGTGGAGTGAATAAATGTGTCGGTGATAAGTGAAAATGAGTGAATACGACATAACTAATTCAAAACATGCATAAATGATACATTAATAAAAACCGAATACGAATGACAATTGTTCAAAGCATACAATACTTAAACAGACAAAGACAAAACATAAGAAATGCGAAATATGAAATGGCAGCATGACGGCCTTCTTCGGGGATGAACTTGACTGGAATCGATCTGATGTTGGCACTAGTTGACTGGTGGCATCGGATTGTTGATGATATTTGGAGACTTCCCATTGAAGTTGATAGCATCCCTGTCGATCATGTCTTGAATTATGTGCTTGAAAGCCCTGCAGTCCTCAATAGTGTGACCTGGAGCGCCCTTATGAAACTCACAATGAGCATTTGCATCATAATCGGCAGGAATGACAGTTGGAGGAGCCAAATCTCTCGGAACAACAGCTTTCTTCTCCATCAACTGAGCAAAGATTTTGGCATATGTCATTGGTATTCGATCAAAGACTCTATCTGGTCTCCATGTTCTATGCGGACGCTGTGGGCGAGTACCTTGTCGTTGCTGAGTTGCTTGCATCTGCTGTTGCTGAGGAGGATACTGATATCCTTGCTGGTTGTAAGCTTGTCGCTGAGGAGCCTGTTGCCGTGGCATCTGAGCTTGCACTGCTTGGACAGCTGGATGATAAGGCATTGGAGCATATTGCACAACAGTAACATACGGATACTGGTAGTAAGGAACCTGATAAGGCATAGGAGCGGGAGCTTGTTGAGAAGCTTGCCCTTTCTGCAAAAAGATGGCATTCGTCTCGCCCTCTTTCTTCTTGTATCCATTGAAAGGCTTCTTGGCATTGGCCTGGTTGTTGGAACCTCCTGGGATCTTTCCACTCTTCAGCCCTTCTTCAATTCTCTCACCGACGATCACCAAGTCAGAGAATCCAGCAGAGACACTACCGATCAGCTTTTCGTAGTACTGGCCTTGCAATGTACCCATAAAGATGTCGATCAGTTCACGGTCAACCAGAGGTGGATGCACCCTTGCGGCTAGCTCTCTCCATCGTTGCGCGTACTCCTTGAAGGATTCGCTATCCTTCTGAGTCATACTCTGAAGCTGAGTACGATTTGGAGCAAGATCGGTGTTGTACTTATACTGCTTGACAAATGCATCGGCTAGCTTGGCCCAAGTGCGCACGCTGTTACGTTCCAACTGCATATACCATTTGAGTGATGCCCCAGACAAGCTATCTTGGAAGCAATGGATCATGAGCTTTTCGTCTCTGACATAGGCAGCCATCTTGCGACAATACATCTTCAAATGAATGTTTGGGCAACTGAGACCTTTGTATTTCGAAAACTCAGGCACCTTGAACTTGGGAGGAATGACAACATTAGGCACCAAGCATAATTCCAAAGCACTGAAGAAATTTGAACTGTGCCTTTCCATGGCTCGGAGTTTCTCGGCTAGATCTCGGCACATCTTCATGGCTTCAGAATCTTGAGCAGCAACGGGACTGGCAATGGGGATAGCAGCATGATAGTTCTGAACGTCGTCATACTGATCCATCAGAGTATCTTTGATATGAGGAACTGGGATTTGCACAGCAGTAGGCTGGACCTGCGGGATAGCTCCAATGGTAACTCCGAGCGCTGGGGTTGGATGAGAAGTGTTCCCTTCGGCTGCGTTATTGAAGTTCAACGGCATCCCATGAGGGTTTGGAATTGGAACCAAAGGGATGGCAGTAGACCCTTGTCCTTGACCATTGTTGTTGACGACAGCAACGGCTTCACGCTGTTCTTCCTCTCTTCTGGCCGTGAGGATGGCTTCGAGGATCTGGTCAATCTTTCCTTTCATAGAATCCAACTCTTCCCTGAAGGTAGCTTGCTCCTGTTGAATCTGCTCCATCATTCGTCTTGTATTGGCTCTAGTTGCGTACTGGTGTCGAGGACTCAGCTTGATTTACTGGATATGGAGGAAAGAGAAACATGAGAAACTGATGAAGGAAGGAGAACGCATGATGCACAACAAATGAGATGCAACGCAAATGATATGCAATGCAAGATGCAAGATCCAGGATCACAGGATCACAAATTCAAACAATTCTGAGAATTAGTCGGGTGAACGGTTCAAAGATCACAGTCACTACTCAAAGAAACCCCCACAGGTAGGATTCTAAAATGGGTAGGTTCCTAGAGTCATGGATATCTTTCAAAGATATTACTGCCATGACAAAGCCTCATCATGATGATAATATCCTCAAAAGAATCTCCTCTAGGTGAGGTTTTCGTATCTTCCACGCGAGAAAGACTTCTCAGAAGCATCAACTACACAACCATCGACACGCGGATTCTAGAAAAGGTTCTCAGAGTCATAGATCGAGGTTGAAAATATTACTGTAAGAAAGTAATACGTTCAAGGGATCTCATATGATTGGGGCGTTCGTATTAATTCACAAAGAATTAACACTACCAACCACCATGGATAAAATGGTTAATGGTCCTTGGGATCAACGATTCAGACTCGAAAACATTATTGATATGGCAAAGACTCACCATAACAACAACATCTCCAAGGAATCTACTCCAAGCGGGGTTTTCGCTTCAACTTAATGTGAAAGACTCCACGCAAGTCTCCACTACACAACCACCATCCTAATCATAGGGATATACTCGGACTCGGGTGTAGAGTCGTCTCACAATGTAACCATAAGCAGAACAACCCAACAATACCACAAGAACAGGTAACCAAGATAAGGATACCAATAAATAAGCGAGAAGAAAATAAAAAACAACAAGCTAACAACTCAAACTAAGATAGGCTCGACTCTCGCGCGAAAGGCGCGGAAATGCGGTTCGACAGAGTCGCCACCGATCGCACCTCAAAAATTCCATTTCGAACATACGAACCTCGCGCGAAAGGCGCGGAAATGCGGTTCGACAGAGTCGCCACCGAACTTTATTTTTCCGAATAGACGGGAGAGGAAAATATCGAGAAAACCTCATAGAGCGGAAAAGAACACGACCGTCGCAACCATATTCCTGGGTTCGGGAGTCGGTTACGCGAGGGGAAGGTATTAGCACCCCTCACGTCCGTCGTACTCGACGGGAACCTCTTAATTCGAGTTAATGGATGTTAGCTAAACTTAATTCTTCTCTTCTCACTACTAAATGCTAAAGGATGCTAGAAAGGGATAAAGACACTAGGGGAAAGGGGATGGTTAGAGGATAGGGTGCTCGCCAAGGATTGGGGCCCTTGTGCCTACGTATGCTCATTCGGACGAGAATGAGAAATCAGAGCGTCGTAGTTCGACTACGGGAAAGGATGGGGGAAATGGGAAATAGAGGGGATTGTGCTTTCCAAGATCATCGCAATCTTGTGTCTACGTATCTTACATTCAAGAGTGAATGAAGAATCAGAGCGTCCGTAGTTTGTGGTAACAACCACGAAGAGGAATAGGATTTGAATGAGTTTGAAAGGGGTACGGATGACGATTACTTGAAGCTTAAGAAAGACTTCTCGGACCCAAGTAATCGGGAGAGTGAACCAAAGACTTGGAGCACTTTCTTTTTCATCATGAAGGAATGATGTGTTTGAAAGGATAAGGTTGAAATGATGACAATCACTTGAAGCCTAAGAAAGACTTCACAGACCCCAAGTAATCGGGAAAGCGAACCAAAGACTTGGAACGCTCTCTTTTTCATCGTAAAAGAAGGTTGTTTGAATTTGAAAAGGTGTATAAAAGGATGAGATTGGTCGGATGACGACTACTTGAAGCTTGAGAAAGGCTTCTCGGATCCAAGTAGTCGGGAGAGCGAACCAAAGACTTGGGACACTCTCTTTTTCATCGTAAAAGAAGTTGTTTGAAATGGTGTTTGGGAAGATAAGTAGTTGGAGATAGTTGAATATTATCGAGTTTGTTAATATTATTTAAAGGCGTCAATTGCTCACACACGAATAAGATAACTCGTATATAAACAACGGAAAGCAAGCTCAAAGACTTGAACCCACTCTTTACACCTTGAAAAGCATTGAATAATTGTTAATTGATTGATAGTTTGTTACGAAAATCCACTTAACGTTGGATCAAGGGTTTGACTTATTATCGCGTGCAAAGCGTGCTGAAAATGAAATTATTTGAAAAAAGAGACCGGCTTGACTTACGCATCAAGGGTCGGGTTGCAATAGGTTGATGGCGAATGCGTATGAGCACTCGACTTACGGGGTTTGAAAATGGCTCGATGATGAATCGAGAATTAGTTTGAAAATAGTTTGATCCGCTCTAGTCCCTATGGGTGCTCCTAGGAGATAAACTAATAATCAAAGAAATGTGAAACATACATCAGAATGGGAGAGGGATACATGTAAGTTACACGGGATTGCACGAAATAAAGGGGTCTCATTGTCAGGTAGCCCAAGAGAAAGCTGTGTGTGTGCATTTGTGTCCTAAACTACGCCTTGAGCAAAGTCGGGCACGACTTAAAATCAAGATACCTGCAAATAACCAATGATACAACAGTCCACCAATTTGGCTTTTAGGAGTTTCGATAATTTATTATATGTTTTCGAATATGGGTGAATGAATGAATAATGAGATATGATATGTGAATAATAATATGACAATAATGAATAAATAATATGTTAAGATAAATATAACAATAATATGAATAATATGGAAATTAAATTTAATGTTAGTTTACCGAAATAAAATCGACAAAACAACGGTGGTCTCAGATCCTTTGTTTCACGCCACCAATGTGACAGTTAAACGGTGGAAGCCTCGTCATCGACCCTAAAGGATGAAAGTGAAACAAAATACCCAATAACAAATGAAGTTTAAATCTAACTTCTAAAATAAATAAAAAGTTCCAAAAGAAAATATTAAAGAGTTCTTTTATAAAACTAAGAAATAATATTAACAAACTGTTTTAAAAATATAATATGTTAATAATCTAAAAAAAAAAACTATATAAAAATAAAAAATTTTAAAAACTTAAATAAACAGGAAAATAGGGGGGGGGGGGGGGGGGGGAAGATTGAAAAGGGAGGAAACTTAGGTAGAGTCATGTGAGTTGGGATGGCCCATCGTCTACCCTCACAGATCAACACGGATGCCCTCCAATTGCTTCACCAAACACCCAAACAACAAACAAAACACTAAAATAAATAAAAAAAGAAGTCAAAATGCACAACCTAGAACTCTGCTACAGGGAGCGTTGAATCATCATCAACAACAACAACGTCATAACAGTAGAACGGCAACGGATGAACACGAGCGTAAACACCGATTCTCAACCCCAACCTTATTTCATTTTCACTCTCTTGTTCTCATTCTCGCCTACTCCATCTTCTTCTTTTCGTGTACTCTGATTTTCCCCTGGTTTTGAAAGTGAATTAGGGTTGTTGATTTGGTTATTGTTTGAAGGTTCTGGAGGAAGGGTTGATGTTTGATGTTCTGAGTTTGGGTATGGGTTTTTGGTTTAAAGAAAGTTGAAGGCAGTTTATGGTCGATTTTGTTTTGATTTGGAGGTAGGCTCATGAGTTTCAAAAGAGATGAATGGAAGTGAGTTTTGTTCTGGTGTGGCGATTTTCCGGTGAGAAGGTCAGATTTGGGGTTAAATGGGGTTTTGAGCTGAGAGATTGTTGCTATTCATGAAGGAAGAAAGGTCTTTTTATGAGGGAAGAATATAAGCTTTTTTATGGGCGATGAAGAAGATAGTTTTTATGCTTTTTGTGGTTAGTGAAGGAGAAGATGAGGTCAGGCGTTCGTAAATAAGTGAAGGATCATTTTCTGATGGAGGTTTGAAGGGTTCATTAAAGGTGATTAAAGAAAAATGAAGGTGAAGAGAGGGTTTGAGGTTGGAATCAACTGGAGACGCTTGAGTTTTCAGTTAAGATTTGGTGGATTTGAAGAAAAAGGGAAAATCTCAGTTTGAAGTTTGTTGGAGATGAGAGGGTTATTATTTCTGAAGGTGAGCGGCTAGGGTTTTTTCTTTTGGAGTGTTACTCAAGAGGTGAAGGCAGCTGGTATAGGTTAATGCAAGAAAAACCGCGGACTGTAAACTGCACCGTGGTCGCTCGTTGCGGAGTCTGCGTGCCTACCATCAACATAATACCAAATGATGAAAATGTGAATGGGCTTATGTAATAAAATCTCAACAATGGGCCTTATGATTTTTCTTTTAGGACATGGGCTATGTACTTTAAAGTTTAGCAATTTTGGAGAACAATTCTTCATATCTCTTGTAATGAACATGAATTTCCATGAATATAATCCTCCATTAAATTGACTCGAAATACGCTCTTATACTTTTTGAGTTTTCGTTTTGCTTGCATAGTTGTTCTTGTAATAACATGAGCTTCTTTTTTTATTGGTGTCACAACAAGGCAATGCCACTCTTGAACTTCTAAAAGTAAATCTGAGACTGATGAAAGTATTAGAAGTAACATAACACCTAAACTTGAAAAATGAAATTGAAGTGAGACAAACATTAAATCTCAAATTCCTCTATCCTTGAATTCTCATTAATAACAAAACTCGGAATGAATTAAAGCTTGTATCAAAAGTGATTCAAATCTTGAAATCGATATTGAAGAGCAATTGAGTCATCTAAAATTCTCGCTGAACTAATTGCCACTTGGATCTAAAATGAGCCACAATCTTTCAACACGAACCCCAACGGTTCGGATACAACCGCAAGATCACATATTTGACCCATGAACCGCGTTTTCCCACAATCCCTGGTTGCAAATAAACCAATCCTTTAATGATATCCAATCATGAAGCATTCTAAACTTAGTACCACCTGACCTTGAACAACAAGTAGCATATTTTGAATTTCTGGATCATTGTCAACGGATGAACGTACAAATGAAAATTATACACAGGTAGGACAAATTTGGGGTATGACAAGGTACTAAAGAAAATATTCTTAAAAGAGCAAATTTGAATCTGAACAATGATATTATGAAAGGCTTCAAAGGTTCAAGAGCATCTTAAATGAAGATCTGAACGCTGCTCCCAGAAGAATCTGAGTACTGTCTACTGAAGATTCTGAAGCAGAAGCCTCTAAAGAATAGAAGACTCTGAGAGATCAGAAGCTTAGTCATCAGATGACTCTGAAGATACTGCGCTGCTTTAGTATTGAGAATCTGATATAGAAGACACTGCTCTGACAGAATTACACGCTCAAGCACACAAGCTGCACATACTCTGATTCAGCACAATCTGAAGAACATCCCAGACTCTGAAGATCAAGAAGATCTCTACTCTGGAGATTCTGAAGATTCAGACTCTAATGTTGATAGCTGAACTTATTTAATGAAGAAGATTTGAATATGTACGTTGGCATATCTCAATAACTCTTTCCTCTTTTGTGCTAGACACAAGAACACAGACAAAAAGGTTTTATCTGTGCATTCCATTCTAAGGAAAGTTTCTGCAAAGTGAAGACAAAAGGCATCAGGCTTTTTCAGCAGAGCCTCCAATGTAAAGACAAAAGGCTCCAGGCTTTTCAGCACAACCTTCAACGTTGAGAAGACTTCATGGATCTAAGTGCCTATATAAAGAAGTCCACTCCATCTTCTTCAACATCGAACCACTTGCAAAAATCACTCATCAAAGCAATTCTCTCAAAGCTCTTATATTTTATTTGCTGTAACTTTGTTCTTAAACTTAAGAGAAATATCACAGTTGTGATAACAGCTTCTTAGAAGCATTCTTACTCTTGTAATAGTTTTACATTGATTGTAAAAGGTTTTCCTTAAGAGGATCCAGTTGGGATCAGTAGCTCTTGAGAAGACTAAGAACAGTTGTTCTTAGGTGTTACTATTGTAATCTGTTTGATTAAATAGTGGATTAAGTCCTTGACTGAGAAAGGCAAATCACTCTTGAGAGGGTGGACTGGAATAGTTGAGTTCAACGAACCAGGATAAAAATAATTGTGTTTAAATCTTAGATTATTTGTCATACTTATTCAACCCCCCCCCCCCCTTCTAAGTATTTTTCTCACCTTCAGTATCATGTCATAATTTCTCTTATACATCACATTATCATTCAAGAAGAAACTACCAGCGAATCTTCTCAAAGTTTTCTTATCCTTCTTGGATGCTCCAAATGGGTACTCTTGATTTTGAAGAAAACATTTAACATCATAATACCAAGGTTTATCATCAACAACCTCTTCAACTGCAAACACATGAGCTAGTCTATCAAGACGCATCACATAAATCTCTGGCACATCATTCCAATGATTTACCATAATCATGGAGGATAAAGTCGCTAAAGCATCTGTCATTCGATTCTATGCTCTTGGTATATGGTGAAACTCATCCCTATTGAAGAAAGTTTACAACCTTCTTGTATAATCATGATAAGGAATCAAATCAAGTTGACGTGTCTCCCACTCCCCTTTAATCTAATTAATCACCAGAGCTGAATCTCGATATACATCAAGGATCTTGATTTTTAAATCAATAGCTTCTTCCAAGCCCATAATACACGCTTCATACTCAGCCGCATTATTTGTGCAAGTGAACACCAACCTTGCAGTGAAAGGAATATGAGAACCATGAGGAATAATAATAATTGCTCTAATACCATTTCCATATTCATTAACAGCTCTATCAAAAATCAAACCCCAACGAGATCCAGTCTCAGGCCCTTCTTCAAGTAATGGTTCCTCACAATCTTTAACCTTTATATACATCACATCCTCATTAAGAAAATAAAACCGGAGAGGTTGATAATCATCAATTGGATGGTGTGTCAAATGATCAGCCAAAACACCTCCTTATATTGCTTTCTGAGTTCGGTACTCGATATCATGTTCTGACAACATTTGCCAATGAGCAATCCTCCCAGTTAATGTAGGCTTTTCAAAGATCTACTTGATTGGATCCATTTTAGATATCAACCAAATTGTTATATTTATGGTCCGTTCTAGAAAGATCTACTTGATTCTCTTTAATTCTTTCAAAAGCTTTGTGACAATATTCAGTCCATACACAACCCTAATCTTTACGGGGAAGCTTGAAGATCGGTGCACATGTGGTAGTCATATTGGATATAAATCGGGCGATATAGTTCAAACGTCCCAAGAATTCTCTTACTTTTTTTTCTATTTTGGGTGCAGGCATTTCCTGAATAGCTTTAACTTTACCAGGATCAACTTCAATGCCTTTCTGACTGACAATAAAGCCCAACAACTTTCTAGAACGGACACCAAAAGAGCATTTATTAGGATTCAGACGGAGCTTAAACTTTCTCAAACATTGAAACAGCTTCAATAAGTATTCAATATAACATGCTTCAGTCATTGACTTACAAATCATATCATCCACATAGACCTCAATTTCTTTATGCATCATATCATGGAACAGAGTGGTCATAGCTCTCTAGTATGTTGCACCAGCACTTTTCAAATCGAAGGGCATCACTCTGTAACAAAATGTTCCCCAGGGTGTAATGAATGTTTTTTTCCATATCCTCGGGCTCCATATTTATTTGATTATAATCGGAAAATCCATCCATAAAGGAAAAGATATTGAACTTAGCAGTATTATCTACCAACAGATCATGTGTGGCAGTGGAAAATCATCTTTCAGACTTGCTTTATTCAAATCTCTATAGTCAACGCACATTCGGACTTTTCCGTCTTTCTTTGGAACAGGCACAATATTGGCTACCCATTAAGGATACTCAGCAGTCACAAGAAAACCAGCATCAATATGCTTTTGAACCTCCTCTTTAATCTTCACAGCCATGTCAGGATGAGTTCTTTTCAATTTTTGCTTCACAGACGGACATTCAGGCTTCAATGGCAAATGGTGCTCCACAATGTCAATATCAAGACCAGGCATGTCTTGATAAGACCAAGCAAACACGTCAGCATATTCTCTAAGAATATCTACCATCCTCTTCTTAACATATGACTGAAGTAGTGCCCCAATCTTGACTTCTTTCTTATCATCATCAGAACCCAAATTAACCAATTCCATCAGCTCTTCATGAGGCCGAATGGTCTTTTCCTCGTGCTCAAGAAATTGGGAAATTTCATCAAGAATATCTTCAACATCCTTCTCTTCCGCTTCAAACACAGGGAACTCAAAGTTGGGAGAGGGCATAGAGTCATTGTTTTCAATGGGTTTAACAATCAATCTGTGTAACACCCCGATTCCCCAAAATAAAATAAAGCAATTAAAATAAGCACATATCAGAGTTTTCCGACAACGGGATGTCATAATTTTCAACAAAATTCCACAAATCATTTCTCAAACTAATTTCTTTGTAATATTGCAGCGGAAAAAGAACTAGTCTGTCATAAACCACATATCATATATACATCATCAATATCATCTTGTACAACATGTACGGCCACTGCCCAAAATATACAAGATAATCATCCAACATCATCGCCAATCCTCAAAATAAGATACGCCACGGGGGCACACATAATCATTAACAAACATGAAAACTCCCCAAAAGCCCCAGTGTTACGTATCAGAGCAGTCCCTACGACAACACCATAATCCAAGCTAGCTAAACACCTAGATTGTCTGTACCCCCCGAAGAAGCACAGACCACAACAACAACAAAGGGGTGAGAAATCACGGTCAAATATTAACGGTATAAATGCACATGAAATAAAAGGTAGAAACATATTCACATCATTTCATATACATCATATTTGGACCTATTGTCCCTTCATCCATCACAACACACATATAATACATGCAACACGTGCAACACGACTCAACAATATGCGGTACCGACTCAACTCAGGATAGATCGCATACACTCCATCCGAGAAACGATCTATCCCTACCACGCTCCTCCTGAGCCCATATGATCAAATTTCAGGATAGATTGCATACACTCCATCAGAGCAACGATCTACCCCTACCAATGTTCCCCACTTGGAACACGGGTGAATCACGTACACTCCATCCGAGCAACGATTCAACTCCCGTCCATGCTCCCCAATTGGAGCACATAAGTGAATCAGTTGCACTCCACCGAGCAATGATTCACCACGTCCACGCTCCCCACTTGGAGCACGTGAGTGAATCACAAACACTCCCCCGAGCAATGATTCACCATGTCCACATGTTATGCAGACACCATGCACAACAACACAGCACTCATGGTGCACACGATCCTACTGATCCAATTCCTCACATAACACATCATTACAACGCACACAAGGCGTATCGATCTTACTGACCCACTCATCACAACAACATATAAAGGCAACGCATATAAATCGTATCGATCCTACTGATCACATTTATCATATAACAGATATGTCTCACCATCACCATAGTCATACATCATAACATACACTAATTCAATTATCAAAATCACACGGATATCACGGAATCACGTTCCGACACCATACATACATTCACCACAACTCACTAATAAGCTCATCACCAAACATGACCAACAAGGGTCCAAAACCACAAAGAAATCAACACAGAACAGCAGCAAAACACAACCTATTGTCGGGCTCGCAGGCGCATTCGCCTGGCGAAGCCCCGCAGCGAACACTCACTGACCATTCGCCCGGCGAAACCCTTGGCAAAACCAAACAGAGGCTACTGGCAACATTCGCTGCCCAGTTCGCCTGGCGAAGCCTGACGAAGCCTGGCGAAGGCTCGCCTCCTCATTCGCCCAGCGAGTACCTGCGTTCTCAGAAAAATCCCACACAGCAGAAACAACAACCTTCCCCGATTTCGCTCGATTTTACCAAAAATCAGCTGCTAACACGACTAACCAACATAATCCAACTTAACTACGAAATCTATACTTAATTCCACCCGATAACAACCTATTCTTACTGTGCGGACCAACTTCGACTTAAACCGGTAATCTACCAAAACCCCAAATTCATCCGAACAACGCATGCAACAATTTCTAACACATTGATCACACTCATAACAGAACTAACAACATGCAACAACATCAATTTATCATCAATCATGGGAATTAGGGAATTTCTCCTTTCTACCAATTACTCATGCAAATACCAATTCAATCGATCAATTCCCCCCCTTACCTCAAATGAAATTTTGATGATGGTGGAGCTTCACAATTTACACGAAAATGCTTCTTGCTCAAGCCTCAACTCTTGATCTTGCTTGCTCTTTCCAAAAAGTGCTTTCTCCTCTTTCTCGTGTTCTTCGTTCCATTCTTTCTCTATTCTTTTTTCAACTGCCCACTCTGCCCTTCATCCCAAATATTACACTTTTATTCCAAATAAATAAATAATTCTCATATTTCTTTTATTTCCAAAAACTTCAATTAATTCCAAATAATTTTCCAATAATAATATTTAATATGATAATAATAATAACAATAATATTAATAATAGTAACACCTTACTAATTATCATATTATCATCATCATTAATCATATTTTCTAGTATTATGGAACTTACGCCTCAACCAAAATCCACGCAAGCATGCCAAAAATGAAAATAACACCGAAAATAAAAATAATTAAAATGGGCGTTACAACTCTCCCCCACTTTAATTATTTTCGTCCCCGAAAATACCTGATGGGAACAGCTCTGGATACGCTTCCCGCATCCTGCTCTCCAATTCCCAGGTCACACTGCCTCCTGCAGTACCTCCCCAAGCCACTCTCACCAAAGGTATCTCTTTTCCTCTGAGTCGGTTTATCTTGTGATCCTCGATCCTCAACGGCAACGTCTCCACAGTTAGATTCTCGCTAACTTGGACTTCATCTCTCTGAACCACATGTGACGGATCTGGTACATACTTCCGAAGTTGCGACACATGAAACACGTCATGCAAGTTCGAAAGTTCCGGTGGCAACGCCACCCTATAAGCCACAACACCAATCCTCTGCAAAATCTGATACGGCCCGATAAACTTCGGATCCAACTTCTTGGACTTCAATGCACGTCTTACACTAGTCACTGGGTTAACCCTCAAAAATACATGGTCACCCTCACTAAATTCCAACTCTTTCCTTCGGTTATCATAATAACTCTTATGCCGATCCTGAGATGCTTTCATCTTCTCGCGGATCATCTGAACTGTCTCAGTAGTCTGTTGCACCAACTCTGGTCCCAACACAACATTCTCATCCGACTCATACCAAAATAGAGGAGTCTTGTACCTCCGTCCATAAAGAGCTTCAAATGGTGCCATCCCGATACTTGAATGGTAACTATTGTTGTACGTGAACTCTACCAATGTCAAATGAGTATCCCACTTACTACCTTTTTCCAAAACACAAGCCCACAACAAATCCTCTAAAGTCTGAATAGTCCTCTCCGACTGTCCATCCGTCTGCGGATGATAAGCTGAACTCAGCTTCAACTCGGTACCCAAAGCCTCTTGCAAACTCTTCCAAAATACAGAAGTAAACCTCAGATCTCTATCCGACACAATACTCAATGGCACACCATGCAGCTTCACAATCACCCGAATGTAGATCTCTGTCAGCTTCTCCAACAGAAAACTGGTACTAATCGGCACTAAATGTGCAGACTTCGTAAGCCGATCTGCAATTACCCAAATCGCATCAAATCCTCTCTCCGTATTAGGTAAACCTGTAAAAAAATCCATGGTGATACAATCCCATTTCCAAACCGGAATCTCTAACGGTTGCATCATCCCAGAAGGTCTCTGATGCTCCACCTTCGATTTCTGACATACCAGACAAGCATAAACATAATGAGCAATATCTCTCTTCATACCCGACCACCAAAATAACTTTTTCAAATCCTGATACATCTTCATAGCTCCTGGATGAACACTCATGCTACTACGATGTCCTTCGTCCAAAATTGACCTCTTCATCTCATCATTATCCGACACACAAATTCTACCCCCGAAACCTCAACACACCAGCATTATCCCACTAAAAATCACTACCAGAGTCACCTTCGGCTCCTCGCATCAAATCCACAAGTTTCACATCCAACTTCTAGTGTTCTCTAATCATATCCAAGAAATCATTCTTCACGTGCAATTTACCCAACATCACACCATCTGCCGTGAATTCACAAACCATGCTCAAATCTCGGAACTGCTCAATAAGCTCCATCTCTTTCACCATCAAAGCTGACATATGAATCGCTTTCCTGCTCAAGGCATCTGCAACAACATTCGCTTTTCCTGGGTGATAACTCAAACTAAAATCATAATCTTTCAGGAATTCCAACCACCTCCTATGCCTCATATTCAATTCTTTCTGATCAAACAGATACCTTAAGCTCTTGTGATCACTGAACACCTCAAACCTCGAACCATACAAATAATGTCTCCAGATCTTCAACACAAAAACCACCGCAGCCAATTCAAAGTCATGAGTAGGGTAATTTCGTTCGTGCACCCTCAATTTCCGCGAAGCATACGCCACCACTTTCCCATTCTGCATAAGAACTCCGCCTAATCCCATCTTAGACGCATCACAATACACCACAAAAGGCTCACTCGGATTCGGTAACACCAACGCCGGCGCTAAAGTCAATCTCTTTTTCAGCTCCACAAAACTCTCTTCACAAGCAGCATCCCACACAAACACTTGATCTTTCCTCGTCAACTGAGTCAATGGCAACGCCAAACTGGAAAAGCCTCCAATAAATCTTCGGTAATACCCTGCCAAACCCAAAAAGCTTCTAACCTCTGCTACCGTCTTTGGCGGTTCCCACTGTAACACCGCACTCACCTTCGTTGGGTCTACTGAAACACCATCACCAGAAATAACATGCCCCAAGAAACTCACCGTCTTCAACCATAATTCACACTTTGATAACTTAAAATAAATCAGTATATCATCAATGAACTCGACAATAAATTGATCCAAATAAGAATGGAAGATGCGGTTCATATACTCCATGAACACTCCTGGCGCATTAGACACTCCGAAAGGCATTACTGCATACTCATAATGTCCATATCGAGTCCTAAACCCCGTCTTTTGAATATCACCTACTCTCGCTCTGATCTGATGATAGCCCGACCTCAAGTCAATCTTACTAAACACATGAGCTCCCACCAACTGATCCATCAAATCATCAATCCTTGGAAGAGGATATTTGTTCTTGATGGTCACTTTATTCAACTGACGGTAATCAATGCACAACCGCATGCTGCTGTTGCACCCCAAAATTTGCCCAACCTTTTCCTTCTTGTTTTTTGCATTATCATAGCATTGCATTAGCATTTGTGCAGGGGATCAAGTGTGATATACATCAAGAGAGGCCTATCTAGAGGTTTTATTCGAGCTTGAGGAGTCACTAAAGTCACCAGGAAGTGGTTCATGCCCTTGAGAAGTTCAGATGCTTGTGTGGGGTTCATCCCCTGACGTAGAGGCCAACTGAAGATTATCAATGAGTTGGGAAACTATGATTACAGGTCAAGTTCAATACTTTGCATAACTCAAATGGACTTTTTTCCGACATGAAAGTTGCTCCAAATGGGGTCATTTGGTCAACCATACCTCAAGGATTCAATGGGCTAGCTCGTAGGTGTAGTTTCATGGAAGGTACTTTGGTGAAAGTTGGTGAAATGGCCTAGATTGGAAAGTTACCAATTTTTAATCAAACTAAGTCATATTTGTGCTTATTTTGAATGGAAATCATGTTTTAAGAACAATGGCATTATTACATTTTTCATTTGAGGATTTTATCATGGCCTATTTCAAGATTTCTTCATGGTTAAGGTACACTTTGAATCTAAGCCCTTTATATTGAAACAAGGGCTAATTTTGGACCATTGATCATTCTTACAAGGCAAGATATATAAACAAATGAGGCCAAGGCAAATGAGGGGATTCATGATCATTTTTCTCACATTTTTCACCACTTCCATAATCAAAAAATCCAAAAATTAAATTCTTTTCTCTCCCATTTTTTGATCCATTTCTCATCACAATCACCTTCCACAACAATTATACAATTGATTCACCATCTTTTTGGCCAAAATTGATGCATGAACATGGCCATAAACCTCCATTAACGTGAGCTTCAAGTCAAAATTGATTTTTCAATTTCACAACAATTCAAGACTTTCTTTCCATCCAAACACCTTCATCATCAATTATAGAACGTGTCCACATCATTTCCTCAAAGAATTGGTGGTCGAGTGAAGCTATCGGAAGCCATTTTTGGAGGTAACGGAAAATCAAGATTGCTCCATAATTATATAATTTTCTTGTGCCATTTTTGCATTTCTATCATCCTCTCAATATGGGCAATGGTTCTGGTAGCAACTGGTGCTTATTTATGGAAATTTCACAACAATGGTGTTTTCTTGATGTGCCATGTTTTGGAGTTAGAGAGAGTTTCAAGAAAAACTAAGGCCATATTTGGAATCCTTGAATTTTTTCCCTTCAATTTTGGTCCAAAAAACGCGCGAAACGGATAAAAATTGAGGAAGTTATGGGTGTTCAAAGGTTTCCAGAAAATCAATTCCGTTTCCGGTTGCTAAAGTATCGCGCGTGTACTATTCATTCAAAAAAAAAGTGATTTGAAGAAGACGAACCATAGCCGTCGGATCAAGCAAAAGAGGAGAGAAAGTCTCACATCAAGAGGCCAGCAGCGCGCCACGCAGGCAGCCCCAAAACGACGTTGTTTTGGGCGCGGCAAGGGGACTGGGGCACGCCGGTTCGATTCTGGCTGGATGCATTTTCCATTCTTCTACTTTATTCACATGCTATTCTTGTTATTCCTTTCCTTCCATTTTGTTTTTATTATTTATTTTTCATGCTTGTTCTAAATATCATAAAAAATAGCAAATTTATTCTTTTTTATCCCAATTATTTTGTGCTGAATCTTTGAGACGTCTATAATTTTATAGAATTGGAATTATGATTTTATCATTTTCTGACATTTTCTTTGGAATTTTTACATTTGGAGTGACACCAAAATGTAAATACTTGTGTCATAATTTTGTTGAATTTCTTTGACCTATAAATACATCATTTAAATGCCAAATCTTTTGCAGGGTATTCATACACACATTGAGGTACCTAGATGTATTTTTACTTGATTTTTATTGTACCATTTTGAATGGTTTTGAATGTCTTTCTTTACCATGTGCTAGTTTGGCTTCTTTTTGGTACACTTGACATAGTTTCAATTTGTTTGACTAGTTCCTTTGGGATATTTTGACTATACTTCCCACCCCTGGTTTGTGACATGTTGTAGGGAACTGGAGATGTTATTTGGAATTTTTTGATACCATTTACTATTTTTCCCATATTTTTGTAATTGGACTTGTAATATGGACTTTCAAACGGACATTGGTTTTATTTCGGCTCCAACGGCCTCGAATTGTTTGTGTGATGAGTGCTATGGTTCCTATTTATTATTGTAGACATTGTATAGGACTTTTAGATCATTGGATGGCTGTTTTTATCATACATAACTTGCCCATTAGGTACCATACTTTCATGATAGTGCGTTATGATTCCAAATCGTGGTTCATGTACGTCATTCATAGGTTTCTGTTGCCTTGTATCTCTTTATATTCACTTGTGGCCAAGATTGCATGTTTAGAATAGGCCAACTTCCATTCATTATGGGCTTGAGGTTGAGATGACTCGCCTCCCTCACTTGCATTCCAGGTTTACTGTTATGAATCTGCATTTCATGTATGATGTTATTCATCTGTTTCTGTTTCTTCCTTTTCCTTTCCCTTAGGATCTCCATTCTTTCTTGTTGAAGATAGAATGTGATAGACATTAGGCTTTGCAACCATGTATGACAACATTAGGGTAGTCTTCCCCTTTGCAAACTTCAACCATAGGACGAACATTGCACGATAACATTTAGGGTTGTGTAGTTTCCCTTAGAGGTCTGTCTCTCTTTCTCATCTTCAAACATTCTTAAAATACTTAATAAAGGTTAACACGTGTCGTGCATTACAAGCCTTAAGCTACTTGAGAAAGAGTTATGGGAGGGTTTCCCTCACATAATTTGAATGTTTAGTATGACACCCTTTGGGTGACATGCGACGCATTCACTCTTAAGTCCAAGTCTTTAGTGCAACACGAGTTACAAACAAAACTCAAGACACTTCTTCATAAAAGACATAAAAACAAACATTCAACTCCTTTTTTTCCTCTTGGATTTTAATCCCTAGAAACCATTTTCATAATGAGAGTTTCGTTAACTCTCGGTTCTCCTGCAAACGGTAACGCCTAAGTCTTCAATGGTCGAGCTGCATACACCAAACTGCGAGAACCGTTTATTAACCCTACTCGGGTTAAAAACAACTTGAACCAAACCTGTGGTCTTGTTAGCCCGAACTACGTTTGCTCTGATCTTTCATGCCGTGTGAAAGTACGTAGGCACGAGATGCGATATCTCGGCGAGCAACCTTCCCCCCCCCCCCCCCCTTTACCCGTAGTTAGGCGAACTACGTTGACTCTGATTTCTCATTCCAGACCGGAATACGTAGGCATAGAACTGCTGTGTTCTGCCGAGTCACTTTTCTTTTCTTTTGTCCCTAAGCCTTTAGCGTAGATAGTATTAATCAACCCTTCGAGATAAACAGTTAAGCGTGGATCCCGTCGAGTACGGCGGATGTGAGGGGTGCTAATACATTCCCCTTGCGTAACTGAATCTAGGACTTGGTTGCGACGACCATTCCTTTCCTCTGCCGTTAGGTTTTCTCTGAGCGTTTCCTTTCCCTCCTTTGGGATAAATAACGCACGGTGGCGACTCTTCTGTCATTGTCGGCCTCGCTTTTCGCAGTAGCGACAGCTGGCGACTCTGCTGGGGATAACCAAATGGTTCCTATGCGAGTCAATCGAGGGATCCAACGTCCCGACGAGAGTCAGTCCTAGCACTTGTTTGTTTATCTTTTGGGTTTTGTACATACCTGTTGTACCTTAGCTTTACTTTCCCGCGTTTTATTTTCCCGCAGTTTATTTTCGGCATTATATTATATCCTTATTGTGCTGTTATTGGAGGGGAGCTCTGATGAGTGATAAGCCAGACCCAGGCTCGAGAGCTACATAGTATTAGAGCAGATTTGTGGTGAACCTGTATGTTAGGCATACACTAGTTCCCACGAAATCTGCACTCAGACAAGATTTTTTGAGATGATTTCCATTTCCAGCCCAGTGGGCCGTTGAAAGGATTTCAGATCTAAGGGTTGTCGACTCTGGGGACCGATCACTTGGGATTCAGCTAAGTGAGGCCACTTCAAGAGATGATGATGCCACACCTTCTGGGTATCGTATCATCGCTCTTGAAAGTCTGTGATGCTGATGACCGCATAGGATGCCATACCTCGTCGGTGAATTAAGTCCATACCTGTGAGGGGAATTGGGTTATGCAGGGAACCATAGCTCCAAATCACCCGGTTTTCTCTACAGTGTGAACTTTTGGGTTTGATATCAGAGGTCTTCAGTATCAGTGATCTATGCCATGCAGTGATCTATGTTATGCAAAGGCGAAGATCTGGTTATTCTCAAGCTACAGAACAACAGGCTTCTGATTATTATTGCTACAGCACAACACAGCTACCTTGATCCCCTGTAGCATCTTTGCATTTCTGCATTTCTCATATGCATTGATCACATGACATTGCATTAACAATGCGAGTACATATTTCCTTTGATTCTAGCTATCTCGCTTGTCGTTATTCGCACTCAGATACTTGTGCTTGCAACTGCCCGTGTGGTTTTCCATTTGTATACATGAGGAGTTTTTTACTATTGTTGTCTGAGGGGTTTCCATTGTCATATGTTTCACCTGGAACTAGAATCAAGGGAAATATTCCATATACATATATGCATCGTTAGCATTTTGCATATTTTTCTTTGTGTTTGCAGGTACCTTCTTAAGCCTCGTTCTTATGTTCTGTTGTCTTTTCAGAGTTGTTTCGGGATTGCTGACCAGAGAATTCATCGGTATCCTACTAGACACAATCTCAAGAAAGCCATGGGTCACGTTCAGACTGAGATGCAAGAGATGAGGGAACGCATGACTCAGCTCATGGAAGTCATGCAAGGTATGGCTCAAGGACAGGAGCAACTGAGAACAATGGTCCAGCCCCTGGTAGCTAGGGTTGATCTTAATGGAGTTCTTCACGGAGGTATTGCTGCTAATACTCCCCGCAACAATACAGAGATTCCTAACGCCACTGTTGTGCCTACCGGATGCACCTCAACTGCTGCAGGGGCCGGGAATGGTAGTGATATTGGCGTCTGCCACGCTGGTCTGGGTAATAATGCTGGTAATGCAGGTTTTGGTAATACTGTTAACTTGGGTTGTGGTAATGGTGCTCATAATGCTGGGTTTGGACCTGGTACTGCTAACCATGCTCTTGGTAACGCTGGTTATGGTTACACCGTCAACCGAAACGTCTATGGTCTGGAGGGTGCCTACGCTGGGTATGGCAATGAGGACCAACGATGGAATGAAGATCGTCAGGACGACGTGTTCTCTATGAGGGATGTAGGCGCTGAGTTGCCTGCTGAAGCGGATCGTAGATTCAGGATGCTGGAAGAGCAGATGAGGAATATAACAAATCAGGACTCCATGGGGCTCGACATGGCCAATTTAGGGCTGATCCCTGACTTACGAGTGTCGTACAAGTTCAAAGTTCCTACCTTCGATAGATACAAAGGTGTCACTTGCCCAAGGGTGCACATACGTTCATATTACAGAAAAATGCCAGCCTATTCAAATGATGAGAAGATGCTCATGCATATTTTCCAGGATAGCCTGTCAGGGCCGTCGCTCGAGTGGTATATGGGTTTGGAACCCTCTCAAGTTCGCAGTTGGAAGGGTTTGGCTGAAGCATTCGTGAAGCATTACTAGTACAATAGTGACCTTGCTCCCAATAGGGTCCAACTTCAGAATATCGTCCAGAAGAACGGGGAATCTTTCAAAGAGTACGCCTAGAGGTGGTGTGAGCTTGCAGCCAGAGTACAACCCCCAATGGTAGAGAGAGAATTGATTGACCTGTTTGTATCAACGTTATCTGGGATGTACTATGAAAAGCTCGTCAACTGTATGTCCAGGAGTTTCTCTGACCTTGTCATCACTGGTGAGCGTATAGAAAACGACATCAAGATTGGAAAAATTCAGGCCGTAGAAGTACCTTCGTCAGGTGGAGGAAAGAAAGTGTTTGAAAATAAGAAGCGTGAAGGCGACGCTAATTCTGTATCAAGCTCTCGGGGTAGAGGAAGAGGCAGATATCAAGATCAGTGTCATCATCATCAGGCTGCAAGTGTTATCATTCTGATACCACCACCGTAACAATAACAACAACAACCACAACAGCAGCAAAATCAGCAGGGCTACAGGAAGTACTAGAATTCGAGGGGAGCGAATAGAGTATTCGATACGCCGCTAATGCCGTACTCCCAGATGCTTCAGACGTTACTACAACTGCAGTTAATCCAGAAGAGAACCTTGGCCCCTCTGACAGGCCGACCACCACCTGGCTATGATGCAAATGCCCGCTGCGAATTCCACTCGGGGGCACCCGGGCACAGCATTGACGATTGTAAGGCTTTTAAGCACAAGCTACAAGATTTGATTGACAGTAAAGCCATAAACTTCTCGAACGAAGCGCCCAACATGGTATAGAGTCCTCTGCCAAACCACGGACAAGCCGGAAGCGGCTGAGTCGCCCACAAGTCAAGATACAAGACGCCTAGTTCTCAGAAGCTGGCAATCTGCATTTTATCATGTTATTTCTTTGCATTTGTAGTTTCTTTCCTGTCTATGTACAATTTTCGCTCGTAAAACCTGTTGTTTTTCAATTGATATTGATAATGAAATAAATATGCATGTTTTGAATTAATCCATTCGTGTTCACTTTATTGCTTTCTTTTATTTCAAACACTTGTTTAAGTGGAATCCGGGGAGGATGACGAAATCGAAAGACGTGTAAGCTTCCGATTGTATGCTCTTGGATAGAAAAACCTGTTGACGATATACAGGCATTGTTTCAAATCCATAAACACCGGAGATATAAGGAAGATAATCCCTTGTCAACCCCTTTGAGCCTTATAGTAGAAGTTTCTTTCTAAAAATGAAAAACCCTCAATCTTAACCTGGGGCAGGGTAGGCGTCGGTTAATTTGACCAAGCGTCCGAATTACGGAAGGAGTGTCCGTTCGAGGATAAATCACACCTGTATAGGTCGTGCCTAAAGAACCACAATGGTTAAACCTTGCCGATAAGGAGTGAAGCAGTCACAATTTCTTTTAACAAGTCAGACAAGTCGGTGTCACATGATTTGTTCAAAAAAAAAGGGAAAGAAAAAAAAGCCTGCTAAGTCGAATCTTGTGAACAAGCGACTTAGGCAAAAATTAGGGTATCCCGCTGGACTTCAAAATCAGAAACTCAAAAGAGTTAGTCCAGGCAAAAATTAGGGAAAGAAAAAGTGAAAAAAACGAAAAGGATTACAAGAGAAAAATCCTCAAACAAGAACGAAATCGTGTGACTCCAGGCACTATAAAGACGGAAAGTGAATGACTGTCACTCCAAAAAGCAGGTGGTTTCCTGAACCATCACTCCTATCGTTCAATCGTTGAAAGGTGAACGCTAAGGTCAAATTAGCTGAACGTAGGATCGGAGAACATCAAGGAGAGTGGGTGGGTTAAAATGAATTTTGAGCCTTTATCCTTTCTTTCTTAAACGGTGAACCTGACCACGTTACAACCTGAAAAAGTCATAATTGAAACAGGTTTAGTTCGAGAGCATACTTCGGTAAAGATCGCGTCGAAACTGACTCCAAAAAGGATTCCTCTTATAGCGTTGTATTAGTTTTGACATTTTGATAATTGATTCGTTCATTATATGTCATAAGTTTTTCCAGTGAACAGGATTGGGTTTTGAAAAACTGGCATATGCATTGCATTTAATGTATCTTTTTGCAGAACAACTTGTTTTGCTTGCGAGTAAGCGCTCGACCGCAGGAAAGTTTCCACAGTGGAAAGTTTAATCAGGATAGAATGTAGAACGCCTGAATACTCCGTTGAGATGTGGCCAGCTATATCAAATAACCCCCAGTAAGGTCATCCATCCAAGAATCGGTTAATATGGGGCAATCAGGTCGAGATTCGGTAAATCTCTCGCAGCTAGGGGTACTGCTCCACGAATCAGTCAATCAGGGGCAAAGTCATTGTAAGGCTGAGGCATGCCACCCTATAGGGAAAAGAATTGTTCCTCTTCATACCTCTAAAGCTTATCCGAACTATTCAACCAAGGACCCTCTCACGGTCCAGATTCTGGGGTAAAACCATCTCGGGGTCGTTTCATGGCAAGCTATTTTCTTCTCAGCATAGACCTTCCCAAAGATCAGACTGGGGACAAGGGCATTACGCTTGGGGCAAATTCTCAGAGAGATTCGGATGAGGCTCATTTTCCCAACGATCAAAGATCTTTCTTTAGCAGATGGAAGTTGCATCTTTACCCCCAGCAATTGGTCAGGCGTAACTCTAATCCCCACAGAGTACGAGTATGGGTTTGTTCCCCAGTGAGTCGAGATCAGATTTCTCTCCGCCAGGCATGTGTTGAATATGCTCCAGCAAGTCGTTCGTGACCCCCAACAATGTAAGATGTGTTCCAGGGAGCATGCAAGACCTTTACCCCGTTCCTCAGCAAAAGTCGCTCATCCCCAGCAGAGAGTTGTTCATTTCCAGTAAAGTTTGTAACTTCAGGTTTGTTAGTATACCCCTCAGCAGAGTTAGGATCGTATCTTCCAAAGTTGTTCAGAGTTCTTCTCCACAACATGGAGCAGTGGTATTCAGACATCAGTTGTTACATTGAATATTCAGGCTCCGGTCAGTACGTTGAGTATTCAGACTTCGGTATCGTGAAAAGATTCTTTCTTCCGTCGAGTGTCCAGGCTCTGGTAATCTCCAGTTTGTATTGATTTTTTCTTCCGTCGAGTATCCAGGCTCCGGTAATCTCCAGTTTGTATTGTTTCTTTCTCTCGTCGAGTATCCGAACTCCGGTAAAGATTTTGTGAGGTGATCTTGATAAGTATTTGTAGTATTCTCTTTTCGTCCGATTTTCTTCGTCGAGTATCCAGGCTCCGATTTGTTTTCTTCGTCGAGTATCCAGGCTCCGATTTGTTTGCTTCGTCGAGTGTCCAGGCTCCGGTTTGTTGCTTCGTAGAGTATCCAGGCTCCGGTGCATTTTCGTCCGTCGAGTATCCAGGCTCCGGTTTGTTGCTTCGTTGAGTATCCATACTCCGGTGCGTTTTTGTCCGTCGAGTATCCAGGCTCCGGTTTGTTGCTCCGTAGAGTATCCAGGCTCTGGTGCGTCTTCGTCCGTCGAGTACCCAAGCTCCGTTCTGTTGCTTCGTAGAGTATCCAGGCTCTAGTGCGTCTTCGTCTGTCGAGTATCTAGGCTCCGGTTTGTTGCTTCGTAGAGTATCCAGGCTCCGGTGCGTCTTCGTCCGTCAAGTATCTAGGCTCCAGTTTGTTGCTTCATTGAGTATCCAGGCTCCGGTGTATCTTCGTAGAGTATCCAGGCTCCGGTGCGTTTTCGACCGTCGAGTATCCAGGCTCCGGTGTGTTTTCGTTGAGTGTTCAGACTCCGGTTTGCTGCTTCGTTGAGTGTTCATACTCCGATGTGTTTTCGTTGAGTGTTTAGACTCCAGTTTGTTGCGTTGAGTATCCAGGCTCCGGTGTGTTTTCGTCGAGCATCCAGGCTCCGATTTGTTGCTTCGTGGAGTATCCAGGCTCCGGTTTGTAGCTTCGTTGAGTATCCAGGCTCCGGTGTGTTTTCGTCGAGTTTTCAGACTCCGGTTTGTTGCATTTAGTGTTTAGGCTCCGGTGTGTTTTCGTTGAGTTGTCAGACTCCGGTTTTTTGCGTTAAGTGTTCAGGCTCCGATGTGTTATGTTGAGTGTTTAGGCTCCGGCTCCTCCATTGAATATCCAGATTCCGGTGAAATTTCCAATTTGTAACGTTTTGCTTTGCCGTTGAGTGTTCGGACTTCGATAAAGGCAGTTGGGTATACAGATCTTAGTAAGTGTTGCGATAGTACTCTCTCTCTGTTGAATGTCCAGATTCCGGTGAATGTTCGGTTTGTGATGTATTGCTTCGTCCGTCGAGTATCCAGGCTCCGCTAAATCCCTAGTGAAATCACCAGTTACGTCGAGCATCCAGGCTCCGGTCGGTGCATTGAGTATCCAGATTCCGACAGATTTTGATGTGGCCCTATCGTGCATTGAGTATTCAGATTCCGACGATTCGAAAGATTGTTCTTTGGCCCATGTGGTGTTCAGACCATGGGCAGTTACGTGTTTCCTGAAGCAGAGTTACTTGATTAAGTTTCTCTTTCCCTTGGTGGGATGTTCAAGACGTTCATTATGTTCGGTTTCTTCGGAGATTCTATCCTAATCAGAATTTGCAGTTTATTTCTTCGGTTGGCAAATTTCTAGGTTTTCTTTGGTATTCAACCGCCTTTTACCTCGATTGTTTGAAAGCCGTTCGCTTTTCACTCATTCAGGTCTAAGTCGCTTGAATAGGGGCAGCTATTGCACCCCAAAATTTGCCCAACCTTTTCCTTCTTGTTTTTTGCATTAGCATAACATCATCATAGCATTATCATAGCATTGCATTAGCATTTGTGCAGGGGATCAAGTGTGATATACATCAAGAGAGGCCTATCTAGAGGTTTTATTCGAGCTTGAGGAGTCACTAAAGTCACCAGGAAGTGGTTCATGCCCTTGAGAAGTTCAGATGCTTGTGTGGGGTTCATCCCCTGACTTAGAGGCCAACTGAAGATTATCAATGAGTTGGGAAACTATGATTACAGGTTATAAAATTACAGGTCAAGTTCAATACTTTGCATAACTCAAATGGACTTTTTTCCGACATGAAAGTTGCTCCAAATGGGGTCATTTGGTCAACCATACCTCAAGGATTCAATGGGCTAGCTCGTAGGTGAAGTTTCATGGAAGGTACTTTGGTGAAAGTTGGTGAAATGGCCTAGATTGGAAAGTTACCAATTTTTAATCAAACTAAGTCATATTTGTGCTTATTTTGAATGGAAATCATGTTTTAAGAACAATGGCATTATTACATTTTTCATTTGAGGATTTTATCATGGCCTATTTCAAGATTTCTTCATGGTTAAGGTACACTTTGAATCTAATCCCTTTAGATTGAAACAAGGGCTAAGTTTGGACCATTGATCATTCTTACAAGGCAAGATATATAAACAAATGAGGCCAAGGCAAATGAGGGGATTCATGATCATTTTTCTCACATTTTTCACCACTTCCATAATCAAAAAATCCAAAAATTAAATTCTTTTCTCTCCCATTTTTTGATCCATTTCTCATCACAATCACCTTCCACAACAATTATACAATTGATTCACCATCTTTTTGGCCAAAATTGATGCATGAACATGGCCATAAACCTCCATTAACGTGAGCTTCAAGTCAAAATTGATTTTTCAATTTCACAACAATTCAAGGCTTTCTTTCCATCCAAACACCTTCATCATCAATTATAGAACGTGTCCACATCATTTCCTCAAAGAATTGGTGGTCGAGTGAAGCTATCGGAAGCCATTTTTGGAGGTAACGGAAAATCAAGATTGCTCCATAATTATATAATTTTCTTGTGCCATTTTTGCATTTCTATCATCCTCTCAATATGGGCAATGGTTCTGGTAGCAACTGGTGCTTGTTTATGGAAATTTCACAACAATGGTGTTTTCTTGATGTGCCATGTTTTGGATTTAGAGAGAGTTTCAAGAAAAACTAAGGCCATATTTGGAATCCTTGAATTTTTTCCCTTCAATTTTGGTCCAAAAAACGCGCGAAACGGATAAAAATTGAGGAAGTTATGGGTGTTCAAAGGTTTCCAGAAAATCAATTCCGTTTCCGGTTGCTACAGTACCACGTGTGTACTATTCATTCAAAAAAAAGTGATTTGGAGAAGACGAACCATAGCCGTCGGATCAAGCAAAAGAGGAGACAAAGTCTCACGATCAAGAGGCCAGCAGCGCGCCACGCAGGCAGCCCCAAAACGACGTTGTTTTGGGTGCGGCAAGGGGCTTGGGGCACGCCGGTTCGATTCTGGCTGGCTGCATTTTCCATTCTTCTACTTTATTCACATGTTATTCTTGTTATTCCTTTACTTCCATTTTGTTTTTATTATTTTTTTTCATGCTTGTTCTAAATATCATAAAAAATAGCAAATTTATTCTTTTTTATCCCAATTTTTTTGTGCTGGATCTTTGAGATGTCTAGAATTTTATAGAATTGGAATTATGATTTTATCATTTTCTGACATTTTCTTTGGAATTTTTACATTTGGTGTGTCACAAAAATGTAAATACTTGTGTCATGATTTTGTTGAATTTCTTTGACCTATCAATAGATCATTTAAATGTCAAATCTTTTGCAGGGTATTCATACACACGTTGAGGTACCTAGATGTATTTTTACTTGATTTTTATTGTACCATTTTGAACGGTTTTGAATGTCTTTCTTTACCATGTGCTAGTTTGGCTTCTTTTTGGTACACTTGACATAGTTTCAATTTGTTTGACTAGTTCCTTTGGGATATTTTGACTATACTTCCCACCCCTGGTTTGTGACATGTTGTAGGGAACTGGAGATGTAATTTGGAATTTTTTGATACCATTTACTATTTTTCCCATATTTTTGTAATTGGACTTGTAATATGGACTTTCAAACGGACATTGGTTTTATTTCGGCTCCAACGGCCTCGAATTGTTTGTGTGATGAGTGTTATGGTTCCTATTTATTATTGTAGACATTGTATAGGACTTGTAGATCATTGGATGGCTGTTTTTATCATACATAACTTGCCCATTAGGTACCATACTTTCATGATAGTGCGTTATGATTCCAAATCGTGGTTCATGTACGTCATTCATAGGTTTCTGTTGCCTTGTATCTCTTTATATTCACTTGTGGCCAAGATTGCATGTTTAGAATAGGCCAACTTCCATTCATTATGGGCTTGAGGTTGAGATGACTCGCCTCCCTCACTTGCATTCCAGGTTTACTGTTATGAATCTGCATTTCATGTATGATGTTATTCATCTGTTTCTGTTTCTTCCTTTTCCTTTCCCTTAGGATCTCCATTCTTTCTTTTTGAAGATAGAATGTGATAGATATTAGGCTTTACAACCATGTATGACAACATTAGGGCAGTCTTCCCCTTTGCAAACTTCAACCATAGGACGAACATTGCACGATAACATTTAGGGCTGTGTAGTTTCCCTTAGAGGTCTGTCTCTCTTTCTCATCTTCAAACATTCTTAAAATACTTAATAAAGGTTAACACGTGTCGTGCGTTACAAGCCTTAAGCTACTTAAGAAAGAGTTATAGGAGGGTTTCCCTCACATAATTTGAATGTTTAGTATGGCACCCTTTGGGTGACATGCGACGCATTCACTCTTAAGTCCAAGTCTTTAGTGCAACACGAGTTACAAACAAAACTCAAGACACTTCTTCATAAAAGACATAAAAACAAACATTCAACTCCTTTTTTTCCTCTTGGACTTTAATCCCTAGAAACCATTTTCATAATGATAGTTTCGTTAACTCTCGTTTCTCCCGCAAACGGTAACGCCTATGTCTCCAATGGTCGAGCTGCATACACCAAACTGCGAGAACCGTTTGTTAACCCTACTCGGGTTAAAAACAACTTGAACCAAACCTTTGGTCTTGTTAGCCTGAACTACGTTTGATCTGATCTTTCATGCCGTGTGAAAGTACGTAGGCATGAGATGCGATATCTCGGCGAGCAACCTTCCCCCCTTTACCCGTAGTTAGGCGAACTACGTTGACTCTGATTTCTCATTCCAGACGGGAATACGTAGGCATAGAACTGCTGTGTTCTGCCGAGTCACTTTTCTTTTCTTTTGTCCCTAAGCCTTTAGTGTAGATAGTATTAATCAACCCTTCGAGATAAACAATTAAGCATGGGTCCCGTCGAGTACGACGGACGTGAGGGGTGCTAATACATTCCCCTTGCGTAACTGAATCCAGGACTTGGTTGCGACGACCATTCCTTTCCTCTTCCGTTAGGTTTTCTCTGAGCGTTTCCTTTCCATCCTTTGTGATAAATAACGCACGGTGGCGACTCTTCTGTCATTGTCGGCCTCGTTTTTCGTAGTAGCGACATCTACCATCTTTCTTCTTCACTAACAACACTAGAGCTCCCCACGGCGACACACTTGGCCTGATAAACTTCCTATCCAACAACTCTCCAATCTGAGACTTCAACTCGGCCAATTTCGTTGCCCACATCCTGTACGGCACCATAGGAATAGGCCTCATACCAGGAACAAGGTCAATGCTAAACTCAATTTCCCTCTTTGGAGGCAACTCTGTAATATCATCAGGGAACACCTTCGGAAACTCGTTCACCACGGCTAGCTCATCCAACAACGCCTTGTTGTCAACAGACAATGATGCAAATAAAGCAAACACCTGAGCTTCATCTTCCAACAAAGTCCTCAATTCCTTACTGGACAAGGAATCTGCCAAAGCTTCTTCTTCTGGAGTCAGAAACAATAACACTTTCCAAAAACAATCGATGTACACTCGGTTAAACTCCAACTAGTTCATACCTAGTATAACATCCAAACCGCCAAGTGGCAAACAAATTAAATCCACACCGAAGTCTCGGCCAAAAATAGTCAGCGGACACTTCAAACACACTAATGAAGTAGTCACTGAACCAATCGAGGGAGTTTCAATAGTCATTCGCCGCTCAAGAGTAGACGACACCAATCCCAACCTCTTCACACAATCAACATAGATAAACGAGTGGGTTGCACCCGTATCAATCATAGTAGTCAAATGAATGTTATTGATAAAACAAGTACCTTTGATCGAATGCTCCTCGTCCGCCGCTTGAGTTCCCACCACTGCAAACACTTTACCGCTAACCTGAGGCGCTTGAGCCCTTCTCGGCTTCTCACAATGAGTACTAATATGGCCCTTCTCACCACAGTTATAGCAAGTAGGCATATTAGTCCTACAATCCGCCATCACATGGCCCGGCTTCCCACACTTGAAGCACTTATTCGCTTCATGAGGATAATCACTAGCACGATACCCCCGTGATACCGCACCGATAACATTTCAAATCCACCGATGCTTTCCTCTATCGGAACCTCTTATCAGCCACAGCCTTCCGCTTTCCTTTATCGGTCGGCACACTATAAGGTGTACCACCGAACCTCTGTTTACCCTTGCGGTCATTCACCGCCTTGTAGTGTGCGATCTTCGCACGGTTATCATTGTCATAAATCCGGCTTCTGCTCACCAACTCAGGATAACTCCTGATCTTCTGACACGCGATTCCCATATTGATCTCCGACCTCAGCCCATTCTCAAACTTCAGACACTTAGAAGTCATGGCCCCGTCAGTATTGTAATGGGGACAATACTGAGCCAATTCCTCAAACTTAGCCGCATACTTAGCCACCGACATACTGCCCTGCTTCAGCTCTAAAAATTCCACCTCCTTAGCACTTTTGATATCTTCTGGGAAATACTTCTCCAGAAATCCAGATCGAACCACCTGGAAAGTAATCGGAGTCCCCGAAGCCTCCATCCTCTGACGACAATTGTCCCACCAAGCCTCGGCTTTGCCCTCTAACATGTGAGTTCCAAACCTCACTTTTTGCTCGTCACTGCACCCCATGGTCCTGAAGATCTTCTATATCGCCTTCAGCCACTTCTGTGCAGCTACCGGATCCAAAATCCCACCTTCAAACTTTGGTGGTTTGTTGCTCCGAAATTGCGTCAAGTCTCTGAACTGAGCATCCGTAGTCATATTTTGATTGGCCACCGCTTGTGCCATTGCTTGCATAGCTGCAGCCAACGCATCATCATTCCTCCCTGCCATACTGCTCAACAACCACAACAACAAGTTAATAGAAAACAACCAACTCTATCCTACAGACAGACTCAACTACAAAACTGGTCGGACGGACCGACCTGCTCTGATACCAACTTGTAACACCCCGATTCCCTAAAATAAAATAAAGCAATTAAAATAAGCACATATCAGATTTTTCCCACAACGGGATGTCACAATTTTCAACAAAATTCCACAAATCATTTCTCAAACTAATTTCTTTGTAATATTGCAGCGGAAAAAGAACTAGCATGTCATAAACCATATATCATATATACATCATCAATATCATCATGTACAACATGTACGGCCACTGTCCAAAATATACAAGATAATCATCCAACATCATCGCCAATCCTCAAAATAAGATACGCCACGGGGGCACACATAATCATTAACAAACATGAAAACTCCCCAAAAGCCCCAGTGTTACGTATTAGAACAGTCCCTACGACAACGCCACAATCCAAGCTAGCTAAACACCTGGATTGTCTGTACCCTCGAAGAAGCACAGACCACAACAACAGCAAAGGGGTGAGAAATCACGGTCAAATATTAATGGTATAAATGCACATGAAATAAAAGGCAGAAACATATTCACATCATTTCATATACATCATATTCGGTCCTACTGTCCCTTCATCCATCACAACACACATATAATACATGCAACACGTGCAACACGACTCAACAATATGCGGTACCGACTCAACTCAGGATAGATCGTATACACTCCATCCGAGCAACGATCTATCCCTACCACGCTCCTCCTGAGCCCATATAATCAAATCTCAAGATAGATCGCATACACTCCATCCGAGCAACGATCTATCCCTACCAACGTTCCCCACTTGGAACACGGGTGAATCGCGTACACTTCATCCGAGCAACGATTCAACTCCCGTCCATGCTCCCAAATTGGAGCACGTTAGTGAATCACATGCACTCCACCGAGCAATGATTCACCACGTCCACGCTCCCCACTTGGAGCACGTGAGTGAATCATATACACTCCACCGAGCAATGATTCACCACGTCATCATGCTATGCAGACACCATGCATAATAACACAACACTCACGATGCACACGATCCTACTGATCCAATTCCTCACATAACACATTAATACAACGCACATAAGGCGTATCGATTCTACTGATCCACTCATCACAACAGCATATAAATGCAACGCATATAAAGCGTATCGATCCTACTGATCACAATTTATCATATATCAGATATGTCTCACCATCACCATAGTCATACATCATAACATACACTAATTCGATTATCAAAATCACACGGATATCACGAAATCACGTTCCGACACCATACATACACTCACCACAGCTCACTAATAAGCTCATCACCAAACATGACCAACAAGGGTCCAAAATAACAAAGAAATCAACACAGAACAGCAGCAAAACACAACCTGCTGTCATGCTCGCTGGCGCATTCGCCTGGCGAAGCCCCACAGCGAACACTCGCTGACCATTCTCCCGATGAAACCCTTGGAAAAACCAAACAGAGGCTACTGGCAGCATTCGCTTCCCAGTTCGCCTGGCGAAGCCTGGAGAAGGCTCGCCCCCTCATTCGCCCAGCAAATACCTGCGTTCTCAGAAAAATTCCACACAGCAGAAACAACAACCTTCCCCGATTTCACCCGATTTTACCAAAAATCAGCCGCTAACACGACTAACCAACATAATCCGACTTAACTACGAAATCTATACTGAATTCTACCCGATAACAACCTATTCTTACTGTGCGGACCAACTTCGACTTAAACCGATAATCTACCAAAACCTCAAATTCATCCAAACAACGCATGCAACAATTTCTAACACATTGATCACACTCATAACAGAATTAACAACATGCAACAACATCAATTTATCATCAATCATGGGAATTAGAGAATTTCCCCTTTCTACCAATTACTCATGCAAATACCAATTCAACCGATCAATTCCCCCCCCCCCCTTACCTCAAATGAAATTCTGATGATGATGGAGCTTCACAATCTACACGAAAATTCTTCTTGTTCAAGCCTCAGCTCTTGATATTGCTTGCTCTTTCCAAACCGTGCTTTCTCCTCTTTCTCGTGTTTTTCGTTCCACTCTTTCTCTATTCTTTTTCCAAATGCCCACTCTGCCCTTCATCCCAAATATTACACTTTTATTCCAAATAAATAAATAATTCTTATATTTCTTTTATTTCCCAAAACTTCAATTAATTCCAAATAATTTTCCAATAATAATATTTAATATGATAATAATAACAATAATATTAATAATAGTAACATCTTGCTAATTATCATATTATTATCATCATTAATCATATTTTCTAGTATTATGGAACTTACTCCTCAACCAAAATCCACGCAAGCATGCCGAAAATGAAAATAACACCGAAAATAAAAAAAATTAAAATGGGCGTTACAATCTGCACAATAATTTATGTTTGATTTTAGAATATGAACAATAAGTGCAAGTATCATGCAGATAAAAGTGATCATCACATTATTATTTTTTGGTTCTTTATGTTACCATTTTTCAGAAATAAAGCAAAAAGGTAAACAAAATATGGATAAATAAAATAACATTTTATTGATGATGATAAAAGTTAAAACAAAGCCATCACAAATTCACTTTCACCTTGGGCAGAGTGAAAGGATTTTTTTTGAAAGAAACAAAAATAAATTACTTTGAAACATGAACAACAGTACAAACGTCAGCAGCGATTCAATTCTGGCATATCAATCCACGTGTCACAAAGTTGGGCGTTTTTTTTCTTGATCATCCTTAATAATGTCATTGACTTCATACTCAAGTCCCTTAAGTCTTGGTTGAGGAGAGTAGAAGGGTACATATGAATCTTCTGTTTCAAAATCATATTCAGGATCTTTCAAATAAGGCTCCCAGTCTTCAGCAGGAATGGAATCATTTTCAGAACCATCTGAGATGTAATCTTCAGAGTCATCTTCAATAATTACAGCTGTAGAATGATCTTTGGTATGGATGAACCCAACACTTTGAAAAACATCATGAATACTCTTCATCTTTTTGCGGGTTGAATAATTGCAGCTCTATCTTTTTTCTCAGCAACTTAAATGACTCGGCCCCATCTATCATCTTGGCCACTCTCTAACATATGTTGTGCATCTTTCAGAGAAGACATGGACACCCCATTCTTCTTAACAACATTATCAACCACAAAAATAGCCTGGAACAAAATTCCAACATCCTCGTCAACATCAATATAAGAAAAAGACGACAAACTTCTTACCAATATAGCCTGTTCTCTACCCACAACAACAAGTTTACCATTCTGATCAAATTTCAACTTTTTGTGCAGTGTCGAAGTGACAGCTCCAGCTTCATGAATCCACAAGCGTCCTAGAAGACAATTGTAAGCAGGATTAATATCCATGACTTGAAAAGTAATCTGGAATAAACACGGACCTATCTTGATAGGTATATCAACCTCTCCAATCACAGTTTTCCTTGAGCCATTGAAGGCTTTCACAATGACCCTACTGAATCTCATAGGAGTACCTTGATAAGACAATCTGGACAAAGTAGATTTTGGCATCACATTCAATGATGACCCGGTATCAACCAACACATTGGATAGAGCGTCCTTCTGGCAATTCATGGAAATATGGAGATCCAAATTATGATTTCTTCCATGCTTAGTCAATTCTTTGTCACAAAAGCTCAAATTATTCCACGCAGTTATATTGACAACAATGATGTCAAATTGGTTAACAGTCACATCATGATCTACATAAGCTTGTTCCAATATTTTCTACAGAGATTCTTGATGAGCCTTAGAGCTCATTAATAGGGATAAAACATATATTTTTGACGATGTATGCAACAGTTAACCCACCACATTATACTCACTCTTTTTGATTAATTTCAACACTTCATCATTATCTGATTTTTGCTTCATGTCGCTTGATTGACCAAATTCAACAGAAGTCTTCAACTGAGTTTGCTTACCTACAACATCTTCACTTGTCTTCGAGGGTACATTAGCAAATACTCGACCACTTCTGGTCACGCGTCCTACATCAGCAATAGTCACGACTGAGGGAAGAGAAGGAATGAGAACCTCATTCCCACCCTCTAACATAGTAACATTGTATTTGTAGGGAAAATCCTTATTTGATTCATACGGTATTGGGCCAAGAAAATGGATGACCAAAGGTGTCATATCAGAGTTCTGACTATTGTAAGAAACTACCACTCGTTCTGGGATGTTAAAACACGAAACTATGACATTCACCTGATCCTCAACTTCATTTCTGTTTGCAGTAACTTGAATCAAATTCTGATCAATCATCTTTTGTAAGTCCCTTTTTACAATCACACACCCACGAGGGTTCACTGAACAAATACAACAAGCAGCATAGTCATGCTCAATATCATGGAATTCGCTCAAAGTAACATGTATATAAACAAGCGATCTCTAAGTCCAGCGAATATAAAAAATGCGGTATGTACCAGGACACCTATAAACCATATTGACAGTTGCGTTACCATGATTAGGCAACGGATTTGATTTCACATTAGGATTGGTATCTTCAAAAGACAAAATACCATTTTTTACAAGCTTTGCAACTTCATATTTCAGAGGATAGCAATTTTCAATATCACGAGTCTGAACCAAATTCTTCTTTATCAAAGCTGGAAATAACTCAGTATACGGCATTGGAATGGGATCAAATTGTGCTTTCCTCTGCAGACGACCTTGTTGATTATTTTGCTGTGTTTTCAGTTGGAAACGTGGTTGATATCTTGAAGTAGCTTGAGTAGCAGGAGTGGCACTGATGACGGGTGTAACATATGTTATTTGTTGCTGACGACTACCATTGATGTTCACAACTCTGCGCTTTCTAGACCTCTATTGAAAGATAGCATTAGTTTCTCCATCCTTTTTCTTAGAAAAACCAGAACCAAATTTCTTCGCACTTCTAGAACTACCTTCTTTTGTCAGACATCCCTCATAGAAAACTACCTCTAATCTCATTCCCATATTAACCATTTTCGTGAAATCACTAGGAGCACTCGCAACCATCCTTTAATATTAAAATGGACCCAAAGTCTTCAGGAAGATCTTGGTCATCTCTTTCTCTTCAAGCAGAGGGCTTATGAGTTGCAATCTCGCGCCATCTCTGCGCGTACTCTTTAAAAGTTTCTTTCTCTTTCTGAGACATCGCATGGAGTTAATCACGGTCTAACGCCATATCCGGATTATATTTATACTGACGGACAAAAGCTTCTCCGAGATCATTGAATGTCTTGATTTAGGAACTATCAAGTCTCATATACCACTTTAGTGCAGCACTGATAAAACTATCTTGAAAATAGTGAATCAACAACTGATGGTTGTCAGTATGGGTGGACATCTTTCTGGCGTACATGACCCAATGGCTTTATGGACAAGTGTTCCCTTTGTATTTCTCAAAATCCGGAACCTTGAACTTGGCAAGAATCTTCACATTAGGAACAAGACAAAGCTCGTAAGCATTCTTCCCAAATAACTCTTTTCCTCTCAAAGCCTTGATTCCTTTCTGCATCTCAGCAAACTGATCTTGAAAATCATCCATATGATCAATAACATCCAAACTCTCACTCGGAGCAGTGTGGAAAATTTTCTCTTCAGCATAAGGCATAGTGTGAACCACGGGTGGTGGCACAGGTACAACAGTAGGAACAATTGGAATCTCAACATTAGGAACAATATTAACCACAGGAGGTGGTACAATCATAACAACAGGTACTCTTGGACCTTCAGAAATAAGAGGTTGATATCCCTCTGGCACAAAATTGAGAGGCATGCCCCAAGGGAAACCAGTAGTAATCTGATATTGAGCAGCATTAACCGGGGCCACAGAAATGGGCATTGATCCGATCTCAGAAATCACAGTTCTCTTCATAGAAGAAGAAGGAGGTGATGGTGGCTGATTCTGAGCAGCCACTAAAGCTTCCATTGCAGTAGTGAGTCTTTCCATACTATCCTTTAGAGTTGATACCTCTTCACAGAGCTCGCGGTTCTCTTGTTGCAACTGATCCATCTTTTTCTTGAGATTAGCTCGAGTATTGTAGTGATGCGACAACTTGGTTGAACGAAGACTAAAAGGAATTAAATAAGAGACTTGGAAAAGGAAAAAACACAATGCACAATGATGCGAATGCAAATGCAAAAATGCAAATGTTTCAATTAGTTTTCAAGGATCTTTAAGATATAAAGCAATTACAAACATTGTAAAGAAATAACATTTATTTGAAATACTGATGAACATCTCATTTCATTGAATATTGGAAAGAGTTACACTTGGAAGTACAAGTTACATAAGAATAAAATTTAATAAGAAAAAGCTAGGTCCTAAGGAGCATCTGATGACAATCTGAGCTGATACTTCCTTCGGAGTCTCTTAATCTCTCTCTCATAGTTTTCCTTCATGGTGGTCTTCTGTAACACGAGCTTGTCCACAATACCCTTCCAAGAACCGGAAGTAGCAGTATGTGATGATGTAGTAGTAGAGGAAAATAAATCCTCTACATGTCTCTTCACGACGCGTCACTCAAGCAACTCAATCAAGTCATCTTTCTCCTTCATCTGCTTTTTCAATTATGTATTCTCCTTGTCAGAAGCATGAAACTTACATTCCCACATCTCTTTATCTTGCTTTATCTCGGTCAAAGCATCTTGAAGAGTCTTCACATCATCAAAAGAAACAGGGAGTGGCGTAGCGATCATTGTAGTCATGGGTTTTTCAAAAGGATAAGGCATTTTGATCTTCATAGCTCTTTTCTTCACCTAAAGTGTATAAGGTTCCAAGGCAGTGCAAACTTGTCTTCCAAGCTCTCCTTTACCCACCCTATGAATCTTAGTCCAAACGTGAGCCATTCTTCTCCTCAAACCAAGAGAGTCATTCCCTCCTTGAAAAAACAAACCCTCTAATAGAATATTTTTAGGCTTATCCTTCAACATATAACCAAGCTGACGGCGAGCTAAACTCGGGTTGTAGTTAATTCCACCTTGTGTTCTAAGAAGAGGAACATTGGAGAACTCCCCGGAACTATTAATAATCTGGACATTCTCATAAACAGAAAAAGACCAAATAATGTCAGTATGAGTAAGGGACATGATCCTCTGAGACCACCTTAAACAATTCTTGTTATCCATAAAAACATATGAATGTGGCAAATGCGAAATAAACCAATTGTACAACAGAGGTGTACAACAAATGATGGTACCGTTCCCCTTAAAAGTCCTACTATGGATGGAGAAATAGGTGTCACCAAGTAAAGTCGGAACAGGGTTCCCAATCAAGAAAATCCTAATAGCGTTAACATCCACAAAGTTGTCAACATTAGGGAACAAGACTAGTTTGTAGATAAGCAAAGAAAATATAGCCTCAAACGCCAATGTGTGACTAGTGTTTGCAAATAAAGTGGCTTTCCCAATCAAGAACTTAGAAGTCAAACCCTTGATGCCTCCCTTAAACATCAGATTAGCATCAATATCAGATTTCATTAAATGGGTAGCTGCAACAATATCTTAGGGCTTAAGAACTTCCTCTAAACCAGTATAAGGAACCTTATCAAAAACTGGTATACCCAACAAATAAGCATACTCTTCCAAGGTTGGCATGAGTTAATAATCAGGAAAAGTAAAGCATCGGTAGATAGGATCATAGAATTGCACAAGGGTGTTAAGAATTTTGTCTTCCATGTTGGTAGAAAGAACAAATAGAAGCCTCCCATAACGAGATCTGAAGCCTGAACGATCAACTACCAAGGACACTAGCGTTTTCAAATCTATAAGATCAGGAGTTCAGAAACCGTACTTTAGAGTGTTTCTCCTTCCAATATCCATAATTACAATATATGCAATGTTTGCAAAGGAAAATCTCTGAGATCCTTAAAAACTGACTGAAACAAAATGCCCATGAATGCATGAGTGCAAGATGCAACACCTACAAACAAGACACACAAAGCACACGGGTTCAAAGGTTCAGCATAAGCATGGAGCCAAAGGCAAGAACCAACCCACAATGGTATGTACTAAGGTTATATCATCACCTGTAGAACAAGGTTCTAAAGAAGTTCCCAGAGTCATAATACCATCTTTTTGATATTATCAGCTTAAACGACTACACATCGGCCAACAATATTCTCAAGAGAAACTCGTTTGAGTGTGGTATCGTGTAACAACTAATTCAAGTATACACCTGAATAGCCATCACACCACGTCCTAATAAGGCCAAGATGGGTTAAAGGGTTCTAAGGTCCTCAGCTTCTCAGGCTCTAAGGTCAAAAAAATTAATGCCAGTTACAACTACTCGTCAGACATCAGTAATTCCAAAGGGGCCTTCACTGAGCAGGGGATCTCAAATCAGCTTAGTAAGGACTATTCCATGTAAACTAACAAGACTATACCACCCTCATATCATAAGTGCACTCAAGTCCGGGTATAGGATTTATCTCACCACACAGATGTCGCATCGCTGCGAAGAGGGACCGGCAAGGATAGAAGAGTCGCCACCGTTCATTATTTATCCCAAAAGAGGAAAAGGAAACAATCAGAGAAAACCTAACGAAAACGGGAAAAGACAGGTCATCGCAACCATATCTTGGGTTCGGGAGTCGGGTACACAAGGGGAAGGTGCTAGCACCCTTCACGTCTGTCGGACTCAACGGGATCCACGCTTTGTTGTCTATCTAAAAGGGTGTTTACTATCTAAGCTACGGCCCAGGGAAAAAAGAAAAGAAAAGAGACACGGTAGAGCATCGCCACTCTATGCCTACGTATTCCCTCGTGCAATGGTAAAGTCAGAGTCAACGTAGTTCGGCTAACTACGGGTGAAAAGTGGGGAAGGTTGCTTGCCAAGACATCGTCGTCTTATGCCTACATATTCTCATCTGGTATGAGAAATCAGAGCAAACGTAGTTCGGGCTAACAAGAACACCGGTTGGTTCAAAATGTTTTAGGCCCGTGTAGGGTTAAAACCTAGTTCTAGCAGTTAGGTGTATGCAGCTCGACCATTGGAGACTTAGGCGTTACCTATTTGCGGTAGAACCAAGAGTTAACAAAACTCTCTTCATGAAAAAGTTTTCCAAATTAAGATCCCGAAGGATAAAAAGATTTGAGGTTTGTTTTTGTGTTTTTTAGAGAAGAAGTGCATTGATTGTTGTTTGTAATTCATGTTGCAATAAAGACTATGACTTAGGAGCGAATGCGTCGCATATCGTCCTAAGGACGTACACTAAACACTCTAAGCAATTGAGAGGAAGCCCCCCAATCACCATTCCCCAAGTACTTAAGGCTCATAACGTACAATAATACTTAACATTTATTAAGTGTTTTAAGAGAATTTGAAGATGGGAAGAGAAAGACACTCTAGAGGGGGACTAAGACTCAACCTAATGTTCTCATACCAAGTGCACCTATGATTGGGATAAAAGGAAATGCTACCTGATCTTATCATGCATGGTTTCAAGACTAAGGTCTATCATAATCAACCTTTAAAAAGAAAGATTAGAGATACTAAGGGAGCATGCAAAAGATGAAAGAAGAAGAAGAAGAAGGAAGCATGAAATAAGAAAGATGCAAGTATGCAAACATGTAATGCACAATTAGAATGAAAGTGAGGGAGGAAAAAAGTGTGGGGCATTAGCCTCCACAAGCACATCTCAACCTCAAGCATGCATATGAGAGATGCAAAGAAGAAGGAAGGAAGAATACACACAAAAGAGATCAAACAAGTGCACAAAAAAATGGGGTGAAATGGGAGAAATTGAATCCTACAACCATTTGTCATCAACCACAAGCCCTAAGGCAAAGAAAAAAGAAAGGGAAGAAACCATGATCAAATGAGAGAATGGGAGGCAATGTGAGGACAACAAGGAACTCTCATGGGCAACTCAACCATAAGCCATCTCAAGGATCATGCAAGAACACAACAAAAGAGTCCTCAAAGAATCACCATTTATGATATGCTTCAAGTACCTCCAAAGGAGGGACTAAGCCATCTCAAATGGGTTCTAAAGTCATGGGACAGAAGCAAAGATGAGAGGAGAAGGTTCCCAAAGCAAAGAAGGAAAAGCACCAAAGATAATGCAAGAATAGGCATGGAGAAAGACCTAAGTATCAAGCACATTCAACACTTGAAATTCAAGTGGAAAGCCTAAAAAGAATGCAAATCTCAACAAGCAATGAACAAGTTTATGACCTAAAAATAAGCATTCAAATACCTCAACATGTTAGAAGTATAAATCAACAAGAATTGAGAGCTCAAGGGATCCATGGAAGTTATTTCCCAAGCAAACTAGGTCAAGTACTTGTATGAACCTCCCTTAGAAGTAACATGCCTTGCAAGTCACCTCAAAATTAGGAAAAAGGTTCAAAATAAGCCAAATAAAATCTCAAAGGAACATAAAAGAGTTGGAAACCAGAGGCCAAAAGATCACAACCAAAGTCACTTCATAACATCACCAAAGAATTTTATTCACAAGGGTGCCCCATTGTGAAGGAGGATTGTCGAGGGTCAACAAAAATGTCATCAAAGTCAAACCAAAATGGCCCAAACCAGGGGCAAAAGTGTCCTCAAAAACTCTTCAACTCATTATGGATATGAGGAAAAAGTTTCAATCATTGGATCAAAAGAAAAGATCAAAAACAAAGCATGAACACGAAAGCACAATTAAAAGATCAAATAAAAATACTTCCAAGCATTAATTCCATTTTTAATTGAAAAATAAAAGGAAAATAAAAATAAAAAATATCAAAAATTAAATGACACATCAAAGTGTCCTAAAAATATTTTTTGGGAATTTTATTATGCTTGGATGTATTTTTAAATAATCAAAATCAAAACAGCATAAAAAATAAAAAATAAAAAATAAAGAAATAAACCACAAGGGTGCGAATAGCGATCAGGAAAGGCAAAACAATTGGGCTTCACATGACTAGGGGTGCAAGGAGAAATGTGAGCCCAAGACCAAAACTCAAAGCAGCAGCATCAAAACGCTGCGCTTCACTAAATGACCTGGCCGGTCAACACGCCACGCGTGCAAGTTAGAATTCATCTCGTTCATTCATCACACAGAGTCAAGAGGTCAAGGCAATACACGCCGCCTGAGGAAAAACCAGATGAGGGAGCCACCATGCTTTGGTCATCTTCTCCGGTCACGCAGTCGGAGTTGATGATCCAAACCCTAATCAAATGGAGCTAAATCTTATACCAAAATGATTGCCACGTTACATAGATCACGAATCCACCAACCAGTTTCATTTTTCATGCAAGAACAGAGAGATTCAAACAATTAAATAAACATGCTCAAAACTGAAATCATCAAGAACACAACCCTAACCTATCCAGAATTTGCCTACACATGTAGGATTTCAGTATGCAACAAGAATGGAGATGAATCAATGCATATTGAGTGAGGATTCTCGAAAAGAAAAATACCTAACGGAGCCTCTCCGTTGGGGCTTCTACAGGTGCTTAGCTTGCTTAAAAATGTCCAGATTCACTCAAGGAAGTTCAAGGAAGAGAATGCTAGTGTTGATTTTCTTTAAATCTGCCTCAATTCTAATTCATGATTTTGAAAATACTCCTCACTTTTATAACTGTGTTCTGATCAATTCTTCATGAAAATGGTTGAATGAGGGTGTAATCTTCATCTGGAGCTTTTGTATGTTGGATCAGAAATGATTTGGAGGCCCAATTTGGCTTGGTTATAGAGTAATCTTGAAATGCCCAATTTGGAATGGAAGCTTTATACACACATGAAAATTGCACCAATTCCCTTGTTTCTGATTCAAACCAGTTACTGGGACGTAGGATGGATCATGTGGATGAGAATTAACCCTTAATTTGATCTAAGGGTGGAGATTGAATGTGAGACTTCTCTTTGAAGTAACCTTGAAAATCATGAGTTCTAGCTTGCATGACTCCAAATTAATTGGTGCATTCTCTTTCTTATGTCATTGTGACTCAAAATATGCACAAACATGACATGCAAATTAATTAAAACCAATTGAATTGAATTCATGACTTTAAGTTCATTTTTCCATGGAATTTCTTCACCAATCTTCATATCCATGCCAAATCCATGACAAACTTGTGTTTTAGGATGAAATTCAGGTCATTTAAAGCAACTTCCATGTTGGAGAAAGTCTCATTTGAATTGCACAAGTGGATGAACAAGACCTATAATCAAAATGACTTATAATCTCACTTTCCCAAAATAACCCTGCCTTTCAAGCTTCATAATATGAGTTCTACAAACGAGATGAAGGACTTCTAGGACTTTTTGGAAACCTAAGATCATAAGGAACAACTTTCATGTTCATAAAAAGTGGAGGAGAAACATGATTCTAGGTCAAAAGTGCCTTGGAAGTTGGTTGACATTTTTTGACTGAAAATACATTCATCTGAGGACCCATAACTTGTTAGCATCATAACTTGAGTTCCACAAAACCAACGGATGTGTTCTAGTACTCAAAAGAAAGCTAAGAACATGCCCTACAAGTATCATGTTTATATCAAAGTGAGATTACACTTGTATCTTGAGATATATGGTCTTGAATTTAGGCACTAAACATGAGATTTTACACTGACAAACCTCTGAAACCCTAATTTAGTAACTTCTCACACTCTTGATTCTTCTTGAATTGATCTTGAAATAAGATCTTAGATGTCTTAACACAACTTTCCATGACTCCAAAGACTTAGAACTAAGTCTTAATCTCCTTCAAATCCTCAGTGGATATTGCACTAGGCAGATGAAACCCTAGGTGTACAATCATTTGACTACAACCTCTTGCACATGATATAACAATTTGCATAAGCTCCAGAATGGATTTCAAAGCACTCAATAGGCTTCACATTATCTTATATCCATATCCATGAACTTGTAATCTTCAGATGATCCTCAATTGGTCTCCAAGATAGGAGATAAGCAACATACATCCATTCACTTTCTCAAAGAGCTCTGACCAACTTCAGATGACTTGATGAGCACTCATGCCTTCTTGGAACCCTTGACAAACCTCCTCTTGCTATGCACACCTCTTGATCCCCTGAAAATGAACAATGATATGCTAATGCAAATGCTAGAATAATGCAATGAAAACATAAGCCAAGTAAAGAAAAGGTTGGGCAAATTTTTGGGTACAACAGCTGCCCCTATTCAAGCGACTTAGACCTGAATGAGAGAAAAGCGAACGGATTTCAGACAATCAAGGTAAAAGACGGTTGAATACCAAAGAACCCGAAAGTTTTCCAACCGCAGAAATAAACTACAAACTCTGATTGAGGATGAGCATCTCCAGAAATAACTGAACTGATGGTTGCAACATCGACACGCAGTCGGAAGAATCATCTGACATCGCTTATAGACAATGACACTAAGTTGGAAAGATCATCTGACATCGCCATCGAGCATCGACACTAAGTCGGAAACATCATCTGACATCATCGTCAGGCATCGACTCTAAGTCGGAAAGATCATCTGACATCGCCGTCAGGCATCGACACTAAGTCGAAAAGATTATCTGACATCGCCGTCAGGCATCGACACTAAGTCGGGAAAACATCTGCTATCATACGGCGGATAATGAATCTCTGACTTCGCCGTCAGGCCTTTGCACCAATTTAGAAAAACATCTGACCTTGCTGTCAAGTAATAACATCCATTTTAAAAGAAGATGTCTCTGACTTCGCCATCAAGCCCCTGACCTCGTCGCCAGGCATTGACATCAATTCAGTAAAGCATCTGACATCGCCGTCAGGCCCCGACATCAAGTTGGTAAAAGCATCTGACATCGCCGTCAGAACCATTGAACCCAATAAGCACTAAACCGATCGGCTCAACACACAGCTGAGAAGAAACATATGACATCACCGCCAGACATCCGTTAAATAAAAACAGGTATTGAATCCGGATACAGGGACTTCTGACATCGCCACCAGAAGTTCGCTAAATAAAAGCGAGTAACAAATCTGAAAATCAGATCAACAAAGAGCATCTGACATCGCCTCCAGGTATCTATCGAGTTGATGAAGAAATCTGACATTGCCGCCAGGAATACACATCTGATACACCTCTGACATCGCCGCCAGGAATCTGTGGGGACTAAAACATTTGACCTTGCCGTCAAGTATCCATGCAGTTGAGGAATGTTACAGCCCAATTTTTAATAACTAGTTATTTCTATTAATTAATTGATTTATTTGGGTTATTTTAATTATTTGAATTATTGGATGATTATTATTTTATTTGTGGAATTAATGTATTAATATGTTATGTTTGCATATTATGTTATTTTATCATTTGGAGTTTTGGGAAATTAAGTTGGAGAGTATTTTAGATATTTCTCAATTAATGATAAGATGAGATATTGTGTGAGGAAGTGATTTAGTAGATGTTTGGAGGAAAATAAAATAGAAAGAGATATAAGTGGAAAGAGGGAAAAAAGAAAATGATAGAAATAGAAAGGAAGAGAAAGATAGAGGAAGAAGAAGGAAGAAGAGAAAGAGAGGAAAGCTTGGATTCATCAAGATCAACCCTTAGGAGTCGATTTAATCGGGTAAGGGTGTGAAATCTTATTATTCTATCAATGTGTGTGATTATGTATGTGTGTGTTTGGATTGTTTGGATGTTTTCCATCTTTTTCCATTTTAGGTCGGAATGAGTTTAATCCATAGAAACCGATTTAGTAAATGTTAGACAAAGACTATAGGAACTGGTTCGGTGAAAATCGGATGATTTTGTGACAAGGTACTGTCGCTACTGCGAAAATTGAGGCCGGCAATGATAGAAGAGTCGTCACCGTGCGTTATTTATCCCAAGAGAGGGAAAGGAAACGCTCAGAGAAAACCTCACGTCCGTCGTACTCGACCGGATCCACGCTTGTTGTTTATCTAAAAGGGTGATCAAAACTATCTAACTACAGGCTTGAGGACAAAAGAAAAAGAAGTGACTCGGCAAAGCAACATCGCTTTGTGCCTACGTATCTCATCTGAAGTGAGAAGTCAGAGTCAACGTAGTTCGGCTAACTACGGGTGAGAGGGGGGAAGGTTGCTCGCCAAGACATCGCGTCTTGTGCCTACGTACTTTCATCTGGTATGAAAGATCAGAGCAAACATAGTTCGGGCTAAAAGGGAACACAGGTTTGTTCAACTGTTTTACCCGAGTAGGGTTAACAAGTAGTTCTAGTAGTTGGTGTATGCAGCTCGACCATTGGAGACTTAGGCGTTACCGTTTGCAGTAGTACTAAAAGTTAACGACACTCTTTTTATCTGAAAAGGTTTTCCTGATTAAGATCCCGAAGGATGAAAAAGGTTTGAAGTGTTTTTGTGTTTTTTAGAGAAGAAGTGTTTTGAATTGGAGTGTTTATAATGCATGTTGTACTAAAGTCTAAAACCTAGGATCGAATGCGTCGCATATCATCCTAAGGACGTATACTAAACACTCTAGGCAATTGAGAGGTGGCCCCTCAATCACCATTTCCCAAGTATAAGGCTCATGGCACAACATCCATCTTTATTAAGTGTGTTAAGATGGTTTTGAGATGAGAAGAGAAAGGACACTAAAGGGGGACTAAACTCAAACCTAACATTGTCATGCAATGGTGATCCTAAGATTGAGATGAAAGGGAATGAAACTATCCTAATGTTATCATGCATAGGATTGAACACCTAATGTCTCAACTACTCCCATCCTAAACGGAGGGACTAGGAATCCTAGGGGGATCATGGCACAAGGCCAAGTAAACACTATATAATCAACCGCAAATGAAATGAGAAAGAAATAAAATGATGAATTCAAAATAAAAATGATAAAATAAAAAAGAATAGAATGGAAAATAAAATGAAAATAAAACAAAAAGGGATGGAAAATAATACATTAAAATAAAAAAAAGATCTTTTGTATTTTTCATATTATTAAAAAAGAACTACTTTAAAAATAAATAAAAAATAAATAAGGAAAATAATTAAAATAAAACAAATAAGTGCTAAAAAAGAAGAAATGCTGCCATAAGGGTTTGAACCCTTGACCTCAAAGCTTCAGGTTCAAAACTAAACCATCCCAGCCAGCGCGCACGTGTGATGGGAGATGGAAAAGGAAGAATAAATATAAAAACATGGAAAATAAAAGAAAGAAAAAGCAAAAACGCCCCCAGCTGGGATCAAACCGCGGTTTTCATGGTAAGGTAAGGACTTAAGGCAAGGCATTTAACCACTGAGGTGGCGATACATCCGTGTATTAATGCCACCCCATTAATTCATAAACTTAACAAGGCGTGAATTCTGGGCAAGAACAAAGCAAGCCAAAGCATAAAATAACCAAAACGTGATCAATCCAATTTCAGTCAAAACAGTATGGATTTTAGCAAATGGAAATTCGATGGCTCACGCATAATGGAGCTTGAGATGCATTTTCAAAGTTTGAGTTCAAACTCAACATGTTCGTACCAGTTTTGAAAGTATGCACACATCCTAAACATGCCATTAACAAAGCTCAAACACAATGATGCTTTAAAGTTGCACTAGAACAGAAAATGATATATGAATTGCAACATTGCTCATGGACTAAAAATGCAAAACTGATAGTAGCAGAACCAGGACCAACAAAGCTTCAATCAATACACATTCAAACACATCATGAATTAAACACATAGGGACCTCTAATCTAAACTGACAGCAAGAAAACTTTAAAAAAAAACAAGAGGCTGCAATGATAGATTACTAACAACAGAATCATAAACATGATCTTTGTGGTGTAACTTCAACAATGGTTCATGCCAGACATTCATTTATGATTCACATTAAACTATAATAAAACATAGCATGTACCAGGCACATAACACATTCAAAATGACTCTTAGATCCCCATAAAAACTAGTCTTAACAGACCCCTCCACAAACTGCTCATGTCATGCCATCCATGTTGAGCACAATCCAACAAGGTTCTCAAATTCATACTAAAATACCTAAGCATCATAACTTGACTCAACAGCAACCAACAACAATGTTTCAAAAAAAGGAACATCTTAACATTCAAAACCAAAGCCAACTATAACAGTTGTAAAAAAAACAAACTTCTTAATGCTCAAACAGTTGCTGCAAGTCCAAGATCTGCTCATATCAGCTGGAAATCATGTAGCAATTGAGTAAAACTAAACATCAGGCCAAAACATCGACAATCATGCAAGTTAGAAATGTTGGTAACAAGAGTTGCTAATTCTCAAAGAAAACAGACAGGGCAGTTGAAAACTAAACCATTTCATAAGACATGTTTTAGAGTAGTGATGCATTTAAGAGCTAACAAACTTCCTTTCATAATCAAACATAAGGCAAAGACACATACAAGACAAGTGGTTATATGCATAACAGTAGGCACATCCAAGACAGTTTGCACACATAGCATGATAGTCACAATAATGTTAGCAGAATGGTTATGAGTAAAACTGAGCATAAGTAGTAACAGTCCTAAACAACTTGCTCTAAACAGCAGCTTACAAGCCAGTTCACACTAGTCATGAGATCAAACACATAGCAGGCCTAACATGGTTTTAAGGTTTACCACAAAACTTCAATCAATAAAGCCACATTTAGACAGAAACAACAGCAATTTTGACATCACAATGCCAACATTAAACAAAGCATACTAATCATGTTCATGACAGCAATTGACTCAACATTCACAAGACATAAGCACATCAAAACAAAAATAAGTCCAAGGCAAATATATGTTCAAAACAGTTGGCAAGCAACAAATATGGACATGCTCATCACAAATGGAATTCATGTAAAACTGGGCAAGGCATAACACTATGCTTTAAAATCATACATCAAGGGTTTCAAAAACACACATGTGAAAGCAAAACACAAAGCAAAAACAATTATGCCTAAAATAGTTGACAAACACCAAACCTAGACATATTCATAACAAAAGGCATTGATAAAAAACTGAACAGACTATGCAAGTGTATTTCAGCAGGCCTAACCATTGGCCTCAAAGTTCTTAGCAGCAGACTACACAACTTGGCATGAAAATGACTTACAAATTGCTCCTATCAACATGTCACACAATGCACAATCTATCAAAGTTTCAAATGCAAGCCATGCTCTAATCACACCTAGACTAAACATAATTAACAGCATGGAAAGGATCAAATCCAACATTAAACTTCTTGACAATCACTAGTTTAAAGAGGTTTTGGTTATGAGCAAAAGGTTCTTTTAAGCAACAATGACCAAGAGCTTAACACAATAATTTCAAACCTTAATGTTCCACATATCTCCAAGTAAAACAAAATACACAAATTAAGCAAGATTAAACCAAAACCGTTCCAACAGCCAAGGCTATGAACATTGACATCACACTGTCAAAAAAACTAAACTTCTCAAATTTCCTAACAGTACACAACAACCAAACTGTCATAAGCTTGGGAAAACTTAAACAAGATTAGAATGAAATAGAAACATCAATGTAGCAGGAAGTTTCAAAACTAACTTTCAAAGTTTGAATGCAAAATCAACAAGTTTGAACCATGTACACATGCTAAATATGCCATAAATGCAGTCTGAACACAAGGATGTCTCAAAGAGGCATTAGAACATGATATGGTGTGAGAGTTGCAATTTGGATTGAGTGAAAAACAAGAACAGTAACAGTTATCAAAACCTGCTGCCATACTACAACCCACAAACAGTCCATGAAAACTTTGCCCTAAATGTTCAACAGGGTGTGTTAATAAACTCTACTCAAGAACAAAACAAGATAGGGCCAAAGCAGTTTTCTAACCACAGCAATGTTGAGTCTCTTAACAGGTTTTTCATGACAACCATACACTTTCCAATGAGAGGTTGCTACCTCAAACAATTCAAAACAGCAAAGACACAACCAGAACCAAGCTGATCATCAATAAGTCATTGTGAATCATCTCAACATAATGGCCAACAGCAAACTTAAGATAACAACAGTTAATCAAAAAGGAAAAGAAATAGGCATTCTTGTTTCCAGTCATCATGCCCTAAACCAATGGCTTTCAAGAGAGCACAGTTGATCTTCATATGCCTAAGCACATCAATATGAATCATTTCAACAGAGGTAAATGACATACTTGCAAAAAAAGTTGAAAAGCCAAGCAAACATAGATGAATTGCACCAGACAGAAACAGACATCAAACTTGCTGCTATAATTCATCACAGTCAACAACAGTCCAAATATTTGGTATGGACAATTATGATGAAGTCCAACAGCCTAACTTCTCAGGAAAATACCAACATAACTATGTTGATCACCAAATGCTCCAACAGCCAAGTGGATCATTTCAAAATAAAATATCACAACAACTATGACAACAACAAAATAAAGAAGAAAAAAATAGAACAATGAGGAAATGGCCTAGCAGAACAATGAAGAAAAAAAACAGAACAAGAACATGTTTTAATGATACAAATGCATATGAAATAGAGAGTTAAGAAATGCTTACCTTTTGAAGACTGCCTTGAGCAAAAACTAGCAACAAGCTATCTCTCCTTCTCCCAAGCTTTGAAGTTTTTTCTTTTCTTTTGAAACAAACAGTTGGTTTTCTAGGGCAGTTTGAGAGAAAATGTCAAAAGCTATTCTTCTGATTTTCGCACAAGTGGTGGCTAGGGTTTATGTGGACTAATGCTTAGCTTAAATATTGAATGAAATCAGGTTTTTAGGGTTTGACCAAGGCAAGAAGGTGAATGGACAGATTTTCATCTCCATGGTCACTTTTTGAATCAAGGGTGGATGCAGAAATGGTGTTGCAGCTGCTGCATCAGTTTCTTTCCTTGCAACAGTGTGCGAAGACCTTGGGCTGTGTTGATTTTGGCTCATAGCTCATTTGGGAAATTATTTGAAAATGACAAAATGGCAAAAAAGGGGATTATGCTGGTTTTGGCAAAACTTGGTAGCCACAAACACAGCCTCCCATGCGCATGGGAGAGTGTTAAGGCTGATGAACCAAATCAAAACAATAACAACCACCTTTCATTCTTTGGCAAAAAATGTTCAATGTACCAACTTTGATCAATGATAACTTTGTGCTCATAAATCCAATTACTTTGATCTTGGACTTAAATGAAAGAGGGCATGGAGTAGAACAAATTTCATGTTGGAGTTATCTTGATTTGAGGATTGGAAGATCATGATATTTGTGGTTGAAAATTGTGGCAAGCAAACTGCTCATGAATAACTTAGAAAAAAAATATAAGTTATGGAATTGGCTTATTTTTTCCCAACTTTGCACATCCATAACTTGAGCTTCTCGAATCCAATTGAGGACTTCTTTTACTCTTTGGAAAGCTTGGAACACACTCTACAACTTTCATTTAGGAGAAAGTTTCATTTGACATCAAGAAGGTGATGAAAATTGGCTTGCAAAGTGGTGCAAAAATCTGCCCAAACCTAACAACTTTTGAAATCATTGAAATCTCCAACTTTGATTGATCATAACTTGAGCTCCAAATATCACATGATCATGAATTGGTACTCAAACGAAATCTTGAGATACAAGGAACAACTTTGATGTTGGCCAAAGGTTCATTTGAAACCTTGATCATGAAGAAAAATGGCTTTGAAAATGCCTGTTCAAAACATAAAACTTTCCAAAAATGGAAAGTTTCTAAAACCCTAATTCCCAAAATGGCAACTTTCAACAACCTTTGATTTTTTCATGATTCCCTTGACTTTTCTTGATCAAATTCCACCCATTGGTCACATTGAAATTAAGGATCATGATCTTGACCTCGAAAAGTCAGGAGTTGACTTTTTTCACTGCATAGTTGACTTTTTTCAAACCTCCTGATTTTCAATTGACTGATCAACTGAAGTTTTTCTGATTAAAATTGATGATCCAACTCTCATCTCCAAACACCTTAGGACAGATGAAGGGCCATGAAAACAAGTTTGCTTCAAGAGCAAGTTTTAACCCGACTAAAATTGAAATCCTAATTCCAACCTTTTTTGCCTAGGCATTGTTTAGATGAACTGAGTGACCATTTCCACTCCACCATGACCTCTGAAGTATTCAACAAACTTCTACATCAAGCTCACACCAATGACAAAACCTTATGGACCCGTTGATAGTCTTCTGATGGTTTGTACCAGTGCCTTTGCTTGAGCTTGAAACCAATAAAGACTTTCCTCTTGGGTGGTACATAGACAAACACTTGATCCCCTGTAAATGCAAAATGCTATGTAATGCAATATGCTAAAATAATGAAGTGAAACGTAAACCAAGTAAAGAAAAGGTTGGGAAAATTTTGGGGTGCAACTGGTACCATTTTGGACAGTAAGGGTTTTTAGAGAGATCGCAGAACTCGCTAGGCGAGCAGCTAGCGAGTGGTTCGATAGGCGAGCTGCTAGCGAGCCTGTAGCGAATGGTCCCAGACTTGGGCAGAACCAAAAGATCTAACCTCGCAGGGAGCGAGTGATGTAGCAAAGTGCTCGCTAGGCGAGGCACTAGCGAGTAGGTAGCGAATCCTTCCAGTAGCTTCTGTTTGCCTTCGCGAGCTTGTTCGCTAGGCGAACCAGTAGCGAGTGCTCGCTAGGACCTCGCTAGGTGAGTGGTCCAACGAGTGTGACAGTGTTTGATTTTCTTGTTGTTCCATCCAATGTTGATTGTTCGGCTCGATTGTGATCGATCTTTCTGAATGCATAGTTGTATGATGTGATATGTTATGCTGTGGGTAGTCGTATGGCGTGAATCCTAGATTGTGGAACCGATTGGGAATTGTGGCCTTTTGGCAAATATATACATTGTTTAAATTGATTTAAAAGTGTATGAATGATTGTGATAGAGTTCGTTGCCGTTTGGCACGATGTTGTGAGTGCATATTAATTGTATGCGATTGTAATTGAGAATGCATGGGATAAGATGAGAGAACGGTCTTAAGTGCATTTGTTTGATTGATTGTATGTGAAGAATCTATGAACATGTATTTGTGATTGAATCTACTTGATTCTTGTGTACTACTTGATGAATATAGTGATGATGTTGAAAGTATGAATACTTTGATGAAATGTGTTGTGTGTGCAATCATGATATAATTCTTGTGTGATGAATTATTGGATAATGCATGGGATTAAGATGCGAGAACGGTCTTAAGTGCATTTGTTGTTGATTGCATACGCATCATTTGTTGTCAAGAGGCAATGCTTGCTAGTTTCGTGGAGACTAGTGACTTGTCCCAAACATGGAAGGGTGGGTTTGAAAGCTTAGGGGACGGGCTTTTGTTTGTTATTGGTCTAGGGGACGAACCCGGTTTAAATGTAAAAACCGAAAAATAATAACAAGTGTTGGTACCACATGGCATGAGTTGCATTGAGTCACATGGCATGGATATAAATGTTGTGTGAATGTATGCATATGTGTATGTTTATATGGAATGATGAGAATTATGGATGTTTGCATGATTGAAAATGCTTGGTAATTATTCCATATTTGTTTATACATATATATGGTGATATATATGATGAGTTATGATGAATTGTGGCGAGAATGCGGAATATGTATATTCTATGCTTATATATATATATATATATATATATATATATATATATATATATATATATATATATATATATATATATATATATATATATATATATATATATATATATATATTATATATATATATATATATATATATATATATATATATATATATATATATATATATATATATATATATATATATATATATATATATATATATATATAATATATATATATATATATATATATATATATATATATATATATATATATACATACTATACATACATATATATATATATATATATATATATATATATATATATATATATATATATATATATATATATATATATATATATATATATATACATATCTATACATACATATCTATACATACATATATATATATATATATATATATATATATATATATATATATATATATATATATATATACATATCTATACATACATATCTATACATACATATATATATATATATATATATATATATATATATATATATATATATATATATATATATACATATATATATATATATATATAATATATATATATATATATATATATATATATATATATATATATATATATAGATATGTATGTATATGTATATATGTATACATATATATATATATATATATATATATATATATATATATATATATATATATATATATATATATAATATCTATATATATATATACACATATACATACATATCTATACATATAATATATATAATATATATATATAATATATATATATATATATATATATATATATATATATATATATATATATATATATATATATGTATATATATATATATATATATATATATATATATATATATATATATCTTATATATATATATATATATGTATATATATATATATATATATATATATATATATATATATATATATATATATCTTGTATATATATATGTATATATATATAATATATATATATATATATATATATATATATATATATATATATATATATATATATATATATATATATATATATATATATATATATATATATATATATATATATATATATATATATATATATATATATATATATATATATATATATATATAATATATATACATATATACATATACATACATATCTATATATATATATATGTATATATATA